>JAMXBB010000004.1:77827907-78497423 GCA_024138015.1 Lumnitzera littorea | reverse complement strand
GTGGGGCATGCTTTATCTTTCATCAATCAATCAACTTGTCTTACACGTTATTATTCACTCCTTAATGCTTACATCATCTAATATTATCAAAAATTAGCATTTATAAATATTGCAAGACAACAAATCAAAGCTTCTTGAACACACATTTTTTCCTTACATAACCAGCCACTCTCTCTCTCTCTACTCTCACTTTTACTTTCATTTTTACTTCCTTTTTTCTCACTTTAAACTCAAAACAAAAGAGGAAACATAAACCCACAAAATCCCAACATTACTGCCACTTATTTGCTTCCTTGCTCATAGCACAAAGCTTGTTTTATGTCTTCATTTGTCAACTTCAAAAGCCACTTTTAATAACTCTAAAATATCTCTAAACCCCTACTTTAAAAGATCAACACTCAAGATTCCAAAAGAGTTGCAAGAAGGAGAAGGAAAAACAAGGAGCATAAGTGGATACATAGTACACAACCACCTTATTTTTGCTTTGAGGATGAGTAAGTTGTTTCTTTGTGTTAATAACCTAGTATACCATATTAGGAGACCATGTTTTCATGAGGATATCAGCATTATCATAAATTGATGAAATAGCTAAGACCACCTTAAGAAGCAAGCTCGTGAACTTCTTACATGAAAGTTAAAATATGAGCATGTAAAATTAGTGTTATGTAAAGATGCATATTTAACAATTAAAATGGAAAATTTTAAATTGAGAAAATCATGAAATGAGTACTTGAAAGAGGGATATCATGCTGGATGTGAAGTGTTTGTACATCATTTAAATGTTATTTTCACTTCTATTAAGTTAATCATGCTCAAACTTAGCCTTAGGTAAAGGAAAATCCATTACATGAAGCTTTTATGAGGAAACCAACTTTGTAAAATATGAACTATATTGTGGAAGTTATGATAAGTATGAGATCTATTATTTTCATATATAGTATAAGCTAAATAATCATCTCATGGAAGAGGAGTTAAGTCAAGATTGGAATATTAGTAGCATAGGTTCGTGATCTAACTCTTAAGCTTAAGGAAATGATGAAACAAGTTGAAAAACCAATAAAGAAATCCTTAGATTCACCACGATCAGATTTGAAACTATGTTAAAAGCCACTTAAAAATATGATAAAAGCAAGTAAACAAAGTGAAAAAACCAACCAAAGAAAGTACAATAAGTGTATAAAGCCTAAATCTTAAAACTAAGCCTAAAACTTTCAAAATGGGCCCTAAACTCCAAGTTAAGCCTTCATTCATTTTTAGATCAGCAACTTAACTCACCAATAAAAGTTGTTTTGAGACTCTTAAGAAGCCTATAATATTGAACTTAGGGTTTATTATTTGATTTTGATGAAAACAAAACAAAAAGTGTATATCTAAGCATGTTGTGTTTGAAGAGAACAAAACAAGTAGATGATTAAACTAAGTATTATTTGATTATATTGAGATAATTGACTAAGATCAATTAGCTTGCTTAATGATTAGATATATCAATTATCTCTATAAGAAACTTAATCTTTTAAGTGGTGATCAAATGATCTTAGAGTTAAAATGCAAAGAGTATTTGTTTGTTATGTATGAGAAGAATTTTCAAGTGATATTTAGCCTACCGAGTTAATAGCTCAAGGTAGAATCAGGCTAATGATATAAAGCCTAGAAGACACAAAGAAAAGCTTACTGACCTGGAGGAACTGGCTTACCGGTAGAGTATTTTTTACCGGCTTGCCGGTAGTTAAAAGTACCAACATGCCGATGAGTCTAATACAACTAACTGTTGGAACATTTAATGCACTGTAATGGAAAGAATTGAATGGGATGATATAAATGCTCAACAACCTAACCAAATACAGTAGAGAACTGATCTTTTGCTACAATATTTCAACATTCTCTTGTATTCTTGTTGTTTATAATTCTCGTTGTCTCTTGTACCATAAATTGCTAATATTTAGAGAGATTTGAAGTGTAGTGCTTGTGAGCTATTAGTTACAAAGTATTGAGAGTTAAAAGCACTACACCAATAATCCTTGAGATTGAGTTTTGTATTGTGAGTAGAGATTGTGACTTGTGTTGAGAATTGTAAGTAAGAAACTTATGTAATCAAGTTTATGTGTGTGTAGCTCTTGGAGCTTGGATTGAGAAATCAATAAAGTGATGTGAAGTCCACAATTGGAGGCATTGTATGTCCGTGGAGACTAGGGGGTAGTTCGAACTCCACGTTATATCCGGGCTTGATCTTCTTTATCCCTATCTCTTTTAATTTCCGCACTTATATTGTTTTATTGTTGCTTTGATTACTCTTATTATTGCATTTAGTTGTTTATATCAGAAAAGAATTGCAATTTGTCCTTAAAACTCAATTCACAACCCCCCCACCCTCTCGAGTTTAACTTAATGTTTTTCATACAGAATACTCTCCAAGCCCAACAAAGTGACTATCTTTGATTTGGATAAAAGACAAGCCCATTTGACAACTTAAGCCCAAAAAGTTATTGTTAACCTTAGGAGTGTAAATCAAAGTTAGAAATTTGACCTTAAGGAGTATTTTAAGCTTAAAATGAGATCCTAAGCCTAAGCCCAAAAGATTTCCTAGGATCTCAAAAAGCCCAATAACTAAAGAAAGCCCAAAAGTACTCTAAATCATGAAGATTGCTACTGTTCTGACCTACAGACAGATTTGTATGCATCATCTTGAAAATCTAACCTTACTATGTCAAAGTACACTTGAAAACGATAAAGATCGACTATAAAATCATAAAAATTAGATTTAAAACTAGAAAGTTACCTGCGATTGAACTTTTAAGTAAAAATCAGGAAAAATATGAAACCTAGCTCAAAAGTATAACAAAAAGAGTTTTAGCTTAGTTTTCTAGGTTCTATTTTAAATCCTTATAGTATTATATTTGCGATGTTCAAGGGACTCGGCTTTTGGAGACAACTTACCCTTAGATTACTACGATTGATTCGCATGGCTGAGTAAGTGATTCCTGATGACTCCATACTTGATTTTACTTGTAATATAGATGCACTTAAACTTATATAATGAACTTGGATGCTTGTGGGTTATGAGAAATGCATATGTATGATATTGCGATTGGGTGCTATGATTTGTTAATAAGATAATAATATGAATGTTTATGATAATATCCATGTATAGTTGTATGGAATGAAATTGTCTAATTCTCATGAAAATCGAATTAAGTAAATATTCAATTAAGGAATTCAATGAATCATGCATTTCTCATAATCGCATCATACTATACCAACTGCCACCTTACGTAAAAGATAGGAAGGGACTCATAGGGTGAGGGCCTCTCGTAGGATTAGGCATTAGCTATGCCATTATTATATTATTTAGTCTTTGTCTTGAGCTAATGGGCTTACTAAGCACCAAGGGATGCTAACAATTAGCAAAAGGCCATATCTTGTGGCTTCTGCTTAGGGCTTGTGATTTTAGATTACGGAGGCCACTACACCACTAGACTTAGAAATTTTGGTTTAAAGTACGAGATGTAAAGATAAAGTACTTTCTATCTAAAAGTGGCATATGTTACATATATATATATATGATTTTGTTTTTACTTAAGTATAATAGTAAAATTGGTATAAAACCTAGGAACTAGGACCTGGTTGCGATTTATGTCGGTTAATCATCTCCAACCTTGACTACAGGAGGTATAATTCTGACTTGCATACAATTCCTAGGTCGCTGCATATATTGTTTGGCATTCTAATTATTCACGCATTCATATGTTTGTACATTAAATAAAATTTGTTATGCAATATTGACGAGGAGATTTATCTCACTAAGCATAAACTTACACCCTGATAGATTTCTTTTAATGCAGGATCACCTCTTTGTCCATCTGAGCCGAGGAATGCTTGAGGTGAGTCTCGTACAGAGACGGGATGATGCGTTCAAAGACCGAAGAGGGAATTTTGTAATAGTATTTTATACATGTTTATTTATCTTTTTTAGTTCATATTCTAGATAAAATTTCCTAATGCATATTTCTATAAGAATTGCATTTGTGTTGTAATATTCTTTTGGTATGGAATTCTACAAATCCATACTTTTACCTTATTATTCCCTATCAAAAAGTAAATTTTAGTTAAATTACTCGATATCTGTAGGCCTAGTGATAATGTATAGTGGAATGAGCTTTGTATATCGTATGAAAGGCCTATGATCAATGAGGGGGTTGATTATAGATCTTTATGCGGTACACGGCAATCTACTACGACAACAATACTATTGGGTCGTGATACCTTTAGTGTCATTCTCTATAATTGAAGGCACATGCATCTTTACTATACTACCTATATAAACCCCAATCCGTGCAGCCAAACTCCATTCTTACCCATATCAATTTCTGAAATTTCTAAAACATAGAGAAAACTCATAGTTGAAGTACCAGACCATTTTTTAATGCCAATGTAGATCTGAAATGCGTAATAATCCATAACTTGTAGCCATGATTTTTTTTTTTTTTTATCTTAGAAGTAATTGACATTATGCAATTTTTTTTAGAAAAAAAATTATTACTTAATTACGTAAATTTTATAATCATAGATGTACCATAAGTTATGTAAATTATTGATAATTCATGAAAATTTATTATATATTGTCTAAATTAAGGCATTTTTTCTATTGCGATAGATAAATTATATAAATATGGGTATGAAAAATGTTGCAATATAGGTGGGAATTATATATATATATTTAGCATTTTTATTCTGTTAGGTTAAATTAATTAGTTAAAATTGGGAAGTATGCGATGCAGCTTAACAAGATGACTAAGTATATTTTGTAAAGTTGTCACTCGAAGTATAAATGAAGTTTTTAATATCATCTAAATATTCGATTTATCATGGTATTACTAAGGTGGAAATGATAGATTACGTGAAAGTTATTGTCTATGTAAATGGAAATATTGTAATAGGTAGTTGGGAGTCAGAGTATCATAGGGAGCCCATTAAGAAGTTGAAGATTATGAAGGATTTAAACTTCTCTCATTTCAGTCGAAGAATTTGTAGATGTGCCGAGTTGACCCAAGTGGTGGTGTACTCATGTATAGACATCCCTTTTTCCATGATGCTCAAGTTGCCTACAAGTTAATGGACATTAGAGATGATGAGGATGTTGAGGATTTCATTGAAATGGCAGAGTCTTTTGGGGAATAGAGTATTTAGAAAGTATATATGAGGCATATTAGGGAATCGAGTTCCGTGGATGAGCATGAAATACATGAGCCAGACAATCCAACCCTTCTAAATCCCAATGTACATTCAACAATGATTGGTACAAAGCAAACAAACGTGGATTAATCAAATGAACCGTACATGGATTTCTCTGAGTACGAGCATGTAAATATCACGGAAGAACAGCTTAACAAAGCATTGGATCCCATTATTAAACACGAAATGTCTTATGATCCATGTATAAAGAGAATACATATGGACATAAATGTCAACAATGAGGAGAATGCATCAGATGTAGATAGTGATGAGGATGATAGGGATAGTGATGAAGATAATGTTGGCCTCGAAGATGACCAGGTGAGACCATATGTTGTCAGGAGCAGTGTGTCGGTTTGACCATTTCATGGCAATTGCTTGAGTAGGCCCCATCGTCGAACTGGTGAAGTATTATCCAGCAGGAAGTTTTAGGACTTTCCATAAATAAATGAATCTATTGATAGGCTTGTCAGAGATCTTACCCCATTTTATAACAACTAGTACGAAGGCAGTGGCTACGTAACATTGGAAAGAGATGTTAATGAAATGTACAGCAACATCAACAGTTCTGATGACTTGAGTGTCGATATGCATTTCAACATGAAGAAGGATCTTATAGATGCGGTGAAGTCATTCTACCTAAAGAACCACTGTAATTTTCACATGGACATTTCGAAATCGACCATATATATGATTTATTGTAACAAGAAAGAACAAGGTTGTAAGTAAAAGCTACGAGCTTGTTTGAAGAATGTATAGGCCCTTTTCAAAATAATAATTCTAAAAGGTCCACACACTTATGTGAACCCAAAGATGAACTAGGATCATCCTCAACTCGATAGCAACATAATGGCTAGGTTATTTATCAATAGTGTATGGAACAACCCTGATGTTAAGATACCTAATCTTGCAACTAACGTGCAAACTATGTACGGATACATAGTAAGCAATAGAAGGTTTTCGAAGCCAAGCAAAAAGCTATTGAGATGGTATACGGTAATTGAGAAAAGTCGTAGAATGAGTTGCTAAAACTATTAAACGAAATGAAGTTGAGCAATCCGGGGACACAAGTGAATTGGGGTTGGAGTAGTTTGCCAAAGCAAGGTCAATCCCAATTCAAGTTGGTTTTCTGAACATTCGGGCCTTATGTAGAAGCCTTCAAATACTATCGACCCATTATATGTGTCGATAGGACATTCTTATATGAAAAGTATGGGCATAAGTTATTGGTAGCTTGTAACATAGATGGGGACAATTTAATAGTTCTATTAGCATTTACTCTTGTTGACATAGAATTGGCAAAAACCTAAGAGTGGTTCTTATGGAAGCTTAAAGTTAATATAATGAACTAGAAGGGTTAAACCTTATGTCTTATATTCAATAGGGTATCCGGTATTGATTCTGCGTACAAGGAACCATTAGTAGGCTGGTGGCCACCATTTGCAATTTGAAGATAATGTATGTGGCACGTTACTAGTCACTTCAACATGGTCCACAAAAACCAATTGTACAAGAAACTTATATAGTTTGCAGGTGTTCAAACACAACAAAGGAAATTCAAATGTTTTATGGAGAAGTTAGCATAGGCTAAGGAGGATGCTCCTGTGGGTTCAACAATGTTGATTTGGATAGTTGGACTTTTGCATATGATGGATGTTGCTATTTTAGATACATAACATCAAACAGTATTGAGAGTTATAACTCCATTTTGAAATCAGTGCTTAGATTACCCGTCACTACATTAGTGAAGAAGATATTTTACAATTGTATTGCCTATTGGGAGGAGAGGCATAAGGATGCTAAGGAGGCAATCGATTTTGGCAAGATCTACATTGATTACGCTTTAAAGATGTATAAAACTTTGAAGGGGTAGGCAAGTGCAAATAAATTCATTTCATTTAACTTCCAGAACAGTATTTTCGAGGTTTTAACTAACAGTCAAATGACGAGGACAAGATTGAAGGGAGGAGGAAGGATATATATAATTAACTTTAGCGGTCGTATATACACTTGTCAAAAGTGGCAAATATATAGAATCCCCTGCTCCCATGCATGTTCTACTACAGTGAGAATGAGGATAGATAACAAATCAACAATAGGGCAATGGTATAAGTGGGCAAACCAAATAGATTGTTACCAAGCTCATTTCTACCTAATTGGTGACAAGATAAACTGGCTGCAAGTTAATTTCCCTTATCTTCACCCGAACATTGACTTACTACAAAAGAAAGGTAAACCTAGGTGTAAGTGATATCACATGGAGATGAATGTTCGAGAGTGATCAAACAAAACTAAATGCAGTACATGTAGGCGAAAAGGACATAATAAGAGGAGGTGTTTGGAGATTAATGGGGTTGGTGCATATTCTCTTTCTATCTAGGCATTACATTATAATACATGCAAAAGTATAATGAGATGCACTTTTTTTTTTCTTTTTTGGTCTACTAAACATGTTTGTACGTATTCGCAGGATAGTTAGAGCCGAGACCTATTGATCTACACGTACTTAAGAGGTAAGCCAATTATCGTTTACAAGCCATTTGGGAGGACAGGGTGAGTAATGTCATTATCATTTACAATCAAGTCTTTTATTAAAGATGTATTACTTGCTAACTTCATTGAATGTTTATGTAGGAGGCTACTTATGCATTACAAGTGTGGCGTAAGGAGATGTCATTAGGTAAGGATGAGAAAGATATTACTATATATCCTAGGGTTAAGCCTTACATACGGGAGGTTAGGTTCTAGGGAGTTGCACTGCTGCCATTTATTATGTTGGATTAGCATCTAATTAGCGTACTTATTGAGAGATGAAGGCCTGAGACATACACATTCTACCTACCCACTGGAGAGGCGACCATCGTATTACAAGATGTTGAGGTCCAGCTTGGACTTCTAATTGAAGGGTTTGTGGTCATAGGTTGGATAAAGACGGACAATGAGGAGAGCTGGGTTGACATAGGGGAGAGACTACAGGGCATGAGGCCTGTTCGGATGAGGGGTGCTTGTTTATCTTTGACATGGTTACATGAGCACTTTCGATTACTTCCCCATGGGGCAGACAATGAGACGGTCCAACAGTACGTGCATACGTACATACTTAACCTAATGAGAGGATTTATATTTGGGGATAAATCCTCCAATCTTATTCACCTGATGTTTTTGCCATTGCTGGAGTACTTCTCAATATTTGGGTAGTTTAGTTAGGGTAGTGCTTGCTTGGCATGGTTATATCGACAATTGTGCTTTACCTCGTCATCCGACGCGCATGAGCTTGGATGGGCCATGATTCTACTTCAAGTATGGGCTTAGGATGATTCTCACTTATCACCCCCTTTAGTTGATATAAGTTTATTATCGATGGGGATAGGCTATTAGTGGCTAAATGGAGGGTAATGTAAGATACAACTTAGCATTTGATGCATATAGTAGATGCATACCGTACAGCATTTGATATGCATACAATGTAACGGGTATGATATGATAAGTTATCCTCTTTGCTGTCCTTTTCTTGGCCATAAGTGATAACCCCTTGTTGTTTCATTGATCATTTCTTTTTCTTTTTTTTTTTCTTATGTGCACTAAGTTGTTTGGGAGTCTTATACGAAGGAGTTGCTATAGTTGCTGTCTCACTTTTACATTGCTGGCAACACATTTGGACTGCTTGGGTACCCCTTATATGTTTTCACATTATTAAGTGATGCTTTCCAAACCGTATCGTTGGTAGTTTAGTAGATACTTGTACACCTCACAGGAGGTCGATACCTCAGAGCAGCTCCACCAACTGGACCTCCGAGGTAGGATAGATGTTAACTGGATTAACATACACTCTGCCTACATCCAAGCTTAGAGATAGAGACATGGATTCCTAATACACATCTAGGGTCCTTAAGGGGTTGACAAGAGTTACTAGTCGTAGTATAAACAGATTACCCAGCGTTATATTACACACCACAGAGCTATCATCAGTCGACTAGTACATACATCTAAAATCATCCATTAGTTTTTTGCACTCATACATACTTGCTATCATATATACCAATAACTGTTTTTCTACTTATTTCAAGTAGACTCACTCAGGAGTGTTAAACTGGCACTTGACTATCTTACATCACTAGGTATTGTAGATGGGGTACTTTATTTTGTTGAGCAATACAGTTGTCTCATCCTTTACCCACAGTAAGAGGGCGTACATAAGCTACCCTATATGGGCTATGGTGGGGAGCAAGGACTACCTACTAACAAGGATGTACTAGCTTTTCATGCGCCACCTAAGGGCAAAGCTAGAGTTCGAGGAGGTAGGGCTCGAGCGAATAGTCATCGAGTAGACCTCGGTGATGATATCTCACCATATGGGCATCATTTCATTGACCTAAGGCATATCGGTGGAGGATACAATACATACCCTGGGTTAGGTGTTGCATCCACCCCGAAAGCTTAATCTAGCTCCAAGGCTAGATCTAACTCTTACGTGACTCTCAAGTTCTATCAACACCTGGATCTTGCGACTCTACTAGCACCTCAAAAGCAACATTTTATCCCCACACAATCATCCATAGGTGAGGGTGTCACTCAGCTGTATCTGACCCTTCCAACCAACCCAGTTCCTCCTAAGGAACTTAATCTCAACAATCCACCACCTCAGCCAACGTAGTCACACGATAAACGGAGGTGTTCTCATTTTTCTCATGTCATGAGGACCTTTACACAGTGTAAGCATCAGTAGATATGTTTTGTCTATTCTTTTGTTTCCTCCTTTTTTGGCCATTGTATTGATGTTAACATTGAATCATGACAAATTTTGTGTATATAATAATTATTTGAAATATAATTTACTTTTCATTAGATATTGCAATTCATTGCATTGTTTATTTACGCAAGTATTACAATTTGCAATTATTTTTTCTTATATTCGACTCATATGGTCATTGGATGATCATCTCATGTGCATATTTCTTCCCCACTTGCTATCTTTGTTAAGACATTCCACTAATTGTGATTTTATGTAATCGATTATTATATCAAACTTTCCATTTAGTTTGCAGTTTATGCTTGAAAGAACATTACTTAATTGTGTAAGACTAGGGGAAATTACTAAGTTTAATAACAATTATTTTCACTCGTATATTATGTCAATTTGAAAATTTTACATTGAAGGCACATTTACTAGGGGCGCCTTCATTGTAAATATTTATTACATGCGCCTTCAATTCAAACCAAGATATTGAAGGCATATATACTAGATGCGCTTTTAATGTAAATATTTACACTGAAGGCATATGTTACACTGAAGGCATATGTAGTAAATATGCCTTCAGTTTAAATGCCAACTTGATGTGCTACTGAAGGCGTACCATAACATGTGCCTTCACTATACCATATTGGTATTTTTTTTTTTTCAAAAGGAGCCCTCTTCCATAATTTTTTTGGAAAAGGGCTCGTATTAGTATAAAACTTTGAGAGATGATCAATTGGGTGCTTGTGGTTGTTGACGGGTTTGCTATTGGTCATAGGGGTAGAGGGGTGTGGTGGTATATGCTGCATGGTCGAGCATGGGTCAAGTGGGGGTTTAGTTGGGTCATTAGTCACTATCGACTAGAGATGGGGTTGCTACGAATGTGTGGTCGTAAGGTACTGTCAAAGGAGGATGGTGATGGGTCGTTGGGTTGATTAAGGAAGTCACGAAGTTAGGGTGTCATGCGTGGGTATCAACCGTGGGATAGTTTGAATATGGTTAGGTTGTAAGGGTAGCTGGGTTATGTACTAATGGCCGGGTTGAGAAAGGAGGGCATTGCTGTAGTTGTGGTCATGTGGTGGGTTGGGGTTCTATTGTTATCTGTGGGTAATGATAGTAGTAGGCGTCAGTTGTTAAGTGGGCATTAAGAAGGATAGTGGTCGGGACTATGTTGTTTGTTGTCTCGAGTTAGGTTTACTTAGTCGTTGGTTGTAGATGTCGTGTGCTCGCTTTATAAATCTATCATTAATGTCTGATAAAGATTCAGATGACACCTAGATAAATTTCAAATTCATTCTTGGACATCAACAAATCTTTATTAGATTATTTTTAGTCCGAGTTTTAGTTAGATTCAATTGTCTTGATAATGATTAATTAATGATTCAATCAAACCTACTAAAAAACATCTAAGATTTGTTAAAATCTGTTGGAAATAAAAATCAATTCTAGAAGTTTTTCCTTTTCCTCTCTTTTCCTACTGATTCTCGACGAAGAAAAGCTTAGTCAATGTCTCTACCAACTTATGACCTTGAGTTGAAGCAAAAAGTATTTTTCTTGACATTGAAAGGATTCAAACTTATGACCTCTTACATACAAGTCAATGTCTATATCAACTGTACTATGTTTTAATTCTCTTATAATAATACACCTAAGTTTTATTTAATGCATTGTTTCTTCAGCTATGTTTATATTCATTTTGAAGCCTAAACCTAATTTGATTCAATTAATTTAAAAACAGCCTAAATACACACAAAACTACTAAATAACCAAAAGTATACATGTCAAAGAATTTTCTAACACAAGTGTAATCTAATCAATTTCAAGTCTCATCATTTTTTTTTTTACTTTGTCCAAATAAAATTATTCAAAATTCAAATTTTAAATTGAACAAAAGCTTACTCTTACAAATCTAAATTTTTATTGGACTTTTCTCAAAAATATTTTTCTAATAAAATTCAATTTTTTAATAACTTAAAATTTATTAAATTGCATATATATTTCATTATTACCTTATCTAACTCTAAATAACTGATTGACTTGACTTAGGTACTTTTGACACTTTGTATTTTTTTTTATTTTTTTTAGATTTCTTGTAAGCCTAGACAAAATAAGAAAAATAAGGGGGCAAAAATGGGTGTCTTCAAAAAGTATTACCATTAATAAACATTATAAACTGACATTTCTAAGAAAATAGAATGATGACATGCTATAGTGGCACATACCCTGCTCAACACATTAAATCATCTGATATTAAAGGGTATCTAGAATTTCAAGCCAACAAAAATCACAAAAGATTAGATTTATATGCAATTTATGAAACAAAAGTATTTTTAATATGAATATTCTCCAAAACAGAGATTGTTTGGCTTATATTTACCTGATGTGATTCAATTTTATAATCACATCTTCATTAAGGGAATTTTTACGGTATGATTATTCTTTTGAATTCAGTAAATCACCCGGATTTACAATAAAATAATGCTTTTGTGTAATGCCTCCCTATCGATAAAAATTAGCTCTCCAAGTAACCTTGCTAGTTTATACTTATTTTATTTAATTTAATTGATACCTCTTGCATATATACATATTTAGGTATATTATCTATTATTATTTCGTAGTTTCAAGATATATCATCTATGTACATTTGGTACTTGTATAATTATTTCACTTCTAATTTGTTTCAAGTTATTATTTCATAAGCCAAATAATTTATTTATAAGTTCTTGCTAAGTTTGAAGCTTAAATTTTAAGTTTCCAATATAACTAATATTACCAATAAAACTACTCTTTTATTAAGTTAAATATTCTTTATGCTTTATGTCACACCCTGAATTCTAGAAGTCGTAACAACCTCACCGCATAAACTAACCTAATTTAGAGGCTATCTTCCTTAGCTGCTAATGTATGTATAGTTTATATAAGACGATCGACAACTTAACCAGCTTTGAAGTAATTAGATGGACACCTGTAATATATAATACTTATAGAGTAACACTTCACAAAATATAGTTTTCCATATTTACATATAGTTCACGTCATTTACATAGTTTTATATACATCCTAAGTTATAAGACTTTCAAAAGTATTATACAACTCCATAAAAATACCTCACTACATAACATGTAAGCTCCATAATTAAGTGATCGGGGTTTAGTATGTAAAATTTAAGATAAGCAGGTAAGTTGTTTAATCGAGCTCAAATTTTACGATTAAGTTGAAAATATTAGTAAAAGTGATGTCATGAGTTCGAATTTAGGAAAATAAGTAATTAAATATTATAATATTGAGTTATATGTATATTATACGTTATTTATCAAAAATACATAAAACGAGTTCTAATAATTAAAGAATCAATAGAGATAAATTATATATACACTAAAAATCATAAAACAACTTAAGTAATATTTATAAGTATTTATTTGTACTATATATGTATCTATGTATAGGTAATAATAGCCGAAATTACTTAAAATACTTGAAATATGTTGAATAAATTTATATTAATTAAGAAAAATTAAGAAAATATGTGGGAAGGTGTAGAAATCTCTAGATTTAGGTATAGTAAGCTAGGATTGAAGAAGAAAAGGTTAGCCAATAAAATTAGGAAAAATTGAAAGTAAAAAAGAGAAAGGATAAGGGACACATGGCATCCAAAAATTTAAGAAAAGCATTTAAACTCCACTATAAATACATAAGTCCTTTTCTATAATTTATTTTGGTAAGTTGGGAATCTAGAAAAAATAGAGAGAGATTAAGAAGATAGGAGAGAGTATTCTTACAAAAAAATTAGCAAAATAGTATCCAATTAGGGCTAAACTGGAACACCAATCAAATGAAGACCTGGGAAGAAATTGTGGCCACCAATCACCAATAACACACCCAAGGTAGCCGGAGGTGGTGGCAAGGTCGATTTTCGGTAAGTGTTTTAATTGATCCAATTTTTAATAAATTAGTAAAAATAGTAAATTAAGTCTGAAAATTATAAAAAATTGTATTCTAATATATTTTTATATGTAGATTCAGAGAAAAATATCAATTAGATAAAATTAAGCCCTAAGATATAATGTCCTTAAAAAATCATTAAATCCAAGTTAGTTTTCGATTTTAATTTAAATGACCTTAACTATATAGTTTTGACCTAAAAATTTTTGTATAGACTATTTAGAATATATATGATAGTTTTATGAAGATTTTTTTTTTTTGAAAATTCATTTTTTTAAATTCTATTTAATTTTTAAGCCTTAAAATGATGCATAAAAAGCAATTTGTGAGCTGGATTGGGTAATTTAATGTTAATTTGGTGAAAATTCTGACTTAGTATGTAATTAGGTATCCTTAGATGATAGTTGTTGATGTGGAATGGTATTTGTGGAGTTTGAGGTATTGATTGTATGTAATAATCATATTATGTAATAAATAAGTATAAAGGAATAATAGGTAAAATGATATATTTAAGTTAATTTTATGACTTAGGGTGTAATTAGATATTTTGAGAAATTAATTACTGATTAAGGATGGTATTTATGATTTTGGAGAGGTTATATATGTATTAGATGTGTAAATTAGGAAATAGTGGATAATATGTAAAAAGGGAAATTAGATAAGTAGAATAAATTAGATTAAAAATAGTAATAGTATAATAATAGAAATATTATATAAATTTGGTTTGGAATGTGAATTTAGGAAATTATGTGAAAAATGTAGAGTATTCTCACATGAGGAGCTAATTCAGTAGTTAAATTTAAGACTTGACAAAAAAAACCACGAACCATAGATCAAACCATAAAGTGAACCAAACTAAATTGAAAAGATCGTTTTGTTTTTTTTTTTTTTTTGAACCATTTGGTCACTATTTGATTTAGTTATATATAAATAGTTTACGACGTTTGGTTAAATAAAAATAATTTCATGTAATTATTTTGTTATTTTTTTATTTTTTTCATCAATCTTTATGGATTTCATCAAAATGTTCATATCTTCTTCTTCATCTTATTTTTAGGTAAATTATTAAGATTAAGTTGAGTTAGTTTCACTTAAAATTTCACATTTAGAAATTTTCTTTTTTGAAATTGTTATTTTCTTATATGTTTTCAAATTAAGGGTCTCACATTGATACTTTTTACGCATCTCTTATTTCTTTTTCAGTCTTTAATGTATCTCTTTTGTTTTCTTCATATTGCTTTTTAATGGGTAACTTCTCCCTCATCATTGTTTATTCTTTGAATAGAGTCTCTTATCCTCGTTTAATCAAGTTGAATTGTTGAAATCGTATGCAACTTTTTACTAAATATCATTACACTGATAAATATATGAGAAGGGAAACATATTATTGGAAATAAAAATGTTTAGCAAAAACTTGATATAAACGGTTTCAACTATGGTTCGAATTGGTCCAAACCATTTTTAATTAGGTTTAAAAAATTTACGAACCAAATCGTACGATTAGGTTTAATTTTAAAAAAATCAAATCATTATATTATGTTTAATTCGATAAAGGAGTGCAAATTGTACCAAACCAAACCGTACCCCACCTACCCCTAGTTAAATTAGGAATATAGTGTACCGTACCGACCAAAATACTGGTTACCAGCTAAAATAGAGATTTAGGATATCTAAGTATAATTAGATAAATTTCACATATTGGTTCGAAAGGAATTCGTAGGGTTTACAAATAAAAACAATAATCAGAAGCTAAAATAAAACTTAATTCATAAATTAAATCAGAAACTGGTTTAGAATTAGCTTGGTTATAATTAATATAGAACTTGAACAAATGAGTAGAATTATAACTTTAAACTAAAACTAATGATATAAAGCTCTCTCACACACACATACATGTATAAGTGATTATGTTTAAATATGGACAATCCTTGAATCAAAATCTGATTCAAAAGCAGAACCAGAATTGGGCTTAATAGAATTATATTAGAGAGTAAGTCAAAAACCTAAACTAAAGGTTATATTCACCAAATAAACTGTCGAAAAAAAAAAGGTTAAAATTCATTTAAAAGACTTACAAATAAAAGGTAATCAAAAGGTAAACTAAGACTTGATTCGTAGGTTGAATTAGAATTAAAATAAGAAGTAAATTCAAAACTTAGCTAAACAAAAGGAATAACCCCAAGAGACTTAGACCCGAATAACTAAATACAGTAAGACCCTAAACCAAAGATAATAATCTATATTATAGAATAAAAGTTATCTATGATAGTTATATAAGAACTAAAACAATATTTATATTATAGAGATTTTTGGCAATGGCCTATTGCAAGTCATACTTTAGGTGAGCAAGCGAGACATCTAGGTAAGTTTGAGATCAATACATAACTGTATTTCGGAGTACTTTTTCATAGTACTTGGAGACTTAAGATTATAATTGTTTGTGCCAATAGGTAGTGTGATTGTGCACATGCCTATGTATGCGTGTTCTTGAATGTACAGTGTACTATTGGCTTATTGTATTGATTTGCAATTGTTATGTATTGCGTTTTATGGACTAATTATCTTAACTTTACTTAATAATATATGGTTTGTAAAATAAACCAAACAAGTATTTCAACCTATTAAGGGAGACGTTTAAGGTTCTCCAGCCAAATATCATTCCTTTTGAAAGAGATAGTACTGGATAGTATAACCGATCCCTTCTTCATCCTTAGTCGAATTAAGTAACAAGAAAGGACGTCACAACAAGGGTGAAGGCAATAGTTCAAAGGTAGTCATGGAAGGAGTGGTGTCTCCATTATACAAGCCTAATTTAGTCGTGAGCTATTAAAATGTGTACTAAACTCCTTGACCTAGATTAGAGCGCGTATAATTTCTCTAATCTTACTATGGACCGAACAATATCATGTGATGGCATTCGTCTGTTGCATTGCATATAAATAACTGACTGATAACCCTGCCTATACTTGATGTGTAGTCTTATGTCTTTATCCCAACTTATTAAGCGATTGGTTACTCGCATCCCTATAGATGTTGTTATAGGTATTAGCTAGGAACAAGCTTTATAACTACCTTGAACTTAGCAACTATTGGATCTTGGAGAGTGATAATATAAAATTGAGGATTTGTTACATTCTCGACATTTAGGTCTTATCTTTAAATCTTTTAATATCAATTTATGTATTACTTAAGCGAAGTGAGATTAGATTACTGAATCTTGTAAACATTACTTGAGATATTTAAATATTAGTATGTATTTTTCATAGTTTTGTAGATAAATAACATGTCTAATTTGTGAACTGTTTACTTCAAAGTGGATTAGTCATAGACGTCTTATGTAAATCAGGTTTAAGATAGCGATTGTAATATCAGCTTCTATTTTAGAATGGTTTGTACAGCGAGATTGTTATAACTTTGCCACTTAGGGGTGTGATAGTTCTAAGTTAGTATTAGAGCGTAGTTTTAGTGGACTCACTTTGAAGTGAAATAATTTAATGAAGTAGATATTATTGGAGCACATTAAGAGTAGATAGTAATAAGTGGAAAGTAAAGTATTGTACTTATAAACCTTGCAAATTTTATATTTTAAACTTAGAATCAAATTCGAAGAACTAGTGATATTCTCTAGGCTTAATTAGACCAAAGAAATTAAAACTAACAAAATTTTAAATTGGAACCTTAAAAACGAATTCAAAAAACCTTAGAGATAAAGTTCGATAAACCCTAATTGCATACAAAGACTCTAAACCCAAGTACGTGTGACTATAAATTAAAAATCTGAATTGAATAAAAACTCTAAACACTAAACCCTAGAGTCTTAAAGCCTTAGATTAAACTTTAAATGCAATGAAAACCTTAAATTAAAACATTTGACTTAAATTACGTAAATCACACAAACTCAATAACAAACGGTAGTAAATATCTACAAATGATAACGATCGATCAAATTAAATCAATTAAGGTAATAAATTAATAGTATTATTAATTTACCCAAATGATATATTTTCTCCAAGAGTACAGCTACAATCGTAAGCATACTTTCAAAGCCTTCTAACCTTCATAAAACCCTAAAACATAGGAAGCCCCAAAACGAATTGGAAACTCTAATTTAGTGTCAAAAGCCCTAATTTAATTAACTAACTCTAATTATATAGCCACATTATTAAGTAATTACTAATAATTCACTAAATTACTAAAAAGCCCCAATTTGCCTTTTAAGATCATAATCAATTAGCTGTAATCGATTCTAACCCTTAGAAACCCTAAATTAATTGGAAAAAACAATACAATAGGCTTGATTAACTTAATTAAATATGAAAAATCCTAAACTATATCTAACTATGGTCATATATACACGTAATTAGAGTCGTAAGATTAAATTGCATTTTAATTATCTATATGCATTTATGCATCATAATTAGCTAATGATAATCACAATTAACTATATAAGATAAGATAATTAGTTGGGAAAATAAGGGACCACTCACCTTTAGTAGTCAAATCATTACCTTAATTGGCAAAAATCATAAAAAGCAAATTTGTCCCCACTTATGCTTATACCATGCGACCAAGAATAGAAGGGATTTGTTCCCCACCATACCTAGTCATAATCAACCCCTTTTTTAATCCCTCCATCTACATTTTTACTCCATCTTCTTCCCTAGAATAAACCTTAAAAATATTCTCTAAACATACAATCTAAAACAAAAGAAAAACAAGAAGGAAGGAAACAAGAATAAGCTTCTCAAACCTGGCTATGCACCTAAATACCCCAAGCTATAACTCCTCACCATCATCTCTAAATAACACAAAGCCACCTGCTTTTGAATCCTCTTTCATCCCCCTTTCTTGCCGACAAACATCCTTGATCAAAAGAGTTTGTTTCGTTTGCCAAAAACGAAGTAAAATGAGACCCTTTGAATTTCCATCAAGGTAAACTTATACCTTTTCAACTTTCCTTTTAGTTTGAGTTTATGAGTATAGTTCCTAAACTTAAAAACTAAGCAAAAAATTATTAAAATTCCACCTTTGTTTACCATAGTTATATGCCTATACATGTGCATTTTCTTAGATTTTTAGTGTAGTAAACATGTTATATGTTACTTTAGAAGTACATAAATTGTATTAAAATGATAACTTGAACAAAAGTAGAGGAATCATTATCATATCTTCGTTCCCATGCTAAGGCCAAAACATATGTATGTATGTCCCTACTATATTTTTTATTTCTCAAGTTTATTTTGGTAGAAAATGGTTTCAGGTGCATTTTAGTAGTAGTTGGATTTATATTCCAACAAGTTAAGTATATAATGCACAAAAAGCCCTAGAAATCATCTTAAACCTCATTAAACATGTTGAATAACATGCTGTAAAATTTTTATTAATGGGTTAATCACATGATTAATTAATGATAATTAGGATTTAGGACTTAATCTTGCAAAATAAGAGACTAAACAAGGTCTACAGTGAGTAATTAGGCCTAAAATAAACATTAGGTTTAGAAAGATCCACTTGAAACCCAACCATTAGTATTAGATCTAGGAATCATGATAAAATGGGTTGTTTAATCATTGGATTAGGATAGAGTCAAGATATAGGCCCTAAGACATGAAGTGGGCCTAAATTTAACCAAAAGGCCCATAAACCGAGCCTTGAGCCTGCTTAATCACTCATGATCAGTAGGTATATGAGATAAATAAAACTTAATTAAAATAGCTTATTAAAATTACTATATAATTCAAGGAGCCATAATAAGCCCAGGTATAAATAGAGCTGATAACTGGTTAAAAGAAGCAGTTTAAACCTTAAAATGATAAGAGGTAAACTTTGGACTTATGGAGAATAATTAGGAGCTCACTTAATTGATGTGACCTAATATGAAATTAAATATTAAAATGGGTCATTTAGTGGGATCAATAAGTTATTTGGCCTATTAGGATAAGTTGGAAACAAGTTTAGGGCCTTAGGATGCAAATTGGACTTAAGACAAGTTATAAGGCCCCAAAAACAAATCCTAAGCCCACCTGGAAACCACTTGACCAGCTGCTATAACAATTATTTGAGTTCTAAATAGAAGGTCCATGAATCCAATCAAGTGTTCTAGGAAGCCCACGATAAGCTTAGATAAGAGTTAAGTCCCATAGCCACTTAAAAAGCTTGAACAAACCTTTAATTCATAAGAAATAGGTTTTGACCCAACTTAAGTGGTCTAACTAAATTAATGACCTTAGGATAACGTGATAAAGACGCAATAATAAATAAAATAAGTCCATTAAATTAAATTGGCCTTAGGCCCAAAAGAAAACCCATATCCTCGTAAGTTAAAACTCAAAATGATTAATTATAACAAAAGGAAGCCCATAGTTAGAAATTTAAATAAAACTTGAATATTTTAGGCCCAGTGATAATATAAAAACCCAATTAATAATGATAAATGACTAAAATAAGGCCTTATACACTTAAGGCACTTAATTAAACTAGAAAATCAACTAAGTTAAAAGGGAAACATACAAAATTTGAATCTAACCCCTATCAAAACTTATGATTGTGGATCCCAACTCCTAAAATGGATCCCTCCATGCAAAAGTACATTCGAAATCACATGAAATTGACTATAAGAATGTAAAAAATGGACTTAAAATAAAGAAGTTAAAATGAAAACAAGTTTTAACCGTCCTCGAGGATTAAGGCGAGCTTTTAGTAATTAGGTAGACTTTTAGGTTCTTAAAGAAACCCTCTTCCAATTAGTTACATATATATTATTATTATGTTTTAGGTTGCTTAATTTCTAATTCAGGAACCCCAAAAGTCAGGACAAGTAGGTAAGCAGGCTAAGTGAGGGAGTTTCGATAAACTCCTACTTGCTTATGTTTGATAATTGCTTGATGTTCTATTGCTTGCCATTGGTTGTCTATTAAGTGACTGGTTGTTCTGTATGCTAACATCCGTATGATTGCCTTATTAAAATTGGTAATTTTAAATATTTGGCCAAATTAACCAAATATACCTGTCGTATATCTATGATCCATTAGTTGTGGACTAAGATGTCTATAGCTTTGCTAAGTTTTCTAAAAAATTTTACGAAAATGCATTTTTAAAATGCTTTAAGATTCAAAGAAAGATTTATCAACTTAGTATGTACTCATAGCAGTCACTTATAACATTTTGCTTGTTAAGGCAAAGCTAATAGACTATCTTTAGTTAATTAATAGCGAGTCGCCTAAGTTAAGACTCATATGGTTTAGCCCATAGGGCATTATATAAATTTGTTAACAGTAAGCTCACGGGATGTTGTATTGATTGTTGATAGTGAATAGCCCTAGATGGGATCTACTTAATTGATTAGTACGATTTTCTTAACAAAGGTAATAGTCGAGTTCATCTATTAGGACGGTACCCACAGATAGCCTCACACAGGTAAGATGAGTTGCTCTATACAGTTAAGTATGGGGGATAATTTATGTATAGACGATGTAAATCTATAGCTTCCATGGTTCTGAAGCCCTAAGGATATGTTACTTGCATTCACTACGTATGAATTCATTTTATATGCAGCTAAACTACATGTTTATTATTAATGCTTGATAATTTGCTTAAACAGTAATGGCAAAAGACAAACTCACTAAGCTGTAATATGTTCACCTCCCAATAGTTCCATTTTGTAGGTAACCAAAAGTTTAAAATGGCATAAGATTACAGTATAGAGTGTTCCTCAAGCACTTGGATTTGACGAATAATATTATTTTAGTAGATTATATTAGTTAAGCTAGATTTTTATAATATTTAGTTACTCATGATGTAGTTGAATTTTAATTATCTTGTCTTATTGTTTAATAGGTAATTCTGGCTCTCTACGATCTTGGTGGACTATGGATTGTTGGGCTATCCTAGTTGCTCATATAAATAAGTAAATATAAGTAAAATGAATAAGCACCCTTAGAAACTTACTAGTTAAGAGTTTTGTAACCTCTAACTTGTAAGACAATCTTTATATTATAGGTGCATACGTGATATGAAGATTTTAGGAAAAACTATTAGGTCCTCTTCTGAAGCGTTACAGCACTATAAATTATAGAGTAAGTAGTAACTATAACACTAAACTAAGATAAACATTAATTGAACTTAAATTCAATTATGGGATCACATAGAGAATTAATAGTTGAAGTGATCTAAGAAAAATGGAGGGGAGTCTTTGATTCGATTAGAGCTGAGATGTGAAGAATTTTGCTAGAAATGATTACTTGAGATATGTTAGTACTGTGGATAGGATCATTAAGAAGTTTGTTGATGGGTTGTATTGTAGTTGACAAGATATACAAACAATAACAGAGATTAATTTGAGTCTTTAGTATAATAGAGATACTATGATATATGCCGTTAATTAAAGATGGATGAAAAAAATAAGGGATTACGACTTAGCGAATGTTAGTGAGAAACTTTTAGTATGAACAAAAGAGAAAGACCTTACCTTGTTAATATAACTTATATTTCGACTAGCACATCATGTATTTTTAGATGTTACCTTCAAAGGATTATTGATTAGGTTCCCACATTTTCTTAGATCGACTGGAGTAAGTAAAGAAAAACCCTTAAAGCTAAAAGGATCCTACCCTAAATCAATAGTCTGACAAACTGTAGGTGAATCATAATTTGTATTAGTGATGCAATCAGAACCTAACTTAAGAGTAGATCTTATATAGAATGAGAATGAGATATAAGAGATAATAGTTAATAATGGCAATGAGGAGTTTGATCATGATAAGGGATATGAAAAAAATTACTATTTTTTATTTTCTTATGGAAATATAGAGTACTAAATCAACAAGTGGAAATAACAATGATTTAATTGGAAGATAAATATGGTGGAATTCTTTTGAATGAATGATTGTTATTGGTGATATGAATGATGGATATATTATGATAGTTGGTTATGTTTTGTTGGGAAGTTAGAATTAATCCTACGTTAATTATTCATACGTGTGGATGTCCTATTAATCTCATAATAGATATTATTATTCTTCTTGATGAATGTGTATTATTTTGGATATGTGTATATACTATAATGTTTTATATACTTGTAGTAGAGGTGTAAAAGAATTAGATGGGTTTTAGGTGACTAGTCTTGAAAGTCCTTTACATGTATAAGAATGGTTGTGGAAACTATAATATATGGCTACAATCAGGTTACGAATCCTTTAGCCCTCAATGAATAAAGAATTAAAGACTTATATCTATGGAGTTGTAAGTAACTGTAGGTGAAGCAAAATGAGTATGAAGTAGATTATGGGATCTTTATGTAATGTTGAGGCAAATGGAATGAGATCATTATATGGTACTTATATTCAGTGATAGGAGATGGATGATTATTAAATGGTACATGAGAACTGAAGTACGATTGTCAGATAAACTATGAACTAATATGCATCCATTTACCCTAAAATAGTGGTAGTAGGATGAGTAATGATTAACAATGGAAATGGAAATTAAAGCAAAAAGTTTAGAGAGGATTAAAACTTTCAATCAAAAGTTTTTTAACTATTCCAAGATTGACTTAGATAAGACATAACCTACCAGGAAGTGAATTTTATAAAATGGTTATCTATTGCTATACTTATTATGATATGATGATAAGGAATAATAATCTAGCATCATGTTACAAAAAGAATTAGAGGAGATAGAAGGTCTTAAGAGGTAAAAGGGAGTATGGACAAAATCTCAAGGAAAGGGTAAGCTATTTGAAATCGTCAAGCAATATAATATCCTAAGATAAGATGGATAAGCCTCTTAGATCAATTAATTGTCAAATAAAGAGAGAAGTTTAGAATCTATAAGATTTCATAATATCAAAGATTGATTTATGGTATAACCATACTGAAGTTAGCAATATGAGGAGGAGAAAACTTAAGAATGGGGCAATTAAAAGGAAGGATTAGATTACCTAACAAGTATCTAATAGTAAGTTAAAATGGGCTATTTTTATAATTGTATTCAGATAAAGATGGTATGGAAACTGCTCCTTATTAAATTTGGTCCAATTAGGTGCAGTAAGTTGGAAAGTAGTTGTATTACCCCTAATAATGAGGTGATGGAAAAGGAATGTTGATCGAAGATAGTCATTTAAGGATCTAAGTTTTAAGAAGTCAAAAGTTAAGTAATGATTTCAGCTAAGGACTCTCAGTTGATCTTAGCTGAGTGATGATAACTCTGGACACAAGAAGGAAAAAGCTAGCAACCATAGTAAATAAATTTACCCTATTTATATTTAGATCATATATTATGATAATAATGAAAGTATTAAGTATTGGAAAAAGAAGTAAATTGTTTTTCTTAAATGTTATGTTCAACTTAAAAGAGAAATATTGTGGAAGTAGGAATCACAAAATCTATAAAGGTATGACAATAGAATTGGTTAAGAGACATTAATGTTGGAAGAGTGGGTGTCCTTTGGAGGCATTATCCCCATGTAGAGGATGAATTGGAGATATGAAAGAATCTACTAATACTATTCTGAGTATTTAAATACTTATCATAGAGGACATATTAGATGATGAAGGGAATTGTACTAAAAGATAGAAGAATATCATCATAATGACTACGCGATTATTTTGAGAGTTAAAAGTAAAATCATAATAAGATTTAAGATATATAAGTATTCAGATCTCTAATTTTAAGGTAACAATTGACATGTAAATCGAATAGCTATTTAGAATTTAAGTTCTATGAACAAAAGGATTGATTGATAATCATGAGAATAATATACAATTATTGTAGAATATATGTATGTACAAATGGATGAAATGTAAACACAATAATGATATTAAGGTATTCATTCCCTATAAGTCAAAAGTTGGTAGACGGAAATGAATTTAAGGTGATTGGGATTATCATTACCTTTCGATTTAGAACTTATATTAGAAGAAGAATATTTGCCCAAAAAGTTGTAGGATATGATTAAAGTAGAATTTAGGAGAAAAGTTACTAAGGGTAAGTGATTAGAAATTTGTTAATATTTACAAGTGAGAAATCAAGAAAAGAATCAACAATACTAGTATAGCTTGATTTTGGAAAATTGAATTTTATGATTAAGTTAGCCAAAAATTGAACCTATAGTTGAAGTCCTATACTAGGTATTGAAAATAGGACTTTGGGAGTTAAAGGAGTGACTATGTTTTCTAAGGTAACGTCAAGTTGAAATGCTATCAATTTCAAATTAAGTTGGAAGAGGCCTCTATGTCCATGATATGATATGGACATTAGTAATTCTTAATGATATCTCTTAGATTAGCAATGCATTTGGTTGTATTTGCAACAGTGGGAGAAACATACATATACCAACTGTCTATGAAGAAACTTGTTGAGATCACTATTGTTAGTACTTTGATTTACTTAACAACTAAAGAAGAATATACAAAATATTTGTGGATGACATCACTAAAGTTAGGTAACCATAAGTAGTATACTAAATTGAAGAAGTGTGACTTTTGGATGGGATAATATTTCTTTCCTCAAATGAGTTATATTTGGAGAAGGAACTTCCTTGGATACTGAAAATGTTGAAGTGGTGATCGAAGGGAAATCCATTAGGGTAATCGAATGTACAAGAAAGGTATAAAACAATAATACCCATCATATGAGCAGTTGCAATAGGTAATCCAATAGAGGAAGGGAAAATCTAAGATGGTCAATTCATTGATGTTGGGTCTTTTATTATTTTAACCCTATCACTGTATTTTTTCATGTTAAGTTTAGTCAAGTAATGAGTTTTTGTCAACACTCCCTCTCTTAATGAATCCGTTGGTCAAGAGTCATATTTGTTCTTATTGAGTGAAGTTGAGTCGAACTGAGTTGATCTAAATTATCAACCATCTCATTTGAATCCAAGATGGAGGAAAGTCAAGATTCACCAAATTTACTTCTATTGATCCTATGCTAAGCTATATGAAGAAACAAATGAGAAGTTACGGCAACATCATAATCATTGTGAGAAGAAGATAATGGATGAAATAAAAGGGTGGTAATATGAGGAAAACTTAGAACCATTAATGATCACAAGTAAAACTTAGGAATTAGTAAAACAAAGAGCAAAATGGAGAAAAAACTAATAAGATGATTTGTAAAGTTATCGAGCCAAATTGTAAGATAGTATAATACAGCTGGAGGATTGCAGTAATGGAATAAGACATGATTAATATCAAAATGTGGAATACAAGGGAAGAAAAATAGAATTAAGAATTTGGGAAATAAATGAAGAAGACAAAGAAAAGACTTAAATAGAAGAGAATTCTGAATCTCAATCAAAAAACCATACATAAGTTTAAATAGAAGATAATTTAGTAGAATGAAAGAACTTCAAAGTTATGAAGCAACCTATAAGGATACAGGATAATTGGGTTTAGAAGTTAAGGAAATTGAGATATGGACTATGTGAAGGTACAATGGGATGAAACTTCAGATTTGAAAACCACTTGGGAACCAAAAGTAGCAATGATAAAGCATTACTTGTGGCTCTTTAGATTTTTAGAATAATAAAAGAATATAACCTGTCATTTTTGGTTATTTGAGTAATGCTTAGATATACAATAGTTTAAAGGATGATACTTGTAAAGGGGGTAGAAATGTAAGCCGACAATTAGGTGGTCAGGGTTTAGTACGTAAAATTTAGGGTAATTGAGTAAGTTGTCCGATTGAGTCCAAATTTTATGACGAAGCTAAGAATACCAGTAGAATTGATCTCATAAGTTTGGATTTAGAAAAATAAATAATTAAATATTATAATATTGAGTTATATGTATATTATCCATTATTTATCGATAACGCGTAAAATAAGTTTCAATAATTAACAAATCAATAGAGATAAATTATATATACACTAAAAATCATAAAAAAACTTACATAATATTTTATAAGTGTTTATTTGTACTATATATGTATCTACATGAAAGTAAAAATACCCGAAATTACTTAAAATACTTTAAATAATACTAAATTAATTAAGGAAAATTAAAGAAAAATTAAGAAAATATATGGGAAGGTGTAGAAATCTCTAGATTTAGGCATAGCAAGCTAAGATTAAAGAAGCAAAGGTTAGCTAATAATATTAGGACAAATTGAAAGTAAAAAGAGAAAGAATAAGGGACACATAACATCCAAAAATTCAAGAAAAACACCTAAACTCCACTATAAATACAAAAGTCCTCTTCTATAATTTATTTTGGTAAGTTGGGAGTCTATAAAAAATGGAGATAGATTAAGAAGAGAGGAGAGAGTTTTTTTTTACAAAAAATTAGCAAAAAAGTATGTAATTAGGGCTAAACTAAAGCGTGCTAATGAAACGAAGACTTAGGAAGAAACCATAGCCACCAATCAACAGTAAACCACTTGCTTAGGTAGGCTGACACTGCAACGCCCTAAAAGGGGCCTCGATAATTTTGTCTAAAATCTTCATATCACGTGTGTACCCATGATATAAAGACTTCCTTCCAAGTTAGAGGTTGCAAGGCTTTAACTGGTGAGTTTCTAAGGATGCTTATTCATTTTACATACATCTGCTTAACTATATCTATATCTACAAGTGATCCAACAATCTATAGTAACCAAAACCGCAAAGAGCCAGAATCACCCACTAAACAATAAAATAAGGCATCTAAATTCTAACAATCACAAAGCTACTAGACACTTTAAAAATTTAACTCAAGTATCATACTTTCTTTTCTAAACTTATCATTTTACTTCCTTAGTCGATGGAGTACTCTGCGCTTGAATCCTAGCCCAACCGTAACTTTATAAGACCTACAAAATAAACTATTAGGAGGTAAGCTATATCCAGCTTAGTGAATAACCTTCCTATCATACCATCAAACAATAATAAGCAAGTTATTTATCAAATATATAAATGCATGTACAAGCATATGTAATGCAAACAGTGTATACAATTAATGGGTAATTGCATACAATACTATTTTAGGCATGTTAAGACCTAGGTATCCATGTCCAACATAAGTTCTCTTAACAATATAAGCACCCTCAATAGTAGACATAGCTCAACCTTAAACAAAAGGCGGTACTCCTCAAAGCTAATTAGATCCTAAAGGTTGAGGCAAGAATATGTTGTACGAATAGGTTGTACAATAAACAATCACAACATATAACATCAATATGGATCAATTTGTGCATGATCACCTACTCTACTACATAGTGCTAATGCCCTATAACTTTGCAATAGGATGTAATGCATGTCTAGTTTAACTAAAGGCTGAATATTTAGTAATCTAAATTCATAGGGTCAGTATACAAATATATCTTACACTCCAATATCCTAAGTTATAATGAAGCAAACAAGGGTGTTCAAAATATCTTAGGGTATTTTGGAAGCAAGAGTCATCCAAAGTAAACACATACAAGTTCCCATATACCCCAACACACAATAAATTTAATTATTAGATATAATCAGATGGTGCACTAACTACAAGCACACAACAGAGTAAACTAAGGGGCAATATATTCACTCAACCTTAGTGTTGAGTGTTCTCAATAATCCTTGCTAAGCTTGAACTTGGTACCCCAAATCACTTAAGTAAGGTAACTAAAGTAAATAAGACTCATCTTAAACTTAATCTATGTGCTAGCCTTGTTATAATTTTCCTATTTCCACCTATTTCATATTTTAATCATAACTTTCTTGTTTTAAGTCAAAATTTCGTGTTCTTATAGTCAATTTTCATTATCTTCAAGTATTCTTTCAATTGGTGAGGTCCTTTTTATGTTTTTGGACTTGCAATAATTCGGTTTGGGTAAAAAAAAGTCCATTGGTTAATGGTGTTCGTTTGATTACTTTAGGATTTGGGCCTAATTTTGAGCTTTTGGCTTAATTTTAGGTGTTGGTCCTTACACTTAACCTTTTGAGCATTTATTTAGGTATTTTAAGTTTAAGTTTTTTTCTTTTTATCAAATTCCATAACTTTTAATTTAGGCCTAAATGTTACTCTTGTGGGCCTAAATTGTCCACTTTTACTAGTTTAAGGCCTTAGCCTACTAAGAGGCTTATAGGAGATGGCTTTAATGGGCTTTTGGACTTAATAAACCTTTTATATTTTATTTAATGAGCCTTTTAATTTGGGGTTTAAATTTGGTTGCTAAGTTATTGGGTTCTATTTATGGTTCTTTTAAGGGCTTTTAGGCTTATCTTACAGTTTAGGGCCTTAAGCCTAACTCCACTTATTGTTTTAGGTTTAAGCCCACTAAAGGCCTTAAGATAAGTCCATTTTCTATTAGGATTTAGATCTAGTTCTTTTCACTTATTGAGCTCCTAATCATATTTCTAAGGCCTTAACCATTAACTAAACTAATTTAGGCTTAATTTGCATTTTAAGACCCTAAACTTGATTCTAACTTATTTCAGTAGGCCAACTATCGTAATGGGTCCACTAAATAACCCATTTTACTAAGTGTTCTAGATTTGGTTCATTTCATTAATAAGGCTTGTAATACTAATCTTAAGGCCTTAATCATCAACCATGCTAGTTTAAGTCGTTAACTCATCATTACCCTACTTAACTTAGTTAATTACATCCCAAATCATACTTAACACTAAAAAATCGTGTCATTATACTAATTAATCAGAATTTATAGCTCATTAAGTCCATCAATAGTAGCAGCCAAGTAGGGGTTTTCTAGGATTTCTTTAACTCCATCCATCCAATACTTATTCTAGTATATTTCTTTATTTTAATCGCATTTCTTCTTGTTTTAAGCTAATAACATTACATAATATGATAAAAGCAAGATGGATATTCACTAAAGAAGGGGCAACATGCATGGTACTTAGGGTTTCATGTGGTTTTATCAATTTCTTTTCAAGTTATCTACACAAAACTATCTCTTATACTTCTAAAAGGCAAGCAACAAACTAGCTAAGTATATGAAGGAATATATAATTATAAAGCTCTAAAATGATATGTACATGATTATAATATATTTATATGGTATTTCTAATCTTAAAATCTCAAGATATCATAGATAAAACTAGTGTAAATAGAAAACTTAAGTTGGATGAGTTTTACCCTAAACTGGTTTGCATGAGCTCTAACTTTTTCACTAAAAAATGAAATCAAAATGTGCTTCTTTAGGTGAAAATGTTTGTCGATTGGAAACTAAATGTGTATGTGACATTTTGGTGGTGGTGGTATGTGATTTGATGGTGTGAAGTGGTGGTAGTGTTAAAAAGTGCTAATGTGCACAGGGGAATCCAAGAGCACTTCTTGGTTTTTCTTCCTTCTTTCCTTGATTTTTATTTAGGTTTGTAGAGAGGATTTTCTTGGGTTTTATATGAGTGAAGAATAGTGTCAAAATGAGGGTTTTAGAGGGGTAAAATAGCAGATGTTGAAGGTGGATTAAGGGAGACAAGAGGTGGTTATTTTAGGATAAGGGTATATGGTCCCTTCTTGCTACTATTATACTTTGTCTACTTTTTGCCAAATGAGGTAGGATTTTATCTCTTTAAGGACAAGTGTCCTTTATTTCCCAATTAATCCTTTATCTTTTGTTCTTAATTGAGTTTGACTTGCTACTAATTAAGATGTAACAAAATTTGGTAGATGGATTAAAAAGTAATTAAGCTAATTAATTGCAATTTTACTTAACTAAGCAATTAGGCCTAATTAAGGTGTAATTAGGGTCTTGCCATATTTTATCATTTTAATTAAGTTCATTAACCTATATTACTTCATTTGTTATAGTCTTTTATTATCTGGGAGTAATTAGGGTTTCCAAACCACGAACAAGGCTAGCGATTTAGGGTTAACTGGCGATTTAGGGTTTCCTAGTAAATAGTTTAGGGATATACCTAGGGTTTATTAGTTGAATTAGGTTTTTGGACTTCCAACTAAGGTTTTACTCAATTTATTGGTGTTTTCCAATCGTTTTAAGGTTTCTTGCATATTAGGGGTTTTAGGGTTTTACACGTGCGATTAAGGTTTTAGGGTTTTACTCTCTTTAGGGTTTTTTAACTTATTACTTAAGGTTTGTAACTTGTTATTTAGGGTTGAATCGTTTTATTTATGGCTTTTATTATTATATCTTGAGCAGTTCTAAGGATTATTTATTAACTCTTATATCTGACTTCGAGTTTTTTATTCAAAAGTTTATGGGGTTCATATTGTCTCCCTAAGTATAACATTAGCATTCTTAATGAGATATTTTCATATTGTTACTTAGGTTTCATATGATTAATCATTCTTGATTTGTAGTTAATTATGATATAAAACCTAATTAGCAGATTAAAGTGTAATAAGTTTCTTAATTTTAATTACTAGTACACTTAGCACAAATTAGATGCATTTTAGGGCTTAATGTATCAAATTAAGTTGGTTAAGCTCATTGGATAATCTTGTCTAATTAGTTTAAAGAATTGAGACAGTTATTACTGCTCGAACACATCTTAAAAGGTAGATTAGGGTTTTAAGGTAATCAAATGATTAGTCTCCGATTAATAAATAGTTTTACTATTTAATTGTAGTACAATAGTTGGATTAGGGTTTTACAATTTAAAAGCTTGTACGTATTAGGGTTTCAATTAAGATTTTAGTGTTCGAAGGTTCATTTAAGGGTTACAGTATTCATTTTAAGGTTTTGAATTCATTGTTAGGTTTATATATACCAATATTCTTTTTTGGTTTAGCTTACCCTTTTTCAATTTCATGGAGCTTTCATAAGCTTTGACTATCAATCTCCTTCCCATTGTGGTTTGAGGTTAGTTTCGTTAAATTAGGTTGACCTTAAGAGTTAACATTAATCATTGGCATTTATTTGCAAGATTTGAAGGATTTGAGTATAGGGGTCAAATTAGGGCTAAGACTACTATTTTGGGTTTTAGAAGTTTGAGTTCGAATTTTTTAGAGTAGTCTCTCATGTTCAGGGTTTGTTATCTTGCTAATACTAAAGGTATTTTTCAAGAGATCTTATTAACTTCTAACCCCTTATCTAGAAAATTTGTTGGGTTTACAAGCACATCCAAGGTGGCTAGAGGTAGTAGAAAGGTCAGTTTTCGATAAGTGTTTTAATTTGATCCGATTTTTAATAAATTAGTAAAAATAATAAAATTTAGGATATACATGATAGTTTTACGAAGAGTTTTTTGAAATTTATTTTCTAAAATTTTATTTAATTTTTAGGCCCTAAATCATGCATAAAAGGTAATTTGTAGGCTTGATTGGGTAATTTAATGTTAATTTGATGAAATACTAACTTAGTATATAATTATGTATCTTTAGATTATAGTTGTTGATGTGGGATAGTATTTGTGGAGTTTGAGGTATTGTTTGTATGTAATATGCATATTATGTAATAAATAAGTATAAAGGAATAATAGGTAAAATGATACATTTAAGTTAATTTTATGACTTAAGGTGTAATTAGATATTTTAAGAAGTTAGTTACTAATTAAAAATGGTATTTGTGATGTTGGAGAGGTTAGATATGTGGTAGATGTGTAAATTAGGAAATAATAGATAATATGTGAAGAGGGAAATTAAATAAGTAGAATAAATTAGGATAAAATTAATAATATTATAATATTGAATATTATATAAATCTGATTTGGAATGTGAATTTAGAAAATTATGTGAAAATGTAGGGTATTCTTACATCAAGAGTTAATTCGGTAGTTAAATTAAGAATAGAGTGTACCATACCGACTAAAATACTTGTTATAAGCTAAAATGAAGATTTAAGATATCTAAATATAGTTAGATAAATTTCACATATTGGTTTGAGAGGAATTCCTAAGGTTAACAAATAAAAACAGTAATCAGAAGCTAAAATGAAGCTTAATTCAAAAATCAAATCAGAAACCGGTTTAGAACTAGCTTAGTTATAATTAGTATAGAACTAGCTTGATTATAGTTAATATAGAACTTGAACAAATGAGTAGAATTATAATTTTAAACTAAAACTAATGATATAAAGCTTATACATATATATATACATACACACATAAGTATAAGTGATTATGTTTAAATATAGACAATCTTTGGATCGAAATTTGATTTAGAAGCAAAACCAGAATTAGGGTTAATAAAAGTATATTAAAGAGTAAGTCTAAAACCTAAATCAAAGGTTATATTCACCAAATAAACCATAAGAAAAAAAGGTTAAAAGGCATTTAAAAGACTTACAAGCAAAGGGTAATCAAAGGTAAACTAGAACCTGATTCGGAGGTTGAATCATAATTAGAACAAGAAGTAAATTGAAAACTTGGTTGAACAAAAGGAATAATCCTAAGAGACCGAAACCCGAATAACTAAATACTATAAGACCCTAGACCAAAGATAATAATCTCTATTATAGAATAAAATCTATCTATGGTAATACGAAAACTAAACAACATTTGTATTATAGAGGTTTTTGGCGATGGCTTGTTGTAGGTCGTACCTTAAGTGAGCAAACAAGACATCTAGATAAGTTTAGAATCAATACATAGCTATATTTTGGAGTATTATTTCATAGTACTCAAAAGCTTAAGATCATATTTGTTTATGCCTATAAGAAGTATGATTGTCCGCATGCCTGTGTGTACGTGTTCTTGAATGTACAATGTACTATTGGCTTACTGTATTAGTTTGCAATTGTTCTATATTATGTTATATGGACTGATTACCTTAATTGGACTTAATAATATATAGCTTGTAAAATTAACTAGGCAAGCATTTCAACTCATTAGGAGAGACGTTTAGGGTTCTTTGGCCAAATACCGACCCTTTTGGAAAGGATAGTGTTAGATTGCATAATTAGTTCCTTCTTTATCCTTATTCGAATTAAGCGATAGGAGAGGAGGTCATGGCAAGGATAACTTCGAAAGTAGTCGAAGGAGAAGTGGTGTCTCCATTGTACAAGCTTAGATTTGATTATGAGCTGCTGAAATGTGCACTAAACTCCTCAACTTGGATTAGAGCGAGTATAATTTCTCTAATCTCATGATGAACAGAACAACGTCATGTGATGGCATTCGTTTGTTGCATTGCATATAAATAATTGACTAATAACCCTACCTATGCTTGATGTGTAGTCTTATGTCTCCATCCTAACTTCCTAACCAATTGGTTGGTCATATCTCTATAATAGATGTTGTTTCAAGTGTTAGCTAAGAACCAACTTTACAACTACCTTGAAGCTAACAACTACTGGATCTTGGAGAGTGAGAATATAAAACTAAAGATCAGTTACACACTTGAAGTTTGGGTCTTACCTTTAAATCTTTTAATATCAATTTATGTATTACTAAAGTGAAGTAATATTAGATTACTAAATCTTATAAACATTACTTGAGATATTTAAATATTAGTATATATTTTTTCAGATTTTCATAGATAAATAACATGTCCAATTTGTAAATTATTTACTTCAAAGCAGGTTAGTCCTGAACACTTTATGTAAATCAAGTTTAAGATAGTGGCTGTAATATTAGCTTCCATCTTAGAATGGTTTGTACAGTAAGATTGTTATGACTCTGCCACTTAAGGGTATAACATAACAAAGACACATCAGCAATCCAACAAAAACCATAAGGCCTCCTAGGAAGACCTTATAGTCTTCCCACAAAATAAAAACAGAAGCAACATGTACTTTGATCCATTCCTTAGTCTTTAACTCCTCACTTCCCAGCCCGTTGAAATTAACCTGCGAATTATGGTAATAAGGCATCTTTGGAATATTATTTCATACCTACAAAACAACCTATTGGGATGTGAGCTCAACTAGCTCATAAGAAGAGACAGAGTCATAAGAGTACATTAATAAACATGGCTGCTCAATCATTAATTAAATGTGAAATGCAATATGCAAATGATAGATCATCCCATAATGTTTGATCGGTTCATTGTGAAGTTAAAGAAATTTCGTCTACTTTAACTTGGATATTAAGGAGTTTCAACGCGACACTATTAGACTAAATCTAAGCTTATGTAAGAGAGATACTCTCTTCCTTAGACAACATTCGAACTATGGTTCCTAACCTTACCATGACTTACTCTCCTATCACTTAGTTCAACTAAGAGTGAGAAAATGATCATTTATGCTATCCTTATCAAAGTGTCAGTATTCGGTTTGATAACCTAATCATTACCCCTATTGGGTTATCATGAATGTCAAGTTAGATTTTAGTCATCTTAAGATTAGTCTAGAAGTGAGCAAATAAGTTCATATACCCAACATATGTTATGCTTAAGTAGAAAACAGCACTCGAAGTTCAACTCCCAATCATTAATTAGTCTCACAAGCATATACATGGCACACGCACAAACAAGCTAACTACAACCACAAACAAGTACTCTTAATTCTCTGAGTACCCTGATATGATGCTCCAATATACTGTTAAGTATCAATCCCAACTTACTTGATGTTGATGTGAGTTAATCCTGCTTCTCATGCTCAATCCCTTCATAAGTCCCTAAACAATCAATATAAATATTTTCATTTTTGCTAAGTAGAAAGTATATGATTATTGTTTAATGTCTTACATATAGTTTAGATAGGTTTATTAAGTTTTGGATAAGTTTTAACTTATTACTAAAGTCTCTAAATAAGGTTCTGAACACTAAACTCAATGTAGTTTTTGTCATGGAACCCTTTGAACAAGTATCTAATCAATAATGTTAACATAATTTTTATTCTAGAATTCACTGTGAAAGTATCTGAAAACCAGTTTTGTTAACTAGGAACTTTCTGAAGAAGTATCTAAAAATATCCTTATTAACTAGGAACTCTTTGAGGAGGTATCTAAAGGTAGCCTTATTAACTAGAAATTCTCTCATTAACCTATAGATGCTATATCAGCCAAATAGTTTATATTAGGTATCTTTCTAATCAAGTTTCTAAACCTGGAATTAACCTATTATTAACATACCAATCTTTTGAAGAACTATCTGAATAGGGTCATTTTATAAGTTCACTTGCAATAACTCATCCAAAATCATATTTCAGATTATAGACATGTTAAATCATGTTTATCACACCAAGCAAAACCATATTACCAAATTCTTCAAATTCGCATACTTACCTATTAATGCTTTAAACCCATATTCACCAACTTGCCCATATATTATCTCCTACTCAAGTCACACAACTCTAGATTATTCTTTACAGTAGAATGTGATCCAAATAAACTTCGGAACCTAACACCAAGGATTGCATCAAGCTCTATACACAAAATCTTAAGAAAATGGCATTTTGTATCCAATTCAAAGGTTAAAAAATCCCTAAAAATTATGGAAATCATTTTTGTCCAAAATCTCTTTATACAATGTTCACATGCAACATTAGTATTCTCCGAAAAAAATTTAGCTTAGAAAGTATGTCAATATGGTTATTCAAATCGGTTTTGAAAATTAATAGATTTTGCTAGATTACTTAAGGAAGTATTATATCCACTTGAAAATTTTTCAATCTAATATTTTTCTCTAAAAGTATATATATAAATATGTACAAATAATTTTTTCCATAATTTTTAGAGTTAATTTAATATTTTTATAATTTTACAAAAAATCAAGTACCAAAATCAACTCACTGGAAATTAGCCTCCAGCTACCACATTATCGATACTTCTAAGTATTGCCTCCACTGCCAGGGGTAGTAGTGGCTCATGCCTAAGTAGCCTCCATACTTTGGTTCAAGGATTAAACATGGTTTGCGTAATATTTATTCTAATTTTTCCTTAGAATTTTCTCCTCTCTTGTTTTCTGGTTCTTGTAATTTTCTCAAGTTACTATGGAACTAAATAGCATTCTAGAGGAAGCTGGTCATATTTCTTAGGTGGAAGAATGTAAAAATGAATTTTCTCTCTCTAAAATACCTTATAAAATACCATCTTCATTGCATATATGTGTCCTAAGAGAAGTTTAATCCTCCAACGACTGGCTATAGGAGTTGTCCATGCCTCACACAAGTGAATTTGGTGTTTTGTTATTTTTTTATCAATTTTTTATGATTTTTCTCATAATTATTTAGTTAATTATGCTTAGTTTAAAGTATTTCAAGCATTTTTGGGATATATAAATATATAACAATTATATCCGAGGCACGCGTATTATGTATATATATAAACTAAATAATTATGTGTATAATCTCAAAAAATTGTTATTAAATTAAAATATTTTATTCTTAATTTTAGGTTTTTTTTTTCCATTACCTAATTCACGAGTTACACGGCTAAATTACAATATAATGTAATTTACTAAAATTTTCTATTTTTAACTATAATTCTATTATTTTATTATATTTAGATATTCCAAACTCACGATGTACCATTGTCTAACTCCTAGGACCTACGTGTGAAGTATTACCCTAATTGATTAACTTTCATGTATACCCTAATTTATTTACTCGAAATCCAATACATAAGACTATGGACTCTCAGAATCTAATACGCGAGTTTACAAGGCTTACATTTTATTTTAAAAATAAACATACTAGGATTCTTCTTTTAACTTTTATGATTTTATATTAAAAATTAATTTAATTCCAAAAACATTCTTTGAAACACTAAATCTACCAATTTCGAGCAATTAAAATCACAATATGTGTTAGTACTTATGACTCATGCTACCCATTATCATTTTATTTCCTAAGCCATACTGTCTAAACTCCACATTTATTAAGGACATGTTGTCATTTCGAATTCATGATAATTGTTGAAAACCAGGGTCTTACATTCGTATTCCCTACAAAAGTTTCATCCTCAAAACTTCACATTTTAAAAATGGTAGGTTCTAATTCTATGAGCATATGTTTGCTTTGCAACTCTAATTTTCACCTTATATCATAATCATCAACTTTTGTCAAGATCAAAACCTCAATAAACTCATCATTTTACGAAATCTCTAATACTTCCCCATACCACCAAGACCTTCAACCTTAATTTATGAGCTTCATACTTACAATTATAGAGCTAATTTTCATCTTTTGCTTCAACTTCTATGTATTTATAACTTAACATAGTTGCCAAAAGCATGGGCTACTTTACATTCTGCATTACCTCTACATCTCATAGCTTATCATGGTTAAGCTTATCCAACTTTACTTAACTTTTATATCATGAACTTGATACATTTGGCTTTAAACATCCCTCGCATCATCTTATGCAATATCTTCTACTTCCCTTATCTTTTGCAAATACTTTTCAATTTTATTTATTCATTCGTTGTAACTAGTCTATTGCTCTTGCCTTACCTCCTTTTTGTTTGAATATTATATTTATCACATTACTATCCATAACCTACTTTTAGCCATCATCTAATACTCCTCTCACATCAAGATTAGCAAACTTCTAAACTATTCTTTGACCATTATTCTAATCAATGCTTCTATTCGATCCTTATTTCATTCCTTTTATCAATTGGAACATCTAGGTAAATTAATTTATATCGAGCTTAGTAGCCATTGCTTCTATCTCTATTCAATTTTTTATCTTTAGCCTTTATGAGCTGAACATGTCTTCTTAATGAAATTATCTTTAGAATTCCCAACAAAATAGCTTTTGACTTATTGTACGTTTTGTCTATCTCAATGATATACTTAATGCCATTAGTAGTAACAGTAGTTATGAAAGTACAGTAGATCCATTTGTTATTGTATAGGTTATTGCCAAGTTGACAAATTATTGAAATTTTATAACATTTCATGCTCAACCCCTACTTCTTGTAACTTCTGACCAAGGTTTTAAGTCATGTCAAGGTCAAGGTTCTTTAACAAGATAAGTTCTAACTTATCCCTAACCCTCAAACTAGCTGTATTTCCACCTTTAGACACTTTCTGACTTAGATCTTGCCACCTTGCATGTATCCCATTTCCTATCTTTATTCAAAGTTAATCATAAGAATGTTGTCATGGAAATGTAATATATGACTAACTTATTTCCCTATGTTTACATTTTATAACCTTACAATTATCACATTTTTATTATAATTGAGGTCTTAGGTACTTCATATATCTAGCAGACATATGGTATCAACTATGACTCTAGCACATCTAAATTTTTCACTAACTCAAACTTAAATGAGACAGAGAATGACTTGATCCAGTTGGATTTGATTTTGAATTTGACATGACTACCACAACTCTTTGACCAGCTAAACATATGAAGACACTAACTAGTTATCATTAGTTGACACAACGTGACTACATCAACAGTAGAGATAAAAAACTTAACATAGAAGACATAAGAGTCATGATAGTTAGGGAATTTGACAAAAGAAACATGAGAGTCATAGATTTTTCATTTTGTTCTTACTTACTCATGCATGCTAAGGTGTACATGAAGAATGTCGTTTTGTACTTGTTTAACCATATCTCATGCTATTTTTATTCATTCTTCTTCTCATGAAGTTAATTAATTAAAGTGTACAACTTTTCTACTCGTATCATAACCTACTTTTGCTATACAGAAGTACCATTCTTTCACTTCCTAAAGTTAATTCAATTATCTTAGACAACTTTACGTATACATTCCTACATAACATTCTTCACCCTTATGGAATTTCTTGATCTTAAAGCATAATTTAATCCATTTCTCCCTTAATTCTTCCCTTTATATGTACCCAAATCTTTTGCCAATTCCCTTCAATATTTAAATTCCTATAAATTTGCTAGGATTTCCTTCTCAATATTTGCTCAAGTCCATCAAATTCCTAAGTCTTCCCTGAGATTTCTACTTAAAACTTATGTCAATGCGTAATGCTCCTCACACAATTCATTTATTCCTCTTAAACAAACTTGAGCCATGTTCTTAGACATGCATTAAATTTCATCTCTATTCTTATTTCGATTCATTAAATCTACATAAATGTCTCAATTCGTCAATCCGTTACACTTCCAATTCTTATCCATAGACAAGCTGTAATACTCTAAAGTCCATTCTACAAATCATTCTCAAATACCACCCTATAATGCCCCCTTGTCTATAAAATCAGCTCTCCAAGTATCTTTGTTGATTTATCACTTATCTTATTCAATTTAATTGATACTTTTTACATATATACATGTTGACGGGTGATTCTCATTCCAGTACATAAACACCTGCAACACGAGAAAACAGCTATCGAAGGTGCCAGAGGTTGCTCCAGCGCAGGAACTCTGATGCCTAAGTTAACCCTCTTGTGATAAGAGTAAAATTATTGAATGATTATAAGCATGAGGAAATGGAGAAGAGGGTCCCCTTACTTAAGAGTCTTACCTATTATTTATAGTGAGTCCATAGAGATTGTCCTTAGATTAGATAAATGGACCGAGTTATCTATCGGCCGGCTAATATAAGCCTACATAATGATTATAAAAAAATACCCATCAACATTTAGGTATTTTATATATTTTTATTGCATAGTTTTAGGATATATCGATGTACATTTGTTTCTTGTTTAATTATTTCACTTCCGATTTATTTGAAATGATTATTTTCATAAATTAAGTAATTTATGTCTAAGGTCTTGTTAAGTTTTTTTTTTTTTTTTCCTATTGGTTGAAAAGGTCTCATTAAGTTTAAAAGCTCAAATTTTAAGTTTCTATAAGTAAATATTATTAATAAAATCACTCTTTTATGAAATTAAATATTCTTTAACTTTATTTTTGAAAAAAAAAATTACCATGACTCTTTTTTCTTTTAACTTTTATGACTCTATATAAAAAAATTAATTCAATTCTAAGAACATTCTTTGAAAACCCAAAATCTATTAATTTCAAGCAACTATGATCACATTATATGTTAGTACTCATGACTCGTACTACCTATGATCATTTTATTTCCTCACTCCTCAAGCTATTCTTTCTAAGTTCTACATTTATTAAGGATATACCATTATTCCGAATTCACGATAGATAGTCTAAGACTGAGGTCTCACATTCAACATATAATTGATAAGGGTACCTTATACATTTTGTTTACATGAAATAAGCAAGAAATAACCTCGAGAAGAGACATAGAGTTTAGGAATTACTAAGTTAGCCCAGGTAAGTGAATACTTGTATGTTAGAGTAGATTATAGTCCTATTTGGATTGCCTTTTTCTTTATCTATATCTTGTTTATGTCTATTATGTATATGATCTATATCTATTTGAAATTTAGTGTTTGGAAAACTGTCTTATCTATTTTTATTTTATAATTATGGTGAAGTTGGTGATTAGAGTGTTAGAATTGGGAAATAGAAATTCACAAACTTTTAAGAGAAAAGATTTGAAAAAAATGTATTTTATGCATTGGAGTTTATTATTTTAATTAACATTTTTGTAAATATAAATAAAGTAAAAGGTAGATAAATTTAACTTTATTAGGATTTGTCGGGTATTTAATTTTATAAGATGAGAATATATGGAATTATATTTCTATTTTTTTGGTACCTTATTCTTGCTAAACATAAGATTCAAGTAGATATCAATAAGATGAAAAAAAGTTGAACCAATGGGGCCTCTATCTACTCAAGTGACCTCCTATCTACTTGACTATGATTGTGTTAGTTGAGCTTTTGTGTGTTGATTGATAAGCTATGAGATGATTCTTCATCTCCTTTACATATGTGCTATTAGATGAATCATGCTTGGTTATTAACTTTAATGATTACATTAGTGTTGCTAATTGGTTATGCTTTGTCAATAAGATCTATGCTAACTTAATCAAGAAACTAGGTACTAATACGACCTCCTTAAATGTTCACTTAAGTGAACTCAATAACGAGGTTTTAGAGATGACAGTGTAAATGAAACAAAATAAAGTCGAGCTAATAAATAAAGAGTAAGCTTGCTTGATAATTTGCTAAGTATTACTTGGTATGTGATTTGATACATTCATGATATGGTACAAAAAGGACCTATAGGTCTAGTTTTCTAAAACTAAGATTTTATTAGGTTAGGTTTTATATAAAAAGTTGGGTTTTAAAAAGCAAACAATTTAACTTTTGAAAGATGGGTTTATCATATAAACAACTTGATTTATAAAAACTAGGTTTTCTAACACAGAGAAATTACATCATAACTATTAGGCCAGCTATATGCTAGGTTATTTAACCACATCAAGTGGTTACCACTAGGTTGGGTTTTGGCAACTCCTTGCTACATTGTTAGCTTTCTGGACTTTGTATCCAAATACTTGGATTGAATTCAACCAATTAAATGAGCTAAGCTAAGCAAAGATATTAGTCTCGATGCATGTTATGTGCATATCATGGTATACATTTAGTGCATTCATTTGCTTGGCTGCATTATAAAATAACATAATCAAAGTAATATCTTTCTCTTGTTATTGTGATATGATCTTGTTTATATGGTTATTTGTTTATTCACTCTCATTCAGCTTACAATAAGTTGAGGAAATAAGATATCTTATCATTAAGTTAAGGAAGGAGTTTAGAATGGATCATCACACCATAGAGACAAAAAGACTTTAGAGTGTTATCTGGATTAGTTTCTCTTGAAAAGGATTAAGCAATTGCAAGAATTGATTCAAGTTTTCGAAAGCTACAATTCAAGAAAAATCAATGTCTTATATATAGGTTTCGATATGAAGTTGTAATGTATAGATTTCATGATAGTAACATGTATTATCCAAGAGTTATGTGGTTATGATTCTCTAAGTATGAGTCGCTTTTGTAAAGACTTCGATTGTTATTTGTTATGTTGAATAAGAAGATACATGCGAATTAAATGTTTTATAAAGTAAAAAAGTAAGTTGAATACAAGTTTTGCCTTATCTTTAGCTCAGGGATGACATAGTAAACCATCTTTAAGCACCAAACATCAAGAAAAAGTTTTAAGTAACACCGAAAAGGCGGGGCATTACCTATCAATAATAAAAAGAAGTTGTCAACAAACTTCCCTAAAAACTATCAACGGTTTCGATGTTATTGCAAATGGGCATGATTTATTACAAATCTAATTTATTACTGAATTTAAAAGTGACCATATCATATTGTCACTTTTGAGTAACCATAATATAGAAAGCCTCCTTCATCAATGAACTAATTGTCAAAACTTAAGATTGAAAATCTTCATAGGTTTTTTTAATTCAAAAATATATTTTATTTAAGAAAAAAAATAAGTCTATAATCACTTAAAAGATTGACCTATTAATCAAACAAATTATCTAGAATTACCTAAAAAAGTCGGCTATTGACTTTTACATCTTCCACACCATTATGATGCAAAAAGAAATATGTGTTTGAGATTATTAAGATAAATATGGATGTAGGAATTTCTTAACATGAAATCAATAACAAGTTCAAGTAGTCATGTATTTGTGTGAAACTTCCATTGCGTTATTGATTTGCAATGAGGAATAGACATATATTTTTATATCAAAAGATAAAACAAATAATATGTTAGACTCATCTGAGGAATCCCATACAATTTAACATGGAATTAGAAATTTGAAATAAAAAATATATTTTACATACAGTTCTAGTAGGTCAACTTTTGATATCAATATTAAGCATCATATATGCTACACCTATCAAACACTTATAAGTTACTTAAAATGGATCTTAAGAGAGTTGATATAGTTCACTAGAAAACACATAATAGTTATACTACGAATGATAGCTTCTATATTTTCCATTAAGGATTGAAATACTAAATTATAAAAATCGAATATATTAAGATACTTGAAGTATACTTTTCTCCTCAAGGTATAAGTTGTGTCAAATTGGAAAAAATACTTCGATGAAGAAAATAAATTAGAGAAACATTACTTATGATGTCATCTACAATTCAATCAAATATCCATTGTCTCGAAGGGAAAGAAAAAAAAAAGAAAAGAAAAGAAAAGTCAAACACCCAGCCAATGAGACAACATATTGGGAATTATTAACTATTAATCAACTAAATGCTCACACAAATTTACTAAAAGAACTTAATTTCTTTCACCAATATATAATATTACATAAGAATTTGTAGATAAAGCCTTAATTTAATTTGTTAATTTGATTGAAGTCAATCGAACAAAATTATGGTTAATAAATTTTAATTCAATTATGGAAAAAATAAGAGAAATAGCCATAATTTGTATCTACAATATGTTCGATATAGTTTTGCCTGTTTTAGTTGGTGATGCTAGAAGAAAGGATTGAGGTAAGGGGTGGTGGTTGTTTATAGTGAAAATAAAAGAGGGATCACAAGAGAAAATTAATTTTTATTTCATTATTTCTTACTTAAATCCTTAAATATGCACAACAAAGCTACCTATAGTTTTTATTTTCTAACTTTCCAACTAATTTCTAACTATGTACCAATTTTTAACTAGATGTTAACCAATGTCTAATAGTTTTAACAATTCCTCCCTTCAATAAAATGAATCTTATCCTTAAGTTTCAAAAAAAAAATTCAAAAGAAAAACATGACTATGTAATTTCATTCAATAACAAAAATGCATCAATCTTTATAGCCCTAGGGCATCTCTGTGATCTTTCTTAATAATGCCATATTTTCTTGACATGTAGTATATGATAAGAAATTGAAAGTGCACACAGTTCACCACCAAATGCAAAGTAGTATGTGTTTAACTTATTGCGTTTCCATAGGATGTTGCTTGGCCAAAACTTCTTGAATTACTTATATGATTTAGGACAATTTTTTTTAAAACTCTATTCCTACTAGAATAATGAATGAACTATCTTTCATAACTTCTCCTTGGAACAAATGAGAAATTTAAATTCCTTACTCAATAGACCTTAAATTTGTAAATCTTTCTTGTTTTTGAACTGGAAAATAACAATCATTGTCTCTATGAACACTTAGTCGAATCATGCATGTATTTAGATTTCCTTAAGAATTGTTGTTGTCCGATGAAGTACAATGATTATGATTATGATTTTGTATATTTGTGCCATCATCTGATCAATTTTGAGAGGAACTGTTTGTAATTGATTATTAATTGTCGTAAGAGTCGATTTAATATTTCGTTGACTTTGTTATATTGAAGCAAATATACTCTTGATGACTTTCATTTCTGCAACATGTATTGCATTCTCATTAGTCATGGAGAGCAAAAAGTGACAGCACCAATGTTACATGCAGTTTTACTTGTTTTAGTTGGCGATGCTCCAAAAAAGGATTGAGGTGGGTGGTGATGCTTGTTTATAAAGGAAGCAAAAGAGAGATCATGAGAGAAGATTAAATTTCATTTCATTATCTCTTACTTGAATCCTTAAAGAATGTACAACAAGGCTATTTATAGTTTTATTTTCTAATTTTGTAACTAATATCCCTAACTAATTTCTAACTAGCTACCAATTTCAAACTAAATGTTAATTAATATCCAATAGTTGTCACACAAAAGTTATGATACCAATTGCTAGAGAATTTATATGTATACATATATAAATCCAAATCAAGTTACGAGTCAATGCAAGGTTATAGCATGTTCATTGTGTCAAATATACACAATTGGAGTAAGATTTATGTCCTTAGAAGGAGAGAGGCATCTATCTTGAGTGTTCTTCTTAATAGATTTGTAAAGAGTATGAAATGAAAACTACTTTCTATTTGACAACAAAATTTTACACAGTTAAAATATCAAATGGGAAAGTAGTATTCATTTTTTATCATACTAAAATAATAACCTCTCATTTAACATCAATGAAATTAACCCTAACCATCATAGGTCATCCATGTTAAAAGCCCAATTAGAAAGTTGATATTAGTAAGGTGCTATGATTATATAATAATTCCATAAATGTTATATTAGTAATTCAAAAATATATTTTAAATAATTTATTAATACTAATCTACATAATCAAATAATTTAACAGAGTTTTTATAGTAAGGCCCATGAGACCATGATCCTAAAAGAAAATTTTAAATTATTACCCTTTTACAACTGACAATTGTAGGGAATTTTCTCTAGGCATAATGTTTATATAGAAACATTTTTCCTTTTCTATAGTAAGTGATAAAATATGAGACCCTATAGTTAAGTGTCCCACATAGATTATAAGAGGTTATGATACTAATTTATAAGGCCATGATTGTGAATACCTTGTCAACACTACTTTTGGTCTAAGTCGTTACAAATAATATTAGAGCGGATCCCCTACTAGTAGATGCATGATTCGAGTCTAGCTCTAGTTTAAAAGATGTCTAAGAAAGGTGGGAAGTATCATTAAGGTGTGACTCTTTGCACACTTCTAAAATGACCTGTAGGTAGTGGGTGGCCTGAATCATACACTGAAAAGGGGGGGGGGGAATCCAGGCCCAATTGTAAAGTCTCGCGATAAAAACATCGCATGTTTAAGTGGGGGAGATTGTGAGACCCCATGATTAAGTGTTTCACATGGATTTTGAAAGGTTGTGATACTAATTTATAAGGCCATAATTGTGAATACCTTATTAATACAAGCTTGAAACCTTTGGACCAAGTGATTGAAATTAGCCTATCAGTATTTGTTAACTTAGTTATTCACTACTTTTAGCCTGAGGCGTTACATAAAAACTACAAAGATCAGAGGTTAAGTTCCAATTGCCCAATATCAGTATCTAAATAAGTACTTAAAAAGAAGGTTTATAAGGTGATGAGAGAAAGTGGTTTTGTCACAGTTTTTAGCTCCACACAGAAGAGGAGAATAAGAATAAGTAAAAATGGAATCAGGACCAATAAATGCCATCACCTCGAGCTTCTCATATATAAATGTATGTATGTAAAGCTATAGCATTGTTGTTATTACACAAGAATTCTATAAGTGATTGTAACAAATAATGGTAAAGCAAAATTAATAGATTAAGAACTAATAAGGTAAGGGAAAGCAAAACTTCACTAAAAAAACTTACACGAAGAAAAGTCATTAAAACCTAACCCCTAAATACACTCAAACTTACAATTTAAGGCATTCTCAATATACTTTAAGTGTCAAATGTGTTTATGATGCCTTAGAAGAGTGCTCAATAGCCTATCTATAAGCATCTATAACATAGTTTGTAACGGCAATTACTAATAACCTTAGTAATTACTCTACACTTACTAACCAACACATCTAGAAAAATCTCACCTAATACATCTAGAAAGTTCACTTGACACATCTAGAAAAAATCTTCAATAAATATAAATATGTGGAGCAAGTTTAAGCTACCTTACAATTGTTAGTGCAGGAGGGTAAAGGATGGCTGGCATTTACCTATTAGTTAACGAGTGTTTTTTATGTTAGGAGAAAATCAAGAGGCTAAGTTCCATGAAGAGAAAAAAAGGAGCTTGGATGATAACAAAATTTGTTGTCGCTGTGTTTCCAATGGAAAAGATGAGTTCAGTAGGATTGTTTATGGGAAAAAGCATAAAATGCCTAAAAGAGTATTATTTTCTGATCATATATATACCTAGAAAACATTGGAAATGACTTGCTGCTCCACTACCAAGTAAGGGCAAAAATACAATAAGTAGATACATAATTTGTACTTTAATCAGACAATGACAGAGCACTTAAAAGTAGTTTTGAAATGTTTTCTTTACCTTTTTTCAATATATATAGCACATGTTCACTTAGTAAAAGATAGTGAAATTCTCTAAAATGGTAGCATACAAGGAAGGACTCAAGATCATAAAACTAGGGCGCTACATTTATTTTAATTAAGTCAATATTAAAATTATTGGTTGAAAAATATTTTCTTATTATCATAATTATATTGCATCAAATATATATAAAAAGATCTTATTAATGATTTGACCAACAATAATCCAAAAGTTTGCTAAGATGGAAAAATTCATTTAAAAATGATATCGTAATTATATTGCATCAAATATATGTAAAAAGATCTTATTAACGATTTGACCAACAATAATTCCAAAAGTTTGCTAAGATGGAAAAAATTGTTTAAAAATGATTAAGAGTGATCAATACACTTCAAAAGAAGTTATAAAGAAAAAACAAACTTTTACCTTTGTATTATTCATATATATTAAATGAAAATTAATTATTAATTTAGAAAAAATTACATTAATATATAAAACTTATGTAAGTTTGGTTTTTAACAAAAATAGATAGGAGAAATAATTGAATAATAAATACAAGTTAAGTCGAAGAAGCAACTCGACATAAATATAAGTATCGTATTATTTCTTTTCATGACAATTTTGCATAATTGTTAGATTAGCAATACTAAAATATATACATATATATATAATTTTGAATATGAATTATTAGGTAATCAATTATTCAATAATCTATATTTATTTTCATAACATTAATTGTAAAAAAGAATTATTAAATCAAGCCATGTAATTGGCATTATTTATTAATACTTTATGTGATAAAATCAGAATACTTATAGTATAGATAATTATATTATTTTTATGATATGACTTATAAAAAAATAGCAACTTAAGAAAATTTATTTAGTTGAATATGATTTATAATTAATGAATTTAATGTTATCGGTTGTTGTGAAAAAAAAAAGAAAGAAAGAAAGAAAGTTCAATACATAAAAATAAATAAATAAATGCCATTCAAGCATAAATACATCTTAAAAAAGAGAAAATGAAAAACATAAGATTTGAACTCAAAACCTCATGTATTTAAAACAAATCCTTAACCATTAATTTACACTTCATATTATATCATGTTTTGCTTTTTAAAATATATATTTAGTATATATAGTTTTTGCTTTTCTAAAAATTTTAAAAAGTAACATGATCCTAGCTTAGGAGGGTCGAGACCCCTATTACCCCCCTTCCAGACCCACCTTGGGTAGCATATGACACACATCAAACATTAAAAGATAAATTAGAATGATAAAGGTGGTAAACCAAAAAAAAAAAAAAATCTATATCAAATACTCTAATTTCCCTTAAAGGGGGTACTTCGACTTTAAGCATGATCCACGTTTGTGAAGGTTACTAGCTAAAAGTCGAGCATTAAAGTAAACCAGGATGATGTAGATAAAGACATATGTAATAGAAGAAATGAAGGATAATATAGAGATATTATATATTATAGATGACCATTTCAATAGATAATGTCATTAACTATATCTTGGGTTAGTAATAGAGTCTAGGAAATTGATTCAATTAGAGATGTTTTAGAAAGATTTAATGTGGTAGGCTTAGAACCAAAATTGTTAGACTAGATTTTTTGCTCTTGGTTGATTATTTTACGTATGAAAAATAGACTTGAAAACAGTCTTTTTAAGCTCATTTGAGCTTGTTTGGCTTTATTGGGCCTATAAAAGGCTTAAGTGCACTTTAGTCATATTTAAGAGAAAATGGGCCTTTTTTAATTATCATAAGTCTCAAGCTCATATACAAGCCTATGAAGGCTCAAAGAAAGGATATGCTTTAATGATAACACTCAATCTCAACCATTCATCTTAAAACCATCGGTTAAATAAGATTAGCCTCCAAACTCTATAAATAAGAAGTATCTTCTCTCATTTAATTCATTTAGAAATTTGTAAGTGATACACGTAAATTTTAAAAGTGCAATTTACCAACAAGTATAATAGGTTGCGTATACAGTAGTAAAAACTAGTGAGACCAAGTCATTCCCATAGAGATTATGATTAGCTCTTAACTATATTAGTCCTATCTATATTTAGGCAAATTGAAATATAAAAAAATAAAAAGAATTTAAATCTAGTCTTAATTAATATGAACCAACAAATTGGAATATTGAGATATAATGTTAATGAACATGATATTAAAATATATTACATTTGACTATTGGATCCTTAAATGGTTTAGGTTATTTCCTTTGAAAATTATCAAAATAATGAAGTATAGAATCATCTTCTCTCCAAGTATGAATTACCCTAATTAATTAACGAAGTTTTTCTATTTCTGGAAAAGATTATTTAGTTAATTAATCGTTTTATATTCTAAACCTAACCTAATTACAATGCATAATATCTTACGTTTTACTTGTAATATGATATTAGTTTGTTATGGAATTGAATGAATCAATTTTATTCTTCTCATATTTTAACCAAATCTAACATGTTTTTCACAATTAATAAAATATATGCTCAATGACAAAAATATCAGGAATATCAATATTTAAATATTTAACATAGAAACATTACAAATCCATCAATTCAATATCCCAACAAAGAATGTTAATTCATAATTATATAAAGCACACAAATTACTAAAGGAATAAAAAAATCAATAAATAAAAATTAAGAAAATGATAGAAAAAATTTATTCTTTATCATAAAAATAAAAGAATTCCTAATTTTCAATCTTTATATGAATTAATTTTCCGTTTGTGATAGGTGTTCATCTCATTAATTATCTACAAACTAAAACCTAAATAAACTACACTACTAAAATCGAAAATAAGAAATAAAGGCATGCAGCTTTATCTTCGTATTCCTCTGTTGCATCCGCGGCCGCCGAAGGCTGAATGTCTATCTTCTCTTTTTAATATATTATATATAACATATAGCAAAACCCTTCAGAGACCATCGTCTAAGAAAGACGGAGGACTCGTGCTTTAACAACATGGCTGGCTTTTCAATTCAACGTGGAGATGGGCTTCAATTTCTTCATCAAGTGGGCCGCTTCAACACCAGGATTGAACGATGGGCTTTAGAACATGACATCAGGCTGAATCTTCACGCATAAGATCCAAACATGGGCTATATTTGGATTTTAACGACCATGTTAAACTGGTTGTGTTTCCCTTTATTTTATTTTTAATACAATCCCAACATAAACAAAGCTCAAATATGGTCATTTCAAACATTATTGTTAATCTTTAAAAATCCATAACTTTTTCGATTAAACTTTAAATCAAGTAAAACTTATTTCATTTTTTTCCTTTTCTTTTCAATTATTCATTAAAGGCCTGAAATCAAAATATTATCTAATTAAATACCAAATATCTATAAAATACCCATACAAAATATCAAAAATACAATAAAACCCATTAATAAATATATATAATCAAACAAGCAAAGGACAATTAAGAACCACAACTGAAATCACTCCATAAAAGAACAAACATGGAATCTTCTCAACAACAATCTAAGAATGATTAAAAATATTGAGTTTAATCCATTATCATACTATATATATAAAATATCAAGTTTGCTCATTCTTCTTTTTATAACTCTTTTTACCGAGATCCCTTTATGTACCATTTGTTTAAAATGTCTCTTAGGTCAATTGTTACTTGCATTGCATGTGATCTAGTAACTGTAGCCACACATACATATATAGGAAAAAAAAAAAGTTTGTGTAATATGACGATGGAAATCGGACTAGTCCACGAACAGCCCCGATCAATGAGTGAGAAGGCGGAAACTTATATTCTAATATTTATATTAGAAAAATTGATGAACATAAATTAAAAACTTAACTTGAAGAAAGAATGAAGTGGATGAATGGTAATAAAGTAGTAACACACACATATACATATGTATACGCAAAGAGTGTGTGTGTAATACAACAATGGAAATCATACTAGTCTACAAACAGCACTGATCAGTGAGTGAGAAGGGAGAAACTCATGGTATAATATTTATATTAGAAAAATTGATAAACATAAATTAAAAGCTTAACTTGAAGAAAGAATGAAGTGGATGAATGGGAATGGAGTAGTATACACGTGTGTGTGTATATATATATTAAATGCATCACTTTAATTTCCTTTTATTTCTTTTTTCTATTATTATTAATTGTAAAGCCTATGAACATTGGCCAACTTCAAATCAAATGTCAATGGCATGTAGGGAACTAATCTCTGTAGATACACATGTAAAGCAGTGATTAGCTCCCTATAAAACCCAAGCTCGAAACCTTACAAGCTTTTGGACATAGGTAGCTAATGATTCCTTACTGTATCTATTTAATTTTAAAAAAAAAAAATTCCTTTATTTAAATTGATATGACCAGATAGATACGTGGGACTTTTTACTTTATGAGTTAAAAATGTATTTACTACTTTTCGCGAGGAATATGATGGTAAAATGTTGTTAACAGCACAAATTTATGTGAAAAAACACCTGCTCTAATTTTTCGTTATATCTTGGCCACATCAAGTGTCTAAGGAAAGAATCCATCATACATAAGTGCATTAATCGGTGATCGGCCCTGTCAAGCTTCTCAATATATTAAAGTTGACAAGGTCTTGGAACCATCAATGTTAAGTAGTATTTGATAGATAGCAATGTCCTCCACTTTTGAGAATCCACCTTCGTCCTGGCCATCCGACATGGTTTCTATGTCTATTAATAAGGAGCTTGACATGTGGTCCTTGTGCATGAATTTGAAGAGGTATACAGTTTTGGCAAATGTGGCCTTAACATCTTTGGAAATTAAGCGTTTGTGAAGCATAGTGTTTATGTGACCAATATTCTTGGTAGATAAAATCTAGAATATCTTTTTTTTCAGTTTTAAAGCTACAGTTAGTAGATAAAATCTAGATATAGCTTGGTGATATATTTTCTAAGTTTTGATAAGATTATCTATCCTTTATTTTCAAAACCTAACAGATAAAATCCTAACCAAAAAAAAAAAAAAATTTAAAAGAAAAATCCTTGTATACCCTTTCAGCCATATGGAGCAAAGGCTTTCCTTAAAGAGATGCCTATGAATTGGCCATAAAACTTTTAATTCACATAAGTTAGAAATTATCATAACATAATCTAAAAAACTGTATATCCTTCTTTTTAAAAAACTTTTGTCACGTTAATTGTATCTTCATATCTACAAATTTTCTTGACTTATACTGGCTTAATATATTTATAATCTTAGCACAATTATTGCCTCCTTTATTTAAATTTTTAATGATAACTCTTAATATTTACTAGCTATTAACGCACCCGCAATATATATATATATATATAGAAAACATATATATATGTATGTATATATATATAAGCCATTTATATGGAAATATATATTTGTTGTATAGCCCAAAGTGGGGAAATGAAAAAATAGCTAACGTGATAGCTCCCATAAAAATATTACATAGCAATAGCGCATTTTTGCATTTGCAAATCATATAAAAATAGTTATTATGATGTTTCACATAAAAAATTTTAACTAATGAATTATTGTTTATGAAACAAACAAGGTTTGAAATACATGAAGAGAATCATCTTAATCACAGAATTGAAGAATGAAAGGCACTAGTTTTTATAGAAAAAATAAATCAATATTTGTTTCAAATTATTATCTTAATTTCAAACTAAGATTCTTCAAATGAATTAATTGCAATGAGCAATTATAATTAGGTATTAAGGCAATAGAATGAGCAATAATGTGGTTGGCAATATACATTACCCATTACAAAAGAAAAGAAATAATATGTATAGATAAAATGCATGGAAGATAGGGTTTCTTAGAAAGGTAAAAGTTACATAAATAAAATAACAATCTTTTCTTATTAAAACATACACAATAACTAGCCAAAAATTTAAACACATGAAAAATACATACAAAATGCACAAAACATATATGCATAAACCATCAAACTTGACTAAAGTATGTTTTAGCCAAAAAAAAAAAAAAATTATTTGACAAACTTTATAAATTATCCATATAAATAAGAATCTATGTTATTTAAGAGAACGGAAGCCATTGTTGGTTTCCCCCACATTAGACTTCTTTGTTCCCTTCATCAAAGCATAGAGAGCAAACTATAAGCAATATTAAAGCATGTATTAACAATGTATATATGAACAAAGATACAAAAAAGACAAAAAAATTAATATATAATAAATATTAATTTTATTCAACACAATAGGGACAATGCTATACTTCTAATAATTTCAAAAGAAACTTTAAGACACTAGAAAGGTGAACTTAATTTTTTCACACCTTTTTTGAAATGCTTCTATCATGAAACTGCAATTGACATTATGGCAATTATCAGTGATATGTATATGATCCAAGGGTAAATAAAAGGCACAAACTTTTTACATAGATTACTATAATACTAACTTTAAACTTGAAAACTTTGACAAAACTATAGTTTCTATCATATCTAATTCTTTATATATTTTGTTAAAGAGAGTAAAAGGCTTACATATCTAATTCTTTTTACATCTCATTTTTGAAACATATAAGAAAGCAACTATGAAGTAATCATGTTTTCCTTCTACAATATATGGATTAAATTATTTGCATAATAAGGTTAAAATAATAAAGAAATACACATTTTAAATAACTCTAGGATTTCGAAAAAGAACAAAAATAATGTTGGGATATTATAGACTCCACAAATTTAACTTTCTAAACATGGTGTCGGACTCAAGTATCGTAAATATTTCCTTAAGTCGACAAAACCACATAAAATGAAAATCGACTAAAATTTTAAACCCAAAACTTAAAACGCACTTAAAAGACCCTATTTTACGATTTGGAAATCCTAATCATACAAGAAAACCTCAATTAAGGACTTATAACCCTAAGTGGCCAATTAAGAATTTAATTTGAATAATTTTATTTAACTCTAGAAATTTTCATAATTTTATAAGAATTAAATCATAATTTATAAATCAATTTAAGAAATAAACTCCAAAAGAATTTCATATAAGACAATCTCCCTGTCTCATGCATAAGACTTATGCACATGAATAAGTAAACTAACTAACTACCTTAAATCACTTATCAATTGAGAGTTGGAATCATTTATCAATTGATAACTTATCAAAAACTAGTGATAAAACATTTTCCTTATCACACCACAACTTATACTACATATAGACAAGTTATCACATTATTTTATGTATTCAACTTTTAATTAAGTGACAAGACAATACCATGCCCTATTTGCTCTCTACTTAGCTGATTGGAAAAGAAAGAAAAGAGAGATCATGCCTTATCATTTTTCCATCACTCAAATGTCTTGTACATCTACTATTCACCCCTTAATGCTTATATCATCTAGTCTTGTCAAAAAGTTGGCATTTGTGCATACTAAAAGACAACTAATTAAAGCTTCTTGAACACACTTCTCCTCCCATTCAAAAATCTGCCACTCTCTCTCTCTTTCACTCTCATTTTCTTTTCATTTTCCCTTACTTTAAACACAAATCAAAAGAAAAAACCTAACCCCACAAAATCCCACATTACCGCTACCTTTTTGCTTCATAACTCACGGTACAAAAGCTTGATTTTGTTGCCTCCTTTTGTCAATTTCGAAAGCCACTTTTAGGAACTTTAAAATACCTTCAAAGCCTCACTTCAAAGATCAAGACTCTAATTTCTAAAGGAGCTTGCAAGAAGAAAGAGGAAAAACAAGGAATATAAGAGGATACTTAGTTGTACAGCCACTATTTCTACGCTTTTAGGACAAGTAAGTTGTTTTCTTGTTAAAGTGACCTAATATGCCATGTTAGGAGACTATGTTTTCATCAAGATATTAGCATGATCATAAGATGATAAAATAGCTAGACCACCTTAAGAAGTAAGCTTGTGAATCCCTTTACATGAAAGTTGAAATATGAGCATACTAAGTTGGTGTTATGTAAAAATATATGTTTAACATTTAGAATAAAAGATTTTAAGTTGAGAAAATCATAAAATGCATACATGAATGAGGAGATATCATGCTAAACGTAGAGTGTATGTGAGTCATTTAGATGTTATTTCCATTTCTATTAAGTTAAAGATGCTTAAACCTAGCCTTAGATAAAGAAAAATCTATTACATGAAGTTTTTATGAAGAAACCAACTTTGTGAGATATGAACTATGGCATGAAAGTTATAATAAGTATAAGATCTATTATTTTTATCTAAAGCATAAGCTAAATAATTACCATACGGAAGAGAAGTTAAGTCAAAGTTGGAATATAAATAATGTAGGTTCATGATCTAACCCTTAAACTTAAGGAAATGATAGAATAAGTTGAGAAACCAAGTGAGTGCCCCTTGGATTCATTACGGCCAGATCTGGAACATAAATAAAAGCCACTTAAAAATATGAAAAAACCAAGTGAACAAAGATCAACCAAAGTGCAAAGATCAACTAAAGCAAGTATAGTAAGTATACAAAGCCTAAAACTCAAAATCGAGTCTAAAACTCTCAAAATGAGCATAAAACTCTAAGTTAGGCCTTCATTAAAATTCTGACCAACACTTTAAAATATTAAGAAAGTTTGTTTTGAAGCCCATAAGAAGTTCACCTAAGACTTCATAAGCCCAACAAAGTCATTAACTTTAATTTGAATAAAAAATAAGCCCATTTAACAACTTAAGCCTACATAAAAGCCCAAGGAGTTGTTATTGGCACTAAGAGTATAAACTAAAGTTGGAAATCTGACCTTAAGGAGTATTTTAAGTTTGGAATAAAGTCCTAAACCTAAGCCTAAAGAATTTCCTAAGTTACAAAAAAGCCCATCAACCAAACGAAGCCCAAAAGCACTTCAAATCATGATGATCACTACTGGTTTGACCTATGGGCAGTTTTGCATGCCTCATCATGAAAATATAACTTCACTATGTTAAAGTACACTAAAAAACAATGAAGATTGACTATAAGATCATAAAAATCAGATTTAAAACGAGAAAATTATATGCGATTAAACTTTAAGTAAAAACTGAGAAAAATTATGAAATCAAGTCAAAAGTGTAGCTTAGAGGGTTTTAGCTTAGTTTTCTAAGTTTTATTTCAAATCCTTATAGTATTGTATTTACGATGTCCAAGGGACCCAACTTTCGAAGATAACCTACCCCCAAACTACTTCGATTAACTCGCAAGGCTGAATAAGTGAATTCTTGATAACTCTTTATTTGATTTTTCTTATAGAATAGATGCACCTAAACTTATATATATATATATATTGGATGCTCGTGGGATATGGGAAGTGCATGTGTATGAATTTGTGATTGTATGCTATGGCATGTTAATCATGTATCAAGGGAAATTGTTTGTGATAATTCATATGTACAATTGCATGGAATGAAATTGTCTGATCATCATGAAATACTGAATTAATCACTTATATCATTAAGAAATTCAATGAATCATGCATTCCCCATAATTGCATTCGAATAACACCGACTGCCGCTTTACATAGAAGATAGAGAGGGACTCACAGGAAGAGAGCCTCCTGCAAGATTGGGCACTAGCTAGGTCATCATTTTATTGAGTCTCTATCCTAAGTTGACGAGCTTACTAAGTACTAGGATATGCCAACTGTCAGCGAAAGGCCATGTCTTATGGTTTTTACTTAAGGCGTGTGTTTATGGACTGCGGGGGCTACCATACCACTAAACTTGGGATTTTGAAAATATAATTTGTTATTCAGGATATATATATATATATATATATATATATGGTTTTGTTTTGACTTAAGATCAATAGTGCAAATGAAACAAAACCCAAGGTTTAGAACCCGAATTTTGGTTTAGGTCGGTTAATTATCTGTAAACCCCAACTACAGGGAAGCGTAATTCTGAGTCGTATGCGGTTCCTAAGCCACTACATGCGTTGTTTGGCATACTAATTGTTTATGTATTCATATGATTATACATCTAATAAATTTTTACCATACGGTATTGATAAGAATATTTATCTCACTAAGCGTAAGCTTACATCCAGACAGTTCTTTTCCTTGCAAGTTGATCGATAATTGGGATATGGATAGGAACCAAGCGTAGAGTGCTACCATTAAATAAGTATGATAAAAAGCTTGTGTAGTTAATTCGGAATGCTCTGGAAAACGACTAATATCTCAATTAAGTTTAGTATTTTTAGTAAGTTTAGAATTTTCTAAAATTGCCTATCTTATTTCACTATTTTGGTAAGGGATATCGATTCTCTGCTATTCTGAGGAACTGTGAAATAATGGATATCCATAATTATTTATATTATACAATGAGTTAATGAACTAAAATTGAAGACCTTAACAATTAATTATTTAGAGTCTTATAATCTCTGACTTGCAAGACAATTTTCTTATTATGGGTGCACATATGATATGAAAATTTTAGGTAATACTATTATGACTCCCTTAGGGTCCTTATATATATATATAGACAATGCCACTAAGCTATAACAATCTTAGCAAAAAAATGTCAATATTGCTATCGAAATTTTGGTATTGCATTTTGTACATAGAAATGGTTGAGAATGTTTAAGAATAGTTGTATGGTTTAGTAAGGAATTTCAAATAGAATAAAATCAATAATTGAATTGTAATATAATTTCTATATATGGTGGTAGCCTTGGAATTGTAATCTCACTACAACAATTTACTTAATTTGAGTATATTAGCAATGGAATGAAATGAACATAAAATCATATCTAAAATAAAAAAGAAAGATGATAACGATGGGACACTTTATATATATAAGGCTCACTTAAATTGAGAGATAGAAGAATGAGGAAAAATATTAAAATCGCTATATGAGAAAACACAATTGACATTAAAGCATGCATCAACAGGATATAAATGAACCTTAGGTAGAAAAACGATCAAACATTTTATATATATTGCAATAACCGTAATTTCAAACTTGAAAACTTTGATGAAATTCTAGTTTTGATTAAATATAATTCATTTTCTACTTTGTTAAAAAGTAGAAGACATGCATGTTAATTCTTCTTATATTTCACCTTTTGAAATTTCTATGTTAGTATATGGGATAATTGTGGAAGTAATTAATGAATCAATTAATAAATAACAGGAAAACGGATATGTGTTTTCCTCTTTTCTTTCTATCATAAATGGATTTAATTAATTACATAATAAAGTTAAAATGGTAAAGAAAATGCTAAGATCCCAAAAAAATTTTAAAAATGAAAAAGGTAATGTTGAGATAGAAGAATATGGAAAAATGTCAAAGAGTAGTTAAATAGTTTAGAAAGGAATTCTTAATGGAAGAATGAGTATAGAATCATATTTGTTATCATTGGTATCTTAAAGGTATACGAGTGCAATTCATGTTGCTCTAAAAGGCAATAGAAGAAGACAATTTTTTGAAATTCCTATAATTTAGTTATATGTTTCTTTGTTTTTTGAAATTTTAACAAAAGAAAAACTATTTGGTTATAACTATGAAGAGCTCTATTATCTATCTAAAGTTACGAAACTATATAACCAATCTCAAAGGTCCACAAAAGTAATTAATTTTATAATAGAAGCTATAAATGAAGAAAAATGATATAAAATTATGGGTGAATATAATTAGTATTTACATGAGTGAATGGGGAAAAAAGGAAACTAAGAATGTAGGAAGAAAAAAAAAGTTCATAAATTGATTTTAGAGAGAGAAAAATGATAGGCATTGAAAAAAGTAAAACATACTGAAAATGTCTATTTAGACATTTTCAAAAATTTCGATTATATCGTCAAACTATTATTGTAAGTATAAGATTAGCTTTTAATATAAGAGGGTTGTTATAAAATTATAAATAACGAAATAATAAAAAAGATAGGTGTCTTTAGCTTTAGTAATATAAATATTAATAGTGGTTTTAGAGCTACCTTAATCATAGAGTGAGCATAATCTTATCATGATTGAATATTTAGACTTATTATAAGGTCCACCCAATCTAATAGCTAAGTTCCACTTCTATTATTTTCTTAGGAAAACTATGATTATTTTCATACAAAATCAGTGCCTACTTGTTCTCATTAGGCCTATAGGATATTATACAAAATCATGTTACTACGGTAGAAAATTATCTCTACTCTATCAAGAGTAGAGTTAGCTAAATTTAAAACCAAAATGGGAAAAGGTTGGAAGACATTATGTTCTATCAAGTGACATTAACTTATCCAATTTTCTCTAGAATCACTAAAGCTACTAGGAGCAAGCATAGGCACATTACAATGGGAATTTCAAGGCCGCAAAAAGGTATGCCTTAGTACACTCTAGACTAGACTTAAGGAAGAGTCGGGTCTAGTCTATAAACTAGACTAGACTTAGCTTAGCTAGGTCTAACTCGTGATTGGACCCATCGATCTTGGCGGGTTCATTCGAGTCAAAGGTGATAACCCTCCTAAACCGGCAGTTTGACTCGCCTAAATCGATGATTTAACCCATTGGTTTGACCTGAGTCGATGAGGGAAAAAAAGAAGATAAATTTTTCAAAATTTTTTTAACCAATTAGCACTTACAATTTTTTTTCTTTTCTATTTTACATATTCAAAACTTAGATTAAATAAGTTTTTTTCAAAAAAAAAACCCTAATAGGCTTTTTTTTTTTTAAATCAAGGAGTTAACATATTAGTACTATTTTGGAAATTGAAAGTGCTGGAATAAAAATTAGTCTGTACTATAAATCTTTTTTTTTTAAAATGAAATGGCTTTTTAAGTAAACATGAAAGTAACACTCAAGGTTTTAAAAAAAAAAATTTAAAATTATCCTGATACTATGATTGTTTGATTCCATATATCGGATACGTAGACAATTACTAGTGTAGCACGGCAAAAAAATTTTAATTTTGAAGTCATTTAAAATATAATAACCGCATCCTCATTACATCTCATGTACAATATAATTTTTCAATGTATAATACAATATCATTGTGTGACAGAAATATTGTATAAATGTTTAATATCCAAATTTAAGGTTCTTTCAAATTTTAAATTCATAAGTGATAATACGCAAAATTATAGTACAAGGAAGAAGAAAAATGAAACTATGTGAAAAAGGGGAAAATTAAAGAAAAAATAAAAAGGATGGATCATGAGCTACAAAACTTGGCTGGACTGTTTACAATCCATAAGCCTGGGTCTACTCTAGACTCTAAAGTAATGTTTTGAAAATATTAGAGATATTAAGATAATAAATTAATACCATTTAAAATTCTCTTACTGATTATTATATTGATCTTATGACATAAGCTTAATAATAACATTTTATAGTTTACCTTTTTCTTTTAAATTCCTTCCCTAAAAATAGCACTTTTTTTTTTTTTTTTGTTGCTAGCACAACTGTAATATAGTACATGATGTAGCTCGAGTAAAAAACATTGATTCATTTTTTTGGGGCAAGGATCTAGGGTTAGTGCCAATTAATAAATAAATTTGTCCAACTTCGCAAGTATATTTTGGAGAATATGGAAATGCTATTATAGTTAAAGAGTAGTAAAGAAGATAGTGATCACACTTCCGAAAGAATTTGACTTAATAGTGGCTATTATAGCAGAAACAGAAGATCTAATTACCAGTAACTAAATTAATTGACTTTATAGAAGCATATATGATAAGAGACTTAATAGACATGATGAAACGTTATGATCATTGGAGAATCTTAAAACCGTAAAAATCGTGAAAAGGAGGGAAATTTGAAATAAAGAAAATGGAGGGGATAAATGAAAACATTTGCTTTGCAGAATTTATAACAAAACTCACTTAGGAAAAAGATTATTGGCAAAAAGAAAGGCCATAATGTCGAAACTGGAAAAGGATTAACTAGCATGGAAATAATTATTATCGATTTCAAGGAAAACATCAGGAAACTTATTATGAAGCAACGATAATGCATATATGGTGAAACTAGTAGATATGATCAATACAGATGATCAAAGCTTATCTATAAATGATTGATATTCAAGATCAATATTATTTCATGACCCATTTTATCAAATCATTTTGCATCTCAAATTTCAAAAGATAATTGCATAAATAGAAGTGCTCTTGTATCATTTTCATTACTCACAAATAAAAACACTTCTTACTCACCTTCTATTTAGTACTTCATTTCTAAGAATCATGAACTTTCTTTTCAAATTTTTAGGAACTTTAGGCATGTGCGGCGACCACTAATCTGGGCTGAAACCCTCTGGTCTAGCTAAATTTACTTCTTCGGCCTTCTCATGTTTTATTCGGCTTTTCAAGGATTTTTTTTTTTTTCTTTTTTCAGTATCAAAGTTTAGATTAATTTTCAATCTTCTTATCACTTCCTAGAGCCTTTCAACAAGGTCGGCTTATCCTATGTTGGGTGGGCTTCACTTCATAGCCCAATACCCAGTTCATTTTCCTTAAACTACCCTGTATCACAATAGTAATTTTGAAAATTGTTCTTATCCTACCATGCTGCCAATTTTTCATCACGCACGATTCATTATGTATAAGCATCATTTTATACTCCACTATATAAAGTTTCCCTTTTGATAAATTTTGGAGGTTTCTATGATAACATCGACAATTTAGTGTTACCGTAATGCTGCACAATGTAAACTATTGATTAAAGTTATTTTAATTTATACTGTTTGTCCTATTAAAATGAGCTAACCTGTTACCTGAACAACAGATTATTAATATTTATGAATAAAAAATTAAAAAAATTATTAAATAATATTAAACAATAAAAGAAAAATCAAATGAAATAGAATTTAGAAAACTAAAATATAAACCATTTTCATAACTCTACTCTCAAAGTAAGAAGAAAGCATTTCATAAAAAAAGGACTTGAACATGGTAGAATCTTGCATTCCTCAACAACATTATGGTACAATTCTTCATCCAAGTATATTTTTTCATTCTATTTCCTTCTTATTTCATAAAGTTTCAATTTTTTTTTTTTTCCGTTGGGTTTAGGGTTTTGGATGTTTGGTTCGATTGTCTACAGTAGCTCTTGGATTTTCATGCAAATTATTTTTACAATCTGGTTATAGTGAAGAATCATAACCCTAATCATGCCATATTATTGCAACATTTGTTTTGAAAGACTGGGAGTGATTAGGGTTTCTACAGTTTTGGAAGAACTGCATCTTTGAACATTTTTGTCGACAATTGGATTTCATTGTCAATAGTGTATGGGGGAGGGAATAATTTAAGTTTGATTTACTGTCAACAGTTCAAATATCACTATTGATAGGAAATTAAACTTAAATTATTTCCTTCCCCACGCACTATCGAAATTGATTATCTACTATCAACTAAAATAAGAAGGTGTTCTGTATTACCATTACACTATCAACATTTATAGTGATTTGTCAAAAGTGCATGAGAGTACAAAAGCCCCAACCTAATGAATGTCAACAGAAGCATTTATCTATCGACAAATAAAACTAAGGGAGCTTCTATGTCCTTATGTACTATCAACAGTTCAATGTTACTTTCTATAGTGTTTGTTGTTATGTTAACCAATAGATAGTTTCTATTGACAGTTTCTATCCACAGTTACATTATTGCACATAGCTATCTAACTTTCATAATTCTACTAAAACTTAATTGTATGAACTACGTATAGGTTTGTGATCATTTAAAGGAGGAAAGATGAAGCAACCGATGACATCATACATGCATTACTTATACAACTCGAGATGTCCTACTTTTTTTATTTTTTTGTTTTGTTTTCAATTGTATTTTTTTATGCTTTTATTTTTATTAGAATGTTATGATTTTGTTTTCTTGGTTTATCCTTATACAGGTAGGACGAGAGTAAAAAGCTAAAGATGAATAAACAACCGATTAAGGGGGAGGTTAGTGAGGATTTTATTTTATAAATTTTGGTTAGCTTAAGATGGTTTTAGGTAACTATTACATGATTATATATATATATATTTTTTAGACGCTTGTAAGTAGAGTTGAAAAGTGGCATGCTCTTCCTCTTAAAGCAAAGAGGGAGCATGAAAAAGGGCAAATGAATAGCTAGAAAGAGTATTAAAGTCAGAAGGAGGAGTCTAGGGGTGCTAAGGAGTCTAAGGGTGCTATGAAGCTGATAAGATTAGATAGGTATTCAAAACTATTAACATGGGATTTTGTTATCCTTTTTAATACTTATTTTGTATTGTTTATCTTTTACAGTACCAGATGGGATGCCAACCCAAACATATTGCCAAAATCCTTTCATCTTTTATTGATGCAAAAAAAGATGCAGTGAGAGAGGTAGGGCTTGGTGGCCTTTTGGAGTTGAATTGTAGTAAGATGGATAGAGATTTATGTTTGTGGCTGATCGAGAACTTTGATCTCAAAAGCTGTATTCTGGACATAAATGGGACAAATCTTCCTATTATTCCTTTTGATGTGGAAAATATCCTTGGCCTGAGTAGTAAAGGTGAAGATGTACTAATAAATGCTATAGAAGAGTTATTAGCCAGTGTAAGGAGTAGGTTGGAGTTGAAGGAAGATGTTAAGCAAACTGCCTTTAAGGAAAGTTTGCAAAAAGCTGAGGTTACTGATGATAAGTTTAAGCAATCATTTGTGATATGGATACTTAGCAAATTACTTGCCCCTTAATTCAATATAAAGGTAGTGAGAGAGTATTTGGCAATGGTGACGGATGCAAGTAAGCTACCACAATATAACAAGGCAAAGTACGTCTTGCAAAGAATGCAAGATGATATTCTAAATTATAAGATGATCAATCGAAGTTATATGTAGGGTTGCATTCTATTCCTCATGGTACGTTTTTTTATCCTTAATAAACCTTACTTTTATTTAGTAGCATATGATTCATTAATAATATAGTTGTTTAATATATTATATCACCCATGTGACCTATCTAAAGAAAGATTGCTTGCGCTAAGGAGATCAAAGCTAAAGGTCTCATTTTTCCTTTCCTATTATAGATGTCGATCTAGTTTATATTCTTAATTGATTGTTATGTAATGTTAATGTGATTTTTGCAAGTGTTGGAGGAGAAGCTAGATCTTATATTGAAACAACAATAAGAATTAAAGGAAGAAGTTCGGAGGATTGCAAGGGGGATACCTCATTTCTAATATCCATGAAGAATCAGTTGACGGACTTGATGAATATGGTTTTTCCATCCAAGAAGGCATCCAAAGGTCTAACCAACATGGAAAAGAAGAACGAGGACTTAGGCAAAGATTCCCCTCCTCTATAAGACCTTAACTTGAAAGATGATGGATGTATGAACGTCAAACCTTTGCAAGAGATATCACCCAAATATGATGAGAACAATCCTAAATAACCATAGGTAACCATTTATTCAAACTTGTATGTTTTTATTTACTTAAATTATCCAAAGAACCATTTTAGCTTAAATCATTGAAGCTAATGCATTGCAATTGATTTACTTACCTTTCTTTGGCTTTAGGATGAAGCTGAATATAGTGTTGTGCATGGCTAGAGGAAAGAAATCATGGTTATCTCATCAAAAAGTCCTAGTCACACTTGTTGATAGTCAGTTTTTATACACTTAGCTTGGCAAGCATTGACATAACTTCACTCACTCATTCATTCAACTACCGACAAGCTGGGTAATCTACACTCTCGACATCTCGCTGAGTAATTTACATTTTCAGCATTTCACCAAGTAATACAGATTCGTCTCTTATTTGAATTTAAGTTCATGACATGAATATTTATCATAAGTACAGTTATATTACATAACTACCTACTCTCCCTACATTTTAGGAAAGGTATATGATCAAGAAACTTTCACGTGTCCCGATAATTATTCTAATAACTGCTACTTTAAACACGATGGCCTCCTATAAATACAGGAAAGAAACTCTATAAGAGATATCTGATAACTCTTTACCACTCACTTTTACTCTCCTTATTCCTACTTACTAACTTAGGCATTGAAGTTACCGCATCGAATTAGCTCCGGTAACAAGCAATTTTCTTTTCTTTATAGGACATTTCTACTTTCAAAATCCACCAACAACAACACTTATTTCGCTATACAACCTGGAGAAATGAGGGAAGAGAGGAAGCCATCATGATATTAAGTGTCTCCTTACTTAAACACAATGATGATAGACAGGAAGAAAAAACCAATACTACAACAAGCACCAGTTAGTAATCTTTTATATGGTATTTAATTCATTTCTTTCTCTTCCTCTCCCTTTTTCTCTAATGTAGTATATTTTCTAATTTTTCTCATTATTTTACATGTAAATTAGTACATTGGAGAGCATATACAGTAAAAAGATGAAGATTACTAGAAATCCTTCTAATACCTTATTGACTCCCCTTTCTTCCTCTCCTTCACTAACACTCTCCACTTCGAACTCAAGCTTGTCTCCTTTGATGATCATGACACATTGGTTTAGACATTAACTAGCCATGTATCTATAGCTAAGACATTTGAAACACTTGATCTCTCGGGTATTCCTCCCTAAGCTCTAACCTTGGTCCCTTTAGACCTCAACCACCTCAGCCTTGCCCTTACCTTGGCCGTTATGTGGTTGACTTGGTACCTATCCTCAGCAGTCCACCTCGAAACTATTTAGTGCTCGGTTGTTTCTAGGTTAGCAATCCTGGTTAGCTAATCGGCATTAACCCTTTGTCTTTCGACCCTTTATGCCACTTGAATGGCTTCAATTGGAGTCCTAAGCCTTTGTAACTCCATTACAGGGTTAATCTCAATTCTAAGCCTAGAAATGAACAATACTATAGTTTAGGTTCGTTGACATCACATTAGATCATCAGCAATTGGAATTTTCGGATGTATTCATCCACTGATTTGCTGGCTTACCTCAAGTCTTAAAGTTGTCAAAATGTGTCTTGTTCATAGTACTCTGGAACAAACTTACTCTTCAGAACTCTCTTCATTCCATTCTATGTTCTAATCTCACTTCGGGCTCTCTAGTATGCATTCTGTAACTTTTTTCATCATATTGCTACATATGTAGAAAACTCTAGTATAGATAACCTAATATGAGTAACATCCTCATAGTCATAGAAGTTAAATATCTTTTCAATCTTTTCCTCCCAATCTAAGTAGTTATCAGCACTACCAAACCCATTAAAGTTGGGAATCTGTACTTTAAGATGTTTGACTCTTCTAGGAGCTCTCAACTCACGCTCCTCAATCCCATCATATTGCTTCTCCTCATCATACTCCTCAACTTCATCCAACTTTAATCTCCTTTCAGTAACTCTATCATTACGTTGGGGTAGGGCTTAGTTCATAATGATTGGTTCTAGTGCTCGTTGCTTATCCATCTGCCTTCTTGACCTTTCTCTCACCTCTTGACCTTGTTTGTAAAACCTAAGTTAAAAATAAAGATAATAAATAAATAAATTTAAGGGAATTAAAGAAATAAGTGATTTTTATATTCAAATATTGGTATAGCATGTAATTAAATATTAAATGTCAAGGGCAAAACAGTCATAAGAAAAGATCCAGACATCGGTATGGTTTGTGTTTACACATTAATGCCAGGGGCATTTTGGTCCAAGAAAAAGTTTACTCCCTACTAAATCATCTAAACGTACATTACAATTACCGTAACTTCCTCTTACCAAAACTTACAATACTTTTCAAGGAACTTGTAAAACTTATCTCAACCCTAAATCCCTAATCAAGATTCATGTTCTTGAAAGAGGAATTTAATAAAAATCAATCTTTCCTTCGTATTCAAGTAAGTTTTCTCTCTATCCTCATTCTACCTTTTCCAATTTATGCTTTTAAGGTTCCTTTAAGTTTTAGGAATGGAGGTGTTAATATTGTTAGTATGGTGGTGGTAATGTCGTTATGATGTAATTACATCTTAATGGTGTCACAGAATGGTGTTGGGATATGTAGTGTACATATACTGTATCTTGTATGGGTGTATGTATGTCATGGAATTTTTGTGTATGTATATGTGTAAAAGTTGTGGTTTCGAGTATTGTATGTGTGCACACATGGATTGGAGTGGTGATGTGCACTGTGTGTATGTATATGGGACAGCATGCTGGGACTTGTGTGAATGTTAGTATTGTGTGTGTTTATGTTAAGAGGATATTAAAAGGTTATATGGAATATGGTTTGGAAGCTTAGAGTTTAGAGTTGAGGATGGAGTTAAAGAGAAAGAAGTATCGAGTTGTGAAATTATTAAATTCTAAGCTAACGTCTATGTTTTGAATAGATACTAGAAGATAAGTGGTGTGAATCATTTTGAGATAAGAACTCCAGGTACGGGATATGTGTTTGTTGAATGTGTGTGTTAGGGTAGTGAATATGAACCAGACTAAATTGAACTTAGACTTAATTTGTGTAACTAGTTGTGCTTAGCTTTGATTACCCATTGGTCGGGTCCAGTGGTGTTGGTGAGGCACCTAGTGATCTTTACACGACGCTATCCCCTATGGTGTCCCGTACTGAAATAACCCAAGTAAATTAGGTTTGTTTATGGCACTCGGATGTTTGGGAGTAACCAATACCAATACTTATATAGTATCTATATATATTGCATGTTAGGAGTCATGAGTAACCTCAAGTTACAGGACGCTGAAACCGTGATGGTTGTGGGCTTAAATAAAACATTTTAAACCATTGCTTATTGTATTTAATAGCGGTATTTATGCGTATTTGATTGATACTTGTGTTTATACGCATGTGTATGGTATTCTGTATTGGGCTTTGGCTTACCCTACGGGGATTGTTATTTTTCAGTTACATAGACAAGTTACAAGGTAGATGATAGGGTTTGTGTTGAGGATTACGGATTTGGTTACCTTTACTATGATGAGAAAGGAGATTATTACTATGATGAGAAAGGAGATTATTACTAAGGGATTTGTATTTATTTCCTTTATAATTGCTTATTTAGGAGACCCATGTGGTTTTGGAGTCGCCTGTGACTTCTATTGCTAGATTTACTAGTTTAATTGTTGTCGGAGCTATAAGACTCTAAGTTATGATTTAAAGTTCTCTCATGTTTTAAGTTATGGAGTGATGATATTTTTAATTGTGTTATTGCTTTTAATTGTGGAGTTGAGTGGTTAGCTTTCCACTCTACTAGCATTTTGAGGTTGTTAATTATGAATTGATAGATTTCATGTAATTACTTATGGATCTTAGACAAGTTATAGGTTCCTAGACCCCTGACATGTCAATAGAAGTTAGAGACACGTGGCGAAGTTATGGTGTCCTGGGTTCCGGAGCATTACATTGTTCAATGACAATTCTTTCTTGTGGCCTAGTCTCTTTGACCCGTTGTATAGAAATAGCCAAATTGGCCACAATGGTAGCAAGGTCTTATATCTGCTCGTCAGTAGTTCATGGAGTTTGTTAGGTAGTATGACTACGACCATGAGCATCACTCTCAGCATCATTGATCTCTCTTTAAACATTAGAATTTGACATCCTTAATACAAAGCTTCAGCAAATACTATACTCACAAAGGAAATTTCCACAAACATGGAAAATACGGATCACACAACAAACTAAGAACTTACTCTGTTTTCGAAGTGCAAAACAAAGTAACACAAAACACACTATGACAAGATCAGCTACCTTGAAACTTAGCTCTCAATTGCAACCTTAAGCTCTGATACCAGGATTATATAATGTTCCTAAGAGCTCAGTAATCACTAGAACTTATTATAAGAAATGGGAACCAAATGGGTCCTTTGAGATATCGAAGAAAACTAGAATGGAACGGTCGGCAAACGTAATACAATAGCTTATGTAAAGTTAGTCGGAGGATGTGACTCATCAACAAACACAATACAGCTTAACACTTTGCTTAATGTGATGCACAAGCTAATGTCAAGGTTGTCGCTAATGTCAAGGTCCACCTCTCACATTACTCGACAAGATTAAATAAGAGTGTAAAGAGATTATACTAAAAAAGGAATATCTCATAAGAACAAGTATATTCAATATCTGAGAGAAATGTAAAATATTTCGACTATAGAGAAAATGGACTATTCATAATAAGTCCCTAGGACAAAATTACAAATTACAAAAATTACAAAAAGAATAAAGAAAAAAGAGATTCCTAGTATGCACGTAAGGGGTAAATAGGACAAATGATGAAAAGGAATAATAATACAATATTAGAAAAAGTGATGGACAGGTGGCAGCTTATCAATGGGTCCGTACTAAGGAATCTCGAGGCACAATAGCTATGCTGGGTTCATGGTTTAGTGATTGTAGGTAGGTAGTATCGGGAGTTGTTGAGACGAATAAGAGATGTTATGTGTAGTAGGTTGAAAGAGAAGGATCCAGCGTGCAGGGGCCTCGGCCTCAACACTCGGTAGGTTAGTCTCAACATATGAGGGTCTAGGTAATTCGAGTAGGGCTTAATGTGTGTAGGCCTCAACCTCGACACTTAGCAGGTCGACTTCGGCAAATGAAGGGTCAGCAACAATACAAAGATTAGAATAGAGCAGTGTATATCCAAGCTGAGTACTTAGGGAGTATGCCCACCATTCTTCTATGCAATGTGCCTCATCCTTGGTAGGCTAACAAGAGAGAATTCTTCTAACAAGAGACTGAAGACCTTTGAGGCGCGTGCGAGTAAGAAAGCTAGAGGTTAGTAGTCCATCAATAAGGCAATGTCACTCTCTTATTCAACAAGGCCTTCTTCATCTTGTAAATCGTCTAGTAACCTATATCAACCTTTCGACCACTTAGGATTTCTCCCATCAGCCACAAATCCTCTACGTATAAACTAGCATAATCCCTAAAATAGCTATTCACATGGTATGATATCATGAGATGAAGAATCCTTTAAGGGACACTTAAACACTATGTCCCCATTGTCTACATTAACTCTCTACCGGTCGTTATTGTTCAATCCATCTAAGTCACCATATAACACTCTATAAACACCGCTGCTACCCCGACGTTGTTGACAAGGCATTTTTAAACCTCCATACTCAACTTACAATACATTTGAAAACATATTAGGGTTAACATTAATAGTAATTCCATTCACCAATGTTCAAAATTCAATAGCTATAATGTCAGGGTCCCATAATTAGGTCATTACTTCACCCAACATCATGTTTGAATAAAAGATCCGCACTAAACATGGATACATTGACTGATTTATCATCCTAAGCATATGAATGATACCATTAACTTCTAAACTTCTGTAGAACTCAGAAAAAATTTCTTTCACAAAACTTAGTTCGAACTCACGACTATAATATACACTATGATTAACAAAAATTTCTTGGTACCTTAGCCAGTGGGCCTCGAGGGGGAAATCTACACTATAGATTTCACCAGGTTACTAATTCGATGTCGATCCAACCTCCCTAACATGCTTATTCTTCTTGTTGGTAGTACGAGGAGCCATTAGAGATGTGATTTCTAAAGTAGATTGATGAAGTTAAGGTTTTGTTGGGGTTATTAAGTACGTTTGGAAGTTAAGTGTTGTTGACTGTATGTTGGGTGTAGGATTAAATTTATTTTTGGCTTTATATACTTAGGGTCTTGTGTTCTTTTTTTCTTTTTTTTGCCAACTATCAACACAACCATCGACAATAACATTGTGTCTATCAATAGTCTATGCTCTATAAAGGTAAAATAACACTCCATCACAGTTATATAAGATCCTTCATAATAAAACAACATAGAAGATGGTAAATTAAACATCTATTGACAGTGGTAGTATGACTATCGACAGTACTCTTTCCACATTGGTAAAATTATACTTTAATACAATAAAACTCTATCTTTTAAAGTAAGAAATGTGCACTATAGCATCTAATGCTAACTACCGACAATCACCTATTTTTACCAACAGTACATGCAATTTAATTATTTTCAAAAGTTGGAGACTATCAATAGTTCAAACAATTTAATTATTTCTGAGAGATGAAAACTGTCGATAGAACATTAGAGACTATCAACAGTATTATTGCAATAGTAGACTGTCAACAATAGTAAGGGTAATTGTCAACAATTTATTACAACAAATCACTTCCCCATTTAAACATTCATAAGTGAACATGATCACAATTATAGATGTAATAGAACAATGATATTCAAAAGCAAGAGTAGGTTGTAATGGGACTTCAAATGTTTCCACTATAAGAATGATTCTTTGTACAACAAAAGTAGACTATATTTGCTCAAAGTGGCTTTTCAAATACGTTTATAATACCCTAACACTCACTCAAAGTCAAAAGACATGCTATTATCATAAGAATCAATATTGTTCATGTTTTGGCCAAAAACTAATTATGGGTGGTTCTCCTAGACTGAGGTACGTGATCTAGAGCATGCCACAATGTTTTCTTTAGATGGACTATCCAAATTTACTATCAGTTCTACACATGTACTATTGTTTCCACCGATATTCCTTGGGCAATGTATACGATTATATCCCTCCAACTTGCATAAGCCACATTGAAGCTGTTTTCTCAAACGCTTTGATTGTTGACTAGGACATCCTTTAGCACGAACAACTTTTAGATCCTTAATCCTACCTATACAACATAGTGGAATCAACATATAGCAAGAAAATACAAATATAATACAGCATAAGGTGAAAGAGTCTTACTCCCCATCATACGTTCGAGTGATCCCATAAGTTTGAATTTAGAAAAATAAGTAATAAAATAATAGAATATTATAATATCAAATTATAAGTATATTACCTGTTATTTATCAGAAATGCGTAAAATAAGTTCTGATAACTAATGAGTCACTAGAGATAAATTATATGCATACTAAAAATCATAGAATAACATAAACAATATTTAAGAGTATTTACTTGTACTCCACATGTATTTACGTATAGGTGAAAATACGCAAAATTATCCAAAATGTCTTAAAAAAAAGCTAAAAAAAAGCCAAATAATTAAAGAAAATCACCTAAAAAAATCAAGGAAAAAACAAAAAAAAATAGAAAAAGGATTTGTCTAAAATCAGGTCATGGCATGTTAAGGTTAAAAGAAAAAAATTTAACCATTTAGAATAAACCAACTAAAAAGCAAAATAAGAAGAAGATAAGTCAAATGTCAACTCAAAATTAATGAAAAAAAAAATCCCCATGTAACTCTATAAATACCCAAACCTTAACAGAAGCTCATTTGGTCAATTTGGGGTGTAAGAAAATTTAAGAGAATCGAAAAAGAGAGGATTAAAGTTTTTTTTTAATTAGAAAAAATTTATGCAATTAAGGCCTGTAGACCAAACCCATGATCTACGGCCAACTAGAATGAAACCGCCGTCAACACCGATACACCTTACCACCACTGCCTAGGCTGACCGACAACCCCAGTGGTGGCCAAAAGTCCAATGACCAAGTGAGTTCAATTTCAACCCGATTTTATTTAATTTATCAAAATTATCAATTTTATCTAGAAAATTATGAAATTTAGTATTATGATGTTTTTATGTATATAAACTTAGGGAAAAATATTGTTTTAATTCAATTATATCTAAAAATATATAGTGGTTAAGAAATCGTATAAACTAAAGCATATTTCAATTTAGAAATAAATAGCCTTAAAAGTGTATTTTTAAGCTTAAATTTTTTGTGTAGATTACTTAGAGGATATATAACAATGCTATGAAGCCCTTTTTTTAGAAATAAATTTTCGAAAATTTTAAGTAATTTTTTAAGCCTTTAAATATATATATATATTTATATATGTATTTAGTGTTTTAGGGGTTAATTAATGCTTAATTGAATAATTAATAACTTAGTATATAATTAGGTGTTCATATCTGATATGGTATAATAATTATAGCATTTAGTGTATTAGATGTAATTATTGCGAGTATTATGTAGTAAATATATGTAATTTTATTAGTATGTGGAATTGGAATTATAATAAATATAAAATATTAGGTTAAAATGGATAATATAATAATATTATTAATATATAATAAATCTGGTAGGAAACATAAATTTAGGTAATTATATAAAAAATGTAAAATTTTCTCACATCAAGGGTAAATTTGGTATATAAATGAGGATTAGAGATCGCGAGACTAAAATATTTGATTAAAGACTAAAAGTGATACTTAGGTTACTTGAGCCTAATGTGATTAATTTCACATTAGGGTTCGGAACGCATTTTTAGGATTTATGTATAATATTTGTAGTTGAAACTAAATTAACACCTAAATCAAAACTAAATTTGGAAACCAATCCCAAAACTATCCTGAATGAATCAATAATAAATAATAAATACATATGAAAAACTAAGTTAAATCATAACCTAAAATGTATATATATCATAAGGATATAAATATTAAAAGAGTATTTATATTATAGGAGATGCGAAGACAAATCGACTTACAACAAGTTGAGTGAGCGAACCAAGGATTCCAAGTAAGTTGCATTCAATACTTCATCATATTTTGGAGTACTATTTTAAACTACTTGAAGGCTTAAGATTGCATATGACTATGTTTGTAAGTAGTTCTATATGTATGTACTTGTGTATTTGATTTCATGTTGAAAATCTATATTATGTTTTGGTGATGTGAATTGAATGGTGTAAAATTGCTTGATTACCCTAAACTGTACTTAGTTATAACCGACCAAAATATCTTAATTAGATATGTATTACAACCCTTTAAGGGACTATTAGAGTTCTCCAACCAAATGCCGACACCTTTGAAAAAGATAGTGCTATATAGCATAATCGTCTTTTCTTCATCCTTAACCAACTAAGTAACAGGAGAAGAAGTCGTGGTAAGGAAGAGCTCAATGATTTGAAGGATAGTCTTAGGGGGAGCAGTGTCTCCATTGCATAAACCCGGGTTTAGTTGTAAGCTGCTGCATAAATATAAAAACTCCTCAACTCATATTAAAGTTTGTGAAATTACTCTAATTTCACAATAGACCGAACTACGTTGTGTGATCGCATTTGCTTGCTGCATTGCATACAATTAATTATTTGATAACCCTATTTATGTTTGTTATACATTCATAAGTCTCTAACCTAACTTACTAAGCTGTGGTTGCTTATACCCATATAGATTTTCTTGCAGGTTCTAATTGATATGCCACGATGTTGTGAACCGTGACTAAAAACAGACAAAGTCGGTTGCTAGATGGGTCCAAGCTTGCAGAAAGCTAAAAAAGAATTAATGGGACAAGTGTGAAAAGGGAAAAATGAAGAATGAAACAGTAAGCAAAATCCATGAACAGCACTAAAGGATGTAACGCACCAATAGAACTTCCGAAGACTCACGGTTCAATTCGATATAATGCATAAATTGGTCCGGTAAGGTTACTCGCTACCTAACCTTGCTTAAGAGAAAGGATAAGAGTGATGCTAAGAGTAAACAAACAATATTTATGTAAAGAAGAAGAAGTACTCAAAAGAGTGTATATTAAGAATGATTTGATGTTCTCACAGTTACAAATACAAGGGTATTTATACCTATAAGTTATGGCAACCTTCCTAAAAGGGAAAAGATGAAAGGGGTATTTCCTAAGAAAGTAATGTACAACATACAAAAGGATAAAAATGAATATAAAAGGAAAATAATCATTGGTGAAATGAATTCTAGACATGATATTGTATACGTAGCGATGCTACATTAGCGAGGTCGTTAGAAGATACAAACAAAAAGTACAGATAGATGGGCTTGTCCGAGTAGGGATGACTTAGTCAGTCCGGACTCTCTCTCACCGCCTCTTGACAAGCAAGATGTCAAGTAATTGGTCAGGTCAATACTAAAGAGTAATCAATAACTCAGCATACTACAAAAAAAAAAAAAAATAGGCAATCATATGACACAGCATGAAGGGTGACTCGGTAGGGAAGTACTCGACCTCAGTAGGGTTGGTTGGAATAGAAAGATTCATCGTACCAGCCCCTCTAGTCCTTAGGCTCGGCTGCGAGTTAAAGGTCTAATAGCTTGATTCACATCATTCCCTCCAAGTTATTTTGGATTTAGGATCAAATCCAAATGATGTTCGCTCAGTTCTCCGTTAAGGTGATATAAACTAAGGTCGACAATGTTAAAGGCATTAGAAACCCCATAGTCATCGGGCAATTCCAACCTGTTGGCATTGTCATTGATTTTCTAAAGGATTCTAAAAGGTCTTTCTGCTCTTGTAGATAATTTGTTCCTTCTCTTATTCGGCAACTATTCCTTGCTAACGTATAGCCATATTAAGTCTCTTGGCTAAAATTATTTAGCCGACCTGCCCTTGGTCTTTTCTTATATTCTTCTAACAACTTAGTCGATGTGCCGTGTGACCCTATCATAGATGTGCTAAAGGGATTGTACTTTGGCCATTGTGTCAGGGTCCTCTTGCACCGGTATTGGTACAAGGGCATGGTCGAGGGGCAACTCGAAATTGAATCTATAGACCACCTCGAAGGGAGTCTACTTAATGGTGTTATGTACCATTCGATTATAGGCGAACTCGGCCACTGGCAGGCAAATGTCCTAATTAGCCAAGTTCTTGCCTACTGCAGCTCGGAGCAATGATCCCAAAGTACGATTAATCACTTCTGTTTAGCCATTAGTTTAAGGATGACATGAGGTACTGAAGAGTAATTTGGTTCCCAACCAATGCCACAGGGTTCTCTAAAAATGACTTAAGAACTTCGGATCTCTGTTAGAGACTACACTTCTAGGCATACCATGTATCTGTACAATCTCTTGCAAGAAAAGAGAAGCAATAGCTAAAGCGTCGTTAGTCTTGGTGCAGGGTACGAAGTATGTCATCTTACTGAACCAATCTATGATGACCATTACAGAATCTTTGCCTTGAGAGGTTCGCGATAGTTCGAGAACAAAGTCCATGCTCAATTCAGTCTATGGCCTTGTCGGGATAGGTAGGGGCATTGCTTTCCCTAGCTCGACTTAGCACTTGGCCTTCTTATATATGGCATAGCTTTTGACAACTCGATGTACATCTTTCCTCATTCTCGACTAAAAGAATCTGCCACTTATCAGTTCATAGGTCCTCTTTTCCCCAAAATGTCTAGAGAGACCTCTCCTATAGGTTTCCTTGACTAGTAGCTTCCTTAGTAAACAAGTCGGTACGCATAATTTTCCACCTCGAAACAACTAGCCATCCTCCACATGATATTCATCTACTGTCCTCCCGTCGACGCATCACGAAATTATGGATCTAAAGTGCGGATTCTCGAAGTACTATTCTTTGATACTTGCAAACTCAAACAGTCTGGTATGTAGTTCTGATAAAAGCACATATCTCCTCAAAAGAGCATCTGCAACTATGTTGCTCTTTCCTTACTTGTACTTTATCACAAAATTGAATCCTTCGAGGAATTCTATAAACCCCGTAAATCTAGCTTTCAAAGTATAGAATCAAACACCCAAACTATAGATGATTTCCTGAAGTCAATAGAGCCAGTGAGATTTAAAACCGATTAAAATCTCAATTCAAAACCTAAAGCAAATATGAAAAACCTTATATTATCAATCAAACCTCTAATTGCATACGAAGACTCTAAAACCTCAAGTATATGTAACCGCAAAAGTTAACCTCGAACCTCATCAAAACTGTAAGATAACAATCGGAAACTTAATCGCGTATGAATATATTAAACCTTAAATGTATAAAGACGCTAGAGATTGTGCCCTAAAGTAATAAAAACCCTAAAACTATAACTTTAAAGATATAAAAGCACTAATTCACCATAATTTACCCTAAAACCCTAATTGATAATATAACCTTAATATTATACTAAATCATTAGTAAAAGATTAAAGATAACTTACATTCATTCACAAATATTTATAATACAGAAGTAATCCTTTAGAAACTAAGATATTGCATCATAGATCATATTTATCTTCTAAGTATATAACTAAGTTAATATTACATAGAGTTAAGAGTTTAGTTGATACTTATATTACATATAGTAGGTATTAGTATCCTAAATGATACTTTTCGTGACAATTACATTAAGTAGCCTACTAAATGATGTGTATAGGATATAAATACCACAAGGAAGATTTCATTACCTAGTTTTATTAATAATTGCACTAAACTTCTTATTTTCTTTCATTTCCTTAATCTTTCTCCTAGTTTTCCCTAATTACTTCATTATGTACACTATATGGCATTTATTTTTGGAAAGTTGACCAAGTCAACATGTGGAAAAGTCAACAAAATATCACTTTCATTTTAGAAATATCTCTTCTATTCTAATGATTTCTTTTCTTTTCTTTTCTTTTAGATTTTTCTTCCTTTTCTCTACTTCTTTGCAATCCACTTCTTCATCCTTTAGGACCCACTTGCTTTCACTTTCAAAAACACAAAACAACACAAAATCAAGTCCCTTTCTTCTTCCTCCATAATCGTGACCTCCCTTTCCCTTTCACTTTTCCTAATTTTCTAACTTTGCAACCATATATCAAGAAGAAAACAAAGGTATGTTATCATGTATTACTCCATATTATCTAATAGTTAGATGAATAGGTAGGTTAGTTTAAGAAGTTTATGTGATGTGTACATATATGTTGATTTAGGTTTAAAGATTCAATTTTTATGTTTAGAAGTGTAGGATAGCCTTAGCAAATGGAGAAAGAGCATGTGTACATGTATCTAAGTATGTGTCTATAAGTGTATACTAGATAAATACATATATAAAGACTTTTGTACATAAGAATCCAATATGTACATAACCCAAAATAAGGCATATACCAACTATACATACATATACCATGTTAAATATACCCTTAAAATATAAAAAGGATGAAATTTGAAAAGCTTTCTTAAGAGGAATTTTAGGCATATGAAAATACGTATAAAAATATGTATGTTACCATATGTGTATATGGGTATATGCATAAGTATACTAGTATACGTATAAGTATAGCAAAGGTATAGGTATATAGTTAACATATGTAAAGTATACATAAGACACTTAAGCGTGACTTAAGCATAAGGTAAGGGCTTATGCAATCAAATGATGATGTAAGCAATGATGCAATGAAAAGATGACATAAGCTATGATATAAGCAAATAATGACATAAGCCATCACATAAGCGATTGATGACATAAACGATGACATAAGTATAAGCTTATAAAATAATAACTTATAAGATTACATAAGAGTATAACATAATTATGTACATGTACTTAAGAGTCGAAGATCTTTTAAACCTTAATACACTTTCTAAATTGAATTAAACTTAATTAAGTACATAAATTAGTAATAGTAATGCAAAATTTCCTAAGTGTAAGGATCTAATAGCTAATTAAATTATTAAGTACTAAAATAGGATATAAACATAAGCAATAAGAATACTTAAACTTCAATAAGTTAAAATTTTAATAAGTTTAGCCCATATCGTAAAACACAAGTCTTAACGTCCAAAACGGACATCACCGTATAAACGTATATCCAAAAACGATGAAAAACGACTATAAGTTCGTAAATATTGGAATTAGAATGAAAAGTTACTAAATACATAAAGGAAGTTTCATAACTGACAAATATAAGAAAATAGTTACTATTAATCCCATTGAGTATGGTAAACCTTATACACATTATACTTGGGTTATATTGGGGGAACTAAATGAACTACAATAAACTTTTAGTTAACAAGGGAGTGTAACTTCTCATAATACTTATAAGTTTTACTATTTTTTTTAGGTGTTCAATATCGAGTTATAGAAACCCCAAAGCTTAGAGAACGAGCAATAATCCAAGTAAAGGAGTTCTAATGATCTGCTACTTGCTTGTACGTGTTACTTATATGAGGTTGTGCTGCTTACTGTTGTTTGTATGTCTGAATGACTACTTTGCTTGTTTGCTATCATCTGTATGATTAACTTTTAAATTGATAAATATAAGTATCAGACCAAAATAACCAATTATACTGATCACATGTCTATGACCCGGTAAAGGTATGAATGGAGAGTGCTACCTTTGCAAAAATCTTGAGAAAAGTGTTTTTGGAAAAAGCTTTTCTACTCTTAAACATATTTTTGTATGATCTCTATAAGGACTCATGGAGACATAAATAATATTTTAACGTTAAGGCAAAGCTAGCATAGGATCTCCAATTGATAGTGAGAGAATTCGCTTTATTGTACCTGTAAGGCCTTGGATAATTTTAGTTGCGAGAGGACTTACATGTTTGTGCCCGAGGGGCCTTAGATGGTGGATAATCTTAGTTTGGGATCCATCTATTTGGGTTAGAAGTCTTTTCTCGACTAGGGTAATAGTCGAGTGTTGCCTAGAGGAGTGGTGTCTTTAGGCAACCTCATGCGGATAAGCTGAGGTGCCCTATGCAGGTAAGTATAGGAGATAATCGAAGTGTAGAGACGTAATTCTACACCGTTCATAGTTCTGGACTCCTATAGATGTATTGCTTGCATTTCATCACGCCTGCATTCATTTTGTATGTAGATAACTTACTTACATGTGTGATAATAATGTGTGATAACTTGCTTGAATGGTAATGATGAGGGACGAACTCACTGAGTTGTTATATGTTCATTCCCCCTTAGTTTCTCTTGCAGGTTTACTTACGATGGGATTGGAATAAATCTCAAGTGTCAAGTGCAAGATGAAGATATGTATATTAGTGTTAGAGTTAGTTGAGATCTTTATAGGTGATACATAAATATCCTTTGTAGAAAATATTTATATGTTAGAATTTAATATAATTTAATTTTTCTTGCAGTTTTCTAATGTTGGTATTTCATGTCTTATTATTTGGTAGGAGATATCGATTTTCTGCGGTTCTGAGGAACTATGAGATATCAGATATCTATAGTTATTTATATTTATATGTTATGTTATGTTATGTTACAATAAATTAATTACTTGAAAATTAGTAATCATAGTAATTTATTATGTAGAGTCTTGCAATCTCTTATTTGTAAAGCAGTTTTCATATCATGGTTGCATACATGTTATGGAAATTTTAGGTAATCCTACTAGGCCCCCTTTAGGGTCTTGACAAATTTAACTTATCTTGCCTGCTACTTTGACAACTTAGTTTAACTTCGGAGGTACCTTAGCGATTCATGGTCAATATATATGACAAATTCTCTCAATAGTAAATAATATTGCCATACTTGTATTGCTTAGATCAGTGCCAAAAGTTCCTTATCATACACAGAATAATTTAACTGGGGTCCTCGAAGCTTCTTACTATAGAAGGCAATTGGTCGGCCTTCCTGTATCAGGACAGCGCCTATTCTAATGCCCGATGCATTACATTTTAGCTCAAAAAGTTTGTTAAAGTCAGGTAATACTAACACTAGGGCGAAGGTCAACCTTTCTTTCACCTCGGTAAAGCTCCTCTCCTCCCTTTCTCCCCATCAAAAGTCAATGTTTTTCTTCATTAGTTCAATAAGTGGCACAGCAAGGGTGCTGAAATTCCTGATAAATCTTCTGTAAAACAAAGTCAATCTATGGAAACTTTTCACGTCGGCACAAGTAGTAGGAGTCGACCACTTGACAATTGCTCGGATCTTCTCATCATCAACTCGCAAGCCTCCTCTACTGACTATATAGCCCAAGCATACCACTTCCTCCTAATAAAAATAACTTTTCTTTAGATTATCAAATAATCTCTTAACATGGAGGATATCCAGGACTACTCTAAGATGTTCACAGTGACTTGGCATGTCGGTACTATAGACCAGGATGTTGTTAAAGTACACCACGATACACTTCTTGATGAGATGTCTCAACACATGGTTCATTGATCTTATGAAAGTGCTCGGGCCATTTAACAAGCCAAAAGGCATAACTATCTACTCGTAAAGTCCATGTCGAGTCTTGAACATAGTCTTCTCATTCATCGCCTAGTCTCATGCGGATTAGATGGTAGCCAGATTTAAGATCAATCTCGCTAAAAATATTGGCTCCACTTAGCTCATCTAACATATCTTTTAGCCTCAAGATCGGATACCTATATTTGATCATGATTTTGTTCACGACTCGACCATCTACATACATCCACCAGGTTCCATCCTTCTTCGGCACTAAAAGTCTAGGCACAGCACAAGGGCTGAGACTCTCTCTTACATAGCCTCTCTCCAACAACTCATTGACTTAACGTTGAAGTTTAGAAGCCTGCTCGAGATTCATCCAATAAGCTAGCTTATTCGGCATTGCAGCGCTGGATACTAAGTCAATGCAGTGCTCTATGCCATAAGTTGGGGGCAACTCCTCAAGTAACAGTTTTAGAAACAGGTCGGTATATTTATTTAACAACTCCTTAATCTCCTAAGGTAACTTACCCCACTCCCTCATTTCTAACAGTCGCCTAACCAATAAGAGGGTCAGCTCAGTAGCATTGATGGCCTCTCATAGCTCGGCTTTACTCATCACCAAAGCCTTTTTCAATCCACAAGCAAGTTTCATTTGCAACTTATTGACTTCTCTCAACAGCATTAGGTTTAGTATAATCTCTCGTTCATCCTTCTCGAACATGTATGTGTTCCTGTAGCTGTCATAGATGACCCTCCTATCAAACAACTACAACCTACCTAGCAATACGTGGGAAGCACACATGGGTAGGATGTCATAGAGAATCTAGTCAGAGTAGTTCCCAATAGTGATCGGCAGTAGTATTTTCCGAATGATGTGTAATGCTCCCTTCTCACTTAACCAATGTAACTTATATGGCTTCGAGTGCACAACAATCGGCAATTTCAGTTTTGAAATAAGATCGGTTGATGCTACATTAGTGTAGCTTCCATTATCTACGATGAGGGCACACACCTGATCGTTCACCTTATAGGTTATATGAAACAGATTCTCTCTCTACTCGTCCTCCTGTGAGGGTTCCATGCTGATAATACATCGGACAATCATGAGTGACTGGTCTAAGTCATCAGCAAACACGTCCTCCTTAATCGGCTCTTTCTTGATAGGAACCTCCTCATCTTTAGGTTCCTCATCTGTACTCTCTACTTCGAGCTTCAGGATGTCTCCCTTGATGACTATCATCTGTCAACTCGAGCACTGAATAGCCATGTGTCCAAACCCTTGGCACTTGAAGCACTTGATTTGGCTGGTCTTCCTACCAAACCCTTACCCCTTCTCATACATTCGAGTTGGCACTTTACCATCAGGTTGGTTTTTCTGCTCGGCTCTACACTCGATTAAGCTCGATGAATTGCCTATCCGAGTTGGCTAGTCGGAAACCTCGTCGATGCTTGGCTCCTTCTTTGCCTCTCTACTCGCTAGGCAATCCTAATAGCCTCATCCATAGTGTCAAATCATTGGAGCTCCACAATGTCCCGAATGTCTCCCCTTAACCCGATAACAAACCATGAGACTATTCAAGCTGGTGGTTTCTCCACTTCGCAATGCATCATGAGCATTTCAAATTCTTAAACATACTCGTCAATTATTTGGCCTCCCTATCTCAGCTCTTGAAACCAAATGAAAGTATCTTGGAGATAGGTTTCCGACACAAACCTATTTCTAAGCACTCTCTTCATCTTAGGCCAAGTGTTAATCTCTCAGTACCCCTCTCGTCTTCTCATGGCTTAAAAATTTTTCCACCACATGGCGGCATATCCGAAGAACTCAGTAGCAGCAATTCTCACCTTCTCATAATCCTCATATTGATAATAATCAAATATACACTCTACCTTCTTTTCTCACTTCAAATATTCATCAGCATTCCCAGATCCATTGAAACTCAAAATTTAAAACTCCTCTTCCTCTTCATCAAGCTCTCTCAAGTCTATCCTTCGCCTTACTCGTCCTCCAACTCCTTCACCTCGAATAGGTCGAGCTAGGTTCTGACCTTTAACAAGTTAAGCAACTTATAGAGTGTTTTGTGTAGCCTCAGTAGGTCAACAAAACAATGCATGAACAACTCGGGTCAAATTTACTAAGAGGTTAGCTACCTCACCAAGTCTCTCATTAGTGCTTCTAGGAGTTCCCTAAGATTATTGTCTATAATGGACAACTCCACTATCATCACTAATACCAACATTAATATTTGGGTCTATCATTTTTCCTCACAGATTCAAACTCAAACAAAGACTTCAGAAAGTGAACATCTAACACAACAGTCAAATGAACATAGTAACTTATTCCGTTTCATACACGCAAAATAGAGTATAACAGAACTTTAAGAACTACTACAGTTCACACAAAACCTCTACTCTGATGCCAAGATGTTGCGAACCGTGATCAAGAACTGATAAGGCCGGTCGTTGGATAAGTCCAAGCTTATAGAAAGCTCGAAAAGGAGCAATAGGGAAAGTGCAAAAAGGGTAAAATGAAAAATGAAATAGTAAGCAAAACCTACGAACAGCTGCAGAAAATATGACACATCAATGGAACTTCTAAGCACTCACGGCTCAATTCGATATAACGCACGAATTGGTCTAATGAGGTTACTCGCCACCTAACCTTACTTAAGAGAAAGGATAAGAGTAATACCAAGAGTAAACAAACACTGTTTATGCACAAAAGAAAAAGTACTCAAAAGAGTGTATATTAAGAATGATTTGATGTTCTTACAGTTACAAGTATAAGAGTATATATACCCATAAGTTAGGACAACTTTCCTAAAAAGGAAAAGACAAAAAGGGCATTTCCTAAGAAAGTAATGTACAACATACAAAAGGGTAAAAATGAATATACAAGGAAAATAATCATTGGTGTAATGAATTCTGCACATGATATTGTATATGTAGCAATGCTATATTAGTGAGGTCGTTAGAAGATGTGGATAAAAAGTATGGACAAATGGGCTTGTTTAAGCAAAGATGGCTTAGTCAGTCCGGACTTTCTCTCGTAGCTTCTCGACAAAGAATATGCCAAGTAATTGGTCAACTTGATACTAAAGAGTAATCAACAACTCGGCATACTGTAGAAAAATGAGCTGTCATACGACACGGCATGAAGGTTGACTCAATAAGGAAGTACTTGGCTTCAGCAAAGGTTAGTTAGAATAGAAAGATTCATCGTGCCAACCTCTTTAATCTTCGGCTCGACTGTAGGTCAAAAGTCTAGTAGCCTGATTCCCATCACTCGATATAATTACCTTGAGGTCAGTTTTTTTTTTTTTTTTTTTAAGCTATGGGGAGTGATAATAAATTGGCTGTATGATCGATGCCTTATGTAAATTATATCTATGATAGAGACTGTAAAGTTAGTTACTATCATAGGTTGGTTTATATAGTAGAACTGTTGTAACTTTGCGACTTCAGGGCATAACAGAATCTCATTCATTACTCTACAAAAGGTTGTCTCTAATTTGGACCTTAGATGATATATAGCTTAGCTAGCAACTAATAATGCACCATATCGAACTTGTTTTGTCATGATTACATCTTTAGTGCCCTACACGACCCCATCACCTCCATGAATGGTCTTTGCTAACTTGCTCCACCTTAGTGATATGAGATTCCGAGGGATATTATTCAAAAACTCTAATTTTGGCCACATGAAAGGCATGACTACAAGAAAATCCAATAGTCTCGTAATGTTGACACTCGCAGTTAATAAATTGGTCTAAATTTTTTAATATCACTCTCATAAGTCTAGAGCAGCAATCATAACGGCATAGAGTGTGGATGGTCACCCTAAATTCACAATCATCATGAAGGTATGGAATCCATAACACCTCCCGCTCAATCTCTGACCTTACCCTTTCAAAGGATGCCCTCACGTATATAGAAGTCGCATGGTTTTCAAAACTCTTCAGTACAATATACAAAATTGGTTTTGTATGTGTGCTTTCATAGTCGACCTTCAACTCTACATGTCTCAAATTAGCTAACACCTTTACGAAGTACTAAACTACTTGGTACATCCAATACCTTCGAGAAACAAAATGGTTTCCCTTTATAAATAAGTGTATCCCCTCATATCTCTGCATACCCCGCATAAAAGCCCAAAAATGTCCCCTCAAAAAGGCGTATGCCCAAGAGAACCACTTTTGGTACAACTCTTCAACCCATTCATTTCCTTTAAGTTCATGTCTTTTTAGGATATTTACCAAGCTAATTCAAATTCATCAACAAATTCTATATCAAACATGTACCTCTTGAAATCTCATAGGAACCCATCGCTATGAACATGAGACATTGCATTTCCCTCAAGGTGCCATGAACAAAGGCAGAGCTATACTTGAGAACAAATGAAATTAATGGTTGCTCGCATTACCTTATTGCCATCTATGATAATAAACATAAGCCTTTTGCCTTTCATTACATGCACAAACACATCAAGCAACCAGCTATATGCCTCTTTGGTCTCATCATTTAATAATGTACTGCCAAAAATGCAAGTTTGATAGTAATGGTTAACATTGACCTATATTACCAACGACATGAGATACTTGTTCGATCAATATGTGGAATCAAAAGCAACGACATCTTCGAAACAAGCATATTTGAGCTAACATGTTGAATCTAACCAAAACATTCTACTAAGTTCTCCCTCTTCATTCAAAGTATACTCATAAATTAACCTAGGATCAACTTCCTTTAGGCTTGCTAGGAATGCCAGGGATACCTCAACATCACCATCAAATGTATCTACTCGCTTCTACTTATTAATATAGTTGTATAAGTTTTTCTTCGTAAATCCAACTTTTGAGTTTTCACCCGCTTGATGTCCAGATATTTCATTATATCACGCAGCCAAATAGCAAAATTTAACATGCTTTTGATTTGAACTCAATCAGCATCTAACACAAACCTATTAGAATGTAAGAAACAATTTTGTGATAATAGCACAAGCTCGTGATTATGCTCTGTATTTATAGCTACAACCTCCCAAAGTCCATCCTACTTTAAATATAGCTTCATAACTAGTTCTAATCAATGCCTTTTCCTTTCTAACTCGATCATTCTTACCAAGCTATTATTGACCCCTATAACCTTCCCTATGGCATAACCATAGTCACAATCTCACTTGCATCTACTCATTCTTTTTAGAATCACACAAATGAGTACTAAACTCGTTTATAGTAGCATACCTAGTATAGAAATCATAGGCTTCTAAAAAAGATGCAAACTTTCTACTAACTAAAAGCAAACTTTCTACTAACTAAAAGTTTAATCGACTGAAAACTTGTATAGGATGACAAGTTTTCAATAGTTATCACATTGTTTTGCTAAGAAAAATCATTGGTTCCACCATCACCGAAAACCAGAATATCACCTAATTCATCATATGCAGCATCAATTTTGGTATCATGGTCATGAACATTGTATCTGTTGATAGTTAGTTTTTGTTCATCTAGTATACTCGTTCATTCGGCTGCCGATATACTAAGTAGTCGAATCTCTCGGCAAACCTCTGGATAGATGACACATGGCATTTCTGCTAAGTAACATAAATTTGTTCTTGCTATGAATTCAAGTCCATGGTACGAACGGTTTTCATAAGTACGGTTATATTATATAACCACCTATAAATATTGGAAAGAAACTCTGTAAAAGCTCTCTAACACTTTTTACTTGCATACTTTCTATACAAAGTTACCTTAATAACTTAGGTATCGAAGTGACACTACCAAACTAGCTTTGATACCAAGTGTTTCATTTTCTTTAGCAGAATTTTCCCTTATCCCAAAATTCACCAACAACAGTATCCATCTTCATTATCATAATCTAAATCGGTGCATGCTTATTGGAATCTATATTGTGATTAAAAAAAGTTGTTATTGTTGTTCTTTCTAAGTATTAAAGGTATACTTAGGGTCAGTAGATTTTACTATAAAAACATTGGGAATGCAGAATGTTTTGATTTTTGAACACCTATAAACAGTTGCACCATTTTGTCAACAGTTTTCGCACTAAAACAAGTAGGCTCATGCAAAAATCTATCGACAGTAGTACATATCTATTCATAGTAATGTGCTTCATTCCATTAAAACCGAACTACTTAGTAGTAAAACAATAACCAAACATGGTAGCATTTCTCTGGGTAATGGTAAACAAAACTATCAATAGTAATAAGACACTATTGACAATCATGCGCTCCAATTAAGTAAAACCTAATTCCTTTACAATAAAAGATGACCGACCATGGTAGGTTGTCTATCGTTGATGGTAACATAATCTATCGACAATAACAATACATTATTGACAGTTTTGCTAAAACATTATTTGATTTATCTTATTTAATTTCAATATACATGTCATTAATAAATTTAAGCATGTATCATATAAAATTTTAACATTACATACAAATGGTAATAATACGGTGCACAATTTTTGAACATGATCTTACATATATCGTACTAACATTATTTATAAAGCACTCATATATCATCTTAGTGTAATGACATATAATATATTATGGTATACTAACAATGATGTGTATGAACTATGCGTATATTATATGCTTTGTTTATATGTGACTTATACATATATACTTTTTAAACATTAGTATTTCATGCATAATATATACTAGCAATGGATATAGCAATAATACTGCAAAAGGTTAAAAAGAAAAAAAGGATGCAAGAGATATAACAATAATAATTTAGTAAAACTGTTTACAAATTAAAACACCCACCTATAACTACAAGGGAGCGAATTTGGCAAGTAAAGCTAGCAAAGAAAATATATATATATACATACATACATATATATATATATATGTACACATTAGTAGACATAGCAACAGCATTGTGTATGCTAAAACTGAATTTAACTTTATAATAAATTTGAAACATTAAATGTTGATTTAAATTATGTTAAAAATAGATGGTTTTGGAAAAAAAAAATTACAGGAATGGCTTTAAAAATGTATAAAGAAAAAGTTACAAGAATGGCATTATGAAAGTAGCTTTTGTGAATATGGATGAAATGATAAAGAGATCTACGGGATAAAAGGATTCGTGTAGGAAATATATATATATATATATATATATATATAGAGAGAGAGAGAGAGAGAGAGAGAGAATTGTTAGGGAAGACAAATTAAATAAGTTAACAAATTTTTCCATAAGATAAGTTGTATATAAATCTAAAATGTTATTTTGGTGTTAGTTTTCTTATTAAATAATATTTGATAAAAGGTAAATAAGTAATTTTAAGGGTGAGATATAAATGACAGTTACTTAAGCACTTTAGGGCTTTAATTATATATATATGTGTGTGTATGTGTATATATGTATGTATGTGTGAAAAGCAAAGACATCGTTGGTCCTATTCAACTAGATAGCTAACATTTTTGCACATCTTCTTAGGTTAAGGGGTACTGATTGTGTGATAAATATAAATTATAGCGTACACCAGTTTAGGTAAAAAGATTCAAGATAGGAACAACATAATATGGCCTCATTAGGCCCATCTATGCTAAAAAGTAGTGCATTTCTTTGGTACAAAAGAATTGGAGAATGGTTTAACATTTGATTATATTTAATTTGTACTAACAATAGAGTCACCCCAAATTTTATTGTTTAGTTATTATAATTTATATTTAATTGAACAAAACTCTTTGTCATTTATTTGATCTATATTTATAGGTGAGGGAATTCAATTGCAATAATCTCGTGCGTATAATGTGCATCTCGCACTTCATATGGCCTCAAAGAAGTGATATAGAATGATATGTAAGAGATGACAAGGAGAAGAAGAAGTAAGAAGAGGAGTAAGCAAAGGAATAGACAGTCTTAAGGAGCTCAAATGCACTAGTGACAAGTAGAGAAGTTATAGGGCATCAACTCCATTATTTTAGATGAGAGGTGGTGTATTTTTCACTTTGAACTCTATTGATAGCAGTGTGATAGCATGATGTCGTTTCTCTTAATGGCTGAAAAATTGTCCCAAATGAAGAGGAGCTTTAGGATATTTATAAAGTTAGGTCATCAATGACATTTATTAGATCATGATAATAATCGACAATCAAGATAAGTCCTCTTGTTGATGGATTCTTCCATGGGGTCTTATTGGGTCCAAAGCCATAACGAGTCTCTCTATGTTCATTAGCTTCCTTAAGAAAGGTTAAGAGCGAATGGGCTGACCTAACAATACCTACTCTAAACCTACTATGCTATATCTTCCTATGTCATCCTATATTCATAAACTTGACTCTTTGGACCCTATCATCTTAATCTAAAGAATTAAGCCAAGATCATTAATAGACTTAAAATTCATAAATCATTTTAGCCCTCTATATTTTGCTCTCTTATGAATTGACTGATCTAGGAAGGAGATTGATATATTAGGTATAAGCTTGCTTCATAAGAGACTTTGAAGCTTCCTTCAATTTCAAATCATCGCCCAGCTTGTAAATAGTTAGTCTAAATAAACTTCATCAAGTGTTCCTTGGCATTTCCTTGCTTAACGCTAAACAGTGAAAACTTTCAACTCATATAATCATTGAGATACAGTTTGTCAACAATATACTGATTGTATGGGAGTTTAAGATCAGACACTCTTGTAGTTGATTTTGTTTATATCTCTTTCATGAATATATCTAAGTTTTCTTTAGTCACAAATGAAACTCTTGGACTAGAGGTAATAGCTTCAACCTATATAGTCGAGGTACAATTGATGCAACTGGTAAATCTACCCTATATAATATGTAGGATCGCGCATAAGGATGAAGAGCCTCTAAGTCGAACCTTCGTAGCTCTTACCTCAAGTGTCGAGTTTTGTACAAGTGTAAGGTCTGGTGTAAAGATTTGCTCATCACTTCCATGAGTGGCATCCTCAATAATAGTAAAAGGAATAGATGGCTCTACTGCTTAGGTAGTATGTTGCTATGTAGCATTAATCAGATTTAAGGGAATCATACCCTATTACACTACAGCTATAGCAGCCAGGCTTGGCATACATTGAGCAAACAATGTCATAAATTAATTTTACGCTCAAGCAACCTCTCAAAGCTCGTACATCATTTGAGCATTGTTAGATGCATCTTCTTGTGTGCTATTGTCTCAATTGTTTTCTTCTAGTGGCGACATGGTTCGTTCTAGAACTTTACGTTTCTGTTGTTGATCTTAAGAAGTGTTGTTAGTAACGTCAGCTATCCTTTTCCTATCAGGTTCCATTGTTAAGTTGTCAACATCCTCTATCCCCAATGGAGTTACTAAAAAAAATTGTAGATGAGGGGATCCAGTTGTAGTGGTTATGAGCGTATAACATGCATATTACACTTCACATGGCCTCAGAAGAGTGACATAAAGTAACACATGAGGGACAACTTGGAGAAAAAGAAGTAGGAAGGAGGAGTAAGTAGTCTAAGGGAGCTCAAATGCATTACTGACAATTAGAGGAGTTATAGAATATCAACTCTACTATTCTAGATGAAAGGTGATATGTTCTTTACTTTGAACTTTGTTGATCTTGTGCGATAGCAGTATGATAACATGACGTTATTTCTCTCAATGGCTGAAAAATTGTCCAAAAGGAAGAGGAGCTCTAAGGTATTTATAGAGCTAAGCCATCAATAACATTCATTGAATCATGGTGATAATCGACAATCGAGATGAGTCCTCTTGTTAATGGATTCTTCAATGGGCTCTTATTGAGACTAAGCCTATAACAAGCATCTTTATATATATGAGCTTTCCTATGAAAGGTTGAGAGTGGTGAGCCGACCCAATAGTCCTTATTCCAAACTTATCATGCCACATCTCCTTAAATCATCTTAAATTCGTAAATCTGACTCTTTAGGCTATATCCTCTTAATCCAAAGAGTTTAAACCCATATTGTTAATAGACTTAAGGTTCATAAATCATTGTAGCCCCTCTATCGTATTAATGGCTATGATATTAAACTAAAGTACTAAATAAAAGCTAAAAATTTATATCATATATTTGATAATACAAAAATTTATCTCATGTGGTATAGAATAAATATATTTTTGAAATTCGAAAAATAACCGCATACCCAATTTCCAAACTACAATATTAGACTTTTTTGTAATTTATATTATGAATAATTAATTTTACCAATCATAATACAATATGTTTATACTGTCATATACACTTTATACTGTGTTATACAATTCTTCTTATTCTATTCAGTTCTAGTAACTAAAATCTAGTAATTGTATTAAAATAATTAATATATAGTACACAATATCAAAAATAACCGAAAGAGCACCAATACCATGCTAAGTAGTAATTAAATATATTGATTATCGAAATAATCTTCCATTGGGCTTGAATGTTCTTTGTTAAAACCAACTTCAAAATTGAGGGTTAAAGGAGTTACAAGGGCCCATCAATCAACTCGCTTTTCGGCATGCTTTGCCCGACCAATGTCAACTTGATGGCAGATGGGGCCAATCTACCTCGGGCGGTTTGTGGCGACGGCCGGCCCGGCCACATAGACATCTTATGATCTTCTAAATCGATGAATGTTTTCCTTGATTCTTCCTTTGGTCAATCAGGGTGTTGACCCCTGAGGCTGCCGTTGTAGTTCTGTTTCACGGTCAGGAAAGGACATCTAACTTCATTAGCAAGAAACAGAAGGGAAGATACTTTTCCGTTCTCTTCATATGCACATGCACAACCTCCTTCATCAATGCAGCAACACTTGTGACATTTCTGTCCTCAATTTCCATACCCCACGCACCGCAAACTGACAATCACTTACTTATTACTTTATCAGTCCTCTTCTCCTTTTCTTCTTCCTATTTAATCCATGATAGTTTAACTGCGAAAAACACATAACTTTGATCAAAACCCTATCTTGTAATCCCCTCAAGAAAAAAACTCTTCTACCGCTCATATTTGCTGAAATTATCATATTGACCCAAAAGATGGGAAATTTTCCTTCTATAAAACAGTAAACTTGTTCAAACCCATTTCTTTAATCATCACAAATAGTCATCTTTTAAGTGTTTTTGGCTTGAATTTTGATAATTCAAAAATGGGTTCTTTTCCAAATTCTCCAAGAACAATCCCTGTCTTTTCAACTCTTGCTTCACCATATGAGCCTCCTCCTTCTCCGCTCAATGATAATTCAGGCTCTTCTCCTTCATTATCTAGAAAACCTATTAGCCTGTGGCCTGGAATGTACCATTCACCCGTTACAATTGCTTTATGGGAAACAAGGTCTAAGACTTTTGAGAGACTTTTGGACCCACCGAAAGATGCTCCTCCACAGAGTGAATTGTTGGAGAAAACCCCATCCCAAAGTAGAACAAGTATACTTTATAATTTCTCTTCTGATTATATTTTGAGAGAGCAGTATAGGGATCCATGGAATGAGGTTAGAATTGCGAAGCTGCTTGAAGACCTTGATGCTTTAGCTGGTACAATCTCTGTCAAGGTACCTACTACTTTGTTGATTTGCTAGTTCTGGTTATACTTGGTTGTTCTTTTGAAGAAGCCTACAATTAGAAAGAATAATAATAATAATTTTTTAATGGGCACCCATTGATTTAATCCATCTTTGGTGTGGAAAATATCAATTAATGTTGCATTGTCACTTTTTCATATTACTATGTACTTTCTTTTTTGTAAATATATATATTTAATGCCGCAGAGATTCTTTCTTTTGGCTTGTTAACAAATAACCACAGCCCATTCGCGGGACCCTAGTCCTTCTATAGCATTACTGTAAATTTTTAATATAGATTACAAATATAGTATTTATAATGTTAATATATTATTGTGGAAACAAAGAAATCGAATGAGCTTGTATTCACTAGTTTTTCATTTTGGGAGGTTGAGAAATATAAGGAGATAGTTAATGATAGCAATGTTTCTAAGAAAAGCGATTGCCTTTCCCAAAGGACAGAAATCATGCTATATCTTATGAGTGACTTTTATCCTGGCTATTTTGTGTATCGTAATGAGGTTCAAGCAGTTCCATACTAGCTTCACCTTTTGTATAGGATGAAATTATATGCTCATCAAAACATTGCAAAAGGTTCCATGATAGAGCTGTGCTTTAGTAGATTGATAGAATATATTTAGCCCCTTTCGCAAAAGAGATCACTTCTGTGACAGAAACGCATAATGGAAACTGGAAAGATCAGTTTAAATGCAACTCTTGACCTCATTTGAGGTTTCTGTTGAGTTGAATGTATGAACGGAGGTTTAGGAACTCTCCTGACAATCTAAATTTGCTGAGAAGCTTTATTATTTGAAATTGGTGTACTATGGAGTGGAGAGAGCTGAGATACTTTACCTTCTGTAAGCAACTTTAGGTACTGCAATGGCATTTGAAGAATGTGAGTGCTTTTGTTTTGGCAAATACTGGTACCTTGCTTTTTCTCCCCCTGGGATGTATTTTTCCTTTGTTTTTTTCTCCCTTTCTATGTAGAAATGAATGATTTTATCAGATAGATGCATTTTTATGGATTCAACAAGAGTTTCAGTTGTTGAGCAGGATAGATTTGCTTGCAGGAGCAAGATAAGAATTATAGTGATGCTCGCTTTTGAATCAACTTGAAATTACCGGTATTATCCATATTTTGGGTTACGGAAAAATGACAATGGATTTACTTTGTTAGCCATTTGATAATCTGTCACGTGTAAAACTGGTTGTTTTCTATTTCTTGAATAGCACTGCTCTGATGAGAACTTCACGACAAGGCCACTCTTGCTGGTTACTGCAGCAGTTGACAAAATTGTCCTGAAAAAGCCCATAAGCGTGGATATTGATCTTAAAATTGTTGGTTCCGCGATATGGGTCGGACGCTCCTCAATTGAGATTCAACTTGAAGTCCTTCAACTTTCTGAAGGTAACTTATCATGCAAGATGGCATCCACCACTGTACTGCTAACTTCAATTGTTTGTGATGCCTTTAAGTATCTAATCAGATATTTTGGTTGACCACCGTTTACTGCTATTGTTAATTACCATCCAGTCTGGTCTTACCTGGAGGAATTACCAGGATTCCATAATATTTAATCCCATCCATTTATCTTGCTCATGTTTTTATCTTATCAGTCTTCAACTCCTTAGGAAGCTAATTGTCCCAGGTCTACCAATCCATTAAGGGACCATAAACTTATCTTGTGACCATCACCGTTTGCCTTGTTATTGTAAAAAAAGGCCTTCTGTGTTAGCTGTTAGAAATAAATGGCACCATCTTGTTTATTGACTGGAAACCTCAATTAGTACCATTTTGTGCAGATTTTCGGATGAAATTAGGGAAAAATCATTTGACATTATCCCTTGAATGGTGTGTGATTCATGGGTATTCTTTTAATGGGTTAAATTTGCTTTTGCAGAAAACTCTGGTGCTGAAGACCCTATAGCATTGACAGCCAATTTTATATTTGTTGCCCGTGACTCTAAGACTGGAAAAGCTGCTCCAATAAATCGGCTCTCACCTGAAACTGACAAGGAGAAGCTGCTTTTCAACGAGGCAGAAGCTAGAAGTCAATTGAGGAAAATAAAAAGACAAGGTGAAAGAAGGGAAATTGAAAATTCAGAAATAGATAATCTAAATGGGCTATTGGCTAAGGGAAGAGTTTTCTGTGATATGCCTGCCTTGGCTGACAGAGACAGCATTCTTCTAAGGGATACACGCCTAGAAAATTCATTGATTTGTCAACCACAACAGAGGAATATTCATGGTAGGATCTTTGGAGGATTTCTGATGCTCCGGGCATTTGAATTGGCCTTCTCAACAGCTTATGCATTCGCTGGCATGGTTCCTTACTTCATGGAAGTTGATCATGTTGATTTCCTGAGACCTGTGAGTACTACATAGGCTTTGCCTCAACCATTTATCACTTAATGATGTGTTTGTTTGCCCTCGTAAGGGAAAGGTTATATGTACTATGATGTGGATATATGCTGGATTATCGGTCAACTAATGCGAAGGGAGCTAAAATTTCTCTAGTGCTTGAATCGTTTACAGCAAAGTGGAATCATTTTTCATCTCTGTCGGAAGTCATCTGCCTGTTTGCTTCACTGGATTCAGGTGTTAGGCTTGTGCAAACTGCAATAATGTATTTCTGATGAAATTGCGCTTCCATGAACAGGTGGATGTGGGAGACTTTCTGCGGTTCAAATCATGCGTGTTATACACCGAACTAGCCAATCCGGAGCAACCTCTGATTAATGTTGAAGTAGAAGCTCACGTTACAAGGCCAGAGATTAGAACTAGTGAGGTTTGTCTCTTTCAACTGATATACAAGTGAGAGGAATGATAATATCACTTTCCAACGGCTTCTAAATTCATCATCTGAGTGTTATTACTGAATGACTGGAGACCCTAAAAGTGTTTCTCTCTGCCTGAACCCAGGTATCAAATACATTCTATTTCACATTCACTGTTCGCCCGGAGGCAAAAGTCATGAAATCGGGTTTTAGGATCAGAAATGTGGTGCCAGCGACTGAGGAGGAAGCACGCCGTATTTTAGAGCGCAAGGATGCAAAAGCCCTGCAATCCATCGGAGCCGCTAGTAAGTGACCATGCAATTGTTAGTCTAGAGATCAGAGATAGAGAATAAAGAAGATACCGATCTTTACTTTATGGAGTCGGAAGTGCGAATAAAATGGGAAAAAAATATGATGTTATGTATTTGCTGAATGATAAGGTTTATAACCCTGACATTGATTATTTCAAATATTATATATGATGTTATGATATTATTGTCCATCTAATGAGCTATTCCCCCGAGTGCCATGGAAGATATCACTTTGTTGAGAATTATGTACTTGTTGTCCTTATATTGTTTTGGATGTTAACTAAATAATATTATTGGTCTCTTACCGTTTATCATTACATCATATAACTTTTGATATTCTAAGGTACTTTCTTGTTTCACAAAGATGTCATTCTGCATTTTAAATATCTGCACTTAAAATATTAACCCCTTTCAAGCTGTTTATATTCACCTTAAAACTTTTGCAATTGAATTAGGCTTTTTTTTTCCCCCACTTACTCCCTTTTTTCTTTTTTTCTTTTTTTTTTTTTCCTTTGGTTTTATTTCGACATATGACACTTTAAAAATGAATTTCTGCTTCCCAATCGTCCACCGTTATACGCTAATACCAGTGCTTTTTCAACGATTTTTAAAAAGGAGTCCACAAATTATAGTTTTTCAGGCTAAAATAGTTGAATTCAATGGAAAAGTGCAAAACAAATGTCTAAATAAAATCAGGGATGTAATAGAAAATGGAATAGGCGTTTCGATACAATCTTTTGAACCTTTTTGGAATTTTCTTTTTCTTTTTCAGTAATGCGTCTCGGATCGGTGTTGAACCGAAATATTTTAAATAGTTAAAATCAAAATAAACCATAAACCAAACTACTCAGAATGGTTTTTCACGGTCGGAATTCATTTCAAATACATACTAATATTTGATAGTTAGAAGCTATTATTTCTTGTTACTTTCTAGTATTAACTGTTGTTTGGTTAATACAGCCACTTATGACTAACATTAATATTAATTTACCATTAGAAACCTTAGATGGGAAAATAATATTTGGATGTTTGAAAATTTTTTGTGAAACGTGGACGTTCAATACTAAAGTCCAACGTCTACGATGCGGCGAGAGTAATATTAAGTAAAATTATGTAAAATTGGCTATAACTTATTAAGGTGCTTGTGATGAGCGGTATTACATGGTTAGGATATGAACGCTACCTAAAGTATAGACTTCTAAATTTTCAAAATAAAAATCGAAACCTACGGCATCCTCATTTATGCTTCTTGAGACGGGTTCAAGAGGTAAAGGATTTTATGCGAGGTCCTTTTCCATTAGAACCAAATCCTTAAATCTTTTGGAGCCCTTGATCAAGAGCACCAAAAAGCTACCATTTTTTTGTTTTTATTTTTTTAAGTGCTTTTATTAGTAAAAGTTTATTCTGTGGATCTATAAATGATATAAATAAGTATTAATCATCTTTATTTTATTTAAGAACTTCACGAATAAAGTAAAAGACTCCTTAGAAAAATATATTCTTAAATTATTGATGTGAAATCTAGGTACTTTCAAACCATTCTAAAACCTATATTTTTTAAATCATTGATGTGGAATCTAGATACTTTCGAATCATTCTAAAACCTATATAAATTGATTGTCAGATGAGCTAAGTATGAATAAAAACCAAATAAAAAACAGACATATTGCAATTAAATTCCTCCAGTTCACCTCCGTCTTCCTGCAAACCATCAAGGCTGCATATCAACACCATCTTGATAACGTATTAAATATTCATCTTCGCAAACGTGTACCTAGGGTTGAATATTTGATAAATTAAGATAGATTATTAAGTTTAGACATGTGCATGGGCTAGCTGTTAATGGTAAATCAACTTAAAACTTATCTATCAAACAGATGAATCGGCCTAAGCCCACTTTTAATAGGCCTAAACCAATTGATCAACAACCCAATACTAAGGGTTCAAGCAGTTCAACCTTATCAAATTTGCGAGTTATTGAACAACCGTCCAATAGAACTGCAGTTGAACGAGTGGTTTGACTTAACAATTCAAAACCAAGCTAACCTTGAAAATTAAAAAATATATATAATATAATATAATATACTTAGATATAATGTAAACATACTATATATATACTATTTAATGTATAATATATATTATATGTAATATACTATATAATATATATACACTATAATATATTATAATACATTATACGATTTAAACAAATTATTTCAAGATAAAAAAATTTTTAATTGAAAATAAAATTTTCCATTCACGAGCAATGATATAAAGTTTTATATTTAATTGAAAAAAAATATACACTAATAGTTCACAAATTATCTACAATCATTAAAAAAAGTCGAAAAATGAAAAATGAAAAACAAAACAAAACCAAACCATCAATTTAAGGGTTGCAGAATCAACCCTTGAACCGCTAATTTAGGCAAATCGGCCCAAGCTCGCCCCTTTAAGGGTTAGGCCAAGTTCACTCCCTTTTCTACTCATCAATCGATGGTTCGAGGTTGGTTTTAAGCTAAGTTAAACTAATGCACAAGTCTAATTGAGTCCAATAGGAAAAGGGTAAACCACCAGCGTATGACAAACAAGAAGATTTTTGATGGAGTTCTTGTTGCTATTCTGCAAAGTATATGACATTGTAGAAAAAGTTCTCCCCTCTCTTGTATCATGTTCAATAATGCCATGCATATAATGAGAAAATCACTTTTTCTTTTTTCCTTTTATTCATATGTAATCAAATATGAGTGAGAATACAAATGAAGTACATACAATTAGAAATTAATGTGAGGTTACATGGTAAAATTTCATCTTATAACATACCCTCCTTTTTTTGTTTTTTAAACTACGTTACAACCTAAGGAAAGAAAAATTCGAACCTTGATCCATCCCTATTGAGCTTATGAGTCCAACCCATATGTAGGCCCATAGCTATTAATAAATAATAAAAGAAAAATAAAGAAAAGGGAACCCATATGTGTGTGTGTAAGAAGACAAAGTATATGGGGGAAAAAGGAAGAGAAATCAAAGAGTGTGGCCATGGAATTGGAATCAAAAAAGGAAAAAAAAATTGAAAACGAGAAGAAGACATTGAATTGAGAAGAAAGGGATAGAAAAAATGTTATTTTATTTTCAATTGGTGAGACTTCAAGAAAGAATTTGTCTATTTGTTTAGCATAGAATTTGTAACAAAATTGAAAAAAATTATTTGGCAAAGCGATTTTAGATTCATAATCGAACGACTTATTGAATCTTAATTGTGATAAATTTCAATCATTAGATTTGTTGCATGGAGCTCTAGAAGATTGTTATTTCTATTCTTAATAAATCATTCTTAGTTGCTTTGGTTGAATTTATATTTACGATTTCACAAAATTGGTTTATATTGTGATTTTGTTAATATCGACTGTTTGTGGTGAAAATTATTTGTCTGCTAGTATAATTAGTGAATAGATACTCTATAAGCTGATTATTGTTGATAGTGAAAGATTTTACATTGTGTGGTCCTATAGTTTTTCCCTTAATTAAGGTTTTCCATGTTAACTCACTATGTTGATTGTTTATTTGTTATTTTTGGTCTATTATATTCCTAAAAAGCGGTATCAAAACTAGGATTGAAGACTATATATATATATATATTAGTGTTTTTGTGTTACAAGTATGACTTAAGCATCGGGTTCTATAATAAAATTAAATTTATCAAATTATTCATTTTGGAATTCAATGATTGAAGAACTTTTATATTGCAAAGATTTGTATGCACCTTCAAGTGATGATAGTGCAAAGCTTAAGGATAAATCTAATCAATATTGAGCAATTATGCATAAAAAACTATCGAATATATTTGACAAAGGGCGGATCACATTGTTTATCATAATGTTGTTCAAGAAACTAGAATATATGCTCTATGAAAGAAATCAAAGTCCATTTATAAAAGACAAATTACCTTAAATAAAATGTCCTTAATTAGGACAGTGGTGAATTTAAAGTATAAGGATGGATCAAATATGACAAAGCACTTGAATGATTTTCAAGGTCTCGTAAATTAGTTGACTATCATGAAGTTAGTACTTGATGATGAGATTCAAGTACTACTATTATTGAGTTCACTGCCAAATAATCAGGAGACACTTGTATTATTTGATAGTAATTCTACTCAAAAAGGAAAGGTCACCCTTACAATGGTGAAAGACAACTCAATGAATGAAGAAGTTAGAGGAAAAGAGTAAGGTATCAATTTTGAGACTTGGACACTTGTTACTAATAAGAAGGAAATGCATGGGAGAAGTAAGATAAGAGACTCATCTAATAAACCTGATATATTTGATAAATCTAGGGGAAAATCAAACTCAAGAAAAAGAAATATTAAATGTTATCATTGCAACAAGCTTGAACATATAAAGCAAGAGTGCAAAATCTAGAAAAGAGAATAGGCTAAAGGTAAAGGCAATGGAAAAAATAAAGATGTGATGACTACAGTAGCAGATGATAAAGTTCTCGTTGCTTAGGAGGATGATTATGTTAATCTTTCTTGTCATCATAGTGATTGAGTTATTGACTCTAGTGCTTCCTTTCATGTGACATCACGTAGTGAATTTTTTTTAGCTTACGCTGCTAGTGATCTTGGTAATGTCAAGATGGGGAAAAAAAAGGGATATCTAAAATTGTTGATATTGGAGGTATTATTTTGAAGACTAACACCAGTTGCAAGCTCATTCTTAGAGACATTAGGTATGGCTTAAATATTCACTTAAACCTTATATCTATTAGAAAGCTTGATGATGAAAGACATAATGGTTATTTTGGTGAAGGTAAATGGAAGCTCACCATTGGTTCTCCGATTATGGTCAAAGGAATAAAGAGTAATACCATTTACATAAAGTCAGCAAAACTATGTAAAGGAGAGGTGAATATAATTGATGAGACATCAATTGAACTATGGTATAAATGGCTTAGTCACATGAGTAAGAAAGGACTACAACTACTTACCAAAAAGTAACTTCTTCCTAATATGAAAGGTACCCCTTTGAAAACTTATGCCAATTGTCTTACTGGTAAGAAACATAAGGTTATATTTCATAGACATCCACCTCCCAAGAAGTCTCATGTACTTAATTTAGTCCATATTGATGTATGTCACATGAAAGATAGAACATTTGATTATGCACTTTATTTTGTGACTTTTATTGATGATCACCCCCAAAAAATTGTAGACTTTTATTTTAAAATCTTAAGATAAAGTTCTAGATGTGTAAGCAATTTCATACTAAAGTAGAGAGAGAAACAAGTAGACAATTGAAATGTATCCAAGTAGATAACGATGGTGAATATAGAGGTCTTTTTAAGGACTATTGCATAACTCATAATATTAAACTTAAGAAGACAGTACCAAAGACCTACAACAAAATGACATCATAGAAAGGATAAATTGCACTATTACAAAGAGAGTTAAATGTATGTTATCTCATGCTAAGTTGCCTAAATCATTCTAAGGAGAAGCGATGAGAATATAAATTAATTTGATCAATTCATCTCCTTCTTATGCTCTAGTTAGTGATATCCCATAGAGAGTATGGATAAGTAAAGATGTATCTTATAATTATTTGTGAGTATTTGGTCATAGAACATTTATGCATATTTCCAAAAATGAAAGAGTAAAACTTGATGTCAATTCAAAGCAATGTATTTTTCTAGGTTATGCACATGATAAATATGGTTATAAATTATAGGATCTAGTAGAGAAGAAAATTGTTAGAAGTAGAGATGTGGTCTTCTTGAAAGATCAAACTATTGAAGATATACAGAAGTTAGAGAAAGCTAAATCTTCAGTCAAGATCCCTATTGAGATCTAATATCTAAACTTGAAGATTTTACTAATGTTAAGAGAGAATTGCAAGATTCAATTGAGTATGAGATAACACCCTAAGAACATGATTAGCAGACAGAATTGAGGAGATCATCAAGAGAGTGAAGACCATCCACTAGCTACAATTCACATAAGTATGTGATGTTGATAGATGGGGGAGAGCTAGAATGTTATAAGAAGGCTATATTACATGAGTAAAAGAAAGAATAGGTAAAAGCCATACAAGAGATGAAATCATTGTACGAGAATCAAACTTATGATTTTGTTGAAGTACCTAAGGGCAAAAGGCCTCTAAAAAGTAAATGGGTGTACAAATTAAAAAATAAAGAGAGTACCTCACAACCAAAGAACAAAGCAAGATTAGTTGTGAAGGGGTTTCATTAGGAGAAGTATTCGAAGATTGAAAAGGTTCACACTGATGGGAAAAACTTATCACTTATCACTTATCAATAGATAGCTAGTGTGATAGAGTTCCCCACATGAGTTGGAGGGGAAGATTGCTGAGCTTATGGGCCTGTATAATACGCCGCGCTAAGAACCAACAAGGGCAATGATATTGGGGTGAGTCCAATCCTGTTAAAAGAATGAAGATAGAGTGGGTTTAGTGAAGGTTTTAGCAATTCCATGAGCCACCTAACCTGATATGATGCACCAACTAGACTTTACATATCTTAAGACTCGCTGGATGTAACGTACTTATCTAAGTGACAAGGTTGCCCACCACAATCCTTACTAAAGGGATTGATAAGAGCTAATAAGAGAGACCTTTTCAAGAAAAAATACTTAAAGGGTTTTTCATTAATGTTGTAAATACATCTAAAACCCTATACAAGTGTTCTGTTTATACAAAGGAGAAAAATTGTAAATAAAATGACTAAAGGATGCCCTAGTGACATTCTAGTAATTACAAATGAAACATGAACGAAAACTAAAGGAAAATATAAGAAATGGGAAATCCAAATAATATAAGTAAAATAGATAACTAAACAAGATTTTCGGGTGAAGGGCTGATGTTTGATTCCGAAGGGCTATTAGAGATTGTAGAGATTTTATCTGAGCAGACTTGAGACTCTAGACTACATGTCTTGTTCGAGGCCGATCTGATATACCTATGGCTGACCTAATGTTGCTAAGGCTGACCTGACATGACAGTAGCCGACCTTGCATGACCGAGTCATTATAACATGGACATAGCTGACTTGTTTGGAATTGACCAATTGAACTGAGCATTATGACAGGACAAACTCGGTATAGTAGGGAAGGCTTAACAAAACAAAGCATAACTAATAAACCAGGACAGAACTATCTGAGTAGGGCAGGTCTTCTTATATAGATGATGCTCATAGACAGATCTCTCTAGAAGCTTGTGTAAGTCCTTAAAATTGTGCTTAGGACAACTGAGTTTAGATTTAGGACCTTTAGGGAAAATTATCCAATTGAACCCAAACTTTATGAGTAAGATAGAAAAGTTAGACGAAGTGACATTGTGAAGTTAGATTTTGGAAATAACGACCCAAAATCCCAATTTTACCTCTAGTAGTAAGATTATTTAATATAATATTAAATTGTTTGGAACCTTTAAAATCGAGCTTAGATTACAACGAGAACTTAAAGATAAGTTAATTAAGCTTTAAAATGAGATAATATAGTATAATTTACTATATGAATATAATTTTATTTTTATTAGTATACCCGGTATAAATAATAATTATACTAATAAATTTACCCTAAATTACGTAATTATATATATATATATATATATATATATTGTGTTGAATTTATGAAATTAACTAAGAATCATATCTTAAAGATAAAAGATTTGCTAGAAACATAATTATATGAATATATTATGTACTATACGTGATATATACATAGTGATGGGAATCAGACTATTGGACCTCTGACCCGCAACCAAGCCCGAGGATTAGAGGGGCTGATATGATAAATCCTTCTGTTCCAACCAACTCCTATCGAAGTCGAGTACTTCCTTACTGAGTTACCCTTCATGTCGTGCTGTATGACTGCCCATTTTTCTACAGTATGCTAAGTTGATTATTACCTTCTAACATTGAGCCAAGTAATTACTCGGTATCTTCCTTGCCGAGAAGCCAAAAGAGGGAGTCCAGACTGATTAAGTCATCCTTACTTAAAACAAGCCAATTTGTTCGTACTTTTTGGTTTGCATCTTCTAACAACCTTGATAATGTAGCATCACCACACGTATAGTATCATGTGAAGAATTCATTGCACCAATGATTGTTTTTCTTGTATATTCATTTTTACCTTTTTGTATCTTGTACATTACTCTCTTAGGAAATGCCCTTTTTATCTTTTCCTTTTTAGGCAGATTGCCATAACTTATAAGTATAAATACTTTTGTTCTTATAACTATGAGAATATCAGATTGTTTTTAATACACTCTTTGAGTGCTTTTTCTTCCCTACATAAACACTATTTGTTTACTCTCAGCATCACTCTTATCTTTTCTCTTAGGTAAGGTTAGGTGGCTAATAACCTCACCAAATCAATTCATACGTCATATTAAATTGAGCTATGAGTCTTCAGAAGTTTCATTAGTGCGTCATATCTTCTAAAGTTGTTCATAGGTTTTGTTTACTGTTTCATTCTTCATTTTACCCCTTCGTACTTTTCCCCATTAATCCTTTTAGAGTTTTCTGCAAGCTTAAACCTATCCAATGACCGACCTTGTCTGTTCTTAGTTACGGTTTGCAACATCTTAGTATCAAAAGGGAGGTTTTGTATGAATTGTAGTAGTTCTTCTTGAAGTTCTGATATACCTTGTTTTACGTGTATGAAATAGAGCAAGTTATTGCATTCATTTGACTACTGTGTTATTCGTTGCTTGCTCTCTGAAGTATTCGTTTATGCTTTAAATCTGTGAAGAAAAATGACAAACCTAATTATAAATGTTGGTACTAGTGATGATAGTAGAGTTGTCCACCATAGACGACAATCTCAAGAAACTCCCAAAAGCACTTATGAGAGACTTGATGAGCAAGTTAACCTCTTAGTAGATCTAACTCGAGCTGTTCATGCGCTATTTTGCCGACCTACTGAGGCTGCACAAAACGCTCTATATGCTGCTTAACCGATTAGAGGTCAGAACTCAACTCAACCCATTTGAGGTAGAGGAGTTGGTGGATGAGTAACTTGAAGAATAGACTTAAGAGAGCTTGATGAAGAGAAAGAAAAGTATTTTGAAGAGGAGCATGTATAAATCCCCAGAGCATTCGACCATGTGAAGTTTTGAATTTCGAGTTTCAATGGATCTGGAAATGCTAATGAATATCTAGATTGGGAAGAGAAGGTGGAGCGTATGTTTAATTACTATCAATATGAGGATTATGAGAAAGTGAGAACTGCTACTATTGAGTTCTCTAGATATGTCGCCATGTAATTGAAGAATTTTCAGGCGATGAGAAGACGAGAGGGGTGCCACGAGATTAACACTTAGCTCGAGATGAAGAGAGTGCTTAGAAACATATTCATGCCAGAAACATACCTCTAAGATATGTTCATTTGGTTTCAGGAGTTGAGATAAGAACGCCAAATTGTTGACAAGTATGTTTGAGAGTTTCAAATGCTTATGATGTGTTGCGAAGTGGAGGAACCACCAGCTCAAACAATCTTAAGGTTTGTTACTGGGTTGAGAGGAGACATTCAAGATATTATGGAGCTCCAACGATTCAACACAATGGATGAAGTTATTAAGATTACCCAATGAGTAAAGAGGCAAAGAAGGAGCTGAGTACCGGTGAGGATGTCGACTAGTCGACTCGGACAGGTAAGTTACTGAGCTCAATCAAGTACAGAGCCAAGCAGAAAGATTGATGTAAGAGCCGAGCAGAAAGGCTGACTAAATGATGTAATACCGACTCAAACGTATGAGAAGGGGCAAGAGTCTGGTAGGAAGATTAGGCAGATCAAGTGCTTCAAATGCTAAGGGTTTGGACACATAGCTGCTCAATACCCGAATCGATGGATGATGGTCATCAAGGGAAACATCCCGAAACTAGAAGTGAAGAGTACGGATGAGGAACCCAAGGAGGAAGAGGTTCCTGCCGAGAAAGAAAGTACCAAGAAAGAGCTAATTAAGGAGGATATGTTTCCAAAGGACTTAGATTAGTTACTCATGGTTGTTTGATGCACTATGAACATGGAACCCTCACGAGAGAAGGAGCAGAGAGAAAATTTATTCTATACCACCTATAAGGTGAATGATCAAATGTGCACTCTCATTGTGGATAATAGAAGCTGCAACAATGTGGCATTAATCGATCTTGTTTCAAAACTGAAGTTGCCGACTATTTCACATCCGAGACCATACAAACTGTACTGGTTGAGTGAGAAAGAAGCATTATATGTCGCTCGGCAAATACTACTGCCAATCACTATAGCAAATTACTCTGACTAGATTCTCTACAATGGATTGCCTATGTGTACTTCTTACATGTTGCTAGGTAAACCGTGGTTGTTTGATAAGATAGTTATGTATGACGGCTACAGGAACACGTATATGTTTGAGAAGGATGATAAACAAATTACACTAAATTCGATGTTGTCGAGAGAAGTTAATAAGTTACAGAGAAACTTGCTTAAAGATTGAAAAAAGCTCTGGTGATGAGTAGAGCCAAGCTCCAAAATGCCATCAATGCTAATGAGCTGACCTTCATGTTAGTTAGGCAATTGCTAGAAATGAAGGAGCGAGGTGAGTTATCGCAAGAGGTCAAGGAGTTGTTACACAAATTTGCCGACCTATTATTCGAATAGTTACTTAAGGGGTTGCCTCTGACTCGAGGAATAGAGCATTGTATTAACTTAGTACCCGGTGCTACACTGTCAAATAAGGCAGCTTATCGGATGAATCCCGAGCAGGCTTTTAAGCTCCAACATCAAGTCAATGAATTGCTGGAGAGAGGCTATGTAAGAGAGAGTCTCAACTCTTGTGCCATGCCGTGTCGTGCCTACACTTCTGGTGCCGAAGAAGGATGAAACCTAGCAGATGTATGTAAATAGCCAAGCCGTAAACAAAATCACAATCAAATACAGGTATCCGATCTCGAGGCTAGAATACATGTTAGATGAATTGAATGTTGCCAAGATTTTTAACAAGATTGATCTTAAATCTAGCTACCATCAAAATCCACATGAGACCAAGCAACAAATGGAAGACTGTGTACAAGACTCAACATGGACTTTACGAGTGTTTAGTCATGCCCTTCAGCTTGTCAAATGCCTTAAGTACTTTCATGAGATTATACTTTCATGAGATTAATGAACCATGTGCTAAGACATATCATCGAGAAGTGTATCGTGGTGTACTTTGATAACATCTTAGTCTACAGTACTGACACGTCGAGTCATTGTGAACATCTTAGAGTAGTTTTGGATATCCTTCATACCAAGAGATTATTCAGCAATCTAAATAAATGTTGCTTTTGCTTGGAGGAAGTGGTATTCTTAGGCTATATAGTCAATAAATGAGGCTTGTAATTTGATGATGAGAAGATTCGAGCAATTATTGAGTGGACGACTCTTACTATTTGTGTTAACGTGAGAAGTTTCCATGGACTGGCTTCGTTTTATAGAAGATTCATCAAGAATTTCAGCACCTTCGCTATGCTACTTACTAAACTAATGAAAAAAAAATACCGACTTCTGATGGGGAGAAAAGGAGGAGAGGAGCTTTACCGAGGTAAAAGAAATGTTAACCTCTACCCCAGTGTTAGTATTACCCGACTTTGACAAAATTTTTGAGCTGGAATGCAATGCATTGGGCATTGGAATATGTGTTGTCCTGATGTAGGAAGGCTGACCAATTACCTTCCATGGTAAGAAACTCTGATGACCCTAATTGAATTATTTTGTGTATGATAAGGAACTTTTGGCACTAATCTAAGCAGTGCAAGTATGGCAACATTATTTATTGCCAAGAGAATTTGTCATATATACTGACTATGAATTGCTAAGGTACTTTCGGAGTCAAACTAAGTTGTTGAAGCGGTAAGTGAAATGGGTTAAATTCCTTGAAGGATTCAATTTTGTAATTAAGTACAAGCAAGGAAAGACCAATGTAATTGCCAATGCTCTTTCGAGAAGATATGCACTTTTATAAGAACTACAGACTAGACTGTTTAGGTTTGTGAGTATCAAAGAACAGTACTCCGAGGATCCACACTTTGGACCCATAATTTTGCGATGCATAGATGGCAGGACAGTAGACAAATATCATATGGATGATGGCTACTTGTTTCGAGGTAGAAAATTATGCGTGTCGACTTGTTCAATGAGGGAGCTACTAGTCAGGGAAGCCCACAGTGGAGATTTCTCCAGATATTTTAGGGAAAGGAGGACTTGTGAACTGATAAATAGCTGATTCTTTTTGCCAAGAATGAGGAAAGATGTGTACCAAGTTCTCGAAAGTTGTGCCATATGCAAGAAGGAAAAGTGCCAAGCCAATCAAAGGAAAGTAATGCCCCTACCTATTTCGACAAGGTCGTGGATTGAATTGAGTATGGATTTTGTTCTCGAAATGCTGCGAACTACCCGAGGCAATGATTCTGTAATGGTCATCATGGATTGGTTCGATAAGATGGCACAATTCGTACCTTACACCAAGATTAACGACACTTCAGCTATTACTTCTCTTTTCTTGCAAGAGATTGTGCAAATACATGGCGTACCGATAAATGTAGTCTCCGATAGAAACCTAAAGTTTTTAAGCCATTTTTAGAGAACCCTATGGTGTCAATTAGGAACTAAATTACTCTTCAGTACCTCATGTTACCCCCAAATTGACGGCCAAATAGAAGTGGTTAATCGAACTTTGAGGTCACTACTTCGAGCTGCAGTAAGCAAAAACTTGGCTGATTAGGATATCTACTTGCTAGTGGTCGAGTTTGCCTATAATCAAACAATACATGACATTACTGAGCAAACTCCCTTCAAGGTAGTCTATGGGTTCAATCCCAAGTTGCCTTTCGACTACGTCCCTGTACCAATACCCACACAAGAGGACCCTAACGTAACAAGCAGAGTACAATCCTTTTAGCACATTTATGATAGGGTCATTCGGTACATCGACTAAACTGCTAGAAGAATGCAAAAAAAGACTAAGGGTAGAACTAAACGATTTTAGCCAAGAGATTGGTGTAGTTGTACCTCAGTAAGGAGCAGTTCCCAAATAAGAGGAAGAACAAATTATCTATAAGAGCGGAATGAGCTTTTAGAATCCTCCAAAAGATCAATGACAATGTCTACAGGTTAGAATTTCTCGAGGACTATGGGGTTTTTGATACCTTCAACATTGCTGACTTCAGTCTATATTACCTTGATGGAGAACTAAGTGAACACCATTCAGATTCAATCCCAAATTCAAAACAACCTGAAATGAATTATAGGAATCAAGCTACTGGACTTTTGACTCACAGTCAAGCCCAAGGACTAAAGGAACTAGCACGACAAATCCTCTCATTCCAACCAACCCCTACCAAGGTCGAGTACTTCCTTATTGAGTCACCCTTCATGCCATGCTGTATGACCGCCAATTTTTCTACAGTATGCCGAGTTGATGATTATCCTCCAACATCGAGCCGACCAATTATTGAGCATCTTCCTTACTGAGAAACTAAGAGAGAGAGTTCAAACTAACTAAGTCGTCCTTACTCAAACAAGCCCATTTGTTCGTATTTTTTTTTTCTACATCTTCTAATGACCTTACTAATGTAGCATCGCCACATGTATAGTATTATGTACAAAATCCGTTGCACCAATGATTGTTTCTCTTATATATTCATTTTCACCCTTTTGTATCTTATACATTACTCTTTTAGGAAATGCCTTTTTTGTCTTTTCCTTTTTAGGTAGGTTACCCTAACTTATGGGTATAAATACCTTGTACTTGTAACTATGAGAACATCAAATCATTCTTAATACACTCTTTGAGTACTTTTTCTTCCTTGCGTAAACACTGTTTGTTTACTTTTAGCATTACTCTTATCATTTCCCTTAAGCAAGGTTAGGTGGCGAGTAACCTCACCAAACTAATTTATACGTCATATCAAATTGAGCCATGAGTTCATAGAAGTTCCATTGGTGCGTCATATCCTTTGGAGTTATTCGTAGATTTTGCTTACTATCTCATTCTTCATTTTACCCCTTCGCACTTTTCCCCATTAATCCTTTTCGAGCTTTTCGCAAGCTTAGACCCATCCAGTGATTGGCCTTATCTGTTCTTGGTCATGATTCGTAACACATAGGGTACATACTTATATATTGATTAAATAACTAATGTGAACATAAGATATTATTATTATTATTATTTAACTAAAATATTTACAAAAGCTTATCATTTGACTGAATAATGTCTAGATTGGGGTTGAGAAAAATGTGGCATCATCAAATCAATTGCAAATGCTAAATCAAAAGTTGATTCCTTAGGAGGATGACACCATGTGCTAATAATTCCAAGAGGATAAGCATGCATTTATGGGAAAAAAAATTGCTAAAAATTTCCTAAGCTAGTATAAAAGTAGATCTAGGATAGAAATTAGACACTTTAGGACCTACATCATCTAAATAAAAATTGGAGGAAAAATTTTAGACAACTAAAATATTTTAGAATTGATTTTACAAAAACAGTGTAACCATTGTGCCTCCACCGTACCCAACCTAAACAACTGCCTAATGACCAACCCAATCGGCCGCCACTAGTTCAAGCAATGACTAGCTTTTCTGACAAAACCCCATCACTACATGGCTACCAAAGAACCCAAGAATACAAAGGTCGATTCTCTGCCCTATTTTTTAATAATTTATAGAAAATACCAAAACCACCCAGAAAATTATAAAAAAAAATTATAGTTAGGTTATTTTAAACATGCTTTCATGTGATATTTTTATTTTTGAAAAATTTGTAATATTTAGTATACTTGCTTAAGAAAACTACAATTCATCTAAAATTTGAATTGCAAAATAAATATACTAAATGATGTTGTTTCTAGCTAAAAATTTTTGTGTAGGATATGTATGATATATAGATAATTTTTATGTATCCCAAATTTTGATTTGAATATTTTTAATATTTATTGCATTTTTTGGCCTAAAAATAGCTCAAAAATAGGCTGAAATTGTGAAATAAATAGGAAATTATGAAATTAAATAATGAAATGGACATGTACTAATCTATAGTGAATAATAACAATGTTGGGTCAGATTGAAATTAATTTGGTGTAAAAAGGATTATAATTAAGTAATTTAAGATAATTTAGAGGTAAAATCATAAATACAAATGTATAAACGATAAATCGAAAACCTAAAACCAAGTAATAGCTAAGTTCCCCATATTTTTAGAAGTCTATAAAAATTTTCGAGGAATTATTTGGTGACCTGAACTATTTATTATAAATTTACATAGTAAAATGACTTAAATTACAAATTAGGACATATTTTTAGTAATAATAAGTTAAAATAAACTAAATAGTTGAATAAAAACTATGTATGAGTATACTAATCAAATTAGATGAAAAGGATATTTTTAATATAATTAATGATATTTTAATTACTGGGATATGTTATATGTGTATTAAAGTTAAACAATACTCATATTATAGCATTATATTGATAAATCAAATAAAATGCAATTTAATAACATAAATTACGTATATTATCAATAATTAACAACTTAACTCGATATTTATATAATAATAAAACTATATATTATTGAGATAATATATTTATATATATAACCATTTTAGATCAAATCCTAATGTTTTTATAATTATTACAAAAACTGAATTTAGATTTTATATATATATAAGATATTCCAATGGTCAAATTGTTGATAGCTTGAGTCTTCTGTAGTGAGTGTCTGAACAAGTAAGTTGGGACTGTAGCTTCACCACTTTATTAAAGTATTTAAAGACTCAAGAATACTTCTAGTTGTATTTGTAGTTAGTTGGTTGTATGCATGCCATATATATGTATGTTATTTAGTTGTGATAGTAGTTAAACTCCTAGGTATAGTGTTCTACATGTTCACATTATTGCTATATTATATGAGTTTGTTTGATCTCCTTTGATTATAATTAACGATTATTTGACTAAAATGAAACTGGACATACATAACACCCATTAGGGGAAACGATTATGAATGTTAAGCCAAATATCGACTTCCTTTAATGAAGATAGCTAAAATGGTCCTGTCTCCATCCTTAATCGAACTAAATAACAAGAAAGGAGGTCGTGGCAAGAGTAAAGGTCATAATTCGAAGGCAGTCACAAGAAAAGGGTGTTCTCCATTACACAAGCTTAGATTTAGTTTGATTGATTGCATTGCATTTCATTATAATTAATAACCTTGCTTATGATTGTCTGATACTCTTTTGATTCTGTCCCACTTGCTAAGCTAGTTATGCTTACATCTCCATATACTCTTTTGTAGATACTAAGTGAAAGCCAAGATGTTTTGATACCGGTGTGCTATTGACTGGGAAAGTGAAGAACGAAGATTCAATTGAACTTGGGCTTTTGAATTATCTTTTAAGTTTTAAGGAAACTAACTGGGAATTCTCTAGAATGCCCACTAGTTTCCTAACTTATTGTAAATAGTTTGCAAAACTTGTAACTTTTTGATAAACTCTAATTGTAAATTATAACTCTGAATGTAAGACGTTTATGTAAATACTGTTATGTTGTACGACAACAGGTTATATAGAACATATTCTTTATAAAATTATACCACAAGTTTGATTATTCACAAGTATCAAAATGGATATTTTAAGTTGGTTGAATTATGCACACCTTATGTAAACTATAACTACGATAGTAGTTGTGAGGTCAGCTTCTATTTTAGGTTGATTTACATAGTAGGACTATTATGACTCTTCCTATTTGGAGCATAATGTAGAGCTCCAGAAGATTGTTATTTCCATCCCCGGTAAATCCTTCTCAGTTGTTGATATTGAATTTGTATTTTTGCGATTTTGTGAATTTGGTCTATATTATAATTTTGTTGACATCCCTTGTTTGTGATCAAAATTGTTTATCCACTAGTGTAACTAGTGAAGTGTTATTCTATAAACCTATTATTGTTAATAGTAAAAGATTTTATGTTACTTAATTTTGTAGTTTTTGTGAGATCCTATAAAAATTGGGTATCAACTCATAATTGGTTGGTTCGTCAAATTTAAGGCAGTTACGTAAGTTAACCTTTTGAGCTTGAATTTTTTGAAAAAGTTAAAAATATTAGTAGAAATGATCTCATAAGTTTGAATTTAAAAAAATTAAATGATTAAATATTACATTAGTAAAATATATGCATTTTACCCGTTATTTATCAAAAATACGTAAAATAAATTTCAATAATTAATGAATTAGAGATAAATTATATGTGCACTAAAAATTATAAAATAGCTTAAATAATATTTAGAAGTATTTATTTAGACTAAATATGAATTTGCATATTGACATAAATACTTGAAATTTCTTAAAATACTTAATATATACTAAATAAATCTAGAGAAATTAATAAAAGTCTAGAAAAATTATTTAATATGCTAAAAAAGACTAGAATAAGGCATAGCAATCTGGAAAGAAAAACTGACCAAAAGAAAAATAAGAGTGGGACACCTAAATGACAAAAAGTAGTAAAAAAAGGGGGGAAATGTGAACACAAAATTGCCAATCGACCTACACTCTTCTATAAATTGAGACTAGGCCCTCCACAATTTATTTTAGACCTTTTAGAGTTTACAAAAAATAGAAAGAAGTCAGAAATAGTGGAGAGAGAATTTTTTTAGAAGATTTGATAAAATATAATGCAATTAGGGCTAAACCCAAGTGTGCCAACCAAACAGAGACCTAAGATCAAACACTTACCACCACATGATAGCAAGGCCATCGTTTGAGCTACTGACAAAGGTGGGGCCACCCCTTGTAACCGGAGATTGCTCAACTAGTGAGTTTTCCAAATTTGTTTGATTTTCTTTAAATTAGTAAAAATAGCAAAGTAGGTCCAAAAATTGTGAAAATTTGTATTGTAGTATATTTTTATAAGTAGTTTTTAGGAAAAATATTTTTTATTTTTAATCGAATCTTAAAACATATCAATCTTAATAAATTGCTAAAACTTGAACCAATTTCGCTTTCATTTTTAAAAGCTTTATTGATGTTGTTTAAGCCTTAAAATTTTTCTATGAAATGCCTATTATGAATATTGAATTACTACATAAATTTTTTCATGAAAATTATTTCTCATATTTTTATCTAATTTTTATACCTTAGAAACACTACTAAATAACTAATTTCTTAAATATATTTAGAGATTTTTCAAGAAATTTATTTAGATTCTGATTCAAGGTTTATTTTGACATCTTAAACTATTAAATGATATTTGAGTGAGTATATCTATAGTGTTTAGAGTTTTGGATGTGGATATTATGAGCATAATGTTAGTAAATGTGTAATATGTGAAATATAGAGATAAATGTAGTAGGGTGAGATAATATAAATTAAGGTGATGATTGGGTTATGTATAGTACTATGATTCTAGTTATGAGTAAAATTCTAGAAATTATGGTAAAATGTAAGGTATACTCAAATCAAAAGTTGAATTAGAATATCAATCAAAGGTTGCGTGTATAAAGTGAAGAGGAATAAGATAAGCATATAGTATAGAGACTCTTATATCTGTAACATGGATTAGAGAAGCCCAAAGGATGGATTTGTAGATGATTTAAGGAATGTGAATAAATCTATAATTAGAAGCAAAATCAAAAGCTAGATTAGGAATAGGGTATGTAGGATGAAATAAGGGGTTAACTATAAACTAAATAGGAGACTTAGTATATTTAGAATATAGTTAGTTGAATTTCACAAAATGAATCATGGGGAGTTTCTAGGACTTATTTGTAAAACCATAACCAAAAACTAAATTAGAAGCTAATTCAGAAGCAAAATCAAAACCAAAGAATGTATTAGTATACTAGGGAATTGATCAAAAACTAAATTAGATACCTTTTTTTGCTCAAATTAAAATTAGATAAACTCTATGAAACAAGTGAGCAAGAATTTATGAGATTTGTGAACAAAATGAAATCAGGAGCTGAATTAGAATAGAAGATGAATCAAAAGTTAAATCAGAAATTGAATACGAAACAAATGATAAGAGACTTAAAATTTGAATAAATAGATATAATAAAACCATAAACTAAAGATAATAATCTTAATTATAGAATAAAATCTATATATATAAATAGCATTTATGTGAATACTAAAATGATATTTGTATCATAAGGATTATTAGTAAAGGCTCATAGTGAGTTCTACCTTAAGTGAGCAAACAGGAAGCCTAGATAAGTTTAGAATCAATATGTAACTATATTTTGGAATACTGTTTAATAGTACTTAAACACTTAAGATTATACTTAGTTGTACTTATAGATAATTTGTCTGTACGCATACTTGTATATGTGTGTTTCTGAATTTAATTGTGCACCACTGACTTGTTATTCTAGTTTGCAATTGGTTGAATAGCTTGATATTGATTGATCGCCTTAAGTTAGACTTAATGATATATAACTAATAAACTTAACCTATCATGTATTGTAACCCATTAGGGGAAATGTTTAAGATTCTCCAACTAAATACCAACATCTTCGAAAGTAATAGCATTAAAGCATAATGATTCATTTTTTATCTTTAATTGAACTAAGTGATAAAAAAGGAAGGCATAGTAAAGGTAAAGCAATAGTTCAAAGGATGTCACAAGAGGAACGATGTCTCTATTGTATAAGCTTAGATTTGGTTGTGAGTTGTTGAATATGTGCTAAAATCTTTAACCTAAATTAGAATGGGTGTAATTTCTCTAATCTCATGATGAACTTAATAACGTCGTTGGATGGTATTCTTCTGCTGCATTACATTTAAATAATTAATTGATACTCCTATTTGTGCTTGATGTATAATCTTTTATCTCTATCCCAACTTACTGAGTGGTTAATTACTCACATCCCTATCAATATTATTGCAAGTGCTAACTAGAAAGTGACATTATAATTACCTTGAACCTAGTGACTGCTACATCCTAGAGAGTGATGATATAAAATTGAAGCTTAGTTACATTTATGAAGTTTTACTTCTTATATTTGAATCTTCTAATATCAAATTATGTATTACTTACGCAAGATTGGGTTATTAAATCATGTAAACATCACTTAGAATATTTGAATCCTAGTATATGTTTTTATGCTTTTGCAAGAAAATAATATATTTAATTTAACACTGTTTACTTTAAAGTGAGTTAATTGTAAAAGTCTTATGTAAATCAAGTCTAAGATAATAACTATACGATTAACCTCTATCTTAGAATGGTTTATATAGCGAGGTCGTTAAATCCTTCTATTGATTGTTTATTTATTATATTCCTAACAATCCTAATAAGAGATTAATGATAATACCATTAAACTATAACAATTTTGGCAACCTTATAACATAATTTAAAAATAAATCATGAAAAATTCAGTAAAGTAAATGGAGTTTAAATAACTCTATTTACCTACAAATTAGTTTGAATTTCCAAAGATTTGAAATTACAATTAAATGAAATAGGTTTTCTCCTAAAATCCATCTTGGTAAAATTGTAATATGTTAAACCAAATTTACATTGACCAATAAAAATGTGGGAATCATTAAATTAATGGTCTTTTGATTTAAAAACAATGATCAATTAATCATGTAAAATTTTCTAGCAAAACAAATTATCATCTAAAACTTTGTTTTGTTTTACAAGAAACTCTCCTAGCCACCAATCTAACATCATAGCTATGTGGAAGGGTGTCGATTGTAACTTAAAGGATGGACTTGTATTGCATTGAATTTAAGATTAAATTTGATTGGAAAATTCAAAGTTCACACTAGACACAAGGGTAATGAAGTTCTTTTTTCTTTTAATTGGGAGCTTAGTTGTAAGTATTGCTTAATAATCTTGTAATCAGCTCAATTACTTCAAAAGGTTTCTATTACTTGTATTTTAACATAACTTAAGTTCTATTAAACTTGTAAACTGATTCAACCAAATAGGTTACATTTCAAGCTGGTTAATCTAGTTAAATAAATATAGAACCAAAGTTAATTTAATTACACCAAATAGGAATATGAAGGAAATGGCCCAAAATATGGAATCTTAAATATCATAGGCCAGGCCCAGGAAGGAGCTCAGGACGGAACTCTTGCAAACCTCAGCTTAAAGATGCATTGAAGTAAAGGCCCACTGCTCTCTGTCGGTGTACGTTACGTGGGAAACTTGAAATTTCTGCCACAAGGGACGATTTGCAGTGATTGGGCAGCTAAGTTTCAAAACTTTAAAATTGAGAATACCTTAAAGTCAAAACTGTTTCAGTCTTTTTCCCACAAGAGGGATGGAATTCCTGATCCCTTTTCATATTATAGGATGTGTCCTCTTAAATGGAAAACGTAATCAAGCCAAACTGGATCTTGTGGAAACCAGCGTCGAACTACATGTACCAGTTTCGTTGATATTCGTGTATGTTTTGTTTTAACTAGTGCAAATGTACGTAAGAAATGTTCCATTTGTCAAACTTTATGCACACGGTACACAGAACGGACTGACATTAGCCTTTTTTTTTATATACTCTTTTTTTTTGTCGATTTAATACTACATCTTTTAAGATTATCCAATTAGTCATGTAGTTCTTTTGGTTCTAATGCCGTAGATCCTTGCAGAAATACCACATGACATATCCCCTTAGTAAAAGCACTTAAAAATTACGGAAATGAAAACTTCTTAGAACATACAACTTTATCGAAAGATAAATAAATATTTGGGGTTTTCTAATCTTCTCAAAATTCGCATGCCCAATTGTAATTAAAAAAAGAAAAATCAATATATTAGTTATGATGTATTTACTATCCATGGAATGAGTTAAAGGAATTAAAACCATAAACAAATCGAGTTAGATCCGTGGCAGTAGCGAGTTGGAGATAGAGTTGACTCATAATTACCCATAGTATTTATCTTGGTTGAATAACGTAGTACAGACCTGTAACAATTAATGACCGTAGCTGTAGTTGTTAGAAAGTAAGAGTAGGAACTTGGTGTTCCTGCCAAAAATTGATAGCGACAATTTTATTTGTTTTCAATTTATTTTTTTAGAATATCTGTACTGAAAGAATAAAAGAAAATATTAATCAAGATATATCTGTTTTCAAAAAGAAAATGAAGTAATTTCATGGAACTTTTGACAAGAATTCCCATTAAGAAATTAATTTTGCATTTTGTAATTTAGATGCACAAAGAGTTACCAAATCGGTATAAGACCTCAGTAATTGAAAAACAAAACACCAATCAAAATAAAATCGCTTTTAATTTCATGCGATAAAATATCAATTAAAAGGAAAAAGCAACTTTCTATGCGAAGAAAATTAAAACTTTACATGGACCAAACGACTAAGGATGATTAGTATTTTAAAAGGAGGCAAAAATTCCATAAAAGAAAGGAATCTTTAAATCTTTTAAATGGAAGGAACAAATAATGCTAAGGCATGTAGTAAACCAATAGTTGTTAAGTAATTAACTACCGGATTCTTAATGGTTGAAACATTAGATTAAATATTTACCGGATGGAGACTTGAAGGAGAGAGCAATTGATTTTAATGAAATTAGCCAATTTTTTATATTGCATGATTTAGTTATGTAAATTTTCCTAATCGTCAAACAATGAACTAAGTGGAGATTTTTGCAAATTAACTATACGATAATATGAGATATTTTAAAACCTAATAATGGATATGATTCGGATTCCAAGAGGATAAAAGACTTTCATTATACCCTACTTCATAGCATCAAATACTCACCCGCAACCTATCAACCTATCCTTCCAACGTTATAAACTTCTTCATAATGAGCTTGCTATTGCGAGCAAGAAATGGTATGATGCACCGGCTCCACGATGGACTTGGCATGAAGTGCTAGCTTGAATAGTATCTTCATTTTACGCCTAAGATGCCCAGGCAAAAAACATATTTTACAAGCCTCCAACTTAGTTCAGCATACTATGTTATATAATCCCCCAAGAGATCCTCTGTATTCTATCTATAGGCCAAAAACATTTCCATATATCTGTTACAAGGACTTTATACAAATACAGATTAAAGGGCCAAAGAAACAAAAAAAAAAAAAAAAGAAAGAAAGAAAAACATTATACATCTCCTCCTATTCAACCTGCAGCAACTCCCATCAGCCAAAAACCCCATCACATATTGAACAACTCTGAGGAGTAACCATTTGCTTGGAAAAGAATGCCTAAGGAGATAAGCTTTCATCATCAGACGAACCGTGTTGCTTCCTGCCAGGAAATGTTGGGAAAACATGGGGGAGTGTTGGATTTATTGGGACTGGAAGCATTGGATTCACTGGAACTGGAAGTCTGTGTGCGGAACTAACCATAGTTCGCTCGTTTATAGAGCCGACTTCCTTGCAGACCCTGTCGAGGACATTAAGGAAGTCTCTCACCACCATGAAGATTCTAAATGGGTGTGCTTCTTCCTTGGCAGAGTCTCCATGGAAGTATTCTGTTATTTCCTTCACTAGAGACATTGCAACACTTTCTTGAGCTTGAATTTTTATGATCTCCTCTTCAGCTGTTTTAATGAAGGCACTCATTGACGCCGAGAATCTTCTGCAGCTTTCCTCAGATCCCATTGTTCGAATCAATTGAACTACCTCCCTGATATTAGTGATACCCCTAGAGAGTTTGTTGACATCACTGCTAAGCACATCAGAGTCCATAGCAGCAGATTTCTTCACATTTGCTAAATCTGAGCTGAGACCGGAGACAACTTGTAGGCCAAGCTTCCGACACTTTGCATCATCAGTCAAGGAGGAGTTTGGAGCCTGGTTGGTACCCGCAAGACGAGCACCTTCAGTTCTTATTATTTCTTGTACAACAAAATGCAAAAGCGTAGTTTTCCCGTCGGCACCCTTGACATCAACTAGTTTAAGGAGTGTATCAAGCTTGAAAGCTTGTGCATCTCCGCGGTTGGTACCGACATTCATGCGGTTACCTGTCTTGAGCACTGCTTCAAGCAACTTCAAGAACATCCTGCTGCTTCTGAGCTCTTCGCAAGCAGCCTGCATATTAAAGATTGGACATGAATTTCACAGCAATGAAGATCACTACATATAGAGGAGACAATTCAATTGTACAGGAAAACCATTAATTGATTGCATCTATAATTGACCATGGCAAGCATAATACATGCCATTGGTTAGATTTATGATACCTATTACATTCATCTATGCTATCAGGATATAGAAATGGCTTCACATGCACATGGCATTTATGCTGGTGAGCAAGCAGGCATATGCATACAGTGCCTATGCATGCGAATGCAATTGGTGAACATGACAGGTGTTTATATGTGTATATAGATGCCTATTTGTGCATTTGTTCATGTTTTAGTTGTAGGTGAATCAGACCTAATGACTTACCTCTAGGGTTTCAAAAGATCGTTTCAGATAATCAACTTCAGATTCAAAATTCGCTATGTAAAGCATTGCTTCAACTCTCTTGAATGCACAAGGCACACCAAGGACTGCCTTCAGGAATTTCTCAGCAGTACCAAGCTTGCCTGGTGAATCATCCTTATACTCCTTCAGCTTACGTTCTTCTTCTTTAGTAGGAGCCATCTTCATCAAACTTTCAAGAAGTTCAGGACCAAGCGTCTCAGCATTGCCTAAAGCAAGAAGAAATTAGCTTTTGAACTCAGAGCTACTTGTGGAATGGTTATTATGATTTGTATGTTGCAGTAGCAGCTGTAAGTAAAGAATTCCTTTCAGCAGAAGCCGAGCGGAGGAAATGCTAGCTAAGGATTGGTTCATCCAAGCAAACTCAATTCATAAATAGAAGGAGAACACACTGGCATCCCTGATGTTTAATCCAAAATAAGGAAATGACTGGAACAAGACAATATCTGACCACAAACTCCCATGCTATAGATAAGCTAAAGATGGTGAGTCGACTACAAACAGCCAGATTGACCCCTTCTTTTATGATCGAAATAACAAATTTTACTACAGGGGAAAGCCACTGAAACATATAGTATCCATGCTAATTTTACATCTACAATTTATCCAAAGTGAAATGCATATTCGTTACTGACCCCAAAAATATATGGATGTCAATTCCAGTAGAAAATACACGTAGGTAACTACTAGTAATCCCATGGGGCATGGAGCTGTTGGAAGAAAGGACAGAATGCTTTACTTCTATTGAGTTTAATGGGGTTAAATTACCTTCTAATAGAGCTTCACAAACTTCCTCTATTGTCACATTGAGCGCCCTAAGCAAAATAGCAATATTTTGTGACTTCTTAGGATCAAGCACCCTGCTTTCTTGGTTTGGAGAAGGAAGAACCGTGCGTGGAGCCGTTTCCTTGGGCTTTGAACTTGGCGTATTTACAATAAACAATGTTTCTATCATCTCTTCGTTCAACCTGCCAAAAATCCGATTCTTCAAACTTAAGAAACTTCTCTAAAACATAAAAGATAAATCATAGAGATAAGCAAACATCAAGATGTCGAATTATCCATGTTGCATACTTAAAAGAGCTTGATCTCAAGTGATCCCACACCATCTCACGATCTGAACTTGCCCTCACTTTATCCCAATGCAGTGGCTTCAGCTTCGGTTTTGGGTTGGTTTCATCAATCTTCTCCACACTTGCAGTTGTCTGCGGCAACTCCATAGGAGAAACCTGTGTCACGTTCTGCATTACAAAAGGCCTTGATGGTGGTGTAAGCGGTGGCGGCCTTGAGATTGGCTGATCAGTCGGTGTCAAAGGAACAGGACTGTCTACAACCTTTGGCAAAACAGCAGCTAGTGTTGGTGGGGGTGGGGGTGGTGGAGGAGGAGGTGGTGGTGCAACTGAAGCAAAACCCGACATTCGTTTCTGCTGTTCCTGCTCCAAACCAACACTAGTCCTCGGGGTAGACAGCTTAATGGGTTCAGAAACACAGTGATTTCTGTCTGGCGAACCCAAAGCAAGGGATTTAGATTCAAAGCCTCCACTTTGAGAACCGTCACTGTGCCTAGAGGCATTGGAAATCCGGGGTGAAGACTCTTGGATCCTCTCCTCTAATTTCCTCTCTGGTGAATTTGAAATGGGAAATGAATACACAGAAGACTGCTCGCTTCTAGCCGATGCACTCTGAACTGATTCACTCGACATTCTCTCAGGCGTCTCTGAAAGTGGAGAAGACAGCGGAGACTTCCCAATTTGCTGCGAACCAATTGATGATCTCCCTGAAGCAGACGTAGCCAGTGACGGTGATAATGACCTCAAATTCGAGTCTGAAACAGTCCAAATTCTCAATGAAACGTCCGGATTCTGATCCAACCCTCGGTCAGGAGACAGTGAAATTGGGGACAACGAAGGAGAATGAACTCCAGAGTCCGAAAGACTTTCTTTCTCCGATTCAGAAGACAATAACAAAGGCGTCTTGCTCTCATCAGCCACTGGAATCGCATAATGCGCATCAGGAGGTGGTGGAGGGACCTCCACTGTAGCAGATTCCGGCGATTTCTGTTGCGGGGATCTTCTTGGACTCAAACTGACTGGCGGAGATAGACTAGCTGAATGAGAACGAGACTGAGATGGAGACCGAGAAGGCGATCCCGATCCTGAACTCGAAGAAGAGTACGAGCTTGAGCTCGAACGAGGCTCAATTTTCCTCCTGCTATCAGTTAAAGCATCGGTTGCAACTGCCGCAAACGCTCTTCTAGAGCCTGATCCCGCGCCAATGGAGCTCTCTCGGCCGCCCAACGATCCTCTAGGAGAGTAAAACTCTTCCTCAGTCTCCCCAGCAGTTGAATTCACCTCAACATTTCCAAGGTTCTGCCGGAAACTCCTCGCCAATGGCGGCAAAGGTTGCAGCTCAGGCGAGTCGAGCTTTCTTGGATCCAAAGTCACCGCTCCACCACCGCCATGACCACTGCCGCAACCTCCGGCATTCCCATTGTTTCGGCGCGAATCCTCGATTCCCCTAGAATTCACTATTGTACCTAAAAAGAACCAAAACAAGAAAGTTAATCACGCTAAAATAAACCCATTTCCAAAACTAACTAACCATATATTATTTTGTTCAAAAGAAAAAATGCAACATTTTCCTCATGAAACCATTTTAAACCCAAACTAGAACACACCAAGAACTTAAAAGTCTCATCTTTTTTCGAGCATTTTACCAAGAACAAGAAAATAATCAAAATTAGAAACTTTTTCTTTTTTTTTTCCATAATAAGAAACCTTTCCTCATTGAAACGCCAAAATAAATCCTACCCATATCTTAAAAACCTTGTCTTTGTCGAACATTTTGTTAAAGTTTGAGTCTTTTTAAGTGTTTACCTAAGTAGAGAAACTCAGAGCTAGTAGAAGAAGGATTATTATTCCTCTGTTTACGGTCACGGATGTTATGGTTCTCCCGATCTTGATGATTATACCCAACATCGGAAGCGTACGTCTTGCCATCGTCTTCGGAGAGCTCAGAACTCCGCTTCTTCCACCGCCGGTAGAGAAAAAGAGCGGCAATGGAGGATAGAAGCACGGCGGAGACGACAGCGGCGATGGAAAGAGGGATGAGCTTCTTAGTGGCGGAGGAGTGGTTGCTTGGAGAATTTGGGAGAATGAGGGAAGAGATATTGGCGGGGAAAGAAGCGAAGGAAGCAGGAGAAGGAGGAGGTGGTGGAGAAGGATAGGATGGAAAAAAGGGAGAATTTTTAGGGGTAGGAGTGGAAGAAGAAGAAAAAGGGTACTTTGGTGTAGGAGGAGGAGAGGAAGGTGGGGATGGTGTAGGGGATTGGGATGGTGGGGTTGTGGACTCAAGTGGGAAGAAGGGTTGGTGGAGTATTCTTCTAGACGAAAATGGAGGAGAAAGGGTGGTGCATGAAATGTAAGGTACAAGGAACAGGAGAAGGAAGGAGAAGGAGAAGGAGAAGAATGGGATGGGCATGTTGGGGTTGGTTTAGTTTATGGATGGAGCTTATCTTTCTCTCTCTTAGTTATTTACTCTCTCTCTGCTTGGGAGAGAGGAGTGAGTGAAGTGGAGTAATGGTGGTGGTGATATGGTGATTTGTGGGGACTGTTAGGGGGGAGAAGAAGCTGGGGCTCGGGAAGGAGAAGGAGAGAGGAACTGGTAAGTGTAGAAAGTGGACAGAGAGAGAGAGAGACCGGAGGGGAGTGACAAGTGAGTCTGCATGGATCCAGCTAAGATTCTGCTGGTCGTTAAGTGTTTTTACTATTTTTCCATTATTGGTCTTGATTGGGAATGCATTAGTGCTCTACCTGTTTTTTTCTAAAATGTTAACGTTAAAGGATTTCTACAGCAGAAAATCAAAATTTCATTATCGCCGATCTAAACCATTAATTATTAAAATATAATTTATATCATTCATTTTATTAAAATTGATTAATTTATTACCTGAAAAATCCTAATGTTAATATGCTAAAATAATTTTTTTTATTTTTTATCTATTCAAGTAGAAGGTTTACTTTTACACGCGTATAATAAATACTATTTTTTTTTTAAATGTTGCATATATGAAAAGATGAGGATTGCTATGGATTTTATAGGAAAATTATAAAAAAAAAAAACCTTCAAAACCACATACATAATTTAGAACACCCAAAATAATAAAAGAAGAAAAGAAAAGTTGTAATCTCTTTAATCTGATATTATATTAGGTCTGAAATGAAGAGTAGGGATTTGGATTGTCTATTGAAAATTTTGTGCAAGTCTACTCTTGATAAATGCATAACGAGTAATCCATATTTTCATATTTTCCCCTTGATCGATTTTAAGTTGGTAATTTTTTTTTTTGCTCTTGGTCTGTGCAAATGAAGCCCCGGACGGCGACTTAAATTTAGGGGAATTTTCGGTTAGGTTTTCGGAGTTAAAGATTTCTATTGGAATAATTGCAAAGTGAACTTTTGTTGCATTTCTTCTTTAAGTACTTATATCGTGCTCCTGTTAGGTAATAAAAGTACTTATATCGGGAAGATTCATTATTCGTGGTATATCTTTTCCTTGTTTACTATATGTATTATTTATTTTTCTTAAATATATATATTTATATATTTCTTTTTCTGAACACGATATTTCAAACCAAGGTTATAGTGATGTAATACTGACACTAAACTAATGCATCAAATTTTGGCCAAAAAAAAAAAACTAATGCATTAAATAAATCCATACAGCGACAATATGAAATGGGTTTGGATATTTTAATTTATAACTGAAGTAAATCACATTTTCTTTAAAGGTATATAAGAGAAAATCATAAATTTGGAAAAACTTCATTCATCTCATAACAAGCAGATTAAATAGAGGGATTACAACCAAAAATGTATACAAGAACAGGGACTTCAAAACATATTAGAAGTGTAAAATACGAAGATTTGGTCAGGAAGTGCCAACCCGCCGAAGAACCAATCAACCTTATTCATTCACGTGGTTAACTCAATCTCAAAAGATACAACTAGTAATAATATCTCTCAAGCTTGAAACTCGAAAATGATCTTTCTAGGCTTATATATGTAGACTTAGAAATGCCACTCGAAAGGATTATTGTGAAGACATCTACTTCTTCTACTCTTGAAGGGGTGTCGTTTAGATTATGTCACCATCTTTGATCTCCAAGTGGCAATTGATCATGTAGAGTTCTTTATCATGCTGATGACAAATTTACTATCACTATATGGTTTTATCACCACAGTATGTCCTACCCTTTTGTGTCCTTAAGGATTCTTAATTCGTTCTTCGCAAAATGGTTGATTTAATTTTCAACAAAGCTATTCTGATAAAGTAATGAATGTTTCTATAATAGTTGCAAATGAGAGGGAAGATACTCCTATATATAATTTTTTTACCCTTGATCTCAACTGTTAGATGAAATTGAGATGGATGGAATAAATAAGCCATTAATGGGAGCTATTAAATAAACTCTTGGTGATTAATGGAATAGATTTAAGCCTTCAATTCTTATATGATAGACGAGACTTAAACTTAGGTTTGGGCTAAGTCAGACTCAATTGTTTATAAGAAGAGCCTAATCTCCTTTAAATATAAGTATAAGGTTTATTTAAGTTTTTGGATGGTTTATGAAGGCAAAAATAGGCCCATGAACTTAGAAAGGCTTATTTAACCAATTTGCTTGGTTTACCATAATAACTTAAACTTTGATTTGATCTTTCCATGCCTATAGACATTTGAAGCAGTTGTACTTGACCAAATAGCCCAAAATATGTAGCACCCAACTACAATATGAATGGATCTCATCTTGACTCATTGGTACTACTTATGAGTGCACGGATCATTCTTATTAATGGGCTTTATAACAACATTCAAATGGTTCGTGTTTTATTGGTATAAGCATGATAGTCTACTTATTGAGTGTATGATGATGTCATTATAAAGATAAATCACATCATTTTAGTTAGAAGGAACCAATGACACTTGACTAGATATTCCCCAAAGCAAATCATGTCCAAATTAACCTCTTACTCAAGCTTCTCCCTATGTATCTTTCTTGAACCTAGTCTCATGGATGATGAGTATGATATAGATCAATGTATGCAATAATATAGTAATAATACCCCACTTTAAGTACTCACTCAATTTAAATTAATTTAGTTTCACCAAATTCTCAAAGATGACCAACTAAACTCAAACATCGATAACATATATTTTATTTCAACGGACTTTATTATATATCAGTATTGGAACAAATATGCTATTATTGATTAAACCCTCAATTGCCTTAACTTAGGGCCTTAACACTTTTTGCATAGAATTGTTAATACTTTCTCTCTCCCCCCACCCCAACAATTTATATATATATATTTCTTAATAAGCTAAAGGTCCATTTCATTTTTCTTCTTATAGATGACCTTTAATTAGTGATTTTTAGCTTTTTCAAGTATAAGTTCTCTCTCTCTCATAGGTAGACTCTTCGATTTCTTTATCTATATATATATATTATTTTTCTATTGTGAGTTAAGGTATATAGCATATACAGTCCAAGAGATTAAAAACACTACATACATATGAAACAAAGAAAGGAGTAAATTGTGAATACATTTCCTTATATTTCTTCAATGTGCATTTACCTTATTATTGAAATTGAACACTTATACTTTTTTTTTTTGCTAGGAAGATAAAATTTACTAAAAGTCCAAACAAAACACAATCCAAACATCAAAAAACATAAAATTAACCCGATTGGGTGTTTCCACTCCCCAAGTGCCAGGCTTTAACTTTACTTTGGTCCATGTCAAAGTCCAAAACCATTAAATCTAGAAAACATAACGAAAAATCATGATAAAAAAACAAAACAGGATGATGTCCGTAATCCCTCCTTCGCCATAGCATCTGCTAACTTGTTTACATCACGCCCTATCTTGCAAAACATTAAGTTATCAAAATTATGACTAAGAAGATTACATTCCCTTATAGCATGTGATTTGATATTTTGTTCAGCACATCCTTTGGTTACAAGATGTATGGTAGATACGCAATCATATTCCAAAATAATCTTCCTCCATCCTCTTTCTCTAGCAAAACACATTCCCCATACCATAGCCTAAATTTTTGCCTCCACTAGTGCTAGCCATAATAGCCTCTTAACCGTACCTCCAAGTACCTTCTTACTCGAGTCCTTACCACTATAACAGCTACAACTCTATTACCGCTTTCATCAGCAGTAGCATCACAATTAAGTTTGTACCAACCATCAAGGGGGTTACTCTAATACCACTTACCGATGTCCCCTATTATACTCAGTTTCTTTTTCCTTTTGATCGCTTACCACTCATGAGCCTCTTTGTAAATGATTCTTCTCCATTCCAGCTTCGTAGAGTCATTTTTAAAAATTCTTTCATTTCTCTCCCTCCAAATACCGCACAAGGTAAATAAAAATAGAACGATTCTAGGGCAATATGTAGTATTCTAAGGAATTTTCTTAACCACTACATTAGACTTCATCCAAGTCTATAGTTCTTCTTAGTTAGAAATCACTAGTGTTGAGTTCCACCCAAGATCCTTCTCAACCCAACAAATATAAGGGCAACTAAGGAAAAGATGAATCACTGTTTCATTCTCCATTCCACAAAACACATAAGTTTGGTCTACTTATATACCCCTCTTCTTTAGATTATCTTTTTGTCGGCAATCCATTCATCGTAATTCTTTAAAGTAGGTGTTGTATAAGTGGTATTGTTGGCATATGCCATATCCAATCATAGTTTACTAGTACATTCTCTTCATTCTCCAACATTAATAGACCATATGCAATCTTATTACTCACTTCCCCATTTGTGTCATACGGCCGTACATGTCTCAAGTCCATGTTCTCTTCATCTATCATATTCAAATCCAAATCTACCATTCCCAACCTTTTCGCTATACAATCATCAATCGGGAGATTGATTTTGTCCTCCTTCCACTTGCCATGATTCCATGCATTGGTTACAATCATCTCATTAGCATCTCTTATGAGGGTACCATACAACCATCTATGCACCATACCTCCCTTAAACCAATGATCATGCCAGAATCTGGTATTTTTTACCATTCTTGAGGGAAAAATAAGCTTCTTATTCAGCTATATGTTTTTCCTTTTAAGATTAGCAAAAAATCCTGAAAAATCTTTTTTCCTTAGGAAATTCCTATTCCGCCATCTATATTTAGCCTTTACCAACTTAGTCCAAAGCACCTCTTTGGTTTGCAAGTGCCAAGCTAATTTAATAAAATTTGCTTGAATCCTTCTTTATAGATCCATAAGGCCTAATCCTCATGCTCCTATGGTCTTTTGATTCAATCCTAAGAAACCCAATGGATTTTTCTCTCCTTAAATGAAGTTTCTGTACAGATGTTTTAAATGTGTTATTAACTTTATTAGGAGAGGGATCACTTAAGAGTAATAATTGGTAATACTCTCCAACATCATCATCACCAACAATTTCCTTGTTGGAGGACTTAACTTCCTTACTTTCTATCTAGATAGCTTCCTTCTCATTTTTTTAATAATAAATGAGAGATCATTAGCTTTTAAATTGCTATGCAACTTGACTGGTATGCCTAAATATTTACCCCAATCAACATTACAGTTTATATTAAGGATATTATAGATTTGGTCCTTCACTTCCTTTGTTGTATTTTCCTAGAAGATGGCACATGATTTGCTGCAGCTAATCTTCTGTCCCGACATGAATCCAAACATGGTCATTGTCTGTTGCATGTACGTAGCATATTTTAGAGTGGCTTCTCCCATCAAGATTGGGTTGTTTACCAAAGAAAAAAAAAACATATGAGATACTTCTACCTAAGATCCCCTTTTCTTAATAGGCTTCCAGTTTCCTAACCATACCATTTCCCTTATAGCTCTGCTAAGGATTTCCAAAGCTAAGATGAAAAGGTAGGGTGATATGGGATCCCCCTATCTCACTCCTCTACTTGATATGAAGCTTTTTAGCATGGATCTTGATATGAAGCTTTTTAGCATGGATCCATTCATAATAATTCTTACCAAAGATGTTGCAAGACATGATCCAACAATTTGCAACCGTTGTCTTGGGAAACCTAACAAAGACATCACATGACTTATATAGTCCCATTCAATGCAGCCATATGCCTTTTCTATATCTATCTTCACCAACATCTATGGTGTTCCACTTTTCTTATGCTTTAGAGAATGCGTTAGTTCTTGGAACATAAAAATGTTATCGTTAGTTGCTCTCCCTAGGATAAAGCTGGACTACTCAAGACTAATGATATTTTACAAGAAAGGTCGAAGGCAATTCATCAGAAGTTTGCCTAATGTCTTATAAGTCGTTGTACATAAACTAATGGGTCTAAAATCCTTAAGTCTATTTGCTTCATCCTTTTTTGGGATTAAAACTAAAAGAGTTTGATTAATCTCTTGTGGGACCTTAACTATTCTCCAAATTTAATCCACAACTTGGAATACTGATTCCCTAACATCATTCCAGCATTCTTTAAAGAATAACGAATGAAAGGCATTACCACCTGATGACTTTAAATTTCCTATGGGCTACATTGCTTTTTTAACTTCAGCTCGGGTTATATCCTTCATTAACTCTTCCAATTGCTATTGGTTAAAAGACTCCCAATAAGGGATCCATGATAGAGGGTCATGTCTAACAAATTTTCTTTTTGTCATGAATAAACAAAGAAAGAAATTAGTTGTAATCTCTTCCAACTTTGTATGATCAATAATCCAACTGCTGTATTCATCAAAGAGACCTACAATTCTTCCTTTTGACCTTTTAGTTATAATGGAGGAATGATAAAATTTCGTATTTAATTCCCCTTCCAAAATCCATCTTATTCTCACCTTTACAACCCATAATTGCTCCTCTTCCCTTAAGACAAGTTTTAAGGCATCCTATAGAGTTGCCTCTCTATTAATGAGAACTTGGCTAGGGTCTAGGAGGATTCTTCTACGGATTTCCTCAATCTGTCGAGATAGTTGCCGCTTTTTCACTTGTATTATTTCGAATGTGTCCTTATTCCATTCTCGTAACTTCTCTTTAAAAGCTTCTAAGTCCTTTTCAAAATTATTTGGTTCCATCTTCCAATGTGTAGCCACATACTTCTTGAAATCTGAATGCTCTAACTACATAGGCTAAAAGCAAAAAGGTCATGAGTCTCTTAAACCCAATCTAACCGAAAGGTTAGTATTAAGTAAAATGGGGCAATAGTTCGAACTATATATGTCTAAGTAGAACACCTTACTCTTTAGATACAAGGCTTTCCATTTAACATTTGCCCAAGCCTTATCTAACCTTGATTGACGTAAGTCAGCTAGATTTGTCGTGCATCTAAACCATGTGTATCTAAGGTCAACAAAGCCTAAGTGTGCCATTTAACAAATATTCATGCATTCTTAGTATTAACAAGCTTTAGACTAAATAATATCGTGTCCACCCCATTTTTCCTCTTTTAACAACACTTCATTAAAGTCTCTAATTTGTAACCATAGGCCAGTAATAGTCCTAGAGATATCATATAATTATCACCATAGATCTTATGATTTCATAAACAAGGTGTGCATAAACAACATATATAAACCATGTTCAAGTAGAAGGGATTACCTCAATCTTAGCTAGGATATGCAATTGTTGAACTTAGTGGCTTCTAACACGAACTATCTAATGCTACCAAAATATGTCAACCCCCTTAGCTTTCGCACAAAGCATGCCCTCAAACTGTAGAAACACCCTTAATGCTTTAGTACTAGCTCTGTTCATTTTTTATTCAATGATACTCACCACTTATAGGTCATATCTTTTTATTAGGTCTTTAAGAATATTTTGTCTAACTATTAAACCCACTCCTCTTGCATTCCATGCAAAGATCTTAAAAGGATTATGTCTCATATTTGTTAACAGTGTGTCCATCAAATCTAATTAAGTCCACAATGAAACTTATACCATTCATTCAATGGGGGATTTTCTCCCTCCCTCTATATCCTCACTTTCCATTTGCATGATCAAGATAGAGTTCTAGCCATCAGCATTACTACTTCTAACGTTGGAATTTTGAAAGAGTTGAGTGTCACTTCCTAAGCTGTGAACATAAATGGCGTTCTTTGGATGTCTGGTTGCCCCATCCTTGAAGCTATGAGAAATTCAGTCATTGCCTTGTAAGTCATCTCCATATACATTAAGAAGTTGGCATTAGTCATCGATTGTTTGTACATAGGCATACGGATACGAAGTATTACTTCATTCCTTGCTTCGACTGGCCCTTGGTGAGTCATGTAGACTAATTGTTCCTATTGCATGGATTTGAAGGTTACCTCTAGAACTCTTTTTCCATCTACTTTTGTAAGCCCCTAAGATTTTCAACCTAATACCCAAAGTAAACTCTAGTGTACTAGAAAACTCTAAGAGTCGATAAGGTTAATTAAGACAAAAACCCTAAAATGAAAATTGAAGATTTAATCGCATATAAAATTTTTAGACCCAAAATGTATGTAAACACTAGAGATTGTACCTGAAAGTGATAAAAACCCTAAAACTATAACTTTAAGAATATAAAAGTATCAATTCACTATAATCTACTCTAAAACCCTAATTGATAATATATGCTTAATAACATGCCAAATCATATAAAATCATTAGTAAATGATCAAAAATAACTTCCAATTATTTATAAATGCTTACATACTACATTAATTTATTAGAAACCATGATATTGCATTATAAATCATATTAATCTTATAATTATATAATTAAATTAGTATTATATAAATTTAAGTGTTTAGTTAATATTAGTACTACATATAGTCCATGTTAGTATTCTAAATTGTACTTTTCATGATAGTTATACTAAATATTATACTAAATAATATATATAGGACATAAAAACTCAAAGAAGGATTTTAATAATTGTTTTTACTAATTATTTCATTTAATTCCATATTTCCTTTCATTCCCTTAATTTTTCTCCTAATTATCCTAAATTCCATCATTATGTACACTAATTACATTAAATTAAGAAAGTTGACTAAGTCAACAGACCAAGCCAAGTGTTGATTAAGTCAATAAATATCATTTATAACTAGAATTTTCTTTTCTTTTCTAAAGTTTTCTTCTCATTTTTCACTTTTTTTTTCTTTTCTCACCCCTTCTTGCCGTCCATTCTCTCCTCCTTCTAGACCTCACTTGTTTTAATTATCAACCACAAATTACAACACCAAACAGAACCCTTTTCTTCTTCCTTATTCCAACCATCACTTTCCCCTTTCCCTTATCCTTCTTCTACTTCTTATTTTTATCCTTTTTACTTCATCCATTAACAATTTCCAAACCACTATTTCTCATATATATAAACTCCTCTTTCATATTACAAGAAGAAAAAGGTATAATTTCATTCAAGTTTCTATTTCAATAAGTGATTTGTTAATTACTTTATCTTAGTGTTAGAAACTTGTGTAATATGTACATATATGTTATTATAACTAGGAATCTTTATACCTATACATATAAGCGTAGAAATACTTAAGTATATAAGTAGAAATACATAAGTACATATAATATGTGAATACATGTGAGATACTTATGTATGAATTTTAGTAAAATACATAGTATAAGTATAGATATATATATATATGTAAGTGTAGGAAGAACATATATACATATGCTTAAGTATTCTTATACTAGAGTATCCTTGATGTACATTACCTAAAATAAGAAAAATATTAAGTGTACATACATATAACTTATTAATTGAACCCATAATATGCAAAAATATGAATTTTATGAAGACTTCTTAAGGGTATGTGGAGGACATACGAAAATACATATATAGCCGAATGTATATATAGGTATATGTACAAGTATACATATAAGTATATCAGAAGTATACATACACATAACATACATATATAGTATATAAATACTTAAGAATAAAGTAAATATATATGTAAGTTATGTGATAATAAATTTATGATATAATACATAATATAATATAATGAAGCAATAATATATATACAATACATATGTACATATGTGGGTTAAAACATAAAGGACCTTAATATTTATATACCAATTCACATTAACCTTAAATAAGTACATATAATAGTAATAATAATGCAGAATCATAAAATATAAGAATCTAATGATTAATTAGATCATAAAGTAAAAAAAAAAAAAACAAGATATAAAAATAGAAAATAAGAAAATTCGAGTTACAGTAATTAGGATTATAATAATTTAAACTCATATAGTGAAACATGGGTCTTAACGTTTAAAATAAACCTTACCATGTAAATGTATGTCAAAAAATGATGAAAAATGACTATAAATTTGTAAATATCGAAAATAAAACGAAAAAGTTACATACAATTAGCAATAAAGTTCAACCGGATAAAAACTAATAGTAATCTGAGTAGAATTAAACAAATAAATATCTGGAATCACTAATTAACTCAATTACTTGTTATCGTTTTTATCTTATAATGATCAAGTGATCTTTACGAGGGTCTAGATCTTCCGATTAATTGTTACGATTAGTGCACAGTGACATGGCTAAGTGAGAAATTTCTCTATGATTCCATGCTTCCATATGCTCGTAGCTAGTAAATTTAAATAACATTATTAATTGAATGTTGTGTGGGGTCGAGAAATACTTGTATATGCTATTGTTTACTAAATTATGAAACTACTTTAAAATGCTGATAACGAAATGCTTGGTGCATAGTAATTGGATAGTAACTGTATTGTTTGTGATACTGTTTGGTTAGATAATAATTGGACCTAACTATACTTGACTGATGAGATAAAATTGGAACATGCATTGACATGCATCACATAAACTAATTTTGGCTATCACATCACATAAAGGTAAGGAGAGACCATACGAAGATTGTTATTTATAAGTATAATGGTTTAGTATGGTGTACTCGTATTATATAATCTTACCTTAGCCCATAGGAACACTAGGTGTTGGAAGCATCAACCGTACAGCTAAGGGTCTAGTTCAAAATCCTCTATTTAGGAATAAGTGTGGATTACGAGAGCCCATTCATAATTATATCTAGAACTTGATTTTTATGAAAATAAAAAAATTGTTTTCGTTAAAATATGAAACGTAGAGTTTCGTAGAAAATAAGTTCTAGTATAATATCCGAATCTGATTGGTGCTGTATATATTCCAATCATGACTTCGAAGGGCATTAAATCTGAATTACATACAGTGGCTAATTAATTGTATGTATTGTTTTGGTATACCGATTGTTCATTCATTTATATACTTGAATTTAATGTATTTATAACTTGCTTTTTGGTGTGGCTGAGGATTTTACTCATTAAGCGTTAACTTACATCCTCTTAAGCTTTTGTTGCAAGACTATCTTTTTACTGACGTTGGTCGTAGGATGCTAAAGGTTCGTATGGATACTCTAAGCAAAAATAAGCCATTTAGAGTGTTGAGAGAATATTAGTACATACACTTTTATTTGTATTTCATTTTGACTATATTGTAGGTACTGATGTATTGAATTCTGACTTAATGTAAACTTTATAGTTTAAATGATATATATAAGTATGAGTATATGATGATATCATTTTGATTTGTATATTTTTGGAAAACTAGTGGTTATAAAAACTTTATATATTGTATAAAAGGTCTATGATTGAAAAGGTAATCAATCTGTAGTTTACCTTTACCTTGATTATCTCTACATACTCTCTTAAAGATAATTTGGTCCTCACTATCCAAATCCTTGAGTCTTCGTTTGTCAGCGATGGAGGGTTTTGATCCTGCAGGAGTAACACTGCAAGTTCTAACTCTACCATGGAGTCCATGTTGCCTTGCTGCCTTCTTTAGAGAGATACTCTTCTTCGGTTGAAGGGTCTTACCCACAACAAATCCTTGGTTTATTTTTTCCTTGTTTGCTTCCGAAAGATCAACTTGTGTACCATGGTTTTTGTTAATATCATGGGAAAGTATGGGTTTTGTTTTTGGACCAGTATCTACTAATATCTTTTCTTCTTCCCATATACTTTTGGTTAAAACATGTGGCCTTTGGGAAGATTTCTTTTCTTTAAAAGAAATTTCATTTGGTTCATTAATATTTCCTTCTCGACTCCCAACTAACGACTGGGCAACAATGTTACGAAATGACTTAGGACGCACTTTCTCATTGAAACCTCTTTCTGCTATTGGATTCTTTTGACTCTTCCCCTTCCTTCTTCCTTCTACTCTTACTTCAATCCACCCTCTCTCTTCAAAATTCTCTTTAACCAACAATACAAGGATATTAGCATATAATACCTGTTCACCATTAACACTGTTTTCACCCTTGTCGATCCTATCTATGGCCATCCTGTAGGATGTACCCTCCTCTTCCATTTAAATATTATTTTCCCCTTTCCTTTCCTAGGGCAGTTAATGCTCGTGTGGTTGACACATCCAGAAACATCATATAACCGAGGTAGTCCATCATAAGATATCTAGCAAGGAATTCTATTAATTACTATTGTATGCTTCAACAGTTTGTTAACATCTACATGCACACAAATCCTCGCAAACCGACCACTACCCATATTAGTAGTAACCGAATCAAAACGCAATACTGGTTCGATTCTTTCACCAATCCGTCTGGTTGCCATATAAGAGAAAAGCTCAATGGGGAACCCTTCTATTCTGACCCATATAGCCATCGCATTAAATTGCGATAAACTTTGGTCGGAAATCTGGTTTTGTTTTAAAGCCAAATAAAATCCATTAACAAATCAGGGTCCATTCATGATTACCTACTAAAAATCTTGTTCACAATCTAGGACTATAATAAAGAATCCAGTCCCCAAATGAACAATCTTGAAATTTGCAATATTATACCACATTTTCTTAAGATTTAGGTTCATAATTTTAAAACCCAAATTAGGTCCCATGACCTTCACTATAATTGCATATCGCCAGGGTGCGTATAGCATGTCTTTTTTTCAAGACTCGTGAAATTCACATAACAGACTCTCGATTTCGCTTCCTCATTCAATTAATCCCTTCCTCTTCCAGATCATGATCTATATTCTCATTAGAATTCGATTTTTCAAAGTAGAATTTTTCATACGCGCCAAGATTATTGTTGAGTAAAGTATCCTTGAAAGAAAACACTCAGGCCTTGATAGGTATCTCATGTTGATCGCCATATCGCATAGATTAATAGATAAGTTGGCTCGAATCATTATCAATCGCCAATCTTTTCCTACTTTGTTGGGATCGGTCGCTTGCATTGTCCTTGTCCATGCCAAACCTTAGGTTAGACCTCATAGTGTTTTTTTTTTTTTTTTTTGGTTTCATTGAATACTTATTCTTTTGAACCTTTAAAAAAATACATAAATTTTATGGTTTAATGGTCATATAGGAGTTTAAAGCACTTTTAAAAACTTTTTAAAGTAATTTGGGTCTAAATACTCAATTAGAGGCTAAGAGCAATTAAAATAGATATACAAGTAAATATAATAAATATATTTACAAATTTACCTATCAACATAAGGAGTGTTTTTGCATTTTACGATAATAATAACCTTGAATGTTAGGAAAACGTTAAACAAAAATGGAAGTTTCAATGGTATATGTGATTTCCATATGGTGTTAGGACCAGCATAGCAATTATCCATGAAGGCATTTAAGTCGATGCAAATTTGTTAAGAAAGCAAGTAATATCCTTATTGTCAGTTTGAGGGTAGATTATGAGATAAAGCAAATCTTATAGTATATATATGTATATGTATGTGTGTGTATATATATATATATAATTAGCTATGTACTTTTATGAGAATCGGGAAGAATTTCATTTCATTTGTAATAACAATATCTATATTATATGGATCAAGAGAGCCTAAAATTATAAAGCATATTAATTTACTGATTTATTTTTAAGACATGCTATTCATAAAACACTCTGTAAAATTGATAAATACACTTTTTTTAGCATATATGATACCAACTTTGATTAACATGTCCATCAATTTTTTTTATATGCGCCTTACAATTCACAAAAGAATCAACACAACTTGAACATTTTGAATTTGCAGTAAGCAACATCTTCGCTTGTGGCAAACCACAACAGCCATTTACCACATATTGATAAGCAACAATTTTCTTTTCTAATTACAAATAATGGATGGATATTTGAAGTCAAGTTTTAAAAAATATTAAACTTTTAAGTTGTTAACATAGTTAATCAATGTTATGATAAATAGTTTAAATAGAATATCGAACTTTTAAATGATAAAACAAAGGATCAATGTTATAAAAAAAAAAAAAAGTTCAAATAGAGAATTAAAATCCCAATTTTATTTCACAACTTCTCCAACTTTAAGTCTTTATTCAAATCACTTATCATAATATTGATTTTCTATTTCAACTATTTAAAAACGCAATCCTTTATTTGGACTAATTGACATAACATTAATATTTTATTCACAATTATCAAAATCGTGATTCTATTGTTCATTTATATGCATAGAATCAGTAAAAATTGTATAGAATTGTACAAATATAGTATAATTGTATAAGAAAGTTTATAATTTTATTAAAAGTTTACACATAAAGAATTTTATATTCATTTTAATTAAGAAAAACATTATAAAATTATAAACTTGTAAAATTGTATTTTTTACTTATAATTTTAACAACTAAGATTTTATTTCAATCACTTGAAAGTTCGATCTTCTCATGTATAATTTTCCTAATTATTTTTGGTATAATGAATCATTGGTTACTCTTTGTTTGAGTTTTATTATTATTTTTCCAGAAAGTCTATCAATTGTTATATATCATTATGTGGGGGAAAAAAAAAAGATACGAAGACAACTTTTTCTCCAATGTATGTAATATATATACGTATCTATGTATATAAAACAACCATTGAAGAAAAGAAAAAATCAGGTTGAGTTCATATTCTTAAGAGATCAACGGTCATTTTATTGGATAATAAAACCTTCCCAAAAAGTACATTATTCGAAATACAGCAAATATATAAACCATCTTCAACTTTTAGGAAATTGTTGAGCGTTTTTTCATTTTTCTTAACTTGATTTAAACTAGATCCTATATCTATTTAGTTTAAATCATCAACTAAAGTTAAGGAAAATCAAACTTCTTTATTTTTAAAAACATTTTAGAGTCATCACTCAATAGAAACGAGAAAAGTGATAAAATTAGAACCAATTGGGTAAATCGGTTTTAATTTAACCATTAGCCTGCGTTTAAAAACTTTTTAAAAGATTTTTGAGAAACCAAATATCATAAGTTCGAGGGTTAACCTATTAAATACTATGTGGATATTATCTTATCCTTCCAAATTTAAATTTATTTTTCAAAATACCCTTTTTTAACAAAAAGGAGGAAATATAAGAAAAAAATCATTTACAAAAAAGAGAAAAATAAAATTTTCTATATTTTAAATTGCTTCGTAGTTACCTATGAGTACCTACTTATTTTTTAGGATCAGACTTCTGTAATTCATTTTAGAAAAATTTAAGTGTGTTGGCTTCTTTTAATTTCTTAAAAATTAGCCAAGTTTATGTCTCTTATTTATTTTTGTTTTTCATTTAAGAAAAAATTCTAAAAGGGTCCTGGTTTTTCATGTTTTTATTTTGGAAAAAATCTAAATAAATCCTAACTTTGCAAGAAGGGTTTATTCATTTTTTATTTTTGAAAGTAATTTTTTTCTAAGTGAGAATACTCTCTTATTTATTTATTTATTCTAAGTATAATACTTTATTTGTGTACATTATAGTTGAAAATAAAGGTTTTTGAAAATTCTTTATGAAATAGAAAAAAAAAATTTAAACAAGGAAAATTTCTTTTATAGAATTTTTAATCTTTTTTTATATAAAATGAAGAAAAGAAAAAAAAAAAACAAAACATAATAACACGAATAGGATTAGACATAGAAGTTGTACTCAAGTCGAAGAATAGGTATAGGTGTAGGTTCAAATTGGTTGTCAGGTTGGACTTTGGACCAAGTCGGCTCACACATACCAAGCACGTGACTAAAGAAGGAGGAAGTAAGAGCAACCACCGATAGGTGCTTCACAGGTAGTTTCAAACCAAATTTTGAATAGAAAAAGTGTTTTCAAAAGTTTTTAATAGGGAAAATTGACTTTTGGACAAGCGCCACCAATTTTAGTGGCCGTTTGGGTAATGGATCTTAGTGACATAATAGTAGAGGTTGTGCGAGCTTCGAGTCATGGTTGCTGGAGTCGAAGGGGGTATGGTTAGGGGTTTTAGAAAGCATTAATGCTCATGGTGAAGGTAGTTTATGTCAATTCACAATAAAGAGAGAGGGGTTGAGTAAGCAGCCATAGTTGGGTTAGGGTTTTATGGTGGTAGTTTGAATGGAAGGGCTAGGGAGTGCGGTAGAGCATGGGGATTATTGTTCTTGGCGTTTGAAGCTTAGGGAAGATTTCCATGGTGGTGGTTTAACTTAACAACCACCATGAGCAAGGGAAAGCTATAGAGAGAAAGCGATTTGCAGCCTAAAGAGATAGAGAGTATGACATTAGGTAATGGAAGAAGTAGGGGTAGAAGCTTTACATCCCAAACGCATGTTGGGGGTCCTTTTATACTAGAGTAAGCTTGAATAAGCTTGGAAAGGAAAATTATGGCTAAATCAGCCATTATTGCAAGCTTTAGACAATTGTCAAAAGTGGGGATCAAAATGCAAATTTCGTGATATTCTTAACCGTAGACAACTGATATGTACTTTAGAAATTTAATGGAAGCTTCCATTGCTTCCTCATTTACTTAAATTCAAAGAATCAAGCAAGAGTTAAGATCTCAAATGTTGACTTTTCCCAATTTTCAAGTGGATTTCTTGAGGACCAAATGAATGAATTTGGACTCAAAAGTGATCTCTATGATTTTACTATTATTTTGGTGAAATCATGGAGAATATTTAGCCAAAAATGCTTAAGAAATGTCCTGTGTAAATGAGAAAAGCGTAGGAAAACAAAGCAAATTTAAGGAAATAATAGAAAATTTTGTTGACGTAACAATATGTCAACTTCAATACCCATTCAGAAATCTCTACGTATAGGGGCAACGCGCAACTCCAACAATACGTAGTACATAGCAAATATTGTGGCCGGGAGGTTTTTTTTTTTTTTTTTTTTGTAGAGGGAGGTGGCAAATATTGGGGTGGGGGTAAGGGAAGATAAAAGCCATAAAGTACCTATGGAGGGACTTAAACCCAAGACTTCTGACTTTTGCTAATACCAAGACCAAGAGTAATACCAGATGGGTTGTTAGTTCGTAGCCCATTTTCTTTCACAAACAATATGCATATAACACTTAGGAAAGCCCGTGCCTGGTTAAATTACTTAGTCTATGCCCTCAAAACATACCCAACCCTATCTATTCTAATATTTTATTACCCTAAAATCTTTATTTCTAATTTTCTAAGAATCATTTTTCCTAAATGTTTATATTTTCTACTTTTTTAGATTTTTTTGTGTTCTTTTTTCCTTTTTTCTTTTTTTTCTTTAAATTTTTTGTTTTCTTATTTTTTTATTATCTAACTTTTTCTTTTTCTTTTTTGTATTTTTCTAAGCTTCTAATTTTTTGTATTTTTAAAATTTTCCTTTTTGTTGTATTTTTCGAAAAAATATTTTAGCACTTTTTTTTTTAATTTAGACCCTTTTCCTTTATTCTAAAAAAAAAATACTAAAACTATAAATAGAGCAAAGATAGATTGTCTATAGTTGCTCCTCTTTATAATGAAGTTTGGATAAAACTTTATTACAAAAATAAAAGAGATACTATTTTTACGTTAGGAATAGACTTACACTAAGAAGTACTACAAAGAGCTAACTATTCTATGCTTGATTCACTAGAGATTTAGTGAAAGGTGAAAGATATTTTGAAAGATAAAAAAGGCGCTTTAAGAGCTGACCAAGACGCAAGAGTAGGTTTTTAGAATGGTTAAGTACCTAAAAATTTGACTATAACCTTAGAGGGATCTAAGGAAAGGTAGCATTCTATGAGTTGGCTAACCTAAGGGAAGCATCTTTGGGGGACTAACAAATCTTAAATGGGAAATCGATTTGAAATCTAGTTGTAGTACCTAAGAATTTCAAGACTATACGATAACTCTAAGATCTGAGCCTTTAAATTTAGGGCCCCATGTTATATTATCTGTTTTATTTCAAGTTTTACAATAAGGTTAGAAAAAATAAACAAAGTAATTCAAATAAAGTCAATTTCTCAAAATAAACTATATAAAAATATTAATTTAAGAAAAATGTTAATTTATTAATAAAGCCAATAAATATCGAAAACGTAAAATTCGAACTTTAAAATATAGCAAGATATTAGAGATAAGTTCATTAACTTTCAAAAATAATATATGAAGTTGAATTATACGTAATATACATGTAATATGCATTATATGTATTAAATATATACATATAATAATAATAAATTATTAAAATATGGTAAAATAATATAAAATAATGGAAAATTAATTAAAAATTAGTGGATAAGTCATCAAATGATGTGGCAACATGAGATTAATTAGAAATAATGAGTCAACACTTAATTAACTAGAAAATGACACATGACACATAAGAAATTAAAAAATTGACATGTGGCATACACATATCCAATTTTTATTAAATCAAACAAACTTGAAAAACTATAAATAAGATCCAAACCCTCATTTACAATATTTTAACACTCTAAAAATACAAAAATATAATTTAAAAAAATTATAAAAATTTCAAAAAAAGAAGAAGAAAATAGTGGAAAAATATGGTGAATTATAATTCTTAAGGCTATAAGCAACCTGACAAAGAGCCACTTCAGACTTAAACTTATGGTGGAGAGAAAAAGTAGGTTGACATAGGATAGTGGCTGGATGGTAGTTAGAGCACCGTGCACTAGTGAGTCAGATTTTAGTGCTTGATTTTCATTAATTTACTAAAAATATCAAATTAGGTTATTTTATATATACTTTCATGTGGTAATTTTATTTTCTCAAAATAACATTGATTTAGGATACTTGCTTAAAAACATGCTCTATTTAGACGAATTTTAAATAAAAATTTAAAAATATTAAATAATATTACTTCGACCTAAAAATTTTTGTATAACACTTATATAATTTATTAAATTGCAATAACACTGATTTTCGAAAATCTCAATGTTTACTATTTATTATAATTATTTTAGATAAAATTGGCAATTTTATTATTTTATCCGATTAATTAGTTTTTGATAAAATCAATATATGAGCCTTATGTATTTTGATTTTTCGAAGTTTGCAATGATATTTCAAATACTTTGTTTTTATCTCACACATAAATTTGTTTATTTTCCCTAATTTTCTATAATTTCGAGCTAAAACCGTTATTTTTATAAAAATAAATAATAACTAGTTTAGTGTAATTCATGGTCAATAATTAAACTACATATTTTTATGAGTCTATAGGATTTTTTATGAAATTAAGCAAGCTTATATACTATTTATTGTGTATTTCCCTAGTATAAAGCTATATATTAGCTTAATATGTAATATAGTAATTAATACTATTAAAATATTTATTAAATCCATGTCAAATGAACACTTTGAGGTATATTAAGGGTTGCTGAATAAATTTAGAAAGTATAATTTTTAGGGTTTTCAGTTTAAAACTAAAGTTTATTTGGGTTAATTATGGAATTACAATAACGCATGATGTAATTTGTAATAAGAAAGGGTATTTTTGGGTTTTTGACAATATTGATTAGTTTTTACTCTTAAGATATATCAATAGTACTCGAAATAACAATTGTGACGATATAAGGTTTACTGAAATTAGATAAAAAATGAGTAAAATATAGTTAAATGAGGTTTAAAGGCACAGTAAGAAAAGTTTATGAGAATTTAGATTCGACCAATACTTGACTTAGAAGCTATGTTTATATTTTCATAGGTGTGATAAGTAAGAAAGGACCATATGGTGAAGTTTAAGATTTTGCGTTACTATAAAGCCTAGGTAAATCTAACCCATGCTTTGAGTAAATATATTACTATTCCTAACAGTGCGTGCTGTTTGATGCTGTGTTAATTAAATATCGGTATATCTTAGGTGAACTGATATAGTACTATAATGGATGTTGATGTGGTGATTTTGAATAACAATAACTACATCTTAGTTAAATTGTTATGTTGCTATGTAAAGTGAGGATTTGTGCTTATGAATGATTGTGCACAAGGAATGTTGAGTGATTACTAACAAGGGAAGTTGAGTGATTGCTAACTCAATCTTCTAGGTGTTCACCTAAGTAAACCTTAAGGGACATATTAGAATTCTGTTGGAGAGAGTTCAAAAGCTAAAATCAAATCACTAGGTTGAATAACATTGAAAGACTAGTTGTGCTAAGTGATATACTCGAGTTATTATTGCATATCATGACATGGCATAAAAAAGACCTACAAGTCAAAACTTTCAAAATGAGGCTTCCAAGTGATCATGGAAAAAACATGACTTTATGAACTTAGTTTTTGAAGGCATATAGATTTGCATTGCCCGAACATTGTGACTATTTTGATAATCAGATTTGGTAGACTATAGTATATAGTCTAATTTGGCATTGTTGCCTCTTTGATTTGGTGAAGTATAGTGTGTAGTCTAATTTTATAAAACAAATTTAGGGATCATAATCCCAAGTAACTCTTTATTACCCTTTTTGATATTGGTACATTACAATGTGTAGTCCAATTTCATAAGGGTCATACTCCTATGAAGCTCTTTGTTGCCTATCGATTCCTAGACATTGTATCTAGATGTCTAACTATGTCAACTAACCGAATGAAAATTAGAAGAGCATAGGATATTGGTACTAATGCATACCACGTGCATGAGCATAGCGTGCTACATTCTTAACAATAAATGCTTGGTTAGATGAATGCATATGTGAAGTTAAACTTGTTAATTATGATGAAATGTTTCAGTTGTGATATGTGATATTGTCTATATTGTATTGTTTGTTATCTTCTGTCACTTAACTTCAGTAATTGAAGAGATAAAATATTTTATCCTCAAGTTAACATCATCATGAAGAGCCCAACATTAGGAAGAATGTATACTAAGATTGTAAGTTAGAGTTGAGGACTTTTGTATGGAACCTGTACTAAGTTAGGAATCCTACTATTGCGAAGATGATAAAAGAAAAAGCCAGTTCATATTTTGATGTAATATTATACTGTACACGTAAGTTGTAACTAAATATCTAACGGAACTTCAATGCAGCAACCCCTTTATCATATAAACAAAGTTATCTTTTGATAAATAAGCAGATTGAGTTAAGTTTACATCAAGTATTCTTATGTGATGGTGTATTTTGTATTAAGCCGGGATGTGATACAAGTCATGCTCTTTTGAGCTAACTATCCTACATAGGAGCATCTTTAGGAGACTAACAACTCTAAAATGGGAAATCAACTTAAAAACCGGTTGCATTCCTCCAAGTTGACTAACTTAGGCAGGAGCGTCTCTAGAGGACTAGCAACCCTAAAATGGGATATCAAATTGAAACTTGGTCATGCTCATTTGAGTTGACTAACTTGGGTGGGAGTATCTCTGAGGGATTAATAACCCTAAAGTGAGAAATTGATTTGAAACCTAGTCGTTCTCTTCTAAGCTAACTAACTTAGGCGGGAATGTCTTTATGAGACTAACAACCTTAAAATGGGAAATCAATTTGAAACTTAGTCAGGCTCTTCTAAGCTAACTATCCTAAGTAGGAGCGTCTAAAGTTAAATATCCTAAATAAGAGCGTCTCTAAGGGACTAGCAATCGTAAAATGGGAAATTGACTTAAAACTTGGTCGTATTCTTTTGAGTTGACCAACTTAGGTAGCAACATCTCTAAAGGACTAACAAACATAAATAAGAAATTGATTTGAAACTTAGTTGCACTCTTTTAAGCTAACCATCCTATGTAAGAGCATTTCTAAGGGACTAACAACCCTAAAATGAGAAATCGAATTGAAACCTGATCATACTCCTCTAAGCTAACTAACTTAGGCAATAGCATCTTTATGGGACTAGCAACCCTAAATAGGAAATTGATTTGAAACCTAGCCATGCTCCTTAAAGCTAACTAGTCCAAGTGAGAGTGTATCTAGGGGACTAGCAATCCTAAAATGGGAAATTGAATTGAAACTTGGTTGTGCTCCTTTGAGCTGACTAACCTAGGCGGGAGCATCTTTAAGGGACTAGCAACCTTAAATAGGAAATTAATTTGAAACCTAGTTATACTCTTCTAAGCTAACTATCCTAAGCAGGAGTGTCTTTAAGGGATTAGCAACCATAAAATAAGAAATCAAATTGAAACCTAGTCATGCTCTTCTAAGTTGACTAACCTAGGTGAGAGCATCTCTAGAAGACTAGCAATCCTAAGTAGGAAATTGATTTGAAACCCGATCATGCTCATTTAAGCTGATTAACCTAGGTAGGAACGTATTTAGGGACTAGTAACCCTAAAATGGGAAATTGAATTGAAACCTAATTGTACTCATCTAAGTTGAGTAACCTAGGAGGGAGCATCTCTAAGAGACTAATAACCCTAAATAATAAATGAATTTTAAAGCTTGGTAGTGCTTTTCTAAGCTAATTAACCTAAGTAGGAATGTCTCTAGGGAATTAACAACCTTAAACGAGAAGTCGATTTGGAACTATATCATGTTCTTTTGAGTTAACTAACCTATACGAGAGCATCTCTAAGGGACTAGTAACGCTAAAATGAGAATGAATTTAGAACCTAGTTATGCTTTTCTAAGTCGATTGACTTATCTTTTCTATAAAGTGCTTATGGAGAGACTTGAACCCAAGACCTCTAACTTTTGCCAATACCAAGACCAAGAGTAATACTAGATGGGCTTTTAACATGTAGCCTATTTTCTTTTGCAAACGATGTGTATATAACACTTCAGAAAGGCTTGGGCCTGGTTAAATTACTTAGTGTAAGCCCACAAAACATGGCCAACCCTATCTATTTTAATACTTTATTACCTTAAATTCTTTATTCCTATTTTTATAAGAACTCTTTTTCCAAAATTTTTATATTTTTGGGTTCTTTTTCTATTTTTAAAATTTTTTAGATTTTTTTTCCAATTTTTTCATTTTTTTTATCTTTTAGTTTTCTTATTTTTTTATGATTTGAATTTTCTTATTTTTTTTTTATTTTTATAAGTTTCTATTTCTTTGAATTTCTTTTTTTTTTTTGCACTTTTTTGAAAAAAAAATTTTTTTTTTTTTTTGGATTAGGACCGTTTTCTTTTATTCTAAAAAAAATTACTAAAACTATTAGGGAGATAAAAATAGGATATCTACAAAAACTAGCACTTATCTAGGAAGGTTTTTTTTTATTATTCCTTAATTAAAATAATTATTCACCATCTGTCATGCTATTTAGATTAATTATGTTAGAGCTCAAAACCATCTTAACCTATATGAGAGTTTAAGATAAACATTGGGAATAGAAATAACTACACAATTTCATGTAATGACTCAACCTAACTGGATTTGAATTCTAAGTAATTATTGGATGATAAAAAACTTCCAAATGAAAATTGACAAGTCAAATAAAAGAGATGGAGGACTAAGAGAGGGTTAAGTGTTGTTATTCCTTAAAAACTCTAAGACTCATTTATATCCTTTTCGCATCATATTTTATTATTTAATGTAAATTTATATAAGTTATTTTCACAATTATAGCAAAAGTTTAATTTTAGATTGGTTACAGAATTTTAAGGAGTTATCACAGTAAGTAAGTGAAAATCATTTACTACTTGATTACGTAATTTTTATGGTATTAGACTAGACAAAAACTAACATCCATATTTTATTGATAGTTTTATGTATCAAAAGTTTATTACTATTTATTCATTCCTTATATATACACATTGCAATGTATTACTCGTCAATCTTTTTCTAATAAATGATAGATTATTTAAACAAACATATATACTTGCAATTGATGGTTGGGTTAGCAATAAATGCAAAAGGTTTTAGATTATCAAGGCAAACCAATAAAATAATTAATATTTGCCTAGGAATAGTATAGCGGAATCATCAAGTTTTGAAGGCACCATAAGAACAAAAATTAATAAAAAAATAAATTAAATTTCAAGCATTAGGCTTCTCAATCTATTTATCTAAAGAATTAAGGTAATAATCTAAAAGAAGTACATGTTAGTATATAATATATAGACAAAAGAGAAGGCAATATATTTACATACAAAACTATCCACTAATTTCTTCCATCGCAAGACATTACATTGAGAAAGATTCGATGGGTAGTATACATTACATGACCAATCGAATTTGAACAAGTGAAGATGATAGCACATAATTATCTAAAAAATCCACTACTAGTTTTATCACGTATTTAAGTATATACGGTAGCTATTGTAGAAATTAATAGAAAATTAATTATTTCTACATATACAATTACTTTCTTGCACACTTGCTTTATTTATTATTCTCGTTTATGCCCCACTATATATATATATATATATATATAAGGAAAATCGTTGTATCCAGTTAAGTTAGTTAGAAGAATTCATTTCTAGTACTGATATTTCAAACTTTGTCAAGCTTTCTTCTCCTAAAACTTTAATTGGTATTTGTTATAACCTTTCACTTACATACTTAATATGGTATCAGAGCAAGGTTTGATAATGTTTTTCATAGTGTATTGTTTCTTAATTCATCAGTTGATCTTCTTGATTGTTTCGTTTTGCATTCCTTTTGGTTGTTTTCTTTAATTGATATTTTCTATTTATTCAATTTGATATGAGTGGAAATTAAAGGCTATCTTATAATGATCCATTTTTTTTTTGTCTAAATCTAATAATTAGGGAACCTTGATCATAAATGTAGTGTTCAATGGTATGAATTTTAACAGTTAAAGTTGTTTAATTAGGTTAGCCTTAAGTGCTAAAGCTAAAGTAGGATTAATTGATCGCTTAATATGGAAACCTAAAATGAATAGCAATGAATTTGTTATGATTTCATGGTACGGTGTTGGATCATAAATTCTATAACGTCTTGCTATCTAGGTATCTGTTTAAAAATTTTTCTTAACTTTTGGTACATGAAGACAATTCATTACTGCTAACCTTGAGTTAAGGATAAAGTAGAATTTGTACTATGCCTATCATATAACAATATGAAATTCCTATTCTCAAAACACTTCTCAATTGATACAACAACAACAGCAAAAATCTTTTCAATAGTAGGTCATACTAAAAGTACTACAACTATAAATTTTTATACAATACATAGTTCTCATTAAAATATCTTTGTAATATATAGATTCATAAGAAGATCTACTCATCACTTTACTAATCTCCTGTTAAGGCCCTTACAAAAAAATTTGACAGTCTTCGTGTAAAGCTCGTTCTTAGTGCTTGAATCCAATTTTTGATCCACTTCAGCAACATAGGGGTTTTCTCTAGTTCACTTTCTGACCAATATTTTTACTTACTTTCTACTTTAAGATTTACCTCAAAGATGCTAATTATTAGTATTAAAATCCCGTTGCTACTATGATGTAAAGTTCGAGCTAACTTCTTTTAGAATCTAAGGATAAGAAAGACTTATCCTCTTAGCTTATTGTAAGTTGAGTAAGAGTGGACAAATAAGCATAAATACAAATAACATCATAGTACATTCACTAAGTAGGTTATCATTATTAACCCAAAGCATAACAATATAACCAAGCAATGTAAATGCAACGAACGCGTGACATGCATTGGTATTGATATTCTAACCTAACTCCTAGCAACTCATTCGATTGGTCAACCTCAATCCGGGCATCTAGACATAACCCAAAGTCCAAAAACTTAGTTATGTAACCAAGGGTTGCTTAACCCAATAGCTTAGCTAAAATGCAAATCTATATGTTGAAAACTAGTTTATATAAACCAAGCTATCTACTTTACAAAATCAAGCTTTCAAAAGCTAAAAAGTTTGCTTAACTAGAACTTTGATTTCCAAAATAAAACTTTGCCTAGTGAAACCTTACCTTTAGAAAACTTGATTTGTAGATCCTTTTCGTACCATGCCATAAATACATTAGTCACATGCCCAGCAATTACTAAGAAAATATCCATGAAGCTTACTTATCTATTCATTAGCCCAGCTTTTACTTAATCTCACTTACATTTTTAATTCTAAAGCCTCAGTATTGGGTTCACTTAAGTGAATACCCTAGGAGGTAAGGTTAGTACCTAGTCTTTTTGTTGAGTTAGTATAGAGCCAAGCATCATAAGATCAAACAATAGCTTAGCAACATTATATATTGCATACATGAAACATGAATAACCAACTATACATATACCTAATAGATCAACAATCATCCCAACAACTTATCAGACAACATATCATATCACACACAAGATCAATTACATTCATTGCAGTTAGATAAGTTAGGAGTAGATAAGAGCTACTTTAGAACACCAGCAATCCACTTACCTAGGCCACTTAGCAATTTCCTTAAGTTTTACTCTTGTCCCTAGGACTTCTCCATGTGCATATCTCCTAAAGAAGACGAGTACAATATCTAAGTTAATATATGTCAAGTATCAATAAAGTTATTAACTTACTTACACTTAGAGTCCAGGACTTGATAATATTCTTTTTAAGATAACTTTAATCTTAACTACTTTCTGACCTAGTTTCTAGCTACACCCTATACATATGACCCTCCCAACAAAACTTTCTAATATAGTTTTTGACTTCATCAACATTGCATAGATATTATTATATCTCCTTTTCTTAACACATTATTCCAATTCTCATATGTAAACTTTTCTTAAACATCTATTTTACTATTGTATACTAATTAGGTTAACTATTTCACTAATCATGCCTAAAGAACATAGAAATTTATTGTAAAAACGCTTATCCATATCCAATATTCAATCCACCCTTGCATCGATTTCTAACATACATTCTGCACATAGATTAGTTCACATTGCCTTCTGCTATATTTTTTTTTATGCACCTTTTAACTTACATTCTGACTTACATAAAACATTCTTTGAATCCTCAAATCACACAACTCTAGCATCTACAACCTTACTTCCTCACTCCAATACTCTGACCCAACACTTCAAACCTCAAATACAACAATAAACTAGCACTTGAAGACTCAACTACTCAATTAAGCACCTATTTTAAGAAATTTCAACCACATGCATGCTAAATAGAATAAAAACCCTAAAATTCAACTTTTGAATTTTCAAAATCTCTTTTCATGGAATCAAAGTAGACATGTTGAAATGTTTGTACATAAATTTTGAGACCAAACAATATTATTTAGGCTTTTGAAAATTGGAATAAAAGTTTGTTTTTACCCTAATTTCTTAAGGAATACATATTTCGAGTTAGAATTTGAGAAATCTTATTACATTGTTGGATTCTACATAAAAAATTACTAAGGGAAACCAAAAATCATAATTTTTAGAGATCAGTTGTTATTTTTAGAAAAATAAAATCAAAATTGAGGAAAACTAAAACTCACCACTACATGCAACTTTGACCACCGTCTGGGGATAGGGGTATGCCAGCCATGGTTGGCACCACCTCCTCTATCTCCAAGTGGTTTGGTTTGCTTCTAAGTAGTCTCTAGCCTAGGGAACTCATAATTTCACCAAATTTGTCCTTTTTTCTTATTTTTTTTTTATAAAATCCTTTATTGATACTTCTAAAGCCTACTAATATTTTTTTCTAGATCCTATATTGTGAAAACAAATTTCTAGATTTAGTTTAGTGATTTTATGGAGCTCCTTCTTGAGCTAATGAATTCTCTAAAGCTAAAATTCTCCTTTTCCTCTTAGTTTTTCATTATTTTCATCACCCAACTATTTGTAAATGTATTCCCATCCTTATACCACTTTGTACCACACCCCATTCGTAGTTTAAGAGAGTTCTACAACTATCCCATGCATAATAGCTTAATCATAACATAACTTTTAGTATGTTACATAATATTTGATTGTTTTCCTATTTCGGGTATACACTTGTATATGGGATGCTTATACTATCTATTTTACTCACTATTGACTTCAAATAATTATTTTTATATGTTAGATAATTTCATTTTTAAGGCCTTGCTATAATCTGGTCTTGCATTTCACAAATACAACACTAATTTTTCATGATAGGTAAAAATATGTTTTTTATTAAATTAAATATTTTGCTAACTTAATTTTATGAATTAAACTTTACCAAAGTGTTTTTTTTTTTAACTTTTTAGAGCTCATATTAAAAATTTATTTGATTCCAAGAATATTTTCCAGAACTCTAAATTTATCGATTCCAAGCAACTATGATTATTTTATATAATAATACTTGTAACTCATACTACTTACAACCACTTTATTTCATCATTTCACAAGTCATATTTTTCAAGATCTATATTTATTTGGAATATACTATCACTTCGAGTCCTTAATAGTTGGTCGAAGACTGAGGTCTCACAAGTTCTATAATGAAACAATTATCCAAAGGGTTTACCTATGTATAATTTACCAAAGAGATGGAAGAACTGTGTGAGAGATTTGGACTTATGAATGGTTCGTTTCTATATCAACTATAATTTGAGATAGTTAATTCAAAACAAGGCAATTCGAATGTTACTATGTGTTACAATAAACTTAAAAAATTATGGGATAAGTTTGAGCAGTCTAACTTTACTTTAAGCTTACGATTATGGCATTATGAACAATTTCCAATGTGATATGTTAGCTAAATTCATGGATATGGATAACAAGACCAAGTAGGTCTAATTTTTAATGCAACTTAGTGATGCTTACAAAGATTATGGGAACTAAATTTTTTATATGGATATTATACCTATAGTAAATAAGGCATATTACTTGGTGCATTAACTTGAAAAGGAAAAAAAAAGTTACATGTGGGAGTAATTTGATAGATGATTTCATAGCTTTTATAGCCAAGTTATAAAAGAAATTTAGAAGAGATAAAAAGTAAAAGGAATGGTAAAGTTACTTATGTATAAAGAACAAGCCATTCAATTGAGAATTGTTTTGAAATTATTAGATATTTGGATTTGTTTAAAGGTGTGAAGGAAAAGAAAGGTAATTGGGTACTTGCTCATGTGCAAAATGATCTCGTTTTAGTCTTTGCTATTGAGACTCCATTTGATGTCATGATGTGCCTAGGAGGTGCAAGCTCATTAAGGCATACCAAGAAATTGATAAGTCCTTTGAAAATTGAAGAAAATACGAAATGAATCAATTTAGCAGCTGACTATGAGCAACCACCTTAAATATGACCCACAACAATGATTTTACACGATTTAGTCCTAACTCAATACGACGCATAAGCTAAGGATCCAAGGTCATTCACTACATACATTCGCTACTAGGGAGTGATAAGAGTGATTTGTCTAAAGTGCACTTTTAAGTAAGAAAATGGTATGTTTGGTATCTTTAATTATTAAGATGATTTAGCTTACAAGAGGAAGAGACTCTTTATAGTAAGTCTCTTAGGGTAAAGGCAAAATGGTACAATTACAAAAGTTGAAATGTCCTTAAATGATCTTAAGATAAAGTGAAAAGGGGCAAAAATGATAAAAGATAAAAAGAATAATTATATAATTATTGCCAAATGAGGAAAACACAAAGTATATGTATAAAAAATCCAGTTGCTCTATACTCTATAAGGGGTCTATATAGAGAAGGAGTGGAGTTCTACTTTGGTCAAATTGAAGTAGGTCAAGAATTGGTTAGTCATCAATAGTGCAGCCTTAGAGAGAGGAGGAAGTGATTGCGAAAGCATGGGTAATGATGTCAACAGTGCTTGCTGAGCTATTAAGGAGGTTGGTAGAAGGCTCTAGGTAAGGCTCGGCAGCTCGAGCAAGTAATAGGTAATCTCCTAAGGTATAACTTAAGGTCAGTTATGTAGGTTCATACCATCCTCCATTCAGGTTGAAATCAGTCTTCAAGTAACTCGGGGTTAAATATTTAAGGGATGCATTAGCTGGAATGAATGTCTAGCTATTAGAATAGGTCAACAGTGACAACAAAAGGTTGTTGTATATACAGATCACCTCATCTTCAATGGGTTGATCATGGAGGATCTATTTAACCAATTTGTAAAGGCTACAGAGTCATGACCTTATGATGGAAACAAAGCTTAGAACAATCATAGATGAAACCAAACCCATCAACACCTTAAGGATGTTAGAGATTTAGCCTCAAATCAAGGTCTTCTAGCTTAGCATTGTCCAGAACATAGGATGACATGTCAGCAACATTGAAGGTTAGGGACACCCCATATCTATCTAGCAATTCGAGCTAATAATCGTTACTATCGATCTTCCATAAGACCCTAAATGGACCATCATCAACTTGTTAGTTCTTTAGCTAGGAAAACATTCCTTGCTCATGTGGATCCACACTTTGTCTCCTTTCTTGAAGTTCATAGCCTTTCTTCTTTGGTTATCAAACTTTTGTTGCTTAGTGTTAGTCTAATTGAGATGCTCGAAGGCCTATTGATGTAACTTCTATAACCATTAGGCTTGATTTGCAACTTTTGCACTATCATCCTTTGAGGTTGATACACTGATCATTCCCATTAGTAAGGTTGGGTTGGTTCCATAAACGACCTTAAAAGGAGATTTACCAGTAAACTATGTATCAACCTATTGTAGGTGAACTCAATAATGAGACACAAGTCTTGGTTGGTAAGGTTCTTACCAATGGTTGCTTGAAAGAAGGCCCTTAAAGCCCAATTCACAACTTCATTTTGGCCGCCAATATGGGGATAACAGGACATGTGAACAACAATTTTAGCCCTAGCTTCCTCCATAGAGTCCTTCGAAAGAAGTTCATAAACTTGATATTCCAATATGAAGCTCTGTTGTAGGGTACTCATTGTAGACAAAAGATATCTTGTGCAGTAAGGTTAGCAATAAACATGACATTATCTATCTTATGATAACGAATGAAATGACCCACCTTGCTAAACCGATCTACAACCACATAATGGAGTCATGCTTTCAAGTTTTCTTAGGTAGTCCTAATACAAAGTCCATATTTAGGTTGGTCCAAGGCAATTTTAGTAGGGGAAGTAGAGTATATTTCTCATAAGGCTCCTTTTTGCCTTTGGCTCTCTTGCACATTTCACACCTCTCATTCACTTGTTGTACATCTTTCATGATTCCTGGCTAAAAGAAATGCTCCTTTAATAGCTCATAGGTCCTTTTCTCCCCAAAATGACTTATCAATCCTCTTAAGTGAGTTTCTTGACCAATAACTTCTATACTGGGTTGTTTGGCATACATAACCAACCTTTCCTAAATATGTATCCTTGGTCTTCATAAAAGTCATCAACTATAACTCTTGATCTACATTTGGTGATAATAAACTGAAGTCGTCATCTTGTTCTTATTATCTTGACATCACTCTTAATCTAAGGACCTTTGCTTACATTACTATGATCAAGGCATGCCTTCTAGACAAAGCACTTGCAACTTTGTTATTATTGCCTTTCTTGTATTTGATTACATATGAGAAGGTCTCCATAAAATTCATCCATTGTAATAGGAATCAAATCATTGGACCTCTGACCCAAGCCCGAGCTTAAGCTTAAGGATTGGAAAGCATGGTGAAGCGAATTCTCTCATTTCACCCTTCAGCCAATGAGTCCGAGTTGCTACAGTCTACCGACTTGATGTCCTACTCGAGTCGAACCCTCTTGTATCTATCAATAGTCTCTAGTTATCGACCAGAGATGCATTTGGAATATAGCTCGGCCCATCCAACCAACTGTATAATCGACCTAAGTATGAACTACTCTGACAGTCTAACCCCTCATACGTCTACTCGGCCATGACCGTGTCGACCCCTAGCTCGATAATATTGGTGCTGAGAACCCTAGTATACATCTGTACCTATGTCTTCTTAGAAGGACCCTCAAGTTTGCTTGGCACCTCAGCTTAGCAGTCACTAACCTCATCGTATAGTTTGTTTACTTTTGCCAAAAAGTCACCCATCTATAGAGAGTGGCATGTCCGAGCAATCATATGATGGAATCCTCTATACAAGATGAACGTTTTTCTTGATTTTCTCTTTATGCCCCTTTCCATTCTTTGTACTTTACTTCTTTAGGAATTTACCCTTTTTAATAAATTCCTTTTATAGTTGTTGCCTTAATATTTCCAATATAAATATCCATTGTAAATGTAGCCACATATCATACATCTGAGTATTTTTAATGTACTTCTTTTTCGTGAACATTTCTCTCTGTTAGCTTATTTACTTCAGTTTTGTCCTAACCCTTAAGCAAGGCTAAGTGGTAAGTACTCTCATTAGACCAGCTCGCGTGTCATATCAAGTTTAACCGTGAGTCTTCGGTAGTTCCTTGCTATATCATATCCTTGGAGCTGATCATGAGTTTTACTTATTTTGCTTTTATTGTTGTTCGTGTGTGTCTCTTTCCATCTTCATTTTCAAGCTTTCTATAAGCTTAGACCTACCCGATACGGTTGCCCTTGTTTGCTCTTAGCATGGCTCATCATCTTGGTATTAGAGCGAATGTTCATTTGGGTAAGTTTTGTTTAAGCTTTCCTATGAGTAATGTTTGTTATGGTATTGTGTTGTAGTTACATAAAAGTTAGCTATGCGTGTTTGAGTAAGTAAGAGGTGTAGTAGTTTACTGTGGATGTATATTCTATTTTGCCCTATTTCAAACATACAAAAACAGAGCAAGTTTCAGTTGGGATTATTGTTCTTTGGAGTATTTGTTACGTTATTTGTGTTGTTTGACTTAGAAGAACAGTGTCTCTTGTTCTCTGATTTTAAGTTTGTTATTAAGTTTTATTAGAGAGAATGACAGATCCCAGTATTAATACTGGAATTGGAGATGACAATAGTAGTGTTATCCATCATGGATGAGAACCCCAAGGCAGTCTTAGAAGTATAAATGAATGAATCAGTAAAATGGCTAACCTTATAGCCAACCTTACTAGGGTTGTACATGCATTGGCCTTTTGACCTGCTAAGGTCATGCAAGATACTTCCTAAACTATTTCACCTACTAAAGGACAGAACCCATCTTGACAAGTTTGAGGTGGAGAAGTAGGAGGACGAGTATAAAGAAGGATTGACTTAGGTGATATGGATGATGAAGGAGAAGAAGAGTATCTAGGTTAGGAGGAAAAGGTTGAATATGTTTTTTACTATTATCAGTATGACAATCATGAGAAGGTGAAGGTTGCTGCTATAGAATTCTTAAGGTATGCTGCATTATGGTGGAAGAACTTCCAAACCATGAGGAGGTGAGAAGGATATAAAGAAGTCAGCATCTAGCCTGAGATGAAAAGAATTCTCAAAAATAAGAACATGCTAAATACCTACCTATAAGATACTTTTGCTAGACTTTAGGAGCTATGACAAAAGAGCTAAACTATTGATGAGTATGTTCGAGAGTTCTAAATGCTTATGATCCAATGTGAAGTAGATGAGCCATCAACTTGAATAGTGTCCAAATTTCTTAATGGATTAAGAAGCAGCATTCAAAATATCGTAGAACTACAATAATTTACTACGTTAGACAAGGCTATAAGGATAGCTTAGCGAGTGGAAAGATAGAAGAGGAACAGGTTGAGTTGACCTCCAAGCAACCAACCTATACAATCAATCCAACCCACTCAAGGAAGTTACCAAGCTCAGCAAAGTGTTGAGCCAAGATGAAGAATAGACGTCAAAGCTGAATAGAAGAGTCAATCAATTGATAGCAATGTGCTATCGAGAACCTATAAGAAGGGATAAGGATCTGAGAGGAAGATAAGCCAAATCAAGTATTTTAAATGCCAAGGGTTTAGGTACATGGTTGCTCAATGTTCGAACCAAAGAACCATGATTATCAAAGGAGATGTCTCGAAGCTCGACATGGATAGCACTAATGAGGAGCCTGAGGAGGACGTTACTCCCAAAGGAAATACCTCCTAAGAAGAGGAGCTTATTGAGTAGAATGTATTTGCAGAAGACCTAAACAAACTAACTCTTGTTATTTGACATACGATGAGCATAAAACCCTTTATTAAGGAGGAGCAGAGAGAGAATTTGTTCCACATCATATGCAAGGTGAATGATTAGGTTTGTGTCCTCATAGTAGATAGTAGGAGCTACACCAACGTAGCATCTGTTGACTTAGTTAAGAAGCTTAAGTCGCCCACTATCTCATACCCAAAGCCATGTAAGTTACATTGACTAAATGAAAAGGGAGCACTACATGTCACTTAGCAAGTGTTGGTACCAATCTCTATTGGAAATTATTCTAATGAAATTTTTTGTGACGTAGTACCCATGTGTGTGTCCATGTATTGCTAAGCAGACCTTAGCTTTTTAATCGAAGGGTTATTCATGACGATTTTAAGAACATGTATATGCTTGAGAAGGTTAGGAGGAAAATTATCTTGAACCCCATGACCCCGAGTTAAGTGAGTAAATTACAAGCTAAATTGGCTTGAGGATTGAAAAAGGCCTTGGTATTAAGTAGAGCCGAACTCTGAGTAACCATCAAATCTAACCTGCTAACTTTCCTATTAGTAAGGAGGCTACTGGAATTAAAAGAACAAGTGAAATTGCTAGAAAAGGTTGCAAAGGGATATGAACACTACATGACTTGATACCCGTCGCTGCCCTGTTGAACAAACTAGATTATAGAATGAATCTTGAGCAAGCTTCAAAGCTTTAGAAGCTAGTCAACAAACTATTAGAGAAGGGATATGTAAGAGAGAGTCTTAGCCCCCATGCTATGCCTATATTACTTATACCAAAGAAGGATGACACTTAGTGTATGTGTGTAGATAGTAGAGCTGTCAACAAGATTACGATCAAGTACCGATACCCCATTCCAAGGCTAGATGATATGGTGGATGAATTGAGTGGTGCAAAAGTGTTTAGTAAGAATGACTTGAAGTCAAGGTACTACCGGATTTGAATGAGACAAGGGGATAAATGGAAAATTGTTTTTAAGACCTAACATGGCCTATACAAGTGGATGGTCATGCCTTTCAGATTATCAAATGCCTTAAGAACTTTAATGAGGCTAATGAATCGTATTTTAAGAGATTTGATCAAAAAGTTTGTCATCTTCTACTTTGACAACATCCTTTTCTATAGTGTTGACCTAGCAATGCATACTAACTATCCCCAAGCTATTTTTGATGTCCTCTAAGCAAAGAGATTGTTTAAAAACCTAAAGAAATGTTGTTTTTGTTAGGAAGAAGTGGTCTTCCTAGGTTACGTAGTTAGTAGCAAAGGATTAAGAGTTGAAGAAGAGAAGGTACAAGCTATTGTTGAGTAACTGAGTCCAACCTCATGTGCCAAGGTAAGGAGTTTCCATAGATTGACATCATTTTACCAACACTTTATCCAAGGATTCAGTATCGTAGTAACGCCTCCGACTGAGTTAACAAAGAAGAATGTGGAGTTCAAGTAGAGAGAGAAAGAGGAGATGAGAGGAGTTTTGCCAAGGTAAAAGCAAGGTTGACCTCTACCCTAGTCTTAGCTTTACTAGACTTTGATAGGTGTTTGAGCTTGAATACGACGCGTTAGGTGTCGACATTAGAGCTGTACTGATGCAAGAAAGTTGACCTATTACTTATCATAGTAAGAAGCTTAGAGGAGCACAATTAAACTATTTTGTGTATGACAAAGAACTTTTGGCCTTAATCTAAGCTCTTCACGTATGGCAACGTTACCTTCTGCTAAAAGAATTTGTCTTATACACAGATCATAAGTTTTTGAGATATTTGCAAAGTCAATCTAAGCTTTCAAAACCCCAAGCTCGATAGATTGAATTTCTAGAGGGATTTAATTTCATCATCAAATACAAGCAAGGCAAGAATAATGTAATTGTTGATGCTTGTTAAGAAGATATGTTTTTCTCACAGAGTTGCAGACCAGGTTGTTAGGATTTGCAAGCATTAAAGAACAATATCAAAATGATTCTTATTTTGGCCCTATATATAAGCATTGTAGAGAAGGAAGAACAATGAATGAATACCATATGGAGGATGGATATTTGTTCCAAGGTAGCAAATTGTATATGCTAACCTGTTCAATTAGAGAGTTGCTGGTAAGAGAAGCCCACAATAGAGAACTCTCTAAGCACTTTGGGGAGTGAAAGACATATGAGCTACTGAATGATAGGTTCTTCTAACCTAAAATAAAACGTGATGTGCATTGTATGATTGAAGGATGCTCCATCTATAAGAAAGCAAAAAGTTGAGTAGAACAAGGGAAGGAAATGCCTCTACCTATTCCGACCAAACCATGGGCTGACCTAATTATGGATTTTGTCCTCGGATTACCTTGAACTACTCGAAGCAAAGACTTTGTAATAGTTATCGTAGATAGATTCAACAAAATGGTACATTTTGTGCCTTGCACCAAAACTAACAATGTTTCAACCATTACTTCTTCGTTTTCGTAGGAAATAGTTCACTTGCATGGAATGCTAAGGAGTATGGTATCAAATAGAGACCCAAAATTCTTAATTCCTTTTTAGAGAACCCTATGGTATTGGATGGGAACTAAACTACTGTTCAACACCTCTTACCATCCCTAAACCGACAGCTAGATAGAGGTAGTCAACCGTACCCTAAGTTTACTGCTCTAACCTGCAATGGGAAATAACTTAGTTAACTGGAACGTCTGCCTACCTGTAGTTGAATTTGCTTACAATAGGATAATACATGCCACCACTGAGCACACCTCATTTGAGGTCGTCTATGATTTCAAGCCCAAGCTACCCCTCAATCATACCCCATGTCGCTTACTAACCAAGAAGATCCATAACAGAGAACTAAAGCTCAGTCCATCTAAGAGATCTACTAACCAGTTGCCCAACACATTGATCGAGTCGCCAAAAAACTAAAGGAAAAAGGCAAAGAAAGGAAGACCAAGTAGTTTCAACTCGGTGACCAGTGTAGCTACACTTAAGTAAGTAAAGGTTTCTAAACAAGAGGAAGAGCAAACTCTTTGCTAAAGCAGACAAACCCTTCAAGATCATCTGGAAGATTAATGACAACGCTTACAAATTAGAGCTGCTAAAGTACTTCAAAATGTCCAATGTGTTCAATGTTGCCAACCTTAGTCCTTACCAATCTAAGGAATGCTTAGATGAAAGCCAGCCAAATTTGATCTCAAATCCCAATCAACCTAGTAGGGATGATAGGAACCAAAACCATTAAACCTCTAATCCGAGCCTGAGCTTAAGGATTGGAAATCATAGCAAGGCGAGTTCTCTCTTTTTACCCTTCAACTGATGAGTCCAAACCGTTGCAGTCTATTAACCTAATGCCCTGTCTGAGCTAAACCCTCTTGCATCTATCAATAGTCTCCAATTGTCGACCAAAGATGTACTTGGAATACAGCTCGAACACCTGATCGATTGTATAGTCGACTTGAGTATGAATTGCTCTACCAATCTGACCCCTCATATGTCTACTTAACCATGACCGTACTAACCTCCAACTTGGAAATATTAGTGCTGAGAACCCTAACACACATCCGCACGCACGTCTTCTCGGAAGGACCCCCAAGTCTTCAAGCCATCATATGACAGAATCCTCTCTACAAGACAAACATTTTTCTTAATTTTCTCTTTATGCCCTTTTCCATTCTTTGTACACTATTTCTTTAGGAATTTACCCTTTTTAGTCATTTCCATTTATAGTTGTTGCCCTAATATTTCGAGTATAAATACTTATTATAAATGTAGACCCATATCATACATCTGATTTTTTTTTAATATACTTATCCTTTTTCATGAACATTGCTTTCTGTTAGCTTGTTTACTTCACTCTTATCTTAACCCTTAAGCAAGACTATGTGGCAGGTACCCTCATCAGACTAACTCGTGCATCATATCAAGTTAAGCCATAAGTCTTTAGTAGTTCCCTAGTGCATTATATCTTTGGAGTTGATCGTAGGTTTTGCTTATTTTTCTTTCATTTTTGTTCATGCATGTCTCTTTCCATCTTCATTTTCAAGCTTTCAACAAGCTTGCCCCTATCCTGATACAGTTGCCATTGTCTGCTCTTAACACGAAGCATCACATTAGGCTTGTCAATGTGTTAACTTCTACTAACCTAGTAAGTACTTCAGAGATTCGTAATCCAAATAGATCGTAAATTCTTCAAGCATAAGGTAATGTTGCCAAACTATAAGTGCTCAAATTGAAGCATAAAATTCCTTATCATATGGTGAGTAATGCTCCTATTGAGTTTCTCACTTAAATGAGCGACAAGTTGTTCCTCTTGCATCAAAACACTCTAATCTCTACTCCCAACATGTCACATTTTAGCTCAATACTTTATAAATGTCAGGTAGGGCTAACATGGGGGCAGCCATCTACCGGTCCTTACTCTCTTCAACGGTTTTCTATGCTTTCTCAATCCATTGGGTCGTCGTGGTAATTTTCTAACAACTATTTAATCTCTTCATTCTCTTTCCCTTCAAAAGCACTCTCAACTTCGAAGTGGGGTATTTCTCCCTTAATGGTTATAACATTAGTTTGCCATATGACCAAAGGCATGCATTTAAAGCGCTTGATTTCTCTAGTTTGATGATTAGAGCTTGGCCTAATATCCTTCTTCTACCTAGGCTCATTTATCCTATCCTTCCCTTAACCATCTTTTGGTTCGTTATTGCTCAAACCACGTTAATCCACATCCTTATTGACATTAGGTTGGCTATAAATAGGTCAACCCTAAGGAACTAGTTAAGTTGCAGGAGCTTAACTTGACTGAGTACTCCTTTGCCATTTTAGCCATTGTGCTATCTTGAGAGACTTGTCTAAAGAATCAATCCTCCAAAATTCCACAACATTCCTAACTGCATATTTTAGGCTGGAAATAAACGTCAAGATGGTTCTAACATTGGATTCTTCCACATCACATCTCGTCATAAGCATTTGAAAATCTCAAACAAATTTATACATGCTCTAAGCTCCCTGTCTCAACTCTTAGAGTTTCGTAAACATGTCTTGTCCATAGTTGTTAATAATGAACCTACCCTTCATCACTCACTTCATTTCAACCCAAGTTTAGACCTCATGCCTCCCATCTCGTTTGCGAGTTGTTTGCAGTTTCTTCCATCACATCATTGCATAGCTAGTAAACTTTAGGGTAGTATGTATAACCTTTCACAATTTCCTCATAGTGATAGCAATCAAAAATCTTTTCAATCTTTTCTTCCTAATCAAACTATTCATTTGCGTTGCACTACAAAAAAAGTCTCGGAATATGTACCTTCACATTATCTATGCACTTAGGAGCTCAAATACCTATCTCTTCAAATTCATAAAAGCTATCACCTTCCTCTTCCTCTTCTTCCTCAATAATGTCATCTAACTCAATTCTTCTCTAAGCCCTTCTCTCCATTCACTCGTTTAAAATTGGATGAACAACCATCACATTGTTTGCTTGGATTTTGATCCCTTGTACTCTTCTTCACTCTTAACCAACTCGATTATTCAAGTGCATGCCATCAACAAGTTGGGCATCTACCAATCTTTGCCTAGTGCTAGTTAGATTGGCCACCATGGTGATTAGATCCTAGATTTGTCTATCCATTGACCATAAGGTCTACTAACCTTATCATCCATGATTCGGGCCATTGCTCTCAACATCATTAACCCTCCTTGTACATTGGGATATGACATTTTCCACTAGTAAAATAACCACTACTTTATATGACACTTCCACTACAACCCTAAAGCACTACTATTGTATGGAACAACCACCACAACATTGTAAGGCTACTTCAGCTATTACTTAGATACGTACTAAGCACACATAACATAACCAAAACACTGTTACATTACTGCAATCACAACTACAACTACTTGAAGCACTTTACAGTACAATAGAATGTATAGGAGCTCTCTCGATTGAAACCTCAAGCTTTGATACTAGGTTTACTTAATGTGCCTAGAAGATGTAAGTTTACTAAAACTTACCAAGAAATTGATGGGTCCTTCAAATATCAAAGAAAATATGAAATGAATTGATTCAATAGCCAACCATAGGCAACCATTGTAGATATGACCTACCACAATGACTATATACGATATAGTCCTAACTTAATATGACACACAAGCTAAGGACCAAGATCCACCCGCCACATACATCCTTATTATTAGGGAGTGATAAGACTGATGTTATCTAGAGTATGCTTACAAGTAAGGAGATGGTATATTTAGTATATTCAATGAGGAAGATGACTCGACTTACAAGGATAAGAGACTATTTATCGTAAATCTCTTAAGACAAAGGCAAAAGGATATAATAAGAAAAGTAGAAATGACCTTAAACAATCCTAAGATAAAGTAAAGAGCAAAAATGATAAAAGAAAAAAGGGATAATAATACAATCACTACCGAATCCCAAGAAAGAAAAGACACATGTTAAAAACCTAGTTGCTTTATACTCTATAAGGGGTTCATAAGTGGGAGTGGGGTTTTTACCTTGGTCAAGTTAAAGTAGGTTAGGATGTAGTTAGTCATCAATAGGGTAACCTTCGAGTAAAGAAGAAGTAACTTTGGAAGTATGGGCTAAGCTATTGGTAGTGCTTACTAAGCTATTGAGGAGGCTAGTAAAAGGCTCCAGGTAAGGCTTAACAACTCAATAAGTAATAGGTGATTCCCTAGGGTATAACGTAAGGTCAATCTGATAAGTTGGTACCAATCTCTATTTAGGATAAAATTAGTCTTCAAGCAACTTGAGATCATATCTTTAGTGGATACATTGGCCTAGATGACTATCTAGCCACTAGAATAGGATGGCAGTCAGTGCAAAAGGGTGTTATGTATACAACTAACCTCATCCTTAGTGGGCTAATCATGTAGAATGTACCTAACCAAGTTTTCGAGGCCTTAGAGTCATGACCTAGTGATGGGACTAGAGCTTAAAATAGCCATAGACAAGTTTGAAGTCCCATCATGCCATGTACAATAGTAGTAATAACATGTAGGGAATGAATTAGAATAGTATAGCCATTATAACTAATGAGTCGTAGCTTGTGTCTAAAATTTGCCAAGAGTACTTAAGGCCTTAAAGGAGCAAAATACTGTTGATTATTCAACAGGAACATGGTATTGTGATTACTTTTGCAGGAAACAAATGTACACTTGCTTTTCTTAATACAAATGATAGTTAAGTGTTTTCCTAGATTGTAGACTCAAGCACTTTAGACCACATACACTTCCCAATCCCCTTATACTAAACTACCTTATGGGAAAAAATTTTCTTATTCAAACTGTTGGATGCCTGGAAATATAAAACAAAATGAGTATATTACATTAATTGATGTGTTTCTTGTACTAACCTTTTGCTATAATTTGTTGTTAGTCAATAAGTTACTCAAGCACTCTAACCTCATTGCCTTACTTCACTTACATAAATTTCAATTTTAGGACCTCAACTCTAAGGCTATTGTTGCTTTAGCTAATAGCTATTACATGCTATATGTAATGAACTCGAAGCACACTTTAGATGACTTTTCTCTAAAATTTATTATTGTTTGTTCTCCTTATATTCATGCAAAACATTCAACTAATAATTGGTTAATTAATCTTTTCCACAATAAACTTGGACATGTATCAGCCTCAAAGCTTCAACATTTGTCTCAATTTAATCATTTAAATCTATTTAAATTTCTTTATGATCCTTGGTTATTAGCTAAATTTCATTATTTTCCATTTTCTCCTAATTAATCTATATCTTTGCATTATTTTAACTTATTTCATGTTGATGTACGGGGACCATATAATAAATGCTCTATTTTTTGTACCAAATTTTTCCTTATTATTGTTGATAAGACAAAAAGTATCTAGACTTTCTTAATACTTCATAAGTACTAAGTTGCTTCCTTATTATTCAACTTTATTGCTTACACCCAAGCACACTTCAAGATCACCCCCAAAACTGTTAGGTTTGATAATGGAGGGGAATTTTTGCCTCAAGAATGTCAAAAACTATTTACTAAACATTTTCACATTAAAGAAGTGTTGTGTATATACCCCAATGAAATGGAGTTATGGAAAGAAAGCATAGGTACTTATTAGAAGCAAGTAAAGTTTTGCATATTCATATTAATCATCCTAAAAAGTTTTGGTGAGAATGTCTTCTCATAGCTACCTATCTCATCAATCTCATGCCCACACATTGTTTAAAATGGAAAACATTATGAACTAATATTTGCCAAACCACCATCTTAGATTTTTTGGTTGCTTGTGTTACATAGCAACTACACTTAAGCCAAGTGATAAATTTGACATTAGAAGTAGATGTTGTGTATTTATGGGTTACCTATCTGATGAAAAGGGTTACAAACTCTATGATTTGTGCCCTTATATATTATTTATCAATAGAGATGTTCATTTCCTTGATTGCATTTTTCCATTCAAAGCTAATGCTTCATCTAATTGTGATTGCATTTTACTTCTTGATAATACCAGAATGTTTCCTGCTTCATTTGAATCATGTTTAGTAAATGACATTCTTGTTTCTTTCCTACATACACATGATAATCTTACATTTAATGGTAGTGCCACAAATCCTGTTGAATCTATTCCCTTCATTCGTAGATCTAATAATCTAAGGCATCCTCCTTCTTGGCTTCAAGATTTCATCCATAGTGTTCATAATTGTTGTTCATTGAATTCAACAGCTCATAGATCATCTCCTGATTCTTTGTTTGATTACCATTCTTTTTCTAACCTTCCTCATGAGTATGTGGTCTCCCTAGCTAATGTGTTTACAATGAGAGAGCTACACAACTATCATGAAGCAAAGAGCAATCCTTAATGAGTTAATGCCATAAACGAAGAACCTTTGGTGCTAGAATCAAATAATACATGGCAACTTACTATTTTACCCCTAGGTAAGCAAGCTATTGGTTCATTGTGGGTTTATAAAATCAAATATAAATCAGATGGTTCTATAGAAAGGTATAAGGTTAGGCTAGTGGCTAAGGGTCATTCTCAAGCTAAGGGAATGAATTACACGCATGCCTTTTCTCTTCTTGCAAAGTTAACATGTACACCAATTGGATGTTAATAACGTATTCCTTCATGGCCTTATTGATTAGGATATACACATGCTACCCCTAGATGCTTACATAGCAACTGTTAATGGATAAGTAGGTAAGCTTTTCAAGTCACTTTATGGGTTAAAACAATTTTCAAGACAATGGAACAAGTAATTTTCCAAATTTATCATTTCACTTAGGTTTACTCAATCTAACTTAGATTATTCTTTGTTCTTGGGGAAAAGATATATTAGTTTTGTTGCTTTTCTAGTACATGCATGTGTTGTTCTAATAGTTGGAGATTCATTGACTAAAATTACCTAAGTTAAAGGTGCTATTGATAAAGCCTTTATAATCAAAGATTTAGGAGGAGTCATATTTTTTTCTTGGAGTTCAAATCTATCATTTGCCATTGGGATTCTTATTGAGTCATAGTAATTTATCTTAGATGTGCTCTCAAATGTAAGGCTTACTAATGCAAAGCCTACTTCCATTCCCTTTCCACATGGCTTGCAACTTAATAATTAGAATGTTTAGCCTCTTGTAGATCCTACCTTGTTTTGATAGATCATATGTTACATATTGCTTATGACTTTGATGCATCCAGAGTTATCTTTTTGTGTTCTATAGTTGATTTAGCTTGTCTCTAGTCTACAAACACCACATATGAATGCTGCTATCCGTGTACTTAAGTATCTTAAGGGGTTATTTGATAAAGGCCTATTTTACTCCTCTAATCATTATTAGCCTATATTGATGCAGATTAGAGGTCTAGTTTATTAGATTGCAAATCACTCTTGAGTTTCTATGCTTTTTTTTTTTTTAACATCTTTAGTCTCATGGAAAACTAAAAATCAGGTTACTATTTCCACATCCCCTATTGAAGTAGAGCATCACAATATTATCTACAACTAAGGAACTATTGTGGCTTTATTTTCTATCACATGGTCCTAGAATTTCTTCTTTACTGCTTGTCTCTCTATTCATCGATAGTAAGTCAACGAAAATGATAGCTAAGAATCAATGTTTTCACGATAGAACTAACCGCATTGAGGTAGATGTACATTTTATTTGCAATCACTTCAATTTTAGCTTTCTTTGAGTTGAATTTGTCCTTTCTAACTTTCAATTAATGGACCTTATGACTAAGGCAGTTAGTGAATCCAAGCTTTCTTATTTCTTGTTGAAGTTTGGCTTATTATGATAGCTAGCTTGAGGGGAGAGGAGTATAGAAATTAATAGAAAATTAATTATTTGTACATATACAACTTCTTTCTTATGCACATGCTTTGTTTATTAATCTCATGTGTATCGGACTATGTATATAAGGAGAATTATTATATTTAATTAAGTCAGATAGAAGAATCCATTTCCATTACTGATATTTCAAACTCTGTCAAGCTCTCTTCCTCTAACACTTCCATGGTTGCTTGTTATAATCTTTTACTTATGATGCATCTCAGTAGTTACACACTACATGTATTACCTATTGAATTTTTTCTCCACTACATTTTTTTTTTTTTTTGCCAAGAAAGAAATTCGTTCAAAAAGAGAGATAGAGTCTAGCAATTTGGTGGCCTAGAGCCACAATCAACAAAAAGAAGCTTAGCTAAAGGAGATGGGCGATATAAATCCCAAGAATGAATGCTCATCCCCTTCCTAGCATAAGAAGCAACCCAGTCAGCACACACATTCGCACTATGATAAATAAAATTAAAGGAAAAACTAAAAAAACTGTTTTTCAAAGACAAAATGTTCTTATTAAGCTACTTTATCTCCAATGGCTAGTTGTTAGATTCAAAAGGCTTCTATAGATAAGCAAATTGTCAATCTCTACTTGTATTCTTTGCCATTAGTTTCTTTTTGCAAGGATCAAGCCTTCATGAATAGCACATACATTAGCTTATTCCACATTAGGAGAGAAGATTTGTAACGTTGAAATTGCTTATAGATTACCATTGAAGTCATATGCCACAATACCAAGTCCTATTGTTTTAGTGCTCATATCAAAGGATGCATCACAATTAAGCTTCACAATTCCCTGTCTAAGCTTTTCCCATTGCAAGAAGGCATTCTTAGTATCATTCTTAGCTTGATTTTCATCATCTCTTTCCTTAAGCTCACTGTTTGCTTCATTAGCTTGTTGCATGTTTTATAGGTATTTCTTCACCCAATACAACACCTGTTTAGCTTGGGGAGTTTTGTTTTCAAAAATAAGATCACACCTGCACTTTTAGATAGACCAAACAATTAAGAAAATTTTTTAAAGAGCAACTTTCCAATCCCTAAAGGTCTTGTGATAAGTAAGAATAATAGAACCAGCTAATCAATAAAATTCTGTATAAGGAGACAATTACTCCTTAGCCCCATCACTAAGAACCAAACATTTCTTGCCCCTGGAGAAAAACAATAAAGATGCAGAATAAATTCAGAAGACTTACAAAAACAACAGCATGGAGAAGGAATACACTTTCTTTTGAAAAGATTTTCATTATAAGGTAAAGTGTTGTGATAGCACTTCGAAACAAGGAATTTAATTTTAGGTTCCACATTCATATCCAGATGGTTTTCCAAATATTAATAGACTGATTGGAAGCAATAGAAAGATGTTGAAGACTTGGGGTATTTTTCCTTTTCTACTCCCTAAAATAACTTAACTTGACCAAATAGTTACCCCCCCCTCTCCCCACCGCAACACCCTACTCCCCCTTTCGTTTTAAAAGGCCAAATTCAACAGTATTCTTCATTCCTAATACCCAAAGGAATAGACTTGATAGTACTAAGTTCAAAATTGAAATATAGCCCTCCAACACACCCATATTCCAACATCTATTCTCTCTATCAATCAGTTCATTCACCCTTAATTTCAAGTTAAGATTTGGTCAAATGAAGGGTAGAGTTTAAAATTATTACAGTCAGGAACCTAGGCATCTCTCCAAACTCGAATTTGATCACCTTTACCCACATGCTAATAACTTTTTTGTACAATTACCTCCTTACCTACTTGGATACATTGCTAACACCAAGAGACCCTACTGCCTATATTAGAGGAAAGGAACTCAAAATTGGGAAAATAGATGCTCTTAAGAACTTGATTCCAGAGTACATAAGGGAATTTAAGGATTCTCTAAGCCATTTTTGCCAACATGGCATTGTTAAACAATTCCAAATCCTTGAAACCTAAACCCCCCATATTCTTAAGATAAGCCATATTATGCCAAGATTTCCAATGTATTTTTCTTCTAACATAATCTCTAGCAAATAAAGCAGAAATTTCCTAACACCAAGAAATAGGAAATTTGAAAACACTCGTAGCAACTTTTATTAAAACTTCCCTACCCCTTGGCAAAAGCAGTAAGCTACTCCAATTTTGTAATTTAGATTTTATCTTATCCTCAACAAAACCAAGCGCCTCTTTGTTAGACCTACCCCATTCTGTAAGAAGGCCCAAGTACTTGGTTTTTTATTTGCTATGATTCTTAAGATACCACCACACTACAAAATAATGTCCCTTGGAGTATTCTTAATGAATGACAGGGAAGATTTGGAGAAATTGATTTGTTGGCCTAATGCTAGGCAGCAAGCATCCAAACCGAACTTAAGGTTCTCCAGAAAAGTTTGATTAGCTTTCACAAACAACAAGGAATCATCTACAAAAAATAAATGGGTTAGTTCTAGGCTGTTTCTTTTTATATTGATACCTCTGATGAAACTACCTTCTTTTGCCTTATTGAGAAGAATAGAGAGTGTATCTGCAATAAACAAAAACAAATAGGGGGAGAGAAAGGGTCCCCCTACCTTAAAGCCCTAGTAGGAATGATTTTGTGGACCCATTTTCCATTCACAATAAGGTTATAGGTAACAAAAGTAACACAGTTCAAGACCTAGTTAATCGAACCATTCCTAAAACCCATTCTTTCTAGTAAAGCTTCAAAATACCCAATTCCACCCTGTCATAAGCCTTTGCCATGTCAAGATTTGTAGCACGGTCAAAAGAATTGCTTTTATTAGATAATTTCAAATGATGAAAATTTTCATGAGCATTAATAACATTATCCTGATTGACCCTATTCTAGATGAATGCACTTTGATTGTGTGAAATAATTTTATCCATTAAAGAATGCAATCTATTAGTGATGATTTTGGAGATAATTTTGTATGAAAAATTACAAAGACTGATAGAATAGAAGTGAGACACTGACTCAAGACATTCCAGTTTAGGTACAAGTACAATATCTGTTTCATTGAAATTTAATGACAAGGTACCTAACTCAAAGAAGTTGCTGATGGATTTCAACTAAAAGAATTTACCATTGAAGCCATCTGATCTTAGCGCCTTTGGGGATCCCAAGTTAAAAACTGCTTGCTATACTTCTTTATTAATTGGCTACATAAGATGATCATTAATATCTTCTATAACAATTAGGTCAATAACTTCTAAAACTTCTCTAAAGTTAATTGAAGCATCTCTTTGGAAGAGTTTATCATAGAAATTAGCCAATGTTGCTAACACATTCTATTCTCCCTTGATCCATTCATTGTGTTTAGACTTAATTTTGAAAATTTTATTCCGAGCTCTTCTTGTAAAAGTTGTTTGATGAAAAAACTTTATGTTTTTATCACCATAGTTAGGCTATTTAACATGAGCACGTTGGTGCTCATACATCTCTTCCCTTCTCATAGCTTGAGCAAGTTTAAGCTTTAGTTTCCTTTCTTCACGAATGTTTACTTTAGCAACTCTTTTGCTTTACATTTCTTTCAATTTAACATGCAAATCATCAATAATATGCTGATTAATACTCACACAACTTTTCCTCGATTATGAGAGAGCTTGCCTACAAGCTACTAACTTACAAACCAAACCCTTGATGTTTGAAGCTTAAACACATTCATTCAAGGATCTTTTTATTACATCCCTGCACCCATATAGCATTAGCTAATTATTCTCAAATTTAAAGCATTTAACCCCTTTTTTATCTTTCTTTTTTGTTTTCACTGGGATTAGTAAGTGGTCAGAGCCATGTGTAGCAAGATTAGAGACCTGAGTATACAGAAACTAATTAATCCAAGGAATGTTTCCTAAAGCTCGGTCTAGTCATTCCCTCACAAGATCCTCTCTACCATTTGACTATGTGAAAATAGACCCTTGGTAACCCAAGATATTCAACTAACAATCATACTTCATATCTTTAAAGGCATTGATTTGTCTCAAAGGTTTATCATGCCTACCACTCTTCTCTTCCATATGCAGAATCTTATTAAAATCACCAACCAACAACCAAGAATTGTTAATGCCTGATGCTACTTCCCTTAATCTATCCCAGAATAACAGCCTACTATAAACATTTAGATTTGCATAGCACCAAGAGACTCTTGTAGACACACCAGAATTTACGTTTTCAACCCAAGAATCAATCAAATTCAGAGTTGAATCTAAAATATGAACATTGAAATCATCCTTCCACCACAAAGTAAGGCCACCAACGAACCCAATTGGGTCGACATAACAACAATTTGGAAAATGGAATCTCCTCCTCGGAACATCAACTTTCTTTGCTTTATTCCTTGTCTCCATTAAGATAAAAGCATTTCAATTCATCGACAGTTGAGGGTTGACTCAAGCCCTAATAATTCTAGCTAAGGGCTAACATGGTGGCTAGGTGGCTTCAAGCCAACCACCATGGCTAGAAATAGAGAAATTAGCTACTTCCTCAACACTAACTTTGACTAAGTTTAAATCAAAGTCAAGCTTACCTCAAACTTTTCTTTTCTTTATCATGTGCATTTTGGTCTTCTGCTTCCTTCTAACCTCTCTTTTGGATTTCTTTATGTCATCCTCATTCTAGTTGAAATAAAAAAGATCGACCTTATTCTTCTTTAACAGCAAGCATTCCTCTTCTTAATACAAAGTTGATTAAGAGCTTTTATGGTGGGCAAAGGAACCTTTGACACTTTAGTTGAGGTTTTCTAAGGAGACAACAGGAGATGGTAATGTTAAGCAACAATTGCACAATCCGATAATAGGATGGGGCTACCAGAATGTGATTGAATAGAAATCAACTTTTCAGGGCTTTTAAAGAACTCAACCACATAATTTGGGTTAAATTTTTTGTCAGATTAGGTAGAAAGAGAAAAAAACTTAATTTGCATGGCATTGGGTGGAATGGGTAAGAGGGGTTAAAAGGGGGTAAGGGTCAACTATGTGGTGATGTTCTAGGTTATAGGGAGACTTTAGGGGTTAGATAGATGGTTAATTTAGTTAAGTAACAGGTTAGGAAGTCAAATTAAGGTTTGCAATGTTTGAAGAAACTAGGTTTTGGCTTCCTCTTTTTTCTTCGAGTAAAGAGGGTAAAACTTAGAGTTAGATGGTATTAATACATGAGAATTGGGTAAGACGTTCAAAGGAGAAAAGGGAGTAACTGTAAATACAAGGGAAAGAAGTCTGGACTTTTAGACGAGGTAAGATCAAAGAAAATATTAGAAAATGGGTTGACCCTAGAAGAAACAGACTTTAAAAATTGCCTATCCCATGAAATGAGGTTCCTACCTAACTCCATCAAATATGTCACTACCATATTCAAAATGATATGCGCATTTTTTAAGGTCTCCTACTTAGGTAAGGAGACAAAACATTCCTTAACTAAAGAAGGATGCATTTCCTCCAATAAATGCAAATTACTTTTTTTCTTAATCAAGTGTTGACTAGTACTAGTATCTCTGGAAATATTTTCACTTTCCTTATTCACATCATTTACCTCTGGAGCTCTATTTGAATGTTTTCGACCACCATGAAGGTTCTCCTAAGCACCATGGTTTGCTCATAACCATGGCCCAAAGGTTGTCTAGTTGGTTACATTCTCAACATTGAAGTTGCACTTATCTATAAGATGGCCTACGATGCCATATGAGAAAAAAAATATGTGGAAGTTGCTCATATTTAAGGCGGATCCAATTCCTTAAATCATTCAAATCCTTCACCCACAAACCATCCATAAGGAGAATTTAACCCTAACTCAAAGATAATCCTTTTTAATAACTGCAAAGGAATCAATTTTTATTACCTGGCCAATTCTTTTGCCAATCTTTATAGTATTTTTATCCATAAGCATAGCTAATGGCAAACCATGTATTTAGGTCCTAATATCGATAAAAGAGAAATCTAGATCCATAAGCTTTTTATGTTGATCCCAAACTTGAATGATGAAGGGACATCCTATTACTGACCATGGACTTACTTCAATAATTTTCTTGAAAAAACCCTTCTCTAAAGTTACTATAAGGAATAGCCCTTCCTTTAATATAAAGATCTCAAAATTTCCATGTCTTTCCCAAACTCTTTTGAGAATGTTAATAACTCCCCCTTCATGATACAATTTCTCCGCAACCACTTTGCCAACTATATGAATGAGATTAGAACTCTCTATAGACTCTAGCACTAGAATGTCATCATCGATAAATTCATCCGTCGATGGTTCTAGTCTTAGAGCCCTTGTTGTAGAAAAACAAATTTGGTGTAGAAGGGTCAAAGAAAAAAGGTAAGAGATGAATAAAGAACACAAATAAAAAGACAAAGAAAAGAAAGAGGGATAAGATTAACATAGACAAAATCAAGGACAAAGATATGCATGAATACTATAGAGAAACTACCATAAAACAGGATGATAGATATAAATACAAAAGAAAAAAAAGAGAGAGATACAAAAAGATACCAGGAGATATGAAAAGATTAAGAAAAATTGACACAATCTAAGTAGACCATTATGATGTAAATAAGCCCATAAAGGGGAGAGAGTGTCTCTTTGAGAAACTAGAGAGAGAATTCTCCACTAAATTAAATGGTTGAATTCTTCGCCTTTTAAATTTTTTTTATAAAGGATCTATGCATTGGTCCTAAAAAAATAAATAAATAAATAAATAAAGTAGATCTATGTAGCTCATATTATAGGATCTACTTAAAGATAATACATTAATTTTGGCCAAAAGAAAAGGAAATTAGCTCCTACTATAGGATCTACACTGAGATTGTATACATACTAACAAAAGCTGGACACTCAAAGGTGTTTAAATGAATAGTAAATAAAAATTATATTTTTTCCTCCATGTGATAATAATGATTTGTCTAGTAAGAGTGAACTTTCGGCACTTCACCATTCATCTATCCAATTTGCTATATAACTCTTTGTTCTTTTTAAAATTTTTCAAACAATATATTCTCAAAAAAAAAAAAAAATCTCAAGATAAATTAGTGCAGTTAAAGTATACCAATTATATTCTTTATCCTGATTTTCTTGTTTCTCATGCATGTTAATAAGTTTAATAATATGCTCTTGTAGTACTTTCTATACATACAACAATAATTTAAAGCATGATCCCATTTAGAGCACAATAAAAGATGCTTTGGTGAGTTGGTCATTTACAAAATATGTTTTACTTTTGATTTTTCTTTTTCAAATATACGAAATAGTCAATTGGTTTTCTTTTTTTTTTTTTATCCATTACCTTGATGTGTTGATAACATGATTCCATATCATTATAATATTATTTTAACTGATCATAGGGTTTGTCCTATTTTTGTACTCATTTGTTTTCTATTGAACATGCTTAATGACCTTAGAGTTAGATTTAAATACATTTATATAGAAATAAGTAAATGATTTGATGTCTCTCAACTCAAGAAAGAGAAATAAAATCTTAAGATAACATCGATCTCTTAAATGTTAAAAACTAAGCATCTAATTATATATATATAATGAGAAAAAAGCTACTTTAGGGTAGCATAATAATGCCTACACTATTCCTCTCTATTCCAAACCCCTATACTCTACATTTTTTCAATAAGTATTAATGGTTTGATACTTCCCTTCTAAATTTCAATGTCCCATTATTCACTCACTTTTAATGATCAATTCTATCGGTGGCTCTTAATAAATAAATAAATAAGGCATTATATATAAGGAAAACTTTTATTAAAATACACTTTATGCTAAATTTTAAATCACACTTAAGATTATCATGTTAACTCAATAAGAAAGATAAGAGTAATAGGAAAGGGTTTAGATCCTCTAAAGCACATTAAGTAAAATTATAATGAGAAAGCGATTATTCAAACGTTTAACCTTCTAGCCTAATGTAGTATTTACTCTTTAGTTTTCTTACTAATAAAATGTGCCAAAAGCAAAAGAAACCCTAATGCATGGACTAGGTGCCTTAACCTTATTTATAAGCTCCATCTTTTTATTTGATTATGATTCATCATAATAAATGAAATAAAAGACTAAATTTTTACACATTAAACTCATTAAAAAAAATTATACAAAGATGAGTCTTAAAGCCCTACTTATCCATTAACTAAAAGATCTCTTTTATTTAACAGGCTTAACTACATAACTCAATTAATTAAGTAGTTAACAGTATACAATTTAATCGATATAATGGCTATAACATTACAAAATTCTCTCGCTTTGGCCAACATATCACTATATTATTGTATATTGTAAAATCTTTATGAGCTCAAACTTTATTAATCTATATCGGGTCTCATCTTCGAACAATCTGATTTATTAATTATATCAATATAGATTAAAGCAGCCTTTATTACTATTTGTTGCAATAGGACTAAACAATGGTCACTAATATTAATATAATTAATAACATAAATAAAGAATGGATATTGAACATGAAAATTATATGCAATGTGAATCTTAACATGTTTATTTCCATAAGGCATTACTTTGTTACTCATCACCTATTTCATATTCGTTCATAACTTTATACACAATTGCAAAAGAAATATATAATTTTATTTTAAAGAATTCAAATCAAATAATATATGATTAAATTATGAAAGTGTAGAGTACAAAAAAATCAACTATACTAAACTATTATTCAAACAAACTATACCCATAAAGTAACATGCTTGTGAAATAATACTTTAGATGGTAAACCCTTGGTATGCGAATTCACAATCATGAGATTTGTATTAATATAGTCAATTGCTTGAGAACTTTGAATTCACTTTTTAATAGTAAGAAACTTTATGTTGATGTTTTTTATTTCGATAAGCTTCTATTGTTTAGAATATCGTTTAGTGCGTTATTATCACAATTAATCTTCCATTATCTTTCGATATCATCAACAATTTGCAACCCCATAATAAATTTCGATGCCTCATAATAAGCATTAAACTTTACCTCCTTGGTTGAAAAATGGTGGAAGGAACTATAAGTGTTTGTTTGATCCTTTTCCATTATATAACTATCATGAAAACATAATTTCAACTAGACATTTTGCTATCAAGACATCTATTAAAGTCAAAGTTGAAATATCCTATGATCACCAAATAATCAGATCTTTTATATAGAAGCATATAATCTTTTATTCTCTACAGGTATTGCATGACATGTTTTTCTACTCTCTAATGATCAATCCATGATTACTCAAATATCTACTAAGCATTCCAATAATATATACATACATAAGACTCCTCATTGTTGATGCATGAGGGATTTGTTTCATCACCTTAATTGAACTTATTGCTCTTAGCAAGAAGAGTATCTCTTGGTGTACAATCCTTCATGCTAAATTCACTAAATTTTTTTGTTCATATATGTGCTTTACCCCCACCTAATGATAAGTTAAGTATATCTCATAAACAAACACAATGGCTTTCATGCTTAATGTAACAAATACATTCTTAAGATTGTTCATTTCAAAGTTATTTAAAAAAAAGTTTTTTAATGTCATATAATAAGCCTATATCGTTACTTGCAAGCAAAATATCATCGACATACAATATAAAGAGAATGAATTTACTCCCTATAATCTTATGATAAACATATTGATCGATAGTTTTTTTCCTTACATTGAAAATTTGCTAGTAACGCTATATATATCATTTCTTCCACATTGCTATTTAGAATGACAATCTTTACAATCATCTAGTAGATTTACAATCATATTGAGTTGCAAATGTCATAACTAGAGAAAGGTCCATCTATAAACATTGCCTTCCTTATAAGTAAACTCTTTAGTGATAACAAGTGCTTTATTTCTTTTGTCATTATCTTTTGAATCCCATTCAATCTTAGAAATCTATTTGCAAACAATCGTTGCCTATCTTTAGGTAATTCGACAAGATCTCTAACATTATTCCCATTCATTGACTTCATCCCATCATTCATGCCATCAATCCATCTTTAGGAATTTGCACTTTTTTTGGCTTAACTGCAAATGATAGATCATCTTCTAGTAATATATCTAACTTATGCTCTTAAAAGTATAATACATAAATATTACAAATTTTCTTTCCCTAAAGGATCTATGCAATTGTGCTTTCATTTGGATTGTAGTGACTGTTCAATTTGAATAAGAGATAATTCCTCTATAAAAGAAGGAGGAATTTTAGGAGTATTTTAAAAATCTATTTTTGCTTCTTGAAATCTAACGGTTGTAATTATTGGTATATTTTCAGTTGCAACTGCAAGAATGTTAACATATACATTTTCAAAATAATATTCTTAATTAGTGTACTTTTATCATATTCAATACTATCAACAAAGTTATAGCTAACTATTCGTAAGTCTAGCTTTTTCCCGTTAGGTCTATATGGCATAATCTCAATTAGATATCCAAATATAGAAATGCTTAAAACTAAGCTTCTTAGCTTTATCAGAACTCGATTAAGGATATATATTGTAGTTTTTATTACTTTTTCGCAAAGTGATTATAGTGAAGAGGAATGACTAATTATACTTTTAACAATATCTTTTAAGGTTTGGTTATGTCTCTCAGCTGCACCATTTTAACATAGTTTTCTCAACATGATGCATTGAAAACTTACTTTCCTTGGATTACCTTACAAAAGGTTCAAGATATTGTTTACCCAATTCATTAAATTTCCATAGTAATTACCTTTACAATTAGATCTAATAGCCTTAATTTTCTTGTTAGGTTGATTTTCAACTTCAATTTAATGGTCCTTGAAAACATCCAACAATTAAGACTTGTCGTGTGTCAAAGGTAACTGTAACAAGAATAGTATATAATATTAATGAAATATTACTAACCGTTCTAAGAAACTTTAGAGAAAGGACTACATATATGAGTATGTATTAGTTTTAAGGCACATGAACTACTTTTAGCACCCTTTTTTTCTGATATTTATTTGTTTTCCCATGATACATTCAATACATATTTCAAAATCTAAAAAATAAAAAAACTAAGAAGTCCTAGTAGAAACCTTCAATTTTTTTTATTTGGAAATATGTCCAAATGCTTGTACTATAAAATGGAAGAATTCTTACTTATTATTATAACAATTGTTTACATGTAAGCATTCTTTTGTATATAAATCATGCAAATTTAATTGTATAGAATATCAATTGAAGTATCAGTAGCAATAACATTTGAATATTGAAAAACACAAAAATTTTCATTTCAAATGAATAAAGATAATTAGATTTGTTCAAACAAGAAATAAAAATTAAATTTTGTTTAGATAACAATACATAATAAGTCTCATCCAAATTCAAGTAAAAAGCAAACTTTGATGGTAATCTAAATACGTCAATGGCCTTAATTAGATCCTCATTGCCATTTCCCTCATAAAGGAATCTTTCAACATCACTTGGCACTCAACTCCTTAGACAACCTTGTATAGTAATATTTATGTTAGTAGTTGCACTCGTATCTATCTACTAAGTGTGGGTTTAGTATTGAAACTAAATAAAAATATGAACAAATAAAGCTTAGAATTTTACACTTCTTTGCGAACTACTTTGCATACATAGATACTCATTCTTCACGTGATTAATCTTTTGAAAAGAAACAAGTAATGTCTCATCTTATTTTTGTTGCACTTATAAAGTCTCAATATCTGCAGCTTATTTACCCTCATGATTTATTTTCCTTTATTTGTTATTAAGTGTCACCTAAGAATGAATCATTGTATAATCACTTTCAAACTTCTCTTATTTCAATATTTCTTTCTATTTGCACACATTGTACAATTAGCTCATTCATGTTCAATTTCTCCTTTTAAGTGTTTATTATTAAGGACTGAATTGAGTAAAAAGAGATATCAAAACTAGGTGCACAAGAATGTCCAAAGATGATTATAACTTTAAGGCCCTTGTAAACCCCGCAAATTTAGCTATTTAAGAGAAGGATTGAATCCTAAGACTATAGATGACTTGAAGAGTTATCAAAGCCGAGTAAGATAACAATTTAATAAATCATAAATCCAAATATATTATAAATAATAAAAACCTTAGGGATTTATCGAAATCCTAAATCGCCTATTAAAACCCTAAAACTAGTTTAGGCATCATTAATTGAAATTGAACCCAAAATTGCTCGAGACCCTAAAATCATAAACGTAAACCTATAAAATAGTTAAATATTACACAATAGCAATAAAATTATAGTCAAATGTAATTTTCGACTAAATTGCCTATTTGTACAACATTGTAATAAAATCTTCATAATAACTTGTAAAAATTATAATTGTAACAGGTACCGGTTAAATTGATAAAATTTCACAGAATTTTGAAAACTAATCTACGAGGAAATTCGTTATAATTTATATGATTCGAAAAATTACACATAATTTTTAATAAATTTCATTTTCCTTCTCAACTATTTTCAATTTATCTCAAATCTTCTTTTCATTTCCACATTCAAATCCTTCACCTGCACAAAACGTAAGAAAGAAAAAAAAAGAAAACAAAAGTTAGCAAATTGAAATCCAAAAGAAGCAGCCACGTGATGTTTTGTTTTGTCCTATTTACTTTAATAAAAAGCGACTTAGCTTAAAATTGAAGCCAATATCACGTGAGGAAGGGAAATTAATATAAATATGGAAAGAGAAAGAAAATTCTGCACAAATACACACACATAATTTGCAAACCGTGGGAAAAAAAGGAGAGAAAAAGAAAGAAAGAAAAGAGAAAAAGAAGAAGGAAAAGAAGAAGAAAAATCCAATTTAATTGGTAAGTAATTTATTTTAAGAAATATATATGTATATGATAGTATACATATATAGAGCTATAGTATTTTTATGGTATTTTTATAATATTTTATGGTATTTGTACATCTTATACTAATAGCATATGTTTATATGTATAAATACCTAAATTTACTTATATGTATAAATAGAAGATTAAGTATGTCTACATGTATGTACCGAGGTATATAGTATATATTATGTATTTTTTTTTATACCTCTAATGAGTAATTACATAATTATAGTATAAAAATATATGTATGTGTACCGTAACTTAATATATATATATATGGGTATACATATATGATTATATATATGTGTGTAGTTATATAGGATATAGTGGAGTATTCTTATAAGTATGTATATATATATATACGGTATATTATGCATGAAATGTAGAGTATATATTTATGGGTATGTATGCCGAACATATATGTATGTTTTTCTAGGTATGTATATATATACATGTAAGACATATAAATAAATAAATACAAAATATATATTAATATATGAATATATGTATAATAAGAGTATGTTTTAAATAAATACATATNGTTGGTAATGAAGGGCCTTGGAGGGATGGATTCCCACATGATTTGATTAGTACAGTGCAGGAGCATTGGTACAACAAGACCCTACCCTTAACTCGCGGGTTTTATTGGTGTCGAAGACGCTAACCGTGGGTGGCTGGAGGTCGTATCTACAGACCACCGCTGTAGGGTGTGAGCGTGGACTGCGTGAGCCCGTTCACCGCTAGACCTGGTTATTTGTATACTATTGACTGATGGAAGTAGAAACCTGTTCTATGAAACAGGGAATTCCTATATAATGATATGAAGGTAAAAACCCAGGTACTAGAGCCCGGTGGTGATTGGTGCCGATGTATCTCCAACCCTTACTTCGGAGGGCATTAAATTCCGATGTTATATGCAGTACCGGTCAACTACATATATATTGTTTAGCATACTGCTTGTTCATGCATTCATATGTTTGTTAATAAACTGTTTAATAACTTGTTTGTAGGTATAGTACGAGGGTTAACTCACTAAGCTCCTGTAGCTTACTTCCCAATAGTTTTCTCTTGCAGGTTGCTAGATGATCGCGCATAGGTTAAGAACTGAGGGTTGAGTGTCAACGTCAAAATGCATAGAAGTTAGACTCTAAGGACAGACTATATGGTTCATTGGAATTCTTGTATTTTATATTTAAATTTTTTTTACTTTAATAAGTTTGAGTTTTAGAACTTTTCTACCTAATCTTATTATTTGGTAGGGGATACCGATTCTCTGCGGTTCTGTTGGACTGTGGCTTATCGGATATCTGTAGTCACATATATATGGTCGTAAGTTAATTAAATAAAAACTTTAGTGATTAATTATTTAGAATCTTCCAATCTCTGACTTGCAAGATGATTTTCAAATCATGGGTGCACACATGATGTGAAAATTTTAGGCAATTCTACTAGGCCCCCATTAGGGTCATGACAGCCCTTAATCTTGTAAAAACATTATAAACTTTTATGATGTACTCCCTTATTCTTCTTGCCATCATGCAATATAAAATCAAGCTTTTCAAAAATGATATTTGTTTCAACCTTTTCTAATTCAATGAATGAATCTACTATTTGGCTTAAAAAACTTTTTATTATTTATCTCCTCAAGTATAGCTCCCCTTATTGTATCTGGAATGAAATGCACATGATTATAAAACTCATGTGGTTAGAACACTCTCACTTTTTATAAGTGACCCTCTATTAGTAGTACTTTTGTTGGTAAGGATGAGAGGTTTGTCATTCTTAATTGTGTAGTCAAGATCAATGCATTTAAGAAAAATATTGATATGTTCCTTCCACTTGTTAAAATTTATGTTGTTAAGCATTGAAATGTCATTCAATTTAGTGAAAATAAAGATTGCACGCTCATAATTAACAACAATTTTACACTTAAATGCATAGATCAATTTAGTAAAAAATCATAATTATCACATACAATTAGTCTAATTAATAAGGACCAATAACCAAAAATAAATAAATAAATAAAACTTTAAACAGGCCTTTATAAGGCACCTGGTACATCATTGAATTTAGTCTATCAATAGAAATATCAACTATATATAATGTTTGCTAAAATAATAATAAATAATAATACAAATATCTTTGCCAACGGTAGGCCTTCCTTTTAGGTTAGCAAATTGTATGCACAAAAGATATAAAAACTATCATATCATTTATTATCATAGACCTATCATTTGGTCAACTAATAACTTTTCTCTAGGCTAACTATTATTCACATAAGTATAGACATATTTTTATACAAATCTTTGGCTTAATGTCCAAATATCTCAAAATAGACCTAAATAATAGAGGTAACTTTGGTGATATATTATTCCAACTGATAATGAAATATTTGACACGTTTAACAAACTAAAAAATAATGAATGACTATTAGATATTTGATATCGTTTACACAAATTAAGGTACATATAAAAACAATTTTTCTAAGAAAATTAAATATCCAAAATCAAATTTATGGCTTATAACGAGCTTAGCAAATAGATGAATAGTTTAGTTTTCTTTTTTGTAATCAATAAAAATTGTAAGTTGATTTTATATTCATATACATATGACAAGAGCACAAATAGCATAATTGTGTAAAGTCCATATGCAACAAATCGGGGTCGTCAACCAAGAATAGGATTATTGACTACATTCTAATCCCTAGGAGGTTTCTTTTGTAGTATAATCCAAAAATAGTTTTTTCCTACATACTATCAAATAAATAAAAAACAATAACATGTGAATATAAAACTTAGTATGTCACTGAATCCATTGTATCCAATCATTGTCCAAATTCATCACTTGCCTTGATTTAAACAAGACCTATGTAAGTAATCTATAAATAGACCTAAATTTGACCTATGTGAATGTATTCAATTACACTTTTGAATAATAATAAATCTTATTATACAAGCTTATGGGTTATGAATATTTCAAAAATAATCAAACATGATCAAATCAAAATGTCTTGATCATCTAATATGATAGGCAGTGGGCCTAATTATAAAGAAGGTTTTAATCCAATTACCTTTTCTATGGTGAATTCAAAATCATGTTATATCAACAAGAAAGAGGAGTACTATAAAAACATACATAAATCATTTGAAAAAGCAATTCTTTAAAGGTTTAATCTTCCACTCAAGTGTAGTCTCTATCTTTTCATTGATGGGATATGGAAAAAATAGAAGAAATCTAACTGCTTAAATTGAGAGCCTCAACATAATTTATATATTTTATTATTTTAATTCATTATGACTTATTATAATAAGTAAAATAAAATACTTAAATTTCATTTCAACAATTCTATATAGATGAGTGGAAGACTCTTATCAATCAATTAATGAAAAGATGACACTTATTTAACGGACTTATCTATAATAAGTTGAAATATTTCCCATGTCTTGTGTAATAGTACCATATGAGACACTTATCAGGTAACCCCAAGATTTCAAAGTGAATGATTGAGACTTTAAACAGTCACCTATCGACATCATTTGCTCATCAACCTTTCTTGGCCATGATCGATGGAGTTGCAAAAGGTGTGGCCAAAAGTGTGCCCCCCACTCAAAAAAGGCTTAGCTTTTATCTTTTTTTTTTTTTGGTTATATTAATAATAACACTCAATGTCATATCATCTTAAGATTTGATTTTATATTTTTAATTATGTCTATTGCGAAGATCCATAAAGTTGAAGCCGATTATGCCCTACTTATGCGAAAAGTGAGAATAATACATGCAGATGCAATTTGCATTAAAATAAACTATAACATTTTCCGACATTAGCGGCTGAATTCGCAGGTCAACAAATTCGGCAATTCAGGTTCCAGGTTTCTTTGCCCTATATGAGTCCGAGATAACAAAAGCTAGGCTCAATATTCAAAATCATGTTCTGATTTTTGTATGGAAAATTCAATTTACGTTGAAAAAATGGAAGTATCATTATCTAGATAGTTTTCGTGAGCATAGTGTGAAACTGTGATGGTAAATTATCTATGGTGAATAATTCAAACTAATATTATCCAATACATTCTATACATGAAACTTTGAAATCGAAAAAAAAATGCCACAATTTTTAATTTTTTATGAAATTAGACTTATACCATTTCATATGGGTGCGTGGAAAATTTTTTTAATCATTTAAGGGATTTATTGAAAAAAAAATGTAAGGGCATGAGTTAAGAACTGTACTAGATATGTTTTTATTGAATTGAAATGATCGTGCATCCGCTATACGATACATGGGTTTTCAAATACGAAACAAAAATGTTGACTTATTAGCAGCAAAACCGCTGAATATTTTAAAGTGAGGGGCAATAAAATATAATAATAAGTCACTCCTTTTCTTTTCCTATCTAAAGGATCAATTGACTGTTCACTCATTTTTTTTGCAGAAAATGTGGGAAAAACCGTCCGCCTTCCGTTATTAAAAACTTCAAAAAAAGCGCCCAGTTATGTCCAAAATCAAGAAAATTGATCCTCCAAAATTATTTTTTTTCATGAAGTCAGGAAATGAGGATGAAAAATGATTCGACTATATAATTAACTTAACTGAAGTGAGGGTATTTATATACAGAGAATATCATGAGTACACTATCCCTCTAAGACCTTTTACTTTTTTCCATCATATGGGAACTACATCTTCCCCACTTCTTCACATCCCCAACAAGAAACGTATCAACTCCAATTTGGACAAAAAATAGTGCAAGTGAGATGCAAGGTTGGCTTTGATCATAAGATCTACTAATTGTTGGGAGGATGGGACATGTTCTACGACAAGAAAGCCTAAAGATATATGCTCTCTAGTAAAATGCACATCCACTTCACTGTGTTTTGTCCTTGCATGAAGATAGGGTTTTTGACAATCAACTTGGCAGATCTACTATTTGAATGCAACACAACAGGTAAAGAAGGAGTAACTAATAAACCTACAAAAACATAAGAAATTCGTAATAATTCCTTTGTAGAAAAGGTCATACTTTGATATTCTACCTCGACCGAAGAAGTAAACACCGTAACTTGTTTTTTTGTTTTCCAAGAAATTAATGATGAACCAGGAAAGATGCAGAAGCCTAGAAGAGATTTGTGATCTAAGATTGAAGCATCCTATTCTACATCATAGAAGCAAGATAAGGTAAGACCAATTTGTGAAGAATAAAAGAGCTTGATGTCAATAGTGACATTCACATACATTAATACATGAAGAGTCACTTTTACATGTATAGTATGGGGTTGAGATATATGTATTGACTTACTTGTTGCATCGTAAAAAACAAATTTGGCTATATTAAGGTTAAGTATAATAACCTACCAACAATTTTGCAAAACATAGAAGGATCTTGCAACAGCTTTCCAAAACTATTATTTAAGCACAAAACAATAGGAAAAGCATCTTTAAATGGCTTGGCAACTGTTAAACCTACGTCAATTAATATATCTAAAGCAAATTTCCTTTGATTGAGGAGAAAACCATCGGGTACATGATGAAATTCAATACCTATGAAAAAATGAACTTCTCATAAATCCTTAACATCAAACATATGATCCAAAGCTTGCTTTACATAAAAAATTTCAAACAAAGAATCTCTAATAACCAAGACATCATTTACATATACTAGGATAGCAAGCAAGCCAACACTACTTTGTTTAGTAAATAATGAATAATCGGATTTTGATTAAGTAAAGCCCAAAGAAACAGCAAATTTTGTGAACTCATAATTCTATCGTCTTGATACTTGTTTAAGTCCATATAAAACTTAACAAACTTGCAAAATTGCTCGGGTTTTGAAGAATACCCTCTAAGAGGCTCCATGTAAATATCTTCTTCAAGGAAACCTTGTAGAAAGTTATTGTTTACATTAAGTTGATGTACATGCTACTTTCTAACCTAGACTAAAGCAAGAAGAATACAAATAGATGTAATCTTAGCAACTAGAGAAAAGGTATGTATGTAATTAATTCCTTCTACTCGAGTATAGCCTTTTGCCATCAAATGCACCTTATATCGCTTTACAGTCCCATCAGCCTTGTATTTTATCTTAAACAACAAATTGGAGCTTATTGCTTGTTTCTTGGGAGGCAAAGTAGCAAGTTGCCAAGTATTAGTTAATTCTAAGGCCAAAATCTCCTTATTCATGACCTTAACCCATTTCAAATCTTGCTTTGGCTCTTGATAATTTCAAGGCTCGTGAATTGTGAACACGTTAACTAGTGAGATCACAAAATTTGATGGTAAGTAGGTGAAAGAATGTAGTTGACATAAAGGGTAAATTTTGGAGAATGAAGAAAAAGTTGTAGAAGATGTAAAAGTAGAGAAAGTAATAGATGAATCTATTACAACTATTAAATGAACATTTTGTACATTATGAATGTAATCATGAAGCCAAACAAAAAGCTGACGAGCTCTCTTTGATTTTCGAATAGTAGTAATTTGTGTAATATTGGACTCCTTTTACAATGTGTGTGTAAGGGGTTGTCTCATTAGTAGATAAAATGACAAATGTATCTTCTGTACAAAAGTTAGATGAAGGCATAGGAAATAGAGGCATATTATGACTAAGAGAATCAAGGCAAAAATTTTTTTTATGGTTTGAAAAGGAAAAATGTGTGCAAGAAATAACGAATCCTGGCTAACAAAAATTTAATGCGAATCTACATCAAATAGTTTATAGCCTTTTTGACCCATTGTATAACCTATAAATGCACATCATCTACTTCTAGTGTCAAAATTATGTTTTGATTTAAGATTTGTGGATGCATAACATAGACGCCCAAATGTTCTAAGTCATAAGAGGGTAGTTCTTGAAACATCATTTAGTATGGAGATTGCCATTGATAAAGATTACATTGGCATACAGTTAATAAGAAAAGTGGTTGTCAACACACATTCTATCTAAAATTTCTTTGGCAAATGTGAATGAATTTTTAGGGCTTAAGCAATATCTAACAAGTGTTAATGTTGCTTTTCTATTACACCATTTCGTTGTGGTGTGTAAACAATTGATATTTCATGTAATATGCCAAGTTTAGAAAATAATCCTTAACATTCTTTTGACATGAACTTGCTTCCATCATCATATCTCACACATCTTGGTATAGTTTTAAAGTGTGTTTGGGATAGGAAAAGAAGTTAGATAGTATTTCATGTATTTGGTATATATGAGACATAAGAAAAGTTCATGTGCATCTAGTCATATTATGCACAAAAGTGAGAAAAAATTTAGCACCAATCTTAAGAATAATGTTATAAGGCCCCAAATATCAATGTAAATCAAGTCAAAAGGATACATTAAACTAGATGAACTAGAAATAAAATGTAAGTGATAAAATTCAACAACAATACAAGTTTCATAGAGAAATGAATCCAAGTTCATGTTTTTACAACAATGTAAGTGTTTGATATAGAAATACGTTCCAACCTATTGTGTAATAAATCTAGGGACATTTTATTCTTATTGACATCAAGTACATCAACTTGATATGACCTAATGCTAATAGCTACAACAAATATGCTAAAGAATTTTAGCTTAATCTAAATTAGAGAAAGTCCAAAACATACTTCAACAATTGCAATAACTCTTTTAGTGATTAGGTCCTAGAACAAACATTTGTCAAAGGTAAATGTGGCAATGAAATATGTTCTAGAAAGAAGATTATGTATTAACAGTAAATTGTATTTAAAGTCACAAACCAACGAAACATCGGACAAGACTAGACCATTTTTTAACTTTATAGTTCTAGTGGTTTGAACAATTTTTACTTTACCATATGGTAAAGTAATACAAATAGGGTCATCAAGTTTATTTATATGAGTAAAGAGTTTCAGATATAGAGATTTGTGATCTAACACACCTACATCTACAATCTAAGAGAACTCCTTATTATCATATGCAATGCATGAAATAAAATTAGAAATGTTACCTACAAAAGCAAGCATTAAAGCATGCAACATTTGATGACTTCTCCTTAAGCATCTTCATGACTTCTAAACAAATCCTATTCACCAACTATAAGTCATTGGATGAACCCTGACAAATGTTCAATCTATAGCACTCGAACTAAAATCAACATGAGTAGCAACCTTCAAATTCCATTTTATCTTAATTGGTTTTACACCAATTTACAAAAACAAACAATTTCAAAATAATGCATTACTGTGTAACCTATCGTCTTATAATGAGAACAAGTTATTTGCCTTTTGCTTTCTTCTTCTTCCTATCATCAGCAACTGGCTTTCTTGATTATTAGCAAAAAAGGCAACAGAATCATCACTCAATGAATTACAACTTCTAACTTATTTATGTTTCTTTCCTTGAAAAACTAAGTAGTAAGCCTTATTGACCAAAGGCAAAAGATCTATGAAAACGATCTAGCATCTACTATTCTCAAAGATATCATTTAATCTCATAAAAAATCGACTTAGCTTACTACAATCATCAATTTTCGCATACTTTTCTGTTAAACCACAATTATATTCTCGACAACTATAGCTAAGAATTTCATAGAGATTACGTAACCCAATTTTTTTTTTTTTAATTTGTTATAATACATGGTCACACTAGAGTTTCCTTACTTAAAATCAATAATTTCATTGTACATCTGATATAATAAGGGTCCATTCATCAATCCAAACTTTTCTTCAAATTATCCTACAATTCTTTCACATATGTTACATAAATGAAACCTTTAAACAAATCTTTAGTCATAAAATTAGGAGTCTAGTATCTCACCATGAAGTCACATCACAACTAGCATTGTTCATTCACCGAATCATCACTAAACCTAGAACATGAGTCATTTATAAACCCTAGGTTTGCTTTAACACCAAGAGCTAGTTTAATCAATTTAATCTAACTCAGATAGTTTGATCTATTAAAAACAATGATAGTTATAACAATTCCAAGATTGTCCAATCCAAACATAGAAAAGGAGAACAATAAATTTTGGATCTTGATTTATATTTGTGATTATAGCACCAGAATTTTCCATTCCAATGTAAACAAAGAAATGATGAAACACAATACAATAAAAAACCCTAACATTGTACTAATGCCATCTTAAGATTTGTAATAATCGAAAATAAAAGAAATCAATGAGAAAACTTACACAAATGTTTCAGGAAATGAGGATGAAAAATGATTCAACTATTTAACTAATTTAAATGAAGTGAGAGTAGTTATATATAAAGAGATAAACAGGTGATTATCACATGTACACTACCACACATGTAAAATAAAAAACTAACACTATATATAGAACTATACCTAATACTTTAACATGAAGTTCCCTAAAGTTACAAATTAATGATTATTATTGCCTAAATTTTTTAAACATTATGTGACATCATTGTAACATTACGTTTTTTAAAAAAATTATATAATAATAACCATTGATTTGTAATTTTAAGAACTATAGGAAAAAATGGAACTTTAAAGGATCCAAATCCATTAAGAGCTAAAACTAAGAATAACTCTATAACTAAGAATAACTCTATAACTCTATAACTAATCATACTTTCTTATTGGTCATTCAATTTCATGAACTAAAAAGCCCGTCATTTGCACAACCGACATCAAATTGAATATTTTCAAAAATGATGATCTTTATTTCCTTAAGTTCTAAAACTTCATTTAGAGAAGTTACAACGTGATCCCATTTTAAAATCTACTTTTCATTCTACTCAACAATTTAGAGAAGGGTTCTAACCCTTAGGAATCAGATTGAGAATAACATGAAATTACACATGCTTCACAAGTCGAAGGCTACCATGCACAACAACCACTTCATCATTAAAACACAAAATTTTCTTCAATCTTTTCTTAAACTAAAATTGTCATGCCCTAAATAAAAGGTGTAACTACTCTATCTTATATTTCCATCATTTATAAAACTATGCAAAATTTTGGATACTTGCTAAAATCCACAAATATTCATAATCTTTAAATGCTCTCGTAGGTCATCATTAATAACAACATCCATAAATGAAACATAAGTCTTAAATTATCCATTAAAAAAAATTCAAATTGTAATATATACACACATATAAAAAATTTCTGATGTTTCAACATGGTCCATCCCTTAATCATCACAGTCATACTCACAATTACAAGAAATCTCATATCAAGCACATATATGTAACCCAGCTCATTTTAAAGATCAAAGAATCCTTAACACTTGAAAAATAAAGTCCTTAATAGGCAAGTCATGAAACCAGTTGTATAACAATTATACATAGAGTAATCATATGCTACTCTATATGCATGCTTCTACATACTAAATACAATAACTAAATTATTTAAATTATATTATTAGGTACTTCATAATAACACAACCATGATAATTAAGGTTTAGAATAACCGGTGTTCTACTTTCAGACATGATAGCACCATTGAGTCAACACCTATGACAAATAATAGAAAAGCATATAGAGTTGTCATTTACAAGAAATTTATTTGTAAGAGAAGATTATGTTTCCTATTGCCGATAAGTAATTATATCATACTAAATTCACTACTTATATTGTGTCATCAAAATCTAGTCCATTGATAATGCTCAAATAGTGTCCTTTTCAACCTATAATAACTTCATCGTTACTCAATCTTAGTGCTTAACCAAACCATATCATTTGATAAGTTTGGTGCTACCATCTCCCTTGTTAGGGGTTGCCACCTGTATGTCTAAATGGTAACAAAAACGACATACACATCATTAAGACACAATATTTATTAGTTCAATTTCAATTATCCCATGTATACATGTATTACACAATAACAATTACATATTTATCATCTACTCTAACAATTGTCAAGCTCAAATTTTAAAAGATTTTCATTCTTTTAATACATTAATTCATAAAAGCCACCCTAATTATAAATGACTCAAGAAAAGGATTAAAAGAAGATTTTTTTTTTTCCTTAGAAAAAGGGAACTTAGAGTCACTACTTACAAAAGGTTGAAAAATGAAAGTTAAAATTGGTTAGATAGGCCAATTTTAACTTCTGATGTCACTTGCCTTTCGAAATTGGATTTTGTGGACTTGGAGACATTTCGTATTAAAGCCAAACGGCTATCAAATAATTTTTTTTTAAATTAAAAGGGTTAGAACAATTCTAGGATAATGACTAAGTTATGTAAGATATTGAAAAAAATGAACTCTTTACTCTCTCTTTTTTTCTAATTTTTTAATATTAAAAAAATATATTCAAAGAAAAACGAGAAATGAAATAATGAAAGGAAAAAAAAATTTATTATAGGGATTACCTGTTCGGTGCATATACCCATTATATAGGATTAACTAAACGTAATTCTCTTTCTTTTAAAAAATTTCTAATGTGTTGGTAATTTTTTATTTTTTGAAGATAACTTTGTTGTAATCTTTTTAATATTCCTAATATGGTCCTAAAGAGGATACTATTGAAAAAGAAAAAAAAGAAAAAAAAATTCTAAGAGAAAGCACAAAATTTTAGAAGAAACTTTATTTATTTATTTATTTCATTGAAGCTATCTTTTGGGAGAATGTTTTATTTAATTCTTTCATTATGTAAATAACATAAGAAGAAAAAGAAAATAAAAAAGATAGGACATAAGTGAACTTACCTGGATACAAGAGTCAAACTTAGATTAGGTTGCAGATTTGATTGGGTCTCGAGTGGGTTAATGCTTCCTCTACCTACTACAGTTGTAGAGCTACAAAATATTTTCTATTCAATTTTTCTCCATTTGTTTGGTCAAATTATGATTTGTGGTGGCTTTTTAAATATGTTCAATTGAAATTATTAGAGATTTTAGTCTTGAGGCTAGTGGTCAATAAGTTTTTGAGCATTATGGTGCTTCAAAAGCATAGATTTGGATAGACCTAATAGTAGGTGGATTTGATGGAGATTACTTCCAATAAATGGTGGGGGCGCTAAGATTGGTGATCTTGGAACTTTCGGCAGGTGATGTTAAGTTGGTGAGGTGATTTTTGTGGTTTTGAGCAATTGGAAATTGAGTGACAATAGTGGTTTAAGAGTGTTCAATGATAGCTGAAGTAAGTGATTGTGGTCACAAGTAAGGTATTGGAGGGATTAAATCGGGTGGTTTAGGTAGCTCAAGGTGATAATTTTAGGTTTACAAGGTGGCAATGAGTGGTTAGCATTTAGATTATCGAAAATGATGATGGAAAGAGGTTTCAATGGGTTACCAAATTTTAGAAATGGGTAAAGGTTGAAAATTCGAATTAAATGAATACATGCTATAAGACGTATGGTTATGTGTTTAATTAATGTGTCCCTAAGCTTTAGGAAGCATGACTATATATGGTCATAGCTCAGGAGTAATACATAGGCTTAAAGTTGAGAGGATAAACATGACCAATGCTCATAAAGATTTTAGGTTCATGATCGATCCAAGTGAATAACAATCAAAGGGTTGTTGATCATTGAAAACAGATTGAGATTAAAGCTTGCTATTGATTGTATGCTCGATCTTTGTCACTCAGTTTGAACTTTAAGCATAGATAAGCTTCAAGATAAACATTGCCAGAGTTTTGAAATTCAAGCTCTAACAGTTTGTGGCTAACCTCTAAATTAGGGGATAAAATTGAATGTTGATCAAAAGATATGCTTCAAACCATTGATTCAAATCAAAAAGCATGGAAAATAACAAAGATTATGGTTGTAATGACTTAGACATGACTATATATAGTCAAAGCTTAGGGGCAATAGATAAGTATAAAGTTGAGAGGACAAAAATAGTCAATGTTCATAGAGATTTTGAATTCAAGACCGATCTAAGTGACAAACAATCAAATGATTATTAATCATTAAAAATATATTGAGATTAAAGCTTGCCGATTGTATGCTCAATCCTTGCCACTCAATTTGAAGTTTAAGCACAAATAAGATTGAAAATAAACATCGTTGGACTTTTGACATTCAAGCTCTAGCAATCTGTAGCTAACACTAAATCAATGGATAAAATAGATTTGTAGTAAGGATCAAACTCAGGTCTTTTAGTTCTTATTCCAAGTGCTTCAACCAAATGTGTTGTTAGCCCATGCCTATCTAATAATGCAAGCAAAATATTCTTTAGCTAAAAGACAGCCTGGACCGATTTTACACTTCTAAAACCAGTTTTCTAAAGATTGCAAATGTACATATTTTTACATCACTTCTAATACATATATATGGAAAATAATTTTCTAAGACAAAACCAATTTGATGGTTTTTTAAGCTTCATTCTTTATGATCCATTTTATATTAAACTAAATTAAATAAATAATTAATTTAAGTCCAATCAAAGCATAATTTGAAATCACGATTTAGTTAAATTGTCCTAAAATTATATTTTAAGAATAATTAAAATATCAAATATCAAATCTCTTTATTCTATTTTTATATTTTTTAATTTTTTGTTCATTTTTTAATTCTCTTGTTTTCTTTTTAATTTTTTTTTTCTCTCTTTTCAATTGTTTGGGTTTTTTAATGAATCATTTGTTTAAAAGGGAAAAAATCTGGCCCTTTTTATGGTAATGTTCAATTAAAACATCGCCACAAAGATATGAAAATTGCACCATGTTTGTCTAACCTGATTCTTCATTATGGATAACATCTTAACATATCAGTAGTCTAAAATTTTCAAAAGGGATGATGCCCTAATAGGGAAGGATGAAACTAGGTGGATTGTCATGGTCGTTATAAGGTATTCGACCTAGTCAACCTGTTAAAAACCTTATAAAATTTCAAAAAAAAAAACCCGATGGGAAACCCATTACTTAATAAATTAATAATATATTATTAATTAAAATTTCTAATACCTAAAAGAATTGATAGATATAAATAAGGATGATAACAACTTTGTTCATGTCTATTATTTTCTATTAGTATTAATGAATATGTATTTATGTGAGATTTTTTTTTTTTTTTTTTTTGCTAAGAGAAGGTAATTGTGTATGTATTATATAGCAGAGAGAAATAGTTAAGTAAATAAAAAATTTGATGCAAACATTAACCATATACTTAAAATCAAAACATATAGAAGAGTCAAGATGAAACCAACATAGACCATTAAACTTATTGTATAACAATATTATTAGGTGCTTCATTAATGTCATTATAAGATACATAGGATGAACGGTATACAATAAATGAATTCCTTAATCCTCATTGTGTTACTTATGTTTTATAAACAATACAAATCAATTTCTTATGTAATAATTAATTAAGGAAAAAAATAGTCATTTGGCAAAAAAATTATAAATGGGTATAGTAAGTTGGGAAGTAGGTATCCTATTAGGGTAATAAGGTAGGTTTTGGGTATAGGATTAAAAATCCTATAAGGTTTTCGGAAGGGATTGGAAACCTTGTTAGTGTAGGGGAACGAGTCTTGAGTTTCTATGACCGGTCCTAAACTTTCCTGTTTACATCTGTACTAATAAGTTAGCAATTTTGAACTTTTCTTAAGAGCAAATAACGTTGGAATAAGCCGGTGATCCAAATTTTTAAAAGGGATGGTGCCTTAATGGGTTAATGATCGAGGACTTTCTTTATAAGGTAGATAGTGCCTTAATGGGCTAACATTTAAAGATTTTCTTTAAAAAGCAAATAGCACCCTGATGGATTGGCAATCTAGAATTTTCTTTGAAAAGTAGATAGCACCCTAGTGAACCAATAATCTAAAATTTTCTTAAAAAGGTAGATAACATCCTATAGGTCAAAAATTCAAAATTTTTCTTTAAAAGGGTGAATAGCACCCTAATGGATCAGTACCATAATTTTTTTTTTTTAAGAGTGCCCTATGAGTCAATAATATGGGGATTTTCTTTTTAAAAAGTGAATAATGTCTTATGAATTAGCAATCCAAAATTTTCTTTGAAAGGCAAACAGTACCTTGATGGGCCAACAATCTAGGTTTCCTCTTAAAAAAGTGAATAGCACCCTATGGCTCGATGATCCAGAATTTTCCTTAAAAAAGTAAATATTGCCCTAATGGGCTGGTGATTTAGGTTTTGATCTAAGTAAACTATCAAGAAGGAAGAGTTGAATTGATTGTTAACACTTTTCAACTTTTTCCTACTTCTAATTATTCAAGATTACCACAATCACTAAACATGCTCTTATATCCTGATGTATCAAAAGCTTAACAAATTTAGATCAAAGACTTGTGTGTGAAAGCCTAAACTATAACTTTTAATCTAATCTTTTATTTAGTTTTCTTTCTATTATGGCCTTTGATAAAGTTTTCCACTTTTCTTTCTTCCTCTAATACATAATTATACTTCTAATATTTAATTCAATTCATGCTCTATAACTTAGTATTGCATACAATGATTCAGATAACGAATATGTATATGTAGATAAAATAAATAGGCATCACCAAAAATAAAAAGTTTAGGGATCAGAAGATCCAATAGTGGTGTGTGTGTGTGTGTGTGTGTGTGTATGTATGTATATATTTCCTTCTTATGAGTTAGTCTTCTCTTATAGTACCAAGTGTTAAGGATCCTAGTATACCACAATGTAGATGAACTACACATGCAGCTATATCGAATAGCAACTAAGATGGATCTAAACCATGCTATAATCCAAAGGTTAAATGGAAGTCAAGGGTTTTAACATTATACATGCACTAGCTAATAAAAAACATAAGATAAGCTATACACAAACCTAATAGCTAACTTGATATGACACATAATCCAACTATAAGGCTTGTTTTCCACAATCATTAATAAAAGGATTGATAAGAGTCAAGTATTGTACTTGGTTGCAAAGCTACACAAGAACAATGCAGCTAAGAAAAAGAACAAGAATATTTACTATGTTTAAGATAGATGATTTGGCTCAATGTACATTTGGAGCTTTTATAGCAGCCTCTTAGGGTCACAAAATAGAATTTAGAATGACTACAAAGGGAAATTTACCAAAAAGGAGGAAAATACAAGTTTCAAAGCTTTTACAAAAAGGGGTAAAATTGACTAAAGACAAAAAGAATATCCTTTACAAATAGTACATCATATGGGAATGTCATAGACACGTGTCTTTGGATGCTTAGGCACTATCCTAATCAAGATAACAAATTCTATACGGAAACTAAGTAAGATAAGCTTACTTAGACTGATCGACCTTAGACATGGGCATTAGGAAACAAATCAGACGAGTCGATGGTCAACTTGGTCAAGATGTCTAGGAGCTTAGCAAAGTTAAGCATTTCATTCAACATCAAGGTTAAAGGCTAGCAAGAGCTCAAAAATCTAATCAAGTTGGTTGAATGCAGTAAGGACATCTCTTCAATAGTAGGATGGGGGTAATGATCTGATGTGCTAAGTTCTCCAATCCTCTAGCTCAAGTATAAATAATGGGTCCATGCATTTGATTCCTATCAAAATTAATTGAAAGAAATCAAGATGAGGTCTATAAGCTTTACTACAAGCTATTAGTTCCCATGACTTTACATTGCCTTACAATCCATACTTTAAGATTACATAAGTCTACGAAGTCTTCCTTACTATTCTCTCATATAATATACCATTAATTTAAAGAGTTTAGCTGCTCTCCTGAGGATTATCGTATGATTCCATACACCTTAGGTCAAACCTCTATATCAATAATAGATAAAACTTTTCCTCAAACTATTCCTTTGTTCTTTACTAAAATCCATGTCTTTCTTTGTGTCACTTCACTATATGTAATCATGGTGCCTTCTAATCTTCATCTTCAGTCTTTAAATAAACTTCATGACTAACATTCAAATGAATTTTTCTTGATAGTAGCTATTATCTCTTCAAATCTACAATGTTCTTTGCTATCATTGGATATTCATCATCTTGATTTTCTTCTTTTGTTCTTCAAATATGATATTTCTCATCTTGACAATATTTCTTCTTCTTCTTGTATATGATCTTGTGATGTTATGATATATCATTGAGATATGTTTTCAAAATATGTTAGCAGTAGCATAATCCACTATATTACCTAAATGTATCTCTACCTTAATACTAGTTCTTCACTTGTAATGTCCATAAATATTTCTATTTTTATATTCAACTTTTGTCTTGTTATCTTCTATAGCTTCTATAAGATCATTTTGGTTTTGCTTTTAATCTGCTTCTATACTCATATTGCTTTTGAATTCTATACTTGTGTAGCTTATGAATATTTGTATTTTCCTTGTTTTTCATAAGTTTTATTCTTCTACTAGTTCAAACTTTTCTTTCCTCCCTTCATCTTATTTGTTTGTTTTGTTTTTTTTTTTAACTATGATTTTAATCACACATTTACTTTTGGTTTTTATCACCATTTGTCACTAATGTTCTATTCATCTCTAGTTTTGATCAGTATTTCAAATATGTTTATCCACACTCGATAACTTGATTAGTAACACTAAGGTCATATTATTTTGTTATTATTGAAATGACTTTCATGGAGGTTCTAACACCATTGTTTTCGTAGAAAGGTGGATGACATCCTAATAAGCTAAGAATCAGGGAATTTCTCTTAAGATAGTGGATAATGCCCTATGGATTGATGGTCTGGGATTATCTTCAAATAGTGAATATCATCTTAACAGGCTAGTGATCCATTTTTTCCCTTTAAGAAATACATAGCATCCTAAATGGGTTTGCAATTTCAATTCTTCCCTTTAAAAAGAGAATAGCACCCTTCTTAAGAAAGCAAAAAGTTCCCTAATGAGCTGGCAATTCAAAATTTTAGAATTTAAAAGATTTCAGTGCTTTTTATTTTATTTTTTTCCTTACTACATGAAAATTTCTTTTTTGGCTTCTTTGTTATTGAAAACTACTTTTTTTATTAATGCTAATAGGCAATGGAGTCTTATAGGTTCCTATAAATTGCAAAAAACAACTAGCTTGGCCCATTACTGGATAATTAATTACATTTTCCAAGAGTGTTTGTCGACTTGGCCTTACCTCTTGAAATTGAATGAATGAATCAATTGATAAAAGGTTGTCTCTTTTGCTGGATCTTTAAATCTTCTAAGGTTCCTTCATGCCCCTAGGAAGACACCATTATTCATTTGATTTCAAACTTTCAAAAGTTTACTGCCTTAGAATAAGCATCTCATTTCTAATTCATGTAGTGTAAGATAATTTCCTCTCATATCTTACGACTTATTTTCACATTAGACTTTAATTCCGAAATTAATGCACCTTGTAAGTGATATGCTCTAGTCAATTAGCTAAGTCTTTTTAAGACTATAACATAGGCTTTTGATCAAAGGTTTAGCAAAGGAGATGTGATATGAGATAGATTCGAATGATTGGTCATGCAGCTATCTCTACATTGTATGCCTTTAATAATGTCGTGCTTTCTCTGACTTTAAAAAATATGGATGACATATTTTGTGTTTACACCACTCTATTGCAAGAATAAGAACAAATCACATATTGTATGACACAAGCTAATTAAAATAACAATTATCAAACTACTGATATTACGTACAGCAATTAACAATCTATGAGCAATAGATTGATAAGACTAAGAAAGAGAATTCAAAAGTCTTAATGATTGAATTGTGAGAAAACTTAACTCTCCCTAAACAAAGGAAATAAAGGATTGTAAATACTAAGCTTAAGAAACCATAGACAAAGGAAAAAGTGTAATTAAACATCCTTTAATACAAATAAAAAGATAAGTTGTAACAAAAAAGTGGACATGTACATGAATGTATACATGTAATAGGTAAGCATGTACTTATACAAGGGCTAGTACATGGGTGTAAACACCCCCATGCATCTCTCTGGTCTTCATGTCTCTAACTCCTCTCATATGCATAACCATCTTTCTCTTGATGGCACATGCTTTGTTCAATACACTTAGGTATACGAGTGTATTGTACAATAGTGTACTTCTTTGACCTCTTTATTCCTTTACTTTGATGCTCTTATACATGGCTTCCTTAGTCCTTGGCTTCCTTCCACACCTTCTTCCTTCTAAGGTGGCAAAGATTCCCCTTAAATCTTGTCATTTCCAGTTACCCTTTTGGTTATGATACCCTGCACATATCCTATTTGTGTTTCCCATCTAAAGGTGTTGCATAAACTAACTATGCTTTACCTTTCTCAATTTAGCAAGACTTTTAGGTCTCTTTATAACTCTTTTAATAAGAATCAAACCACCAGACCCTTGACCTGAGCCTAAGCCTTAAGACTAAAGAGCATGGCAAGATGAGTTCTTTCTTTATGCCCTACAACTGAAAAGTTCAAGCTGCTACAGTTTGCCGACCTGATGCGCTGCTTGAATCGAACTGTCTTGTGCTTATCAATAGTCTCTAGCTGTCGACCCAAGGTACACTTAAATGACAGTTCAAACCACCAAACAATCTGCTAAGCCAACTTGAATCCAAGCTATACCAAGTACATCAAAGCTGAATTCATCTCGGAAGAGTTACCTATTCAGCTTAATAATGCCGAACTTTCAGCTTAAATCAGCATTAATACTTAGCAATAGCTAAGCTAACCATACAGTTTGTCTATTTTGCCAAGCATACAACCACTGATCTTCCACTATGTGTCCGAACACCTCAAATGATGGAATTTTCTATACAAAATATCTGCTTTTGTTTATATTTCATTTATACCCTTCAAACACTCCTTGGATCATACTAATTTTGAACATTACCCTTTTTAGTCTTTTACATTTGTAGCAGTTGCTCTAATATTTCAAGTATAAATACCCATTGTAAATGTCATCGTAACACAATCATTAGAAATCATCAATATAGAATATACTTCCTTTCATAGGCATCTTTCTTTACTTACTTGATTCACTCTTATCCTAACCCTTAAATAAAGCTAGGTGGCAAATAACCTCATCGAGCTAACTTATGCGTTATATCGAGTTCACCTTGGTGAATCCTCAATAGTTCCTCGTTACATCATATCCTTGGAGCTAATCGTGGTTTTCGCTTGTTTGCTTCATTATTCTTGTACATTGCTATCCTCATTCTTCATGTTTTCTATAAAATTAGACCCACCCCTTACAATTGGCCTTGTCTATCCTTAGCATAGAATGTATCATCTTAGTCTCAAAGCAAAGGTTCATTTGAGTAAGTTGTTGTTCAATTGTGATTGTCTCTGTATAGTGTGTAATGCTATTGATAAGTATGTTGCAAATAAAAGGAGCATTAGTTTAGGTGTTTTAGAGAGTATTTGAAGTTTTGCTGCTACTGTGAGATTTTGTTGTGACGTACTCTACTTTGCCCTGTTTCGAACATATGAAAACAAAGCAAGTTTCAATTGGATTTATTATTCTTTAAAGTAGTTGTTGTGTTGGCAGTTAACCTGAACTTTCGTGTGGAGAAGTGTATATATGAGTTATTTGGCTTAAGAGGACAATGTATGCTGTTTCGTAGATTCTAAGTTTGTTACTAAGCCTTATCGAGAGGATGACATATCCAAGTGTCAATTCTAGCAGTAGAGATGATAATAGTGGTGTTGTCCACAATAGATGATAACCCTAAAACACCCCTGGAAGTATCAATGGGCAAATTGATGAGGTGGCTAACCTTATAGCTGATCCAACCCAAATTGTTCATAAATTGGCCTTTTGACCTGCCGAAGCCATACAGAATACTTCCTGAGTTGCTCAACCAATGAGAGGATAGATCCTAGCTCGACAAGATTAAGGTGGAGGAGTAGGAGGACGTATGTGGAGAAAAATTGACTTAGGTGATATGGATGAAGAAGCAGAAGAAGAGTACATTAGGGAAGAAGAGCAAGCTCAAGCACCCTAAGCTGCCAATCATTTGAAGCTTCAGATTCCAAGTTTCAATGGTTCAGAAAATGTTGATGACTTTCTAGATTAGGAAGAGAAGGTAAAGCTTGTTTTTTATTATTACCAATATGAAGACCTTGAGAAAGTGACGATTGCTATTATAGAGTTCTTAGTTTATGCCACAATATGGTAGAACAACTTCCAAATTATGAGAAGAGAAGAAGGATATAAGGAAGTAAGCACTTAGCCTAAGATGAAGATGATACTTAAAAACAGATTCGTGTCAAACACTTATTTACAAGAGACTTTTGCTCAACTTTAGGAGCTAAGACATGGAAGTCAAACTGTTGATGAATATGTTCAAGAGTTTTAAATACTCATGATTCAATGTGAAGTAGATGAAGCATCAACCCGAACAGTATCTAGATTTCTCACTGGATTGACAGGTGACATTCATGGAGCTTCAACATTTTACTGCATTAGACAAGGCTATAAGAATAACCCAGTAAGTGGAAAGAACAAAGGAGGAATAAGTCGAGCCGACCTCCAATGAGCCGACCTATCCAATCAAGTTGACTTGCTCAAGGAAATTACCAAGCTCAGCAAAGTGGTGAACTAAGTAGAAGAATAGATGTTAGAGCTAAACGAAAAGCTGTCATGACTTAAGGGGGGCCTAGTATAATTGCCTAAAATTTTCATATCATGTATGCACCCATGATCTAAAAATCGCCTTACAAGTCAAAAATTGCAAAACTTTAAATAATTAGTCACTCAAGTTTTTTATTTTTAATTTAATTAACTTACTATCACATATAAGTGACTATAGATATTCGATAAACCACAGCCCACCAAAACCGCAAAGAATTAGTATTGCCTACCGAATGATAAGATTAGGTAATGAAGTTCTAAAACTTAAACTTACGAAAGTCATAAAATTTGAATATAGTATTAATAATTATATATAATAATTCAAACCATTTACACAGTCTAGCCTCAGATTCTAACTTTTAAGCACCTCGACGCTGCTATTCAACACTCGGCTCTTAACCTATGCTTAATTATCTAGCAATTTGCAAGAGAAAACTATTGGGGAGTAAGCTACAAGAGCTTAATGAGTTATTCCTCACACTATACCAGCAAACAAGTTATCAAACAGTTTATTACCAAACATATGAATGCATGAATAAACAATATGTCAAACAATATATATGCAATTGACCAATGCTGCATCAAACATCGAATTTAACGCCCTCCAAAGTAAGAGTTAGAGATACATCAGCACCAATCACAATCAGGCTCTAACACCTGAGATTTTTTTAACCATAAATTTAAATTACATATTTCATGAAATACATTTTCCTTTCAAAGGAATCCAATAATACACAAAATCTCAAGTCTAACAGTGAGGTGGCTCCTATAGTCTACACTCACACCCTATAGTGGTGGTCTCTAGACACGACCTCCAATCACCTATAGTTAACGTTTCTAGTGCCAAGTAAACCTACGAACCAAGTATAAGGTCTTGTTGTACTAATACTCCTGCATTATACTAATCAAATCATATGGGAATTCGTCCCTCCAAGGCCCTTCATTACCAACATCGTGAGATGACACCTGGAACATTATATGTAATGTTCGTGCTTATGTATGATCTATTTAATTTCGATTAAGTCAAATATGATTAAGTCAACTTATGAGGCGATCAACAAATATCAACAAACCATTCAATTATGCAGCAATAAGTCAAGCAATCAATTATTCAACTATTATGTTTCATAATCTTTTACACAATACACAGCCAGTATTCAGGTACATGCATAACCTACAGCCCCATGTATAGAGTCATCGGAAGTACTCCCTCAGACATAATTGAAGTCAAGGGTCGTAATAGTCAGTTGGTAAGTTAGTGTTGATGTCATGATCACCTGACATTAGGGAATACGAAAAATAGTAAGTTTTAGGAATTAAATAGCTAAACTAGTAACGTAATTCGTACTATTTACTTAATTTAGCTATTGATTTATGTGAAATTGACGATTCAAGCTTTTTATCGAATCGTATATAACTTTTTCGATTTACTTCGGATCTTTATGAACTTATAGTCCATTTCGATCATTTTCGAACGTACTTTCTCGTAATAAGTCCGTTTTGGATGTTGTAACCCACGATTTTAATTGTGATATAAAAATATCACAAACTTCATTATTTTAACTTAAAAAGCTATAAAACATCAATTCAAATTTTTCTTAATATATTTATGATTTAATAATTATTTAGATCGTATAATTGATAATTTTCTTATTTTAAGTCTATTTTACTATAATTACCTATTTTTACTTATTTTTGAGATCTTAGAATTATTAATTCAATTTTTTCTACTTTATTATTTTTTTCTAATTAATTATTATTATTAGAAATTTTAAAAATTACTTAATTTATACATATATTATGACGTGGTAGCACGTGAAGGTGTCACGTGTCATATTTGTACTTTTTCCATAATTTTCCTATTTTATAGTGTAATTATATATATAAATACTTATTATTATATTTCATTAAATTTTCCAACTTACTTAATTATTAATTTTTTTTCTCCAAACTTACAATATTCTTATACATATATATATATATATTTATACTTATTAACTTAATATTATAGTATATTGTATATACTATTTACATATATACGTATTTTTATGTATAAATCACTATTCATATAAGTACATTTATACATTATATCATAACTTATTTTAACTTTATTTATACATTATGTACAAGTTTAATATACACTTATTTATACTATATATACTTATGTATATATACAGTTATACTATATACGTATATATATACTAAAATACAAAATATTATTAATAGTACTATATATGCATCTTCACGTCCAACAATAGACATATACATATATACAAAAATTCTTGTACTTTGAAAATACTAAGTATATATACATATATTTACTATATACGTATACATGTATATACCTCATATAGTAAAAATAATAATAATTACATATATATACATAACCACGTAAATGTGCATAAATAATTAAATTAAATACTAAATACATATACATGTATATAAAGGAAATACCCAGTACATACACATGTACTATACGTACATACATACATATTGTACATTCTAAATACACATATATATATATATATATAATACACATGCATATATATGTACAAACATACGTGTATAGGAAAATACATATTGTATAGTAGATACGTAATTTTTGCCTTCCTTTTATTTTTTCAAAATAGGTTATAAGGTCTTAAATTAGAAAATTTTCAAAAAATATAAAATTAAAGAAAACCCCCAAAAATGAAGAAATTTAGAAAAAATAGGAATTTTAGAAAAATACAAAAAAAAATAGGAAAAAACACAAAAAAATAAGAAATTTAGAAAAAATGGAAAAATTTAGTAAAACATATAAGAAATTTGAAAAGTCACAAAAAATAAAAAAAAAAATAGGGAATTTAAAAAATAACAAATTTTTAGGTTGTTTAAATAGAATAAAATTTTAATTTAAATAAATTTGAATAAAAGTTCATTGAGCCTAAGCTTAAATTTAAATCTAATCCAAGCTGACCTAGTTCATATATGCAATTTAAATCACATATGGATAAGGTATAGACCAATGACCTAACAGTAAAACAATTAGATTAAGGCATTGGAAGTAGGAAAATGTTTTTTTTTTTTCTCTTTTTCTTTTTTTAAACTCCATGCGTGACCACATGTCAAGTAATCGTTGCTTAACCATAACACATGGCAATTTATGACTGGTCGCGACAACAAATTTTCTTTTCCCCGTATTTTTCTCCTACTTTCCTTTTGTTTTTTCCTTTTTAAAGATACAATGATTAGGACAAGGGGGATTGGATTTAAAAAAAAACACATGCATACGAGGGGGTTTGATATCAAAAACATACTAACACACACACAGAAGGGTGGAACGAATTCATTTTCAAAAGAAAAACACAGTACAACGCATAAGGAGGGGGGTTATGATTTCCAGAAAACATAAACAAAGAGGGAGACCTACGGTAGACAAGCTTCTCTCTCTCTCTCCATTGTCAACGTTTCTCTCTCACTCTCAGCTTTCTTTCTCTTTCACAGACCCTCTCAAGACACTCTCTCTCTCTTAATAGACCTACAAATCTCTCTCCAACAATCCACACACATACTAGCCGAACCCACACACACACAAGACCCGACGCCCCTATCCCCGAACTCTCTCTCATTAAATTGCACCCATGCATCGTCGAACCACGACCAACGCAACTCTCGACCCTCACTCTTGGTACAATCACTCCACCTTACGTCACAACCCATACCAAACTAACTTGCGACCTACTGTCCTCCATCCAAACCGATATACCGCCACTATAATCTAAGTAGGATCCCTCTCAGCCTTCACCCTTTCGAACACATTGTCGAACCCCCACACACACACTAACCTCAATCTCTCTCTCTCGCACCCAACCTACTCTCTGTCTAACCGAACAACACACAGCCACTGCAGCCCACTCTCTCTTTGGGCTACCACCTTACATAACCCTCTCTTCCTCTCTCCTTACATACAGTCACACCACCTCTTACATGCACACAACTAAACCATGTACGCCACTCCCACAGCCGCATAACCTAAACATAAGCTGGATTACTCGCATATGAACACCATCTGACACCGCTGTGACCACCGCTTCAACCACAGCCCAGACCACCTCCATTAGTAGTGGCATTGAACCAAACCCACGATCTCCAATAGATTACCCACGAAAGTAGCCTTTCCCAATCGATTGGGCAATTGAAACTCCCTTTGAAGCACCTCTCTGATCAGTTGCGCCTGACCCATGATTGACTAGAGGTCCAACCCTGCCCAACCAACTCGACCCAGCCATCCCGAAACAAAGCTCCAATTTGACCTGCGCCCTTTCCCAATTTGGTCCAAGCTGTTTTCTTTTTTTATTTACTTTATGTATTTCGTTTTATTGTTTGTTGTAATCTGTAAATGTATCCGTAAATAAAAAAAAGAAAAAAAAAAGAAAAAACAAGGAGGGAAAAAGAAAAGGAAAAAAAAAGAGAAAAACCGAAAAAAGAAAAAGAAGAAGAAGAAAAAAATAGTTTAGTTTTATTTATTTATTTATTTTAAGCATAATAGAAATAGATAAAATAATAAATAAATAATAATCATCAAATAAGAAATAATGAAAATAGTTTTTATCACTTAGAGAATCAACTTTTCAAAAATAAATAAATCAACCATTTTTAAAAATTAGGATCATTTTGAATTTTCAAAAATAAAATCCAATTTAAGATCTTTAGAATTTTTTCTTCAAATAAATCAAAATGGGTAAAAATGTAAACTCGACTGTTTCTCAAAAATTAAAATCAAATCACCCGCTAAAGTTTTCATAAAGGAACTACAAAAGTCTAATCTTAAATAGCGGGTACGTAAGCACTCGTATGCATATACAAGGTGATTTAAAATATAGAAGTTTTTTTTTCATTTTTAGATATTCGTGTAAATTGATTAATTTACTCACATGTATCATAATTAGCTATTTTAGAAATAAAAAAGGGTATATTTGAAAAACGAAGTTAAATTCAAAAAGTTAAAAAGTAGTACCCGTTTAGGGTTTAATAAATTAGCCTTGAATCTAGATCTCTAGTTTAAAAAAAAAAAAAATCTCCTGTTTTATAAATTGGTTTTTCAAATAATAGATCGGTAGCTAAGTTATAACCAATCCATCTAATTGATTATAACTTAACTCTTTTTTCCTAACTCCAATCAAGTGCCAACTCCAATCCCTTTTTAAATTGAAAAAACGGTTTTCTTCAAACCCTAATCGATGATCAATATCAAACGAGTAAAGTTTAGTATTGATCAATTTAAAGAAGACTTAATTTTATAAAAGAACCAGGAAAATAAAAAACCAGGCTCGATAGCTTGGCGACTCCACAAAGGAAGTCAAGAGGGTTAACTACTTAAAAATATTTCGAAATTAAAATTGATTTTCAAATTACCCATCTTGTTTAATTATTAGTTTATTTATTTATTCATTCATTTGTATATTCATTTATTTATTTATTGTTGACTTCATGTATATATTTGTTTTAATTAGCATAATCATTTTGTAAATTACATACTCCCGGGCATGAGGGGTTTCATTTGTTGCATCAAAAATGCAAAGTAGATGCAGTCAGACCCAGGTCGTCTTAGGACCTTAGGGTGGAGAGCCATTGTGTAAGTTCTAGGCATAGTGAGGCAACCACCATTCGAGGCCGATCAAGCTACCCCCTCTTAAGCTTTCTTGCATACATTCTTCTAGGCTTGGCAAATAGCTAATAGGACGACATTGTTACAAATTAGAAAAAGAAAAGACAATCCTAAGCTTCTATATTCTCTTAGCTTTTGTTTATTTGTCTGTACTATTATCTTACATATCACACACATTGGGATATGCAGGATCATTTGTTGCATCAAAGATGCAGGGTAGATACAGTCAAACCCAAGCCGTCTTAGGATCTTAGGAGAAGAGCTATTGTATAGGCTTCAGGTGCTGTAGCGTAACCACTACTCGGGGTTAATTAAGCCACCTCACTTAAGCTTAATATTCCCAATGAAAGTGTTCTTCAACGAGTAAGGTCACAAAGCTTAAGAACCTTTTAGAACTCACCCTAATTACATATACTCCCATCTAAGCTTGAGTTAATATACTACCTTTATGAAATCACTACCCTACTAATCTTTCAAGAGTTTTTGCAAACAAGTTTTTGAAAATTATAGTAAGGTTGCAACTTAAGGAGTAATATATTAACCCAAATGACCCTAACATTTGCATATTTCCATGTTTTTGTTTTTTGTTCATTACATTGATGACTGATCCTTATCCATAAAATGTGTAGACTTAGGATAGCAGACAACTAAGCAAATGATTAAGCAAGCAATAAGCCACTAGGCACCTCTAGATTTCACACGCAGGTGTTGAGAGATGAAATTGCCTACTTGAAGAAAAAGCTTGAGTGTTCTGAAGCTACAACCAAGCCTTCAGGTCACTTTTGGCACAGGTCATTGGGGATACTTATGAGATGATAGAGGACCTTAAGGCCCATATACAGGACTTAATGTAAAGTCTTTCCAGTTTAGATCTAAAGAGCCTAGAATAAAGTTCCAGAATAAATACTAGGTTCTTTGCCTTTGTTTATGTATTCTGATCTTCCTTTTTCAAAATAATAAAGCTCTCTTTAGTTCATCGTTCGTCATTCTTTAACATTCCCGTCTTTGTAAATAGTCTTTCATTTAACTACTATTCGATCTCATTTAGGAAAATGTAAATTAAATCTATAAACTTGTAAATAGAAACTAAAAAAAAAAAAAAGAAAAAAAACCACTATCCTTATTTGTAAATTATTTTTTGAAAATAAAACTTTACCTTTCTCTGTCTAAAAATAAAATTGAAAAAAAAATGAAAAGAAAAGTTGCCAACAGCTATAAATCCTTATTGGCCTAAGGAACCAACACAAGCTTAAGCCTCTGGCTCATTTAAGTAACCAACCTAAATACTTGGTTTTCAAACCACATGAGGTCCCTTAACCTATTAAGGAAGCCAAATACGAGCTTCTTGGCCCATTTAAGCCAAACACAAGTCCCTTAGCCCATTTTACCCTAAATACAAGCCCTTTAGCCCATTCAACAAACATAAGCCCTTTGGCCTACTCAAGCAGCCAACCTAAACATTTGACTTTCAGCCCACACCAGACCTATTAAAGAAACCAATACGAGCCCTTTGTCGCCATCTAATCCAAGCATAAACCACTTGGCTAACGCTAACCTTGGGCCCATTTAGGTAACCTACCTAAACACAAGCCACTAGGCCAACTAGCCAATCCGAACATCAACCATGGCCCATCAAGGTAGCCGACTTGAGCAAAATCCTCAACCCCTAAAAGTAACTAAGCTAAGCCAAAACCCCTAATCTATTTAGAAAGCTAAGCTCAATCATGAACCAAACTAGAACATAAAATCAAATACTAGGGCATGATTTGAGAAACTGGGGGGCAAAACCTGATCCTGCGCAAATAAAAAACAGACTCCTTCTTAAAAAACCGGTAACTCACTTTTTGAAAGTTTAGGAGGAGAAGAGGTAAGCTATATCTTATACACTAACCAAAAACACTTTGAGAGTTGAGCGACATAATGGTGAGAATACTTTGAACTCATTAGTTAAAGGAGGTTCACATTAAATGTGATACGTAGATTAAAGTGAAATTAGGCATTCATTTCTAAATCCTAAACATAATCATCTATTGTTCACCCTGTTGGACCTATTTGGAGAATTTCTAAATTTAAACCTTATCAAGAACCACCCTATAATGAGGCAATTCAAAGGTTAGGGTCATTGATCAAAAGATAGGGGTAAGATTAGTTTATGCTTGTTTAAGTAACATTAATTCAAAAACGACTTTTATTTTTGATAAATTATTTTTCTTTGAAATGAAGAAGTGTCAATTTCCTTTTTCAACCACCTCAAGCCTATACACTTAAAATCCATAGAATTAGGGCCTTGAATCATTTAAAAAGAAAAAAAAAACTCAGCAATGGAAACAATCACTCTTGGAGCCAAAAGAAAAGAGAGAATAGTAAGAGATGGTGGGGCAAAGCAATTAAAAAAAAGCAGAAGAAGAAAAGAAGCCAAAGAATTAGGCCCAGAAGTGTAAGACGAAAAGCCTCAAGAAATATTTCACATCTCAGTAGGGGCAACCAAACCAAACCAAACCAAAGGGCCGGGAGTCAATGCCCAAATAGCTTTAGAAAACACAAGGCCCTAAATCACACACCTAAGCCCAGAAACCCAAATTTCCATATCCACACTAACACTCTAAAGCCTCTCTTATCTAGAGTGAATCACGTAAGGCCTCCACACCTATAATACCGCCCTTACACATGTAAAAGCTCTTCCAATCTTGAAAGATAATTTATCTTTAATAAAAATTGTTTTTAAAACTAGGGTAAGTATACTTCTAATTTTTCCCTAAGGTTCTTGATTTGTACACCCGGGATTACTAAAAGTATTTCTATCAAAATAAGCCTTTTCATTAATCCTTTTTGAACCCTTGGACTAAAAGCCTAAATTCATAAGGGTAAACCAAAAAAGACCTAACGAATTGATCAAGGAGTATCACTTATAAAATGAACTATAATTTTTGGAACTGAAGTTGAGAGCAGAATCTAAACCAAGAGCTAATAAGGAAGACCTCTTTGACTAAACTAATTGTAAATTACCTTCTCCTTAAGAAAGGAATGTCTTAAGATCACAAAAGCCCTAAGAGAAGCCCTAGGGTCAAGGGCATTAAGAAACTCCACATGATTACAAAGGATAGGGGCAGTTATAAGATTGTTCCTTAAATAAGAATTATACCCGTTGGCAAAGCTTTCAAAAACAAAAACCAAAAAAAAAAAAAGAGAGAGAGAGAGGGAGAAAGAAAAAGAGAAAAAGGAAAAAAGAAGAAAGAGAAAGTAAAGGCTTGCTACAAAATTTTTTCCAATCCATGTCAAGGGGCCTAAACCCTAATGTTCTTTTTATATAAATGGTTTTTTCAGCAATCTTCCTGTAAATACTTTTCCAAGTCAAGAAGTCTTTTAAATTTGGTTGCTTGCCTTACTTTAGTTCTTCAATCCTTCATCATTTTATGCTTAAAGTTCAAGCCAGCTCTTAGAGCGTTGTCCCCTTTTCTTTTCTTTTTAAGGTTTCAGCCAACCTTTAGGGCATTATCCCGTCTTTCTCTTAGGGTTCAAGCCAACTCTTAGAGCACTAATCCCTTTTTTATTCTTTTTAGGGTTCCAGCTAGCCTTTAAGGCATTGTCCCATCTTTCCCTTAGGGTTCAAGTTAACTCTTAGAGCACTATCCTCCCTTTTATTTCTTTTTAAGGCTCCAGCTAGCCTTTGGAGTGCTATTTCGTCTTCCTAGGGTATCAGTTAGCTCTTAAAGTGTTGCTTTCTTTTCCTATTCTTTTTTTTTCTTTTTGTTCTAACTAGCGTTTAAGGCATTGTCCCGTCTTTCGAGAGTGTTAGCAAACTCTTAAAGCACCGACTCCTCTTTTATTCCTCTTAGGGATTTAACCAACCTTTAGGGCGCTATCCCATCTTTCATTTTAAGGATCTCATTAGCTTTTAGGGCATCATCTTATCTTTCTAAGCTACTAGCCATCTTTTAATCCCTCCGTCATCAACTCCATATAAGGTTTTTAGCGAACCCGTTAAGCGCTTTCTTTCACTAATTCTCGAAGCGAACCTACAGGGCACTTCTCTTTCACCTGTCTCTTAGCGAGCCTATGGGACGCTTCTCTTCATCAAATTATCTTAGCAAGCCCGTGGGGCACTTCTATTCCTTTGGCAAGCCCATAGGTTTCTTTCTTTCACCAAGTTCTCTCAAACGAGCCCACGAGGCGTTTCTCTTTCACCAATCTCATAGCGAGCCCATAGGGCGCTTCTCTCATCAAATTCAATCAAGGAAGCCCATAAGATGCGTCTCCTCATCAACTTTCTTTGAAGCGAGCCCAAAGGGTGCTTCTATTCTTTTAGGAAGCCCATGGGGCACTACGGGGTACGTCTCTGCATCAGTTATCTCTTAGTGAGCCCATAGAGCACTTCTCTCATAAAATCCTCCCAAGAAAGCCCAAGGGGTGCTTCTCTTCATCTGGTTTCAATTAAAGGTCTTAGCTAGCTCTAGGAGCATTTCACCCATCCCGCCTAGGTTAGTCAGCTTAAAGAAGCACTACCAAGTTTTCCAAATTGATCAAATTCTAGGGTAGCTAGTCCCCAAGAAATGCTCCCACCTAGGTTAGTCAGCTCAAAGGAGCACTACCAGGTTTTCCAAATCGATTAAACATTAGTGTTGCTAGTCCTCGAGAGATACTCCCGCCTATGATAGTTAGCTCAAAGGAGTACTGCCAGGTTTCAAATCAATCAAATTTTAGGGTTGCTAGTCTATGAGAGACACTCCCGCCTAAGATAGTCAGCTTAAAGGAACACTACTAGGTTTTCCAAATCGATTAAACATTAGGGTTGCTAGTCCCTAAGAAATGCTCTTACCTAAGATAGTCAGCTTAAAGGAACACTACCAGGTTTCAAATCGATCAAATTTTATGGTTGCTAGTTTACGAAAGATACTCCTGCCTAAGGTAGTCAGCTCAAAGGAGCATTGCCAAGTTTTCCAAATTGATCAGATTTTAGAGTTACTAGTCCCCGAAAGACGCTCCCGCTTAGGATAGTCAACTCAAAGGAGCATTACCAAGTTTTCCAGATTAATCAAATTTTAAGGTTGTTAGTCCTCGAGAGACATTCCCACCTAGGATAGTCAACTTAGAGGAGCACTACCAGGTTTTCCAGATCGATCAAATTTTAGGGTTGCTAATCCCTGAGAGATGCTCCTGCTTAAGATAATCAACTCAAAGGAGCACTACCAGGTTTCAAATCGATTAAATTTCAAGGTTGCTAGTCTTCGGAGACACTCTCGCTTAGGATAGTCAACTCAAAGGAGTACTACCAGGTTTTCCAGATTTATCAAATTTTAGGATTACTAATCCCTAAATGACACTCCCGCCTAAGTTAGTCAGCTTAAAGGAGCATTGCCAGGTTTCAGATTGATCAAATTTTAAAGTTACTAATCCCCGAGAGATGCTCCTGCCTAGGATAGTCAGTACTGCCAGGTTTCAGATCAATCATCAGCTTAGAGGAGCATTACCAAGTTTTCCAAATCGATTAAATTTTTGAGTTGCTAGTCCCCGAGAGACACTCCCGCCTAGGATAGTTAACTCAAATAAACACTATGAGGTTTTAAATAAATCCCAACTTAAGGTTACTAGTCCCCGAAAGACACGCCCGCCTAGGATAGTCAACTCAAAAGAGTACTACCAAGTTTTCCAGATCAATTAAATTTTAAGGTTGCTAGTCCCCGAGAGATGCACTGCCTAGTTTAGTTAGCACAATAAAGCACTACTAGGTTTCAGTTCAAGGTCTTAACCAGCTCAAAGAGCGCTTTTCCTGCATTAGTTAGTCAGCTCATTAGGGCACAACTAAGTTGTCTCACTCAAGTTTAGGGTCTTAGCCAACACTAAGAGTGTTTTACTCACCTTGGTTAGTCAGCTCATTAGGGCACAACCAAGTTCTCTCATTTGGGTTTTAGCCAGCTTTAAGAGCGTTTTGCCCACCTTGGTTAGTCAACTCATTAAGGTACAACCAAGTTCTCTCATTAGGATTTTAGCTAGCTCTACAAACGCTTTGCCTACCTTAATTAGTCAGCTCATTAAGGCATGACCAAGTTTCCTCATTTGATTTAGGGTCTTAGCTAACTCTATAAGCACTTTGCTCACCTTGGTTAGTGAGCTCATTGGGACACAACTAAGTTTTCTCGTTCCATTTTAGGGTCTTAGCCAACTCTAGTAGCGCTTCGCCTACTTTACCTCGATTCATCAACTCATAAAAGCACGACCAAACTTTAATTCTTCTTTCCATCTTTTTGACCACCTCTTAGCGTACCACCCTTCTCTTCTCCAAATCCCTAATGGATTAGACCGAAGATTGCTAGCTAGCTAGCTGTAGCACTTCTTAGGATAAAATCCATCCTTAGGGTAAAAATAGTGTCTGTTTTCTATTTGTGGCAAAGTTTTGCTCAAACTTCACTGCAAAGAGAGGCAACTGTAAACATGTAATTTTTAAACATCACCCCCGGCCATGTAAAATTAAAGAAAACCTAAAAAAAAAATGAAGAAATTTAGAAAAAATAGGAATTTTAGAAAAATACAAAAAAAATAGGAAAATAGGAAAAAGCACAAAAAATAAGAAATTTAGAAAAAATAAAAAAAAAATGGAAAAATTTAGGAAAACATATAAGAAATTTGAAAAGTCATAGAAAATAAAAAAAATAGGGAATTTAAAAAGTAATAAATTTTTAGGTAGTTTAAATAGAATAGAATTTTAATTTATATAAATTTGAATAAAAGGTCATTGAGCCTACGCTTATATTTAAATCTAGCTCAAGCTGACTTGGTTTATATATGCAATTTAAATATACATATGAACAAGGTACAGGCCAACGGCCTAATGGTAAAATAATTAGATTAAGGAATTGGATTTAATTAGAGATTAAGGGATCGAGACTCATTGGAGGTAAGAGAATGTTTTTTTTTTTTCTCTTTTTTTTTTTAACTCAATGCGTTACCACATGTCGAGCTGTCATTGGGCCACATGTTTGACCATGACATGTGGCACTTTATGACTGGTCATGACAACAAATTTTCTTTCCCCCATATTTTTCTCCTACTTTCCTTTTTTTTTTTCCTTTATAAAGATACAAAGATTGGGACAAAGGGGATTGGATTTAAAAAAAAAAAACACATGCACACGAGGGGGTTTGATATCAAAAACATACTGATATACACACAGAAGGGTGGAGGGAATTCGTTTTCAAAAGAAAAACATAATACAATGCATAAGGAGGGGGGTTTTGATTTCCAGAAAACATAAACACAAAGGGGGACCTATGGTGGATAGGCTTCTCTCTCTCTCTCTCTGACCTTCAGCATCTTTCTCCTTCTCTACTACAATCTCACTCTCTCTCAATCAGGTCTCTCTCTCTTCTCTGATTATCTCTCTCTCCATTGTCGACATCCCTCTCTCACTCTCAGCATTCTTTCTCTTTCATAGACCTTCTCGATACACTCTCTCTCTCTTGATAGACCTACGGATCTCTCTCTAACGATCCATACATATACTGGCCGAACCCACACATACATACAAGACCCGATGCCCATATCCCCGAATTCTCTCTCATTGAATTGCACCCATGCACCATCGAACCACGACCAACGCAACTCTCAACCTTTACTCTCAGCATAGCCACTCCACCACACATTGTAGCCCATACCAAACCAACCCGCGACCCACTATCCTCCATCCAAACTGACCCAACGCCACTGCCATCCAAGTTGGATCTCTCTCGGCCTTCGCCCTTTCGAACACATCGCCGAACCCAAACACATACATTGACCTCAATCTCTCTCTTACACCCAGCCCACTCTCTCTCTAACCAAACAACATACAGCCATTGCAACCCACTCTCTCTCTTAGCCACCACCTCACACAACCTTCTCTTCCTCTCTCCTTGTACACAGTCACGCTACCTCCCATAAGTACACAATTAAACCATGTATGCCGCTCCCATAGTTACATGACCCAAACACACACCAGATCACCCACGCACAAACACCACTCAACACCACTGCGACTGTCACTTCAACCACCACCTAAACCACCTCCGTTGGCAGTAGCATTGAACAAAACCCACGATCTCCAATAGATTACCTACAAAAGTGGGCTTTCTCAGTCGATTGGGCCACTGAAACACCCTTTGAAGCACCTCTCCAAATGGTTGCACTTGACCTATGACTGACTCGAGGTCTAACCCTGTCCAACTGACTCAACCCGACCATCCCGAAACAAAGCCCCAATCTGACTTGCGCCCTTTCCTAATTTGGTCCAAGCTATTTTCTTTTTTAATTTATTCTATGTATTTCATTTTATTGTTTGTTGTAATCTGTAAATTTATTTGTAAATAAAAAAAATAAAAAAGAAAAAAAAGGAGGGAAAAGGAAAAGGGAAAAAAAAGAAAAAAGAGAAAAATCGAAAAAAGAAAAAAAGAAGAAAAAAAATAGTTTAGTTTTATTTATTTATTTATTTTAAGCATAATAGAAATAGATAAAATGATAAATAAATAATAATAACCAAATAAGACACAATGAAAATCGTTTTTATCACTTAGAGAATCAACTTTTCAAAAATAAATAAATCAACCATTTTTACACATTAGGATCATTTAGAATTTCCAAAAATAAAATCTAATTTAGGACCTTTAGAATTTTTTCTTCAAATAAATCAAAATGGGTAAAAACGTAAACCCAACTATTTTTCAAAAATTAAAATCTAATCACTCGCTAAAGTTTTTCATAAACGAACTATGAAAGTCTAATCCCGAATAACCAGTACGTAAGTACTCGTACGAGGTGACTTAAAATACGGAAGTTTTTTTTTTCATTTTTAGATGTTCATGTAAATCGATTAATTTAGTCACATATATCATATTTAGCTATATTAGAAATTAAAAAGGATATATTTAAAAAGCGAAGTTAAATTCGAGAAGTTAAAAAATGGTATCTGTTTAGAGTTTAATAAATTAACCCCCGAATTTAGATCTCTATTTTAAAAAAAAATACCGATTTATAAATTGATTTTTTAATCGATAGCTAAATTATAACCAATCTATCCAATTAGTTATAACTTAACTCTTCTTTCCCAACTCCAGTCGAGTGGTGACTCTAATCCTTTCTTAAATTAAAAAAACGGTTTTCTTCAAACCCTAGTCGAGGATCGATATTAAATGGGTAAAATTTAGTACTAATCAGTTTAAAGAAGACTTAATTTTATAAAAGAACCGAGAGAATGAAAAACTAGGCTCGACATATATGTATCACTATTTATACCTATATACATATACCATATATCATACATAATATATATATATATCCACTCCTTTATACATATGTATATAAATAAATAAAGAAGATACATAATACATATATACTTATATATATTTATTTATTCATGCATACATATATGTACAATTAAATAAACAAATACTTAGTATACATGTACATACTATATGATATATATATATATATACAAAAAAAATTAAATAAATACTTACCTAATTACTTTAATAATTTGAGTAATAGAAAAAAGAATCCCCTTAACTTTCGTCTATTCTTCCTCCTCTTCTAAATGCTCTAGTTTACCTTTTTCTTTCTCTTTGGTTTTCGATTTGTGTATGCTTTGGTTTTTCTTTTTCTTTTTTCTGTTTTCCAGGTTTTGGTTTGCTTCCCAGGACATGAAGTAACTTCCAGACAAAGATAAATAAAGAGAAGAAAATAAAGATAAGGAAAGAAGAAACAAGTCTAGGCTAGCCTAAGAATTAAATGGGATGGGACATATACATAATATCTTTATTTTATTCTCATCACACAACACTTGGAGGGGATAAAAAAACGTGGGCTACTAAGCTACTAGACGTAGAACAAGAAGAAAATAGAAGAAGGAAAATGAAAGAAAAGAAAATAAAGAAAAAAGAAAATAAAAATAATTATATATAATTTTTCTAAACATAAAAATAGTAAAAATAACATTTATAAATTAATTTTAGAATTTTATAAAAATTTATCAATTTAATTAGTACTCGTTACGATTATAATTTTTACATGCTATTTTAACGTTTTCGTTAAAAGTTTTACGCGATTTAGTCGATAATTGTGAATAACTATGGTTATATCACTATTAAATAATATTTATTCATTTTATAAGCTTAAAATTATAGTTTTAAGATTTTGATTTCGATTTCGATTTCGATTTCGAGTATTTATGCGTACATCAAATTTAGTGTTTTTATACGCAATTTAGATTTCAATCGATTTTTTAGAGTTTTTATTACTTATAATATATTTAAATTTATAACTTAATAAAATTTTTATCTTACTTGGCCATATCAACTCCTAAAGTTATTTACAGTATTCAAGCTTAATCCTATACCTAAATAGTTAAATTTGCGGGGTTTACAAAAGCCAACTAACTGAAAGTAAAGTACAGTTGAGAATGTAAGAGAAGGGACAAGGATCTAAGGGGAAGATGAGCCAGATCAAGTGCTTTAAATGTCAATGATTTTGGTACATTGCTGCTTAGTGTCTAAACTGAGGAACTATGATTATCAAGGGAAATATCCTAAAGCTCGAAGTAGACAACATAGATGAGGAACCAGAGGAGAAAAGAGAATTGGAAGAGAAGGTTGAGGTCAATGCCAAGCTAATTGAGGAACATGTGTTTGCTGAGGATCCAGACAAATTAACTCTAGTTGTCTGACGAGCCATGAGTATACAATCATCTACCGAGGAGGAACAGAGAGAGAACTTATTCCACATCACTTGCACAGTGAATGAGCAAGTTTGTACACTCATAGTGGATAATGGGAGCTACACAAATGTTGCATCTGCCAACTTAGTTCGAAAGCTGAAATTACCAACCATTACACATCCAAGGCCTTATAAACTGCATTGGTTAAATGAAAAGAGAGCATTACACGTCACCTAACAAGTACAGCTGCTGATCTCTATTGGGAACTATTATGATGAAATTCTTTGCAATGTGTTGCCCATGCATGCATCTCATGTGTTACTAGGTAAACCTTAGCTTTTTTATCAGAAGGTTATTCACGACGGTTTTAGAAACATGTATGTGTTTGAGAAAGATGGTAAAAAAAAATTACCTTGAACCTTATGACACCAAGTCAAGTAAGTAAATTATAAGCCAAATTAGCTCAAGTATTGAAGAAGACTTTGGTACTAAGTAGAGCCGAGATTCGAACAACCATCAAGTCTGACTTACCAACCTTCCTATTGGTAAGGAGACTTCTGGAATTGAAGGAATAAGTGAAGCTGCTAAAGGAGGTCAAAAAGTTGCTCAATGAATATTCTGACTTGTTTCTCAAGCAATTGCTTGAGGGATTACCCTACTTCGAGGTATTAAGCACTGCATTGACTTGATACCTAGCACTACACTACCAAACAAGCCTATTTATAAAATGAATCACGAGCAAGCCATAGAGCTCTGGAGACTAGCCAAGGAGCTATTAAAGAAGGAATATGTAAGAGAAAGTCCTAGCCCCTGTGCTATGCCTACATCACTTATGCCGAAGAAAGATGGCACTTGGTGTGTGTATGTAGATAGCAGAGTTGTTAACAAGATTATGATCAAGTATGGATATCCCATTCCAAAGCTAGAAAATATGTTAGATGAACTAAGTGGTGTTGAGGTATTCAACAAGATTAACTTAAAATCAAGATACCACCAGATTCGAATGAGTTAAGGGGGTGAATGAAAAATAGTTTTTAAGACCCAACATAGCTTATACGAGTGGATGGTCATGCCTTTTAAACTGTCAAATGCTCCAAGCACTTTTATGAGATTGATGAACATTGTTCTGAGAGACCTAATTAGGAAGTTTGTTATCATCTACTTTAATGACATCCTCATATATAGTATCGACCTTATAAGTCATATTGACTATCTTTGAGTTATTTTTGATGTCCTACAAGTAGAGAAATTATTCAAAAACATGAAGAAATGTTGTTTCTGTCAAGAAGAGGTGATCTTCCTAAGTTATGTAGTTAGTGGAGAAAGATTAAGAATTGATAAAGAGAAAGTTTGAGCCATTGTTGAGTGGCCAACCCTAACTTTATGTGTCGAGGTGAGGAGTTTCCATAGATTAGCATCGTTCCACCTATGCTTTATCTAAGGATTTAGTTCTATAGTAGCATCTCTAGCTAAACTAAAGAAGAAGAGTGTAGAATTCAAGTAAGGAGAGAAAGAAGAGAAGAGTTTTGCCAAGGTAAAAGCAAGGTTGACCTCTACCTTAGTCTTGGCTATGCCAAACTTTGATAAAATGTTTGAGCTTGAATGCAACACTTCAGGTGTTGGCATCAAAGTTGTGCTGATGCAAGAAGGTTGACCTGTCACTTATCATAATGAAAAGCTTAAAGGAACACAACTAAACTATTGAATATATGACAAAGAACTCCTAGCATTAATTAGAGCTCTTCTCATATGGCAACATTACCTTCTACCAAAGGAATTTGTCATATATATGAATCATGAGTCCTTAAGGTACCTGCAAAGACAATCAAAGCTTTCTAAACACCAAGCTCGATGGATCGAATTTCTGATCATCAAATACAAGCAAAGCAAGAATAATATAGTTTTCAATGCCCTATTAAGAAGACATGCTCTTCTTACCAAGTTGCAGACTAGACTGCTAAGGTTTGTAAGCGTCAAAGAACAATATCGACACTTGAGCAAGGAAAGGTTTCCTAACAAAAGGAAGAACAAGCCGTCTACCAAAGCTAAAGGACCATTCAAGATACTCCAAAAGATAAACGACAATGCATACCAACTAGAACTACCACAAGACTTCAGAATGTCAAATATGTTTAATGTTGCCGACCTCAGTCCTTACTAACCCAAGAAAAAATTGGATGAGGACCAGCTGGATTTGATCCTAAATCCCAATCAACTAGGCAAGTATGATAGGAATCAAGCCACTAAACCCCTGACCTAAGCAAAAGCCCAAGCCTGAGGACTAGAGAACATGGCAAGGTAAATTCTTTCTTTATGCCCCACAACTGAAGAGTCTGAGTTGTTGTAGTCTACTAACCTAATGCCCTACTCGAACCGAACCCTCTTATGCTTATCTATAGTCTTTAGCTACTAACTAGAGGTACACTAGGACAACAGTTTGGACCATCTAAACATCTGCCTAGCCAACCTAAACCTGAGCTTTACCAAGTACATCCAAGCTAAATTTAGCTTAAAACAATTACCTACTCAGGTCGATAATGCCGAACTTTCAACTCGAATCGACATCAATACTCGATAATAGCTAAGCCAGCCGTATAGTTTGTCTATTTTACCATACGTACGACCACTGATCTTCCTCCATGTATTTAAGCACCCTAAATGATAGAATTTTCTGTACAGAACAGCTACTTTTGTTGGTTTTTCGTTTATACCCTTCAAACACTCCTTATATCATACTAATTTTGGACATTACCATTTTTAACCCTTTCCATTTGTAGCAATTGCCTTAATATTTCGAGTATAAATATCCATTGTAAATGCAACCGCAACATAATCATCGAAATCATAAATACAAAATATACTTCCTTTCATGGGCATTTTTCTTTGTTTACTTGATTTACCCTTATCCTAACCCTTAAGCAAAACCAAGTAACAAGTACCCTCACCGAGTTAACTCGTACATTATATCGAGTTTTCCTTGGTGAGTCCTTAGTAGTTCCTTGGTGCATTATATCCTCGAAGCTGATCGTAGTATTTGCTTGTTTACTTCATTGTTCTCGTGCATTGCCATCCTCATTCATTAAGCTTTCTGCAAGCTTGGACCTACCCCTTACGATCAGCCTTATTTGTCCTTAGCACAACTCATTTCATCTTCTCATATCAGAGGCAACAAAATAATCTATTAGCCATCCTTAGTGAAGGAATATGTATTAGTTCTTCCATTATCAATAATGTCCCTATCACATTACCAAGGGTAACCTAATAAGATATGCATAGCCTCCATAGGAACTACATCACAAATAACTCTATCAGAATATCTCACAATGGAAAACGGGATGCTTACTTGTTCCACTCAAACTTTAGCCTTTTCATATAGCTCTTTCAAACTATATGGTGAAGCATGCGAAGTAATTACTAAACCTGTCTTCCTTTACCTAAGCGCTAGATGCAACATTTGCATTAGTTACACCATCAATTATCACAAAACAAAATTTACCTATAATGAATGAGTATGGAAAAGATTTTCCTATTGATCATTACTAGTTCTAAGTTTAGAATGCAACAATTTCGTCAACATTAAGCTCAATAAGAGACCATCTACCACTTTTTCTCCCTCAATGTCAACTATAATCACCTTCTTTTCAAGTTTAGCCAACCTTTCCTCATCATCATCCTCACTATCAATCTCAAATTTGGAATTTCCTTCTTAACTACCATGAAGTGCTTACTAAGGCATTTAGAAGTGATATATCCAAATTCCAAGCATTTAAAACATTTTATTTTGCTTAACTTTCACTTAAGTTACCTAGGTTCCATCTATGGAAGCTTTTGCACCACTCAAGTCTTATGAGTACTACTGCCATCACCTTCTCCAATTTATGTATTGATTGGACTTCTTCTACTAGCTTGGCTTAATGCACAAGAGCCTTCAACTTACTCCTCTTCTATGCTTCTCAACTTTTCCACTCATTTTTATGACATCCTCTAAGCTACTATAAGATTGCAATACAAAGATATCAAAAAATTCATACCTCAAACTTGTGATGTAAGGAGTAACTATCTATTCTCTTTATTTTTTAGCCTTACACCGAATTGATAGCATTTCAAATTCTTTAGTATACTCATCCACACTCATGTTAGTCTGCTTTAATGATTACATCCAAAGGTACATCTCCTCCTAGAAGTTATAAGGAATGAACCTCTTGTACATTAATCTCTTCATCAATTACCAAGTCCGAACTTCCTCTTCTCCTTCTTATATTCATTGAGTCTTTACATTTTCCCACTATAATCTAACATACTTAGAAAGTTCAAGAGACACTAATATAAGCTTTGTTTGTTCATCAAGGTTGTAGTAAACAATGATTTTCTCTACCTTATATTCTTACTCCAAATAATCATCAAGCAATCAATTACCTATAAAAGTAGGAATTTTAACTTTAACTATATCAAGCTCTAAATTAAGATTATTCCCATCTCCTCTTACACCTCGATCACAATAGTCAATATGATTATAATTTATCCTCTCCACTTTAAAATTATCACCAATACTCTCCTCTAATTCCATCTATACTATTCTACTCTCACCTCAACCTTTCACTCTTAGAGCGTTTGGTCATCTGTCCTTATCATGCACCCACACCATCAAATATTGCTTAGACTATCAAATTACAAAGTTACACCTCTAAGGCATTCCATCTGCTCATACTAACACTCCTCCTCTTAGAATTTCACCGTGATCCTTAGATCCCCTTCTACCACCATCATTAATACTTTCAACCAATATCATAATTAATTTTTCTTCTATCATATCAAAGGATCCTAATAGTCAATTTGATCAACCAACCATTGTCACTCTATATCTTCACATGCAAACTATAAATCCTCAACATCAATTATATCAAAAGATTGAAAAATTTTGTAACTTACGAAACAAAGCATGTAAGTTGCGCTCTAATACCAAGATGATGCGAGACAAATCCATATGATTGGTTGCATAGCTATCTCTATGTTATACACCTTCAACAACATTATGCTCTCTTGCATTTTAATGAATATGAATGGAAAATTTTGTGTTTTAATCACTCAATTGCAAGAATAAGAATGAATTACATATTTATATGACACACAACCTAAGGAAAATAATTATTATCAAGCTATTGATATTATGCATAATAATTAACAATCCAAGAAAAAAAAGTCACTACAATTTATGAGCAATAGATTGATAAGAGTAAACAATAGAATCCAAAAGGTTCAATGATTATATTATGATAAAACTCAACTCTCCCCAAACAATGGAAATAAAGGACATTAAATACTAAGCTTAAGAAACCCTAGCTAATGGTAAATGTCTAACTAATACAACTTCTAATACAAATAAAATGATAGGAAGTCATAACAAAAGTATGGACATGTATACGGGCATGTACATGCAATGTTAGTCATGTACCTATACATAGGTGTATATGCCCTTATGTATCACTCCAATCTTGATACCTCTAACTCCTCGCATCTACATGTTTGTGTTTCTCTTGATAGTACATTTGTTGTTCACCATGCTTGCATATATGGACGTCTTGTGCTACCATATGCTTCTCTACCCTCTTTATTCCTTCACTCAGATCCTCCCATGTATCTTCATTTGTTCCTTAGGTTCCTTTTATACCTTCTTCCTTTCCTAGGACTTAGGGAATGTCGAGTAAAGGCTTAATTGCTATCAAGATATGTTAGGCCTATTCTGAAATGTTAGTTTTTTCTTTTCATCCATCATAGGTTTATAAGATAAGAAACTTAGGAAAAACTAAAAAGGGCTTATTCAATTTTGTAAATAATATTTGCTCATTATAATCTAACTGTTTTAACTAAAAGACACTTTTGCAAGGTACCATTATAGATGGGATACGATGGTGGAGTTTGGGCTTCAAGTCATTCTTTATTATGAAACATGTTTAGACTTTAGGTCAATCCAATCCAAATGTGATTACTTTACACGTTTGCTCACTTTTCTTTTTATATTTTTCTTTTCTTCTCTCCTTTTTCTCTCAATTGCTTTTTTCTTCTTTTTTTCTTTCATCCATCTAATTTTAGCAAGCTCCTTTATTTATAATGATCGCTCTTCACCCTTTTAGTTTCCTTTTAAGTACTTTAAAGTTCCAAATGCTTGGCTAGAAGTGACTCTCAAAAAGTGTATGGTTTATATACATGGGCATGAATGAGTGCTCTTCTTCATTTTTAAGTGTTCAGATTATTTATGGTAATTATTACTCATAAATTAGTCCAACTGAGGCAAGCACAAGTTAACCCTCTACTTCATATTTGATACCCTAACCTCCTAGTTACATTGAATTGGATTTGCCTCTTAAGGTTTAGCATGAAGCACTTCCTTAAAGGCTTAAAGGGGTTAGTAAGGCATAAGCATGTAGAGTAGTGAAATGAATGCTTATCATCATTTTTAATTAGGTATCAAGTTCAAGGTAGACCTTATTTAAGGAATAAGTCTAATCCTCTCATTGATGTTACTCAACTCTCATTATTTGAGGGTTAGTGCTTAGAATTAGGTTTACCTATTAACATTAACAATATCAATACCTTCTTAAAAAATGCACAACTAAATGATTTGGCCATTTCTTCTCAGGTTTAGTAATTAATGAAGATCAATTATATTTAAGCATATCCAAATCAAAAATAAACAAAACAATGCAAATAATAAATCTTTTTCATTATCTCTATAACTACAAAAAGAGAAACATCTAAAAAAATGCACAACTAAATGATTTAGCCATTTCTTCTCCTACATTGCTCTCACTCAACTTGATAACTTCAATTTCCTCAAACAATCAGGTACCTTCTTAACCTATAAGAATAAACTTTCAACATCATGTGCCCCTTCATGGTTTAGAAGGGAGTTATTACTAATAGTAAACCCATTATCCTCTAAAAGGTCTAGTTGGATAAGCCTATCATGAATCAGATCTTAGACCTTATTTTTCAACCTCAAATAGTTTGCTGTAGAATGGCCTATTTAGACCGTATGATATGCACATTGTACATTAAGGTCATATCCTTTTGGCTTGCATCCTTTCATAGGGCCATCAAGACTTTGAACTAGGTGAATTGTCATTGTCATTCATAGTTTATGAGCTTGTTCAAGTTTTACTTCCACTAGTTCCATATGCCTATCCTTTGCTCTCCTCTCCTTGGCTCACTTGTGTTATGGATTCGAGTTTCTTGAGTATAAATTCCATGCTTAATTCTAGGACCAAGATCATTTCTTTTAGTTTTTCTTTTTCTTTTTTTCATTTTTTTTTTTTTTTTGCAATGACATGCATTTTATGGTTGACTAATTGTTTTACTTCTTGTTGCCTTTTTTTTTTTTTTCTAATCATTCTAGCTACCATTAGTCTTTCTACTTCTAATTCTACTTAGGCCTGATCATTTAAATTTATGCCTTGCAAATGGCCTAATTGCCTTAAGTGGTGGGTCAACTATTGCATAGGCATGTTTAGTTCCCAAATATATTAGACAATATTGATTTTTTATACTTAAGCATGTTAATAGTGGGCCATTCAAGGTTTGATGAGGAATTGTTGTTGACTTCAAGCTCTGACACCATAATAAATTCTAGTTATTCTAAGTTTGCATTTATTAAGTCCTAAACTTTGTTCTTATATCTCTAACAATTGTCTATAGCATAATCTTTATGACCCATGTATTATTCGCATCTTGTAATAGGGTCATACTTTCAAGGGTTGTAGTTTGGAGCAGGGGCTTGAGGATGTCCTAAAGGCATTTCCCTTAATTAATTGAACAATTCAAATATTGGAATTGAAATTTAAGCAAACCTTTATCTAGGTATTCTTAGGCCATATTTTGGGTAGATTTTGACCCTTTGTTTAGGATATTGGCCTACAGTTGTGTATTGTCATTACATAACCTCATGGGTTCATTATGTTAATCAATATTTTTCATACTAGTCTCTTCTTTGTCGACCTTCCTAAAGTATGAGTCGCCCATTGTTTGGAAGAAAATATTGATCAATTCTTCTTAAATTAAATGTATTGTAGCTCGAGCTATAATGTATCTCCAACATCATTGGCCTTTGAAACTAAATTTTCCAGACATGGGGACATTTTTTCTTAAAGTAAAACCATTGTCAAATAGAGTTTCTTAAAAAATAAGAGGATTAGAACAATTCTAAAATAATGACTAAGTAAGTTATGCATGAACTTTTTTTAAAAATGAACTTTTTATTTTGAATTTTTTATTATTTAAAGATATTAAATTCAAGGAAAAAAGAAATCAAATAAATAAATAATGAAAGGAACAAAAACGAAAAATTTTATTATAGGAGCTATCAGTTGATACCTACTTACTTACTATTAATAATTTAATCAAATGTGGTTCTCTTTTTTTATGGAAAATTTTTAATGTGTTGGTATGCTTTTTATTCTTTAAAAAAAAATTAATTTAAGTTTTAAAATTCTTAAAATGTTCTTTAAAAGGACACTATTGTAAAAGGCATAAAAAAATTAAGGGAAAGCACTAAATTTTAGAAAAACCTTAATTTGTGTATTTATTTCATGAAGCATTTTAGAGAGAATTTTTTGTCTATTTCTTCTATTATCTAAATAAACATAAGAAGAAAAAGAAAATAAAAAAGAAAGAACAAAGGTTGACTTGCCAAGACGTATGGGTCAAAGTTGGATCAAGTTGCAAATTCAATTAGGTCTTGAGTGGGCCAATGCTTCCTCAACCGACTATGATGGTTGTTAAGCCCCAAAACATTTTTTTTATTCAACTTTTCTCCACTTGTTTGGTCAAATTATGCTAATATTTGATGGCAAGTTGCAAAGGATGTGATTTCAAATCGGGTTAAGCGTATTGGCTTAGGTGTCATCAATGGTATATGATGGATAGTGGCTTTTCGACCTATTCTATTGAAATTATTGAGGGTTTTAGTTTCAAGGCTAGTGGCCAATAAGTTTTCAAAGGTTTTCATGTTTCAAATGTGTTGATTTGGATAGATTATATGGTAGTTAGAGCTAATGGGAATTGCTTCAAGTTAACAATGGTGGTGGTAAGACTAGGTGATCTAAGAACATTTAGAGGTTGGTATTAAGTTAGTGAGGTGATTTTCAATGGTTTTAGATAATTGGCAATGTATGGTTTGGGAGTGCTCAATGGTGGCTAAAGTAGGTGATGGTGGTCTCTAATAAGGTATTGAAGGAACTAAGTCAGGTGATTTAGGTAACTCAAGGTACCGGATGACTCTAAGTTAGTGAGGTGGTGATGAGTGGTTTACATGCAAGAGGTTTGGATGGTTAAAAGTGATGATGGAAAGAGATCTCAAGGGTTGCCAGATTCTGAAAATGGGTAAAGGTTAAAAATTCAAACTAGGTGAATGTAGGTTATAAGAGGTGTTTTCGTATGTTTACTCTGTCCTTAAGCTTTGGAGAGTTTAAATTTTTATAGTCTAAGCTCGAAGGTAGTAGATAAGCTTGAAGTTGAGATGATAAACATTCCAAATGTTTGTGGAGATGATGAATTCAAGACCAATTCATGAGAAAAATAATCCAAGCTATTAATCATTGAAAATGGATTAAGATTAAAGCTCACCCTTGATTGTACTCTCAATTTATGTCACTCAATATGAACTTTAACTGCAAATAAGCTTCAAGATAACCATCACTGGAGTTTTGAAATTCAAACTCCAACGACTTATGGCTAACCCCAAATCAATGGTTAAGCTTGAAAGTTGATGTAGGGAAACGCATAAGACCAATAATACAATTTAATTGAAATCAAAAACCATGGAAAGTGATAAGGATTATGGTTGAGATGACTCAGACGTGACAACCTCAAATTTTCTGGTCATACATATTTGTTTCTCCATGGAAGGAAGACAATCATGTGTCTTGCAAGTGACTCGACGAAGGAGATAAAAACCAGTTGTACATGCTTGCAATAGGGATCAAACTCAAGTTCTCTATTTCTCAATCCAAATACTTATCCAGATAGGTTATTGGCCATTTGCTATCAAGAATGCAAGCAAAATATTCTTAAGCTTCTTCTAGAAACACTTTTAGCCTAAATCAAGCTTCAATTAGTCAGTTTCTTGAAAATTGCAATTGTAAATATTTTGAGGGCACTTTTAGTACATATATGTGGAAAATAATATTCCAAAATAAAACCAATCTGACAATTTTCCTAGCTTCAATTCGTTCCAATCCAACTTATATTAAACTTAGTTAAATTGTAAGTTGATCAATTTAAGTTCAATTGAGGTGTAGTTTGAAGCCAAGATTTACTTAAATTGTCCTAAAATTTTATTTTTAAAAATAACTAAACTAACTAAGATCAAAAATCAAATTCTCTGAAAATTTTGACATTTTCTTTTAGAAACTCAAAAACTATCAAATCACATATATGTATTATGACAAAAAATTTCTCCTTGACCTAGAAAAATTATTCCTAAATGTTTTTATTCTTTTTTTTTTTTGCATTTAAAAATTTTAAAATCTTTGTTCATTTTTTAATTTTTTTCTCTTTTTCTTTCTGGTTTTTTCTATTTTCGTCATCTTTTTGAATTTTTTATGGAAACATTATTTTAAAGATGGCGAAAATCGAATATCTACAACAATATTGAAAAATGTCATCAACATGTAAATCTTGCTAGTAACTTAGATTGATACATAAATATATTCAAGGATTAGAAATCTTGTAGTTGAAAATTAATTTTCCATTTTTACATAAGATTATAGCCCATTTGGTCTATAAGGGTTCTTTATAATGGCCACCTGGTTGACCAAAGAGGTATAAGTGATTGACTAGATGGTATGGAAGTTAAGTAATCAACATGAGGGGTAGGGCCAATCAAGCAGGATAAGGGGCAATGAACTAGCCTTTAAGGGGTCAAAGGCCTCTTATTTTCCTAAAGGACTATCCACTTATAGGTCCTACAGGTCTTATGGAGTCGATCATAGCTCCTTGTAGGTTTGTCTTTAAGGCCTAAAATGCTTATGTTTTCTACCTTTTCTTAGGTTTTTTATGACATGGTTAAAATCATAACCCTAAGTACTCCAAATCTTCAATTAATTGATTCTTGAACAACAAATCCCATAAACTTAAATTATAGCATAATCACCACTTGTTCATTAATTAATCTAAATTCCAATTATCAAAATGCTATAGATTCATACCAAGTTTCATCAAAACTCCATCCTTAAGTTTTATCATACCTCATTTTTTATCAAAATACCAAAAGAGTTTAAATTTAGGAAAAGAAATGGGGCTGCTAAACTTATTTGCATAGGAAAACATAGGACACAGTAAGTCTTTAAGTGAATTGTCCAATCTAGCTACTTCAACAAGCAATTCCTTTCATAGAAACACTATAAAACCTGAAATTTTAACAAAAGTAAAAAGGGGGATTTAAATAAAATAAGGATATTAAAGTATAAGAGGGGCTTGTTATTATATATAATTAGCTAATGCCTATAAGGGCATTTAATTCAAATAAAATATTAGAAATCCCTTATTAACCTTAAATCTATTTAAACCCTTACTTAAACTACAAAGCCTTTTTGCCATCTTAACTCTTGGTACTTTAAAATTTAGATTGGTGCACCACTGGTATGGGAAATCACAAGAAAAGGGTCGAATTGTTACAAAACCATAATAACAAGGGAAGTTAACCCTAATGTACATTAGATTATGCATTTTTCCATGGAAAGGAGTGATAAATTTAATAGAATCTATGAATTATAGTGTAGTAAAGGTGTAGAATTGATTCCTTGGTGTTGTTATAGCGAGGAAAAGCGTAAGTACCCCTTTAATCTAAAGTTTCATTTTGGTTTTATGTTAATAGAATAGACGAAGGTTGATTTTGTGTATGTTTGATTTGGTGATTTGGCTAATCTTGGTGTTTGAAGGATTGTCATAGAATGTATGGAGGTTAAGCGATGTGTCAAGGTTGTAATAGTGTAGGATGGATGATTTGGATTTGTGATTGAAGGAGAAAAATCAAAGTTTAAGGAGAACATGGCCAAGGACCATAGCTTTGGTCATGACCGTGTTTGTCCTTATGAGTCATTGAGTTATACATAAAGAAGGAGGAGAAAATTTAGGTTAGAGAGGACCACAGCCAAGGTCTACAACGGTAGTCCCACCCGTGGTCCTTCTTATACTTTAGAGCAAGAAAACAGCCTTGGTGCATGGCCATGATTCCTAGTTGTATACTTGTTCCATCTTCTATCCCTTCTCTCTTGGCTTTTTAACCTTCTAAATCATAACCTAAACTAATATAGATCATTTTAGGATTCTAAAATTATCCTAAAAACATAGATAGTAGTACCCAAGATATAAGTAAGATTTTGGAATCTAAGTTAAGACATGAAAAAACATTTTAGAAGTGGATACTAAAAATTACTTTTATTATCACTGGGTGTTGATCCTAATCTTACGCTTGGCTTAAACACTAGTAACAGTAACGCTAACGGTTGCTCTTCGAATCTAGGTACAAGATACATGTTTGTTTGCTGTGCTTGTTTAGAATAGTTGTTTAATCGAAATTAATTTAAACTCAAACTTATTAATTATATGCTACTTGTGCTTGTTTTGATTCGATCCACCCTTAGTGGGGTCCGAAAAGGTTGGTGAGGCACCTGGTGATCATGCACAACTCACCTAATGGGGTTTCCATATTGGGACAACTCAACTAAATCTAAGAAGGGTTATTTGGGTATTAGGTAGGATCCATACCAATATTATTGTGTATTATATATATTGCTTGTCTAAGGGTCATAAGTTACCCTAAGTCTTAGGACACCAAGACTATGTTGGTTACAAGTTAACAATCAAGATAATATATGGTGTTTGTTGCATTGGTTATCATGGTTATGCATGTAACTTATTGGTGGTATGTATCATGCGCATGTGTTTATTGTATTCCGTACTGGGCTTTAACTCACCCCCTATTAACTTTTCAAGTATAGATACTTGAGTAGAAATTATAAGGTTTGATGGTTTTGGATTCAATCATTAAGACTACAAAGTTGGGGGAGTGGCAGCTAGAATTCTATTGTAAGAATGACTTTGAGTTAGGACAAATGAAGTTTGTTTGTCAATAATAAGTTCTTATTCAAAGCTTTATGAAATTTACTCAAATAGTAAATAGTAATTATTCTGATTTATGAGGTAACTAAATTGAGACTATTTGGAGATTAATACAGGTATTTTTGAGGTTTTAGTATTTATGTATACTTGACATATCAGTAGATGATAGGAACACATGACGGGTTATAACGCTCCGAGTTCTTGAGTGTTATAGTTAAAGTGGTACAAAGCTTAATCATTAGACTACTAAGTATTGAATCTTCAGGATGGTGAGATATGAAGAGTGTGGGTAGTTGAAGGGATAAGCTTAGATTTGTGAGAGTAATTCTCGCTAAAGGTTGTTCGAGTGAGTTGTTTTAGTTTTTCTTCCTTATCACTTATATTGCCATGTCTTTTGTGTACCTTCCATTTAGTTTTGAATTACATTTATTGCATTATATCCACTTCCTTTCAATGCCTTTCCCTCTTTATTGTTCCCTTCTTAATCTCTTTGTATCCTTCTATAGTTTAGCTTACCTAGGTGTGTGGTGAGAGGAGAGTTAGATTGGTATGGTGAAGATGAAGCAAATATTGGTGTTGCTAGTCCCCTTAATATGCTCAATGATATGCATGATATACTCAATAAGGAATTAAGCATAAAAGACTTAAGTTATAACAAGGATAGAGGAACACTTAATGAAATGGTATTTAAATACAATTATAGGCACATCCATAATTGAGACTCAACAATACTATCTAAATTCATATTTGATAGTGTAAATCCATGAACAATATGAAATTAATAGAAAAACGTTAACCTTTATAAAGGAACTAAAAATCCATTGTTAGTATAAAATAAGAAAGCATAATTACTTAGTGAATTCAAAAGATTCAGTAAGCTCAAATAATAAAATGAACGCCTCGGGTCAATCCAGGTCAATTAAGACACCTTCTAGATTAACCAAAATGTACAATACAATTGAAGCCTAAAAACCATAAATAACAACTTTTGCATTGATGCAAATTAGGCAACAGCTTCACTAAATTATCTATGATGGGCAATAACGTAGTAATCAATAAGCCTATAGATTCAAGATTAAAAATAATAGTGACAAATCAAGTAAAAGATTAAAATATGATTTAGTGTTCCTATATACATAATCAAGTATAAACATAAGTCGTGGTTAATAAGTCATTTTTCTTTCATGGTGAGTCAGAGTCATGTCCAATCTATCAATTGTGCTAATTGTTTTTGTATGTCATGTCAAGTCCAGTCTTTAGGATTAGGTCGAGTTGTTAGTTGTCTTAGTCAAGTTAGTCATGTAACTTACTTGTTGACCCCATATCTGTGTATGAGTACCGAGTTGTATAATATGGAAACTCTTCAACATTAAAAAAAAAAAAAAAAAACCAAGGAACTAAAGTAAGAAAAGATATCCGATAATAACTAAACATTAGATCCTAGTATAAATATAACAAGTAGATTAATAATATATAACCAACCTTGATAAGAGTAAATAATAAATAACCAAAATAAATAACTATAAACAACAACAACAACAATAATAATAAAAGTGACGATAACTAAAAAAGTAACCAAGAATAATGAATTACGACAAAATTCAATAAACCCATAGAACTAAATAGCAAGGATTGAAAATGTGCTATAGAACTTAAAAGAAGTAAAAGTGACAATAATAAATCAATTGACTACAATATAGTCTACAAAAGTAATAATTACATTACTATAGCATAACCGATTAAAAGCATCTATGTGTAAGAATAATAATAATAACAATAACAGAAAGACTTCCTTTTACATGAGCTGAGGACAAGTGAAAAACGTAAGTGGTTGAGAAGTAAAGCACAATAATAGTGAAAAAGTGAGGAGACAAGATAACACTTAAAGTTGAATGATGGATGGGATTTAGTGAGTAAAAGTTGGAGTAGATTGTGGAAGTATGTGCTTTTTACTTAAAAACTATAGTGTTATTCAAGGCTTTGTAAGGATTGGAAGATAGCCTCCATGATGTTACTTGATGTTTTGAATCAATGGAAATTAATGGTTTATATAAGGAGATGATGTTGTAAAATGAGCTATATTATATAAATATAATGATGGGGAGATTGACATTGGAAGAGTAGGAGGCAATGGTAGATGTTGGATTGTTAAGGTAGAATTTGATAGTGATATGATTAAGTTTCAAACAAATAGATAGTGAGATACATAAAGGAGTAATACAAAAAGGAGTATGTAAGTACCTTAGAGACTAAAGATAGAGGTTATACAAGAATCAAGCGAGTTAAGAAGTCAACATGATGGAAGTAACAATTAGAAAACAAGCTAAGGAGCAGTAAAAGATTGTTATGAGTCAGATATAAGAAACATTGGGTGAAGTTGAAAGGACTTAAGTAAGTTAGTGGATAGGGTTAAATATTCAATTTGGTGATAGAAAGAATGAATCCACTAACTAGGTAAAGGAAGATAGATACGAATGCTTAACTTAAAAAGGAAGAGAAGTAGATAACAACTAGTACTGCAATCAAACTCGATGAAAGAAGTATGAAGAAGTCAATGATTATAAGAGTAGGAAGAGAAATGGCGAGTTCATAGAATTGTCTTTAAGATCTATGAGTGAACTTTTGTGGATGAAAGTTCTGTTAAGGGGGGAAGAGTTGTAAAAACTAAAATTTTGAAAAAAAGTAAAAAGTGAATTTAAATTAGGGGAAAATGCATAAAACCCCCATAAACTTTGACTTAAATGTGGTTTGACCCCCTAAACTTTCAATGTATGATTTTTTGCCTCCTAAACTTTCATAAATTGATAAATAACCCTCATAACCCATTTACCCTAATTTACGATTTTAGTGCGTAAATACCCTTTAAACTTTAATTTTGGTATGTAAACACCCCTTAGTTTAAGGGGTTATTCTTAACTTAGAGGGTTGTTTGTTGATTTATAAAAGTTTAAGGAGATAATTCGTGCCCAAATCGAAGTTCAAGAGGGTTTTATGCAATTTATCCTTTAAATTAAATAAGGATATTGAAGTATAAAAGAGGCTTGTTATTGTATGTAATTGGCGAATGTATACATGGGCATTTAAGTCAAATAAAAGATTAGAAACCCCTTCTTAAACCTAACCCTATTTAAACCCTTGCTTAAACTACAAAAGCGTTTTTCCCTTCTTGACTCTTGGAACTCTAAAATTCGAATTGGTGCACCACTTGTATGGGAAATCGCAAGAAAAGGGCCAAATTGCTACGAAACTGCAATTACAAGGTAAGTTGACCCTAATGTACATTACATTATGCATTTTTTTCCATGGAAAGGAGTGTTAAATTTAGTAGAATCTCTTAATTGCAACGTAATGAAAGTGTGGAATTGATTCCTTGGTGTCGTTACAGTGAGGAAAAGCATAATTACCCCTTTAATCTAAAGTTTCATGTTAGTCTCATGTTAATAAAATAAATTAGGGTTGATTTTGTGTATATTTGATTTGGTGATTCAACTAATCTTGGTGTTTAAGGGGTTGTTATTGAGTGTACGGAGGTTGGGTGATACATCGAGGTTGTAAATGATGCGAGATAGATGATTTAGAGTGGTGATTAAAGGAGAAAAACTAAAGTTCAAAGGGAATACAGCCAAGGACCACGATTGAGTTTGTAACCGTGTTCGTCCCTAAGACTCGTTAAGTTATGTGCAAAGGAGGAGGAGAAAATTTAGGTTAGAGAAAACCTTGGCTAAGGTCCACAGCCAAGGTCCCATCCATGATCCTTCCTATACTTTAGAGTAAGAACCATAACCTTGGTGCATGTCTATAATTCCTGGTTATGTACTTATTCCATCTTCTATCCCTTCTTTCCTTGCTTTCTAACCTTCTAAATCACAACCTAAACCAATCTAGATCATCTTAGGATTCCAAAATTGTCCTAAAAACTTAGATAACAGCAATTTAACCCAAGATATAAGTAAGGTTTTGGACTCTAAGTTAGGACATGAAAGAACATTTTAGAAGTAGATACCAAAAACTACTTTTATTATTGCTAGGTGTTGATCTTAGTCTTACTCTTAGCTTAGACACTAGTAACAGTAATGGTTGCTCTCTAAATCTATGTACGATATACATGTTTGCTTGTTGTGCTTGTTCAGAATAGTAGTTTAATCGACATTAATTTAAACTCAAACTTATTAACTGTATGCTGCTTGTGTCTGTTTTGCTTTAACCTCCCCTTAGTGAGGTTCGAAAGGGTTGGTGAGGCGCCTGGTGATCGTACACGATTCGCTGATGGGGGTTCCATATGAGGTGATCCAATTAGACCTAGGTAAGGCTACTTAGGTGAGGGGTAAGATCTATACCAATACCATTATATATTATATATATTGCTTGTTTAGGGTTCATGAGTTACCTTAAGTTTTAGGACGCTAAGACTATATTGGTTGCTAATTGATAATCGAGATAATAAATGGTCTATGTTGCATTGGTTATCATGGTTATGCATGTAACTTGTAAATGTATGTATCATATACATATGTTTATTGTATTCCGTACTAGGTTTTATCTCATCCCATATTAATTTTTTAAATATAGGTACTTGAGTAGAAGTTATAAGAGCTTATGGCTTTGGATTTGATCATTGAGGCTACCAAATTGGGGAGTGGCAACTAGAATTCTGTTATGAAAATGACTTTAAGTTAAGATAGATGAGGTTTGTTTGTAAATAATAAGTTGTTATTTAGAGCTCTATGAAATTTACTCAGATAGTAATTATTCTAATTTATAAGGTGACTAAATTGAGACTTTTTGGAGATTAATACATCTATTTTGGAGGTTTTAGTATTTGTGTACACCTAATATGTTAGTAGATGATAGGGACACATGGCAAGTTATAACACTCCAAGTTCTTGGGCATTACAAACACAATAAGGATTAGGTTCTAATAAAGGAATTATGAAACTATTAGCGAACATTATAGCTTATTTAGGGATGTTTATGCGTTCTGAAAGAGGTCCTTGAGATCCCACTTTCATCATAACAAAAGGGATTCTGAGTTACTATTTATCGACTTCCTTATTGATAAATTATAATAATAAGATTTATTAAGGAAAAGTATTGCCTTTTATTTGCTAAGAAAGAAAGTCAACATAAACAACACGAACAAACAATGGCAATGGCTAGGAGGAGAGAGAAATAGAAACAAGCCTTCAATTGTAGCAAAGGATGGCAATGAGAAAGAAAAGAATGAGTTAGGATTTTCTCCTCATAGTCTTCATTTGTAAAAGAATAAGAATAGTTTTAGTATTTTTAGGAAAGTTCCTAAAGGCAAATTCACCTTTATACCCCCTAAGTTTAAATTATTTATTAGAACACTACATATTCCTCCCAATAAGATCAATTTCTTCATTCAAATCTACTTGAGACCCAGAATAATTGAGGATGCTTTTCAAGTGGTTTCTCTTTTCATATGGTTAATCCGCTGGGCATTTATGTACTTAATTGTCCAACACCTCTAGGTTTGTTGCTTTATGTATGGACGAATTTGGGATGTGTTTTTTAAATAGAAGGTCATGAGTCCGAATCCTATGCATAGCATTTTATTTTTTCAATACAAATTTATTACATAAATAACATTTTCCTTTTGTTTTCTTTCAACTATTTTTTTCACAATAACTAATAGTATTAAATTCATTATTACAAAATTATATCTAACTAAATAAATTCTCTTAAATTGTAGCTTTTTATAAATAGTTTACCATAAATAATTATTACTTTACCCATATTATAATTGTTCTAATCTTATCGCATAAATTATTTGCAAATAATACCAATTAGAACTTAATTTAGTAACATTTCTTTTATAACTAATTTTATGAACATGAATATGAAGTGTTGAATGATTGATTATCTAATAACTTATATTCAAAAGGAGTTTTTTAAGCATTACCAATAAAACAATTTTATAAGGTTATCATGAAAAAAAATCAAATAAACTTATATTTATGTCTATTTGCTATTCTTGCTATATTTGCAATTTCATATTTAAATATTTTTTTAATATATTTATATTGAAAATGAAATTTATACAAGTTTTGTATATTAATTTTATTTCTCTCAATAGATTGATAGTTAGATTTAAATTAGTATATATATTAAAAGATAAAGTAAAAGATTTATTATTTTTACTTCTTATGAAATACATCAAGCACTCTTAACAATTTTTTAAAAAAACTTTTTCCTTCTATAAAGTTTAAAATATATTTCGAGTACAATCATTAACAAAATCAGATATGCATATACACATATATCTAAGATACAATACAATTATAATAATAAGCAAAAATTTCCTACATATTGTTGAACCTAAGGTTCATTATTTGATTTTAATGAGAACAAAACAAAAAATATATAACTAAATATGTTGTTTTTTAAGAAAACAAAATAAGTGGATGATTAAACTAAGTATTATTCGATTATGTTGAGGTAATTAAATAAGATCAATTAATTTAATTAATGATTAAATATATCAATTATCTCTATAAGAAATTTAATCTTTTGAGTGGTGATCAAATGATTTTAAAGTTAGATTGCAAAGAATATTTTTTTGTTGTGTGTTAAAAGAATTTTCAAGTGATATTTGATCTACCGGGTTAAAGACTCAAGGAAGAACCAGGCTGACGGTATAAAATCTTGAAAAATACAAAGAAAAGTACACTGACCTAGAATAACCAGCTTGCCGATTCACTTGCCGATATGGTAATTTTTACCGACTTGCCAATAATTAAAAGTACTGACATGTCGGTGAGTTTGATACAACTAACTGTTGGAACATTTAATGCACTGTAACGGGAAGAATTGAATGAAATGATATAAATTCAATCCATGGACAAATCTAAGCAGGAGCCAACAAGGACTTCACCCCTCCCCTCCAAAAACTTAGGAAAAAATCAATTACCTAAATATATTCGAAAAATAGAAAGTTTGTATTGTTTTTATGTTTTGAAGTAAAAGAATTATCATGAGTTTGAAAATGGTTAGGTGGTTAAGTGTTTACTTTTCTACCCATAAAGTCATGGGTTCAATTTCCACTAAAGTAGTTATTAAATTTTTCAAGCTGCGTTTATTGTCCATCATAAATAGTTTTCTCTTTTTATTTTTTTATAAAACAAATAAAACTAAATCCCATTAATAAAAAGTGACAATTAATTAGACAAATTCTCATCAAACTCTATTTATTCATTAGTAGTTCTACCATAAATAACAATTACATTGTCCATACTATGTCTCTCAATAATCATTATAAAGAAATTATAGAATATTGTTCATTATAATATGTTGTCATTTATATTATACTTGTAATTATTTATTTCAATACTTGTGATTTATTTTTGTTAATAATAAAATTTACTCAAGTCTTACATATTGATTTTATTTTTTATAAATTGATAGTTTATTTTTAATTAATATAGATGCTTCAATGACAAAATAAAAAGTTATCATTTTGACCTTGTACAAAGTAAACCAAATACTAGAATCATTTCATAACAAGATTTAAATTTTTTTTTTTCTATTCAATATTAGATTGTCATGTGGGTGTACTTTTTAATAAAATCCTTTTTTGTATAACAGCAAATGAGCACTAGCTTTGCTCGGCTAAAAATAATATATTTGATAAATTAATAATAATATATGAATTATAAACATTATTTTATGTCTTGTCTGAGGATGCAAATAAAAAATACATGTACATAAATAAATAAGTTAATTGCTATAAAATATGAATTACAAACATTATCTTAGATTTACTTAGTTATACCTCCTCATAATTAAATTTCATGTATAATTCGTTTTTACATTAAAATAAGCAATAATGGTGAGCTAAGGCAGTTGTGTCCTAATAGCATGAAAATTAGTCTCTCAACTAGATAAACCAAGTTCAAATCCTCCCTCCCTTAAGTAGCATATGTAATTGAGTTGGTGAAAAAAAAAAAAAAGCAATAATGGTTATAAATTAAAACAAATGAAAAGTTAATTAAATTTCATCAATATATCAATAATAATTGATAGTCATGCCTAATTTTTAAGGAGTTGGTTAATTGTTGTTATCCCTATCATTAAGTTAATTTACTCACTTGTCCTTATTAAATTGATTAGTGATCAGCATGAGAGGATATAATAGTAATTTATATTTAATAATTAACTTTTCAAAGCATATAGAGTTCAATAAGTCGGTCTTGGCATAACAATATAGATATAGAAGACAAGTAGCATTAAATTTATAATAATAACTAGATTTTTCATACATAATTTAATATTAATTTAGATATTGCAAGTTTGGCCACGCTGTCTCGTGGCTCTACGTCCATCCATGCTTTAATCCATAAGGTATTAACTATTTAGTTACTTGACAGCTATTGTCCTAAGCAAACTCTACTAGTTTAGTGATTGAAAAGTGGTACTAAAACTTAGCATTGTACCAAAGGCTATTCCAAAATCTTCCTATCAACCTCATGTCTATATCCAACACAATGGTCACTGTAATCGTATGTAGCCTTATAATTTCCCCTATGTACAACTAATCTAACTTCTCTAATCTAGTATTCCATCTTTAAAGCAATAAAGTGATTTGACTTAGTTGACCTATCAACTATCATTTAAGCAAATTCATGCCCCAATATCATCTTAAGGAGTCCTATCATGTAATCTACAGTTATGTGCCCCCATTTCCATTCTGATGTGGGTATAAGTTGCAATTCACTAGCAACTCTCTAGTCTCTACTATTACTTACTGGCATATAAGACACTTCGATAATAGTTAACTATCTCTATCTAGTGCTCTATTGTTACTAGCAAGTAAGACACTTCAATACATATTCTTTCTTTTTAGTTAGTTTCATAAATATTTTTCAACATGCTTTTATTTTGCCAGTAGGAGCTAAGTTTATTTTAATGCAATTGCATGGATATAAAACATTTATTTTTACAAAAACTATGTGTTTTAAATTATATAAGGATTTTTTTTTTCGAATATTAGATTAAAAGAACCTAGTATTAATATAAAGGCTCTCATTAATAGTAGTTATAAAGCACTTTTAAAGGTCAAACAAGAAATTTATCGTATATTTTCGTATGACTAAACACTTTGTTGGATCCCTCGATAACTTGTTTTAATGATAATAAACACCTAAGTTTACTAATATAAGTATTAAGTATTATTAAAGAGCAAAACAACTATTTAGAAGTAAAGATAGAAGCAACTTCGGACATCCGAATCAAGAATGAAGACAAAAAAGTTAGAAGCTATGACTCTCGAGTGAAAAATAAGCTCAGTTGAGGCAAGCCAAAGATTTAGGAGCAGACTTAGAAGCATCACTGAACATTTCCAAGGTCCGAAGAAAATAGTGACTAAATAGATTGAGAAGCAAACCTAAAAAGAACTCCAATAGGAATCAAATTTGATTAGAAGAGCTTTGAAGACTTAAAAGCATACCTAGAAGCATACTTAGAAGCAACTTTAAGAAGTTAAGAAACTATTCAAAAGCAAATCGGTATATTAGAAGCAAACTTAGAAGCATTTTCGATAAATACAGAAGATGTATCATTCAAGAAACATAGAAGTTGACTTGGAAGCAACCTAGAGAAATTTTTATTTAACTTTATTTTGTAGGTCTAAGCTTACCTCCACTAAGTCGGGTGTATTTAAGAAAGGCATTTAACACGTTCCACTATTAAGTAAGATTGTTTTACAATCCTAAGGCTGACTTTCAAACACATGGAGATGTAGATGAAGTTAAATTTATTAAGCAGATATGGAAGCCTACTTTTTTTGGTACATCAAGATTTTATCCAACTATTCTTATCCAATTCAAAGATCCAACATTTATTCTTTGAATTTCATATTTTGTGGAAGCATATCAACAACCAACCAGATATCAAGAGAGCTAATCAAGGATTCAAATTATTCAGGTTTGAGATAAGGATCAACTAACGAGTGGAAGATTTAGTAGTCTTTGCTCTTGAATTTTAAAATGAGAATACCTTGTGCAAAAGAAAAATATAAAGAATACATATGATATTATTAGTAAGCAATCAAGAAAGTCTTCTTAAGCTAACTTGATCGTTGTATTGTATTATGAATTTTGTATGTAAACACATAGGAAATGTTAATTCTTTCCCATCAAAATTTATCTATAATCCTTTTGACAATTGAATTCGAGAGAGAGAGAGTAGACTACAATAATCTATGTAGCTAGGGACAAGCTTGAAAGTAAAGCTATGTTGATTGTATTGTACTCTTTCTTGATTATTAAAACGGTGGAACAACTAATATGGAAGAATGGATCCCCACAAGTAGAGCTAAAGGAAATAACTGACTCATAAGGAGGAACCTCTAAAAATCTTTTACTTGATCTTCTTGAACTCTTTCTTTTTTAATTTCTTTGTTTGTTTGTTTTACTATTTACACATTATTTGTCTAAAGCCATTATGTAAGTAATCAAAAGGGATAACTTTTTATTTGAAAAGGTTTTAAGATTAAGAGCAATCAAATCAACCCCCTCTCATGATTGCTTGTAAGGGACCATTACACTTCATAAAAAAGAATAAATGTATGAAAAGATAACATTTCTTAGTCTCGTATTAGGATGTAAACTAATCAAAACAAATTGGTAATATTAAGCTTAAGCTTGAGTTTGATTTGAAAATTCAAAACTAAAGCATAGCTTAAGCTTGATAGAGTTAGATTTATTAACTCACGCTTGACTTGTGGTGTTAGTCAATAGGTTTGCACTAGACTCATCTAAGTCATTTTGACTCTATTATTTATAAAAATTGTCTTTCTTTGAGTTTATTTTACATAAAAGATCGAGTTAGATTTGAATTTAGGAAGAGCTATACTTAGACTCAATTTGACCTTAATTGATCTCATAAGTTTATTGAGCCAGTTTGATATAAGCTCGAATTCAACTTGATAAATTATTCGAATAGTTCAAGTTCAATGTTTACTCGATTCATGCTCAATTATATTAAATCAAACTCAAGCAAACCTCAAATTAAGCTTAAGCAACTTATGAGCAACCTTGATTCATTTCATTTAGGAAGTGGATCTTTTTAATTTTTCTTAATTTATGAATCAATTATTAAATGGGGACTTGAACGGTTTTATGATACTATTATAATGCTATATAATTTTTTATACTTTCAACCATTAATTATATATAACAGCATTTAAAGAAAACAAATTTAGAGAAATTGAAAGAATAAAAAAGAGAGAATCCAAATCTACATTCTAGTTACTAATTGCGTCGTGGTAGTATAACTGTAAATGGCACTATAGCATGTAAGTTAAACCGCAAAACTCGAAATGGGATAAAACCCAAAATGAGACTTGAGTTGATACGGTGTCTCTGAAATAGGATTTTTCTATGGTTTATTCTTGTTTTTCTATGAATATGTTTTTGAACGAGAAGAGAAGCAATCAGTCCAGCGCGTTCCTAGAGCCATAACGTCACGTGATGCACGGTAATTGCAAAATAATGCAGTACGGATATGTTGAAAAAAAAATTAAAAAGAAACTTGATAAAAGCTGCCAAAACAAGTCCTTTTTCTGGTTGAACACACACGTAATTCAATCAATAATTGACGTTGTTACTGTGGACCACCGACAACCTTTTTTTTTTTTTTTTGCTGAAAAAAAAAGGTGTGGGGGGTGGTGATTTACGTAAATGCAAACTCCATTGTAATGTATCCTGTGAATTATGTGTAGAGTACCCTTTTATACATATTAATTCTGACCAAATCGAGGAAAACTAAAAAGACTGAGAAGATTCAAATCCCGATTTCTAATATATGTTTTATAAAGATGAAGATGAATATATAGTAGAATCTTTTACATTGTGCCAATTTACTCGTATATAAAACTAAGGTATATTTTTATATGAGTCAAAATAAAATATTTATGCACGTTCTTAAATGTCATGAAGAAAATCTCTTTTTGCAAAGGTCTTCCATCTTTAGCCACTCAAGCAGACTCCTCATCTTATCGACACTTCACTTGCTGTGCGCTATCTTTATCTAGGTCCTTAGCATAAAGATCTTGGCACGAATCGAGTTCATAATAAGTATTAATCCTTATTTAAGAACCAATTCTAAACTTTAATGTTTATCATATCATTTGTACTTACATGACCAGTGGAGTTTGATGAAAATAATAAATACTGAGAAACTTTTTTGTAAAAATCTTTTAGGTAAAGTGAAAAAGACCTTTTAAAATCACCAATATGATATTCTAATAATTCGGTATTCATCCTTAGAATTAAAAACTGATTTATACATATAGTATCATCTAAACTTTCAAGTTATTTGTTTCCTTGAGGAAGACGTATTTGTTTTCACTTTCTCCCACAGCCACACCACTCATAATAATCAAACCATAAAGTACACTCCAACATTAAATGGACATACTAACTTCCAAAACTAGCAACTGGACGATGCATTATTCGTCTCCTTGGTTGATGCATTTATGGTCAATGAAATGATGCTTTAAGTGTACCGTAACTTATCAAATTGTTCTTGTTTATTTGATGCACTTTTTTCCGTTAAACTAGTAATCCTAATAAAATAGGCCTCTTCTATAGTAGATTCTTCTAATTAATTTCCGAACATTGATTTTGTGGAAGTGAAAATTTGGCGCTAAATTTAATGCACAAGCTTTCGTTCTAATCGGTCCCACACCAATAAAAGTTAAACCATTTGAAGACTCCATTTGTTGGATGATTTGGATTACCATTTACCAATCACCTAAAACTGAAATAAGCTATATATATTTTATTTTTCCCTTCCAATTGCTCGTTCATTTTTTTAATATCTAACCTAATCCTTTCGGCCTTAACATATTACAACTATCAGGGATGGAAGATTTGAACTTAATCCATCCCATTAAAAACCTAAAACTTTAATATGATGGTAACATTAAAATCTATGGACTACTGTACTCATTTTAGGAAATACCAATGATAATTATAATTAGATCCCATTAATACAATAAAGCGTAACCAAACATGCCTAACTTGTAAGCGACAATTTAAAGTTCATATTCAGTCGAACAACCTAATATACAAAAGTATAAGAATTTATTTCTATCTTACTAATGTCATGGCTTATGTTTGCTATATTAATTGTATCATTTAGTGATTTTATACTTGCAAATGGTATTGTATTGATGTTGTAGTATGAATATTACAATTTCAAAATTTACAACTATCGAATGAAATATTAACACATGTTAGGTAATCTTATTAATTAAAATAAATGAGTTCATGGATTCTACAGGATATCTTAAAACCTATAAATTTCATAAGATATAAGTTTCAATATAGTTCCAACAAGATATAGAGAGTATAGTTGTTAAAATGTAACTACATAATTCTACTAGTTTGCAATTCTATCAGGCTTTTCATATAATTAAAATAAATGTAACGTTGTTTAAACACAAACTCTTAGTAGAATTTAAGTTTAAATATATGATTCTACAAACTTATAATTTTATCAATTCTATCCAATCTATATGTAAATTGCGATTTTAATAACTATGATAGATAAATTCTAGTTTCAAAATTAAAAACTAATACTCTACTTATCATATGCTCACTCACCTCATAAAGAGCGACAGAAGTAAATTAATACAGTAACTAATTACTAGAAATAGTTGAATATACATGTTAGCAATCACTAATAGCTATTCTTGATTTACCACAATATTACAATAATATGATATAATTATAGAATTTCCAAATCTATTTGATGATATCTCAAAAGAATTATAAAAATATAGTTATCATTTTTTTTTATTTCTTAGGAATTCTATCTTATTTCATTTCGCGTAGGAAACACGCCATAAGAGTGATGAGTGGGAGTGGTTACTATTGCCAATTTTTCCTACTCTTGTAGGAGTGGCTGGATCTAGCCACCAAATTGGTAAAAGCAATGGTTTACATAACTTCCACTATAGTTGTCAAGTTGGCCACTATTGTGACCTATTTAAGGATAGTCGTAATATATATATATATATATATATATATATATAATATTATATGTTATATACTAACAGTCAGTGTACCTACATTGCTTGTGTAAAGAATTGAATTAAGTGCAATTGAAAAAAAAACAGTAAGGAAATCTATGAAAAGAAAGAAGGAAAAAAAAATAAAAGAATAACAAATAATAATATTTAGAGAACAAACAATGCACCATTATTTGCATGAATAACAAATAATATTTGCAATATATAAATAATACATTGAAAGTTGAAAATATGAATGTATAATAGAATGTATTCTTTATTATGAATGTATAATAAACTTAAATTTGTACATGACTGTAAGTTAAAAATATAGCTCCACGAACAATGAGATGTATCTTTTATAGATATGCAATGTGTTTAATTTGTACTAGGGAAAATGATTAAAGTGCTAGTGAAAAGTGGTTGTGGAGAAAATGGTTTAAGTAATAATAAAAATTGGTTATGGAATGGATTTGAATTTCTTTTAGTAACTAACATGAAAAAGTATTTAATAGTTTTTAGTCATATATATATATATATATATATATTGTTAAAAACGCACATTCCATTTAATATAATAGATATATATCGATAAATGAATTAATTGTCTGATGAGGTCGCGTTTGATATATATACTTAATTTTTGTATTGCGGAATGGACTTCGGTTAGGCGCAGCTGATAGCAGACCCAAAATTCGGTCCCCGCAAGCATATGGTATGATTAACAATTATAAGAAAAGCATATTTAAAAGTAGTAGGTATATATATTTCAAAAAAATTTCTCTAAAGCTTTTCGATACATTTTTGAGATTCCCCAAACTAAACAAGGTGGTGTTGGGATAAGCTTACACCGCCTAGGTTCGCTAAACGATAGTAACAACGGTACTTAAGAAACTTAATTGGATACTGAACGCGGCCCTACCGATAAACGATGCAAAGATAAAAAGCTGTTAAAGTGACCAAAAAAATTCCGGGGCAAAAAATGTTAAATTATCTGAACCGATGGTACATATCTGTCAAGAAAAGATTGACATGGTATCATGATTAGATGATCTCCATTTATTGTTTTTGGATCGCACCGACGGCATCTTGCACTAGAGCCGACATAAGCAAGAAAACATTGGGAGGCATGTGTCCAGAAACAGCTGCTCAGGTCTCAATTGTTCCATTAATCAAATGCATGGGTCAAGTTTCTTGGTAACTGTTCACAGTTTGCAGTATTTCCGTGGTCGTGGCCAGTGGAAACAAAGTAATGCTGAGCATAAAGATGGTGACGCCAAATTAAATTCTATATATTAATTGTTCATCGATATAAAAAAAAAAAATGAACGATTCGTATATTATAACGTTTCAGAGCCATAACCTACTACTCGTGCATGTATTGGAAGGAGGAAGAAAAGTACATATATATACTTGTGCAAACGCGTAACAACATCATTTGTTTAATATTAGGTGTGTAAATTTTTACATTTCCAAATAATAATATCTTTTATACATTATGAATATCTCAAGCGGTCATTTTAATGAGTGTCTTGAGTATAAGAAGCAAATGGTTAATTTTAGCATATCAACTGTCTTACTTAATCACAATTGTAATAAACAAATTATATTATAACATATACTATAATTACCAAAGGATGCGAATTCACCGTAGAATTAACAAAGGGAAAGCATTGCCCAGCCAATGTGACATCAGTTCCTGAATGCCTGAAAAATTTTATATGAAATTATAAAACAAGAATTTTTCAAATTTCAATATAATCAAATTAGTGCCTAAAATTGATTCTCATTTTATTGCAATACTTGCATGTGAAGAGACTGAAGACTGAAAACCCGAAACCCTTTCTCTAGTTGCAGTTCATCCACAGATGGGTGATTTTGTCATTTAATGATGTAGCGCATCGGATGCGAAAGAGTTTGCAAAATCATTTTGATGGTCTGATCTCATGATTTATATTCTGGTGAGGATGATATAGAACCTCTGAACTGAACCCTACAGCTTTTTGGTTTTGTAAGGCACACTGCAGTGTCGAGTCATTTCTCAACTGCCCCCATCACGGATAAATCCGAAATTTTACATTAAATATGTAAATCGATGTCGCGGTTTATTTATCGAAAGTCTGACACAATATTTTATATATATATATATATATATATATATTGTATATGTGATAGAGAACTAATGCCTAATGAGCCATTGGCCATGCCTCTTGGTCTATGCATTGCGATGAACGTGGTCACTTGTCAACTGTTGTTTATTATAAAAAATAAAAAAAATTCAAAAAAAAAAAAAAAAAAACGACTAGAACACCGTCGTTGCTGTTGGAGCTTCTGCATGTGTTTAGGGATTTTTTTTTTCAGTGATCTGCATGTGTTTGATTTTCTGAAAAGATCTCTAGAAGGGCGAATATCAGTGAAAAGATGGCATCATGGGAATCATGCTCTTGCTGCCTTAAATATTACGCCTAGCCAATATCGACAGATGAGTTGTCCATATTTTATGTCCACTCCGTTTGCATCATTACATCTCGAAAGCCGTTTATATCTATTGCCCTAAATCATAGGAGGTACTCATGATAGGATCCATCAGTCCAAAAACATAAACAAAGGGCATCTAATTGGCTGGTTTAAAGGAAATGTAAGATTTAACTAAATTTAGCACAAACGTAATAAAATTGAACAGATCGCCTGAAATGAAAATGATCTAAATAATTCAATACAAATAGTGAAATTTCTAGTATACTTGTTCCAATTTTCTTCATGCCTCCTATCCCACTCAAAACTCTATACCTTATAGATATAAGAAAAATATACCAAATGTCTTAAACTTATTATATATCTTTGCAATCAACTTCCAAACTTTATTTTTTATAAGCAGGTCTGAAAGCTTTTTGATTGAGTAATTGTATCTAAAATTTTTCTAAAAATAGCATAATTAAGTCCTCGTGTCATTTCAACATGTTAATTATAAGGGTTAGTGATAAGTTTAGTGAGATAAAACCACAACATATAATTGAATAGTGTTGCAACATGATGAATATATGAATTTGATTGAATTTCTTTGTAAAACTTAGTTCATATCTTTTTTTACCTGATATGATTTTTTGTTGAATATTTGCATTGAATCCAAACGAGACTTGAGTTTAGAGAGCAAGTAAGTGAATTAATGAATAAATGGTAAAACTAGAGTGCGAATACCTTTAAGGGTCCACCGTTAACCAATAGGATCATATAAATTATGGCAATTTCTAAATTTATGTTTTGCTAGTGCCTAAACTATTTCTTCTATTGAGATGGGGTTCTTAAGGCTTCACACTCGCTATGGTGTATATGTGTGAGAATCCTAGAGGAATTCATAATAATAAGGCTACTTTAGATTGTTCATGATAACCATGCAACATGTTGTCATATTAGTAGATTTATTTGCAATCTTACAAATAATTTTCTGTATCTTAATATACTATGATTTTCTACGTTAATTGAATGTGTAGAGCTCTCTCTTTCTCTACTTGTTTATCTCCTATCATTTGAAACTTAATTTCATAAGGCCAAATTAAAAAAGGTTTATAAATTGTTTTAAAGGTTATGGCATTGCTATAAATATCCTTTATGGAGCAAGGGTATTTTGGTCGATTACTTAGTTTAAGCCTACTAATACCCCACTACCTTTATATGCTCCTCACAACTCTCTACATCTCCTTCTCTTACAAAAACTCTATGTTCTTTTCACTAAGAGCAAAAAACTTTAACATTCTCAACCAAACCCAAAATCCTAATTCGGATTTACAAGATTGAAGGAGGAAAATCAAAGGGAAGTATTGGTAAGTAGGTCTTTTGGTAAGTTTTATTGAGTCTCAACTTAAAAAGTCGTTTTCCTTGTTAGGGCTTGGTAAAAACATGATGGATTGTGTTTTGCAAGTTTCTAACATTGTAAATTTAAGTTTGATCGTGATTCTTACAAGCATATAGGTGAGATTCGTTTCTAAATTCTTGATAGCTGGTGGTCTAGAGCGTAGCTAGTCTTGTTAAAGTAAATCTTAAGGTGGCTCAACATTAGCAAAATCCAATTCAGATGAGGTTAGAACGAATTTAGCAATTGAAGCCAACCTAGTCTAGTTTAGTTCAAAGTTCGAGGGCTTAAAGATGCTTGGATTCTCTCTTGGTTACTTGGCTTAGTAGCTCAACAGATCGAAAGGTCAGCAGCTCGGATTAGATTGATGCTTGGCACTTAGAAGCTTGAAAACTATGTTGGACCTTGCTAGAGTTTGGCAATGGATGTGGTTGCCCGACGAGGCAGCAAATCTACTTGGCAGTTAGACTAGCTTGGCATGCTAGTTCTTCAACCCTGTTCAGATAGGGTAGTGATTTCTAGGTCAACAATGGAATCCTCTCCTTTGAGTAATTCTTGAGCTAAGACGCGTCAAGTAAGTCCTAATAGTTCCTTAACTCCGCTTCTAATGATCAGTTCGGGAAGTTGATTCTTATCAAAGTCTCTACCATCTCAATAAGAAAAATAAAAGTACTATGGTTTTTCAACTTTAAAAAAAAAAAAAAAGCATATGAACTATAAGTGGAAAAAATTAAAAGATATTAAAAATGTTGAAGGGATAGCTGAATCTTTTGAAAGTCTAGCAGTTATTGAAGGCTTAGAAAGAAAGTTGGATTAGGTCTTTTTCCCTTAGAAAGGAGCTGTTAGTAATGTCCCTAAACTTAATAACTATCCAACTATAATTAAATGTGTGTTGCATGTGCATGGTTGGGCCCATAAGATTGGGAGAACCCATGATCTTGGGGTGATATCACAATGATCTACCCACAACAATGCCCCAAGTAAAGTTCCATGTAAAAATGATCTGGGTAGTTTAAAATGTTCCTCAATTTCTAAGGCGTTGGGGAGGATTAACCGTCGATACTATATAATATATATTTAAGTGTGTTAGGATCTTAAGTAACCCTATGTTACTTGTCAAATTAAAATAAAGCTAATTAAATTAATGGTTGCTACATATATTACCTTTTATATCCGCATGTATGCTTGGAATTGTATGTACATGTACATATATATGTTGTATTTTGTACCAAGCTATAGCTCACCCTTTGAGGACCCTTTTATTTTTCAACTGTAGCTATAGGCTCTTTTGATGGATATGAGATTTCGAGGTTTGGGGTTATGAACATTAAGGGTAGGCTCAATTTGGTTTAGTATGATTCACCACCTCTTATCAAACAAAACCGAACCTAATATAATGGTTCAGTTTTTTTTTTTTTTTAATCGAACCTAACCATACAGTTTCGTTCACAAATTTTTCAAACATTAAAAATCTTATTTGGTTCACAATTCAAACCTTGTTTCAAAATAATACTAAAGTTCACAAATTCAAAGCATTTGAATTGGAAAATTGAAGGCAACAAGAAAGGGGATGTTCATACTTCTATTATGTTAGCCAAGAAAGGGGATAATGGGATCACTCAACATTAATAAGGTTGAAATATCATCTTTGAGGACTATGATGATTGTTATTTTTTAATTTGAAAAATGTCATCATCTACTTCTTTCTTGTGTAAGAAGAGATTGAATTAATTCCTAATGCATAGAAAGTCAATATTAATGGGAAATATAGAAATTAAAACATTTTTAAACCACTCATTTTCTTCTTCCATTTCCATCAGCATTCAACCAACAAAACAAGAAAAATAAGAAACAAGACAACATAAGTAACATCATAACAAAGATAAAATAAAGGAAAACTAAGAAAACAAAAGCTTCTACTATTCTCCCACATACCCATCCAAAATCCTTTTTTTTTTTTTCTTAGGGTTATGCAAGAACCTATACTATATATTTTACCTCAACAATAGAAGTTTTCAAAACCATTCTACTGGACAGATTTACTACTCAACATTTTATTCATCATGATGGATAAGAACAAAGACTTATAGCCTCCATGAACACATTGCCCATGAAGAGAACACCATACTTATTAAACCATCAATAATCAAATCCCAAGACCCTAAACACCTCTTAGGATTTTCATCAAACTCCTTATATTCAATACTGAAACACTTTTCTTTACATAAAAATTCCAGAAGTCCATTGTCACAACAATAGTTCCTCGCCAACTTAGAAAAAAAATAAAATCACCATTTCACCATCCCTTAGCATTTAGAGAGTAAGAAGTGACAGGTAAGGGGAAGAGAAACGGATATGAGAGGCATAAGGTTTTGTGACTATCAAGGGGAGAGAAAGATTGAGGGCAAGGCACAAATTTAGGGATTTTAGGGTTAGAGGCTTATGGAATAATAGAATACAGATGGCACAATGCAATATTTTTTTTCTTTTTTTAAATAATTGATGCAATTCGGTTCGAATCAAATGACCAACACCAAACCGCATCAATAACCAAACTACATGAAAAAAAAAAACCTATTTTTCTGTTCGATTTGTGATTCAATTTATGGTCCTCGATTTTTTTGCCTAATCCTAATGAATATGAGTATGAGGATGCAAGAGAATTCTATGACTACCTTCATGATAGGAGCAATTCACCCAGTTTGAGATGTATCTAGTTTTGTTGAATGATGAGAACCTATTTATGGTTTCAATTGGTACTTACAATGTTAGATGTTCTTCTTGTCAGGAGTAGTCTATGACTCTAGTATTGTTACTTATTACATGCTTAGTTGTTACAAGAGCCATGCAGACTTAGTTACCTTTTAGCTGTTCGTTTGATGTTAGTATGTTATATTTATTATTAATTTGAGCTAAGAGACAATTGGTACTTTTGTAGTTTTGTGGGCTAAGAGGACGATTGAGCCACCCTTAAAGTTATTAATGGAGATGTAACATTTGTGAGTTAGCAAATTATTGTTTGCTATTGTGGATAATAGATAGGTTATAAGTTCCTAGATGCCTTAGTGCGTTATTTTTGGGAAGTGACACATGGCAGGCTATAGAGTTCCATGTTTTAAGGCTTTACGTATTATTTATGTGTATTCAATTTATAACTATATAACATAATTGGGTCATTATCAAAATGGTGCAAGGTTCTCCTAATGAACCATACTTCATCCATGGAAATGTTCAAAAATAAGCCATGAAAGATTTATCAATTACATTGAAGGAAGCTATTACACAATATTTTGCTAAGCCTTAGTTAGCATACATTTCCATTCCAAGCTTATTTGTTCTTCTATTAATTGATTAATAGAGAGAGAGAGAGAGAGAGAGCTTTATGAAGAGAGCATTACCTATAGAAACAAGAGGATCACACGTACACCTATTTGAAACCATTATTATGTTACATAGTATCTATGCAAGTAGCATAATTGATAGTAGAGTAACTAATACAACAAACTTTAAGTGGGAAAGGTATTTTAATGTAATTGATTATAATGCTCTTTGATTGACATCATCATTAAGTATAATTAAAAAGACAAAAGAAATGAAAGAAAAGAATAAGACATCTTATAACCCCTCTAAAAGAAGGTGCTTTATGGATGCTTACAAGCTTCACCTTACTTGAAAAGATCATATCCATGGTTGTTAATACCTTACAATCATAAGGAACACATAAATTGCTAGTAATCTTATAAATAAATCAAATTTAATGGTATACACACAAACACAAGGATTTGAGAGATAGCAATTAGAGTTTCACTTACCTTAGTTGTACACAAGTGTAAGGAAGGAGAGAAAGAAAAGATCTTACATCATGTTCAAAACATTTGAGAGAATTAAGGTTTCTTAAGTCAAATGTAGCATTTGATCAAGGCAAAATGATGTAATGTGCTTAGACTTGCAGTGAATCGATTAATATCTAGTGCTTTCATCCTCAATGGCACATAAGACTAAATCACTCATAATGTATGAGAAGATAGAGAAATTCCCACATTTATGCAACAACATAATTAAGAAGTAAAGAGTTAGTTTGACCTTTACTAGAAAACTTACAAAACATGCAAATTTCGGCTGATGTTGACAATAATATTCAAACTCATTCTTGCACATCAAATAATTCAAAGTTACTACAGGAGTCATTGTGCTTTAATTCACCACTCATGCAATTAGATGCATTAAATTAGAAATACCAAAATTTAACAACATAGACACAATAGGATGGTCATTCAAAACAAAGTAATTTTTCAATTTTCATCAAACACCAGACAAACAACATATTACTATAGCATCCTTTGCTATGAAAGATAAGGTTTTGAAATGGCACCAATAGATGTACCACAACAAGTAACTCAGTACATAAACTAATTTCACTAAGGCTATAGAGGTACATTTTAGACGATCAAAACTTGAAGATGTTCTAAGGACATTGTCCAAAGCTACACAAGTAAGCTCTATTAATGAGTATCAAAATCAATTTAAAGCACTTTCTAAACTGTCTAAGAATTTTTTCTCAAGTTGTTACATACCACCACCCAAACCTTTATTACCCATTAAATGACTTACATAAGCTAAGACAAATGCCAGAGATGAGCAAGAATTTTGTTTTAACAATGGTGACACGTATAATAATAAGTATTAATGTAAATCAAAGTCCATGTTGTTATTATGTGATTATGATGGCCATTTAGGACTTGTAAACTCTAATGATTGTGTAGAAAATGAGAAGACTACCAATAAGCCATTGATCATTAGTTATCATGCTTTCAGGCACTTTGTACCTTGAACATTAAAATTTATTAGCACTATTAATGACTATTATAAAGAAAATGATTATTAACTTATAGAATGTTCACTTCACATGAATATAAAGTAAATGATTATTATATTCCACATGTCCTTTCTCAAGGGTCTATAACAATATTTACTTGAAGTGAAAGACAATTCAACAGAGGTAAAAAATTCTAACAAATAATAAAGAGCCATTCCTTATAAAGACCTAGGAATGGCTATTCACATCTATTGATTGGCTCTTTGTATGGCTTCCCTTAGAAGCCCTAACCTTACAATCATTAAACCAAACAAAAACCAACAATCCTAACTTCAAATCACACAAACACTTCCACAAATCACGTCCAATATCAATCATAAACCACACTTATGAAACATACCATTGTTGGACCACTAGTTCTAATTGTTTTGTGCCTAAGAAAGGATACAAACCACCTAAGCTCGCACCCGATCCAATGTTACATGGGGCTACCTGAGGACCCATCTTGGAAACCAAATGAGATAATTAATGAGCTCCAAAAGGCTTTATAAGAAGATCAACTACCTGACTGTGAGAAGGAATGTTAGAAGTGATCATAAAATCATCATTAATCTTATCCCTAGTAAAGTATATATCAATGTCAGTATATTTAGTGCATCCATGAAAACAAGGATTGGCTTAATCATCTAAGCCGACTTATTATCACAATAAAGAACAACTAGCAGAGAAACAAAAATACCAAAATCTATGAGAATATAGGACACCTAAAAGAGTTCTTTAGTAACAACTGCCATGCTATGATATTATGCTTTAGTAGAAGAAGTGGAGACATTTTTTTGTTTCTTAGTCTCCTAAGACATAAGAGAAGAGGCTAGAAAAACACAATAGCCCATAAGAAAACAACAACTCATCAAAGAAGCACCCCATTCAAAATCCAAATAACCTGAAAGAGGCATAGAAGATTCAAATGAATAGAAAAGCCCATGACAAAGAGTACCTCTCAAGAATTGTAAAACATGTAGAAGAGCATCAAGATGTAGCTATCTTAGCATAGAAACAAACTGACTTAAATGTTGAACGGCATAAGAAAGATTCGACCTTGTTATGTCAAATAAAGTAAATGACCAACAATACGTCGATAAAAACTAAGATCAGGTAACAACTCACCAACATCATAATGTAACTTCAATCCTTGAAGAAGAGGAAAAAGCATAGGTCTACATCCAGTAAGGCCTGCATCACAAAACATATCAAGAGCAAATTTTCGTTGGCTAAGCCAAGTACAATCAAAACTGCGATATAACTCAATATCGAGAAAGAACTTAGGTACACCTAAGTCTTTGATGGTAAATGCCGAATGTAAAGCATGCTTAAGAAAACAAATGTCTTCCTCACAAGTTCCTATGATAAGAACATCATCAATGTACACAAGGACAATAAGAAAATTATTGGAAGACGAACGAGTAAACAATGAATAATCACTCTTTGATTGAGTAAAACCATAAAAAAGAAGAAATTTGGTAAATTCAAGGTTCCACTGACTAGAGGACTATTTAAGGCCATATAAGGAATGAATGAGCTTACACACTTTCCTAGGAGAAGCTTTGGTATAGCCTTCCAGCAATACCATGTAAATCTCCTTATCTAAATAGTCGTGCAAAAATGCATTATTAATATCCAATTGATGTAAACGCCACTTAAAAGAGGTGGCAATGGTTGTAAGAATTCACATAATAGCAAGTTTAGTTATTGGTGAAATTGTGTGTTTATAATCCTTACTAGGAACTTAAGTATACCCCTTTGCAACTATTCACACCTTGTAACGATCAATAATACCATCAAGCTTGTACTTGATCTTGTAGACTTACTTTAAACCTATAGGCTGCTTCAAATCAACTAACTCCCAAGTGTTGTCAACTTCCAAAGCATTTATTTTAGATTCCATAATAGCAATGCAATTAATATCAAACTTAGCATGTGAATAACAAGATGGTTCTTGGATAGATAGAACATTAGCAATGAATGCAACATAGTCTTTGTTATATGAATGAAAAGTAGAAGGAGAAAATAAAGGATACGGGGAAGAAGAAGGAGAAGAAGTGGCAAAAGAAGCATGAACAGAATAAATATCGTCATTTAACCAACTAGGAGTAGATTTATTTTTTAAAGACCTTCTGGGTAAAATAGGAGAAGACAAATCAGAAGGAGACAATGAAGTCTGATGTGTTGAATCATGTGAAGGAAAAGAGGAGGTTTGATTATCTATAAACATTAAAGGAAGACTATGCTGGAAGTTGTCATGAGGAAAAGAAACGGTGGCAAAGTAGGCTTGTAAGAAAAAATAGTGTCAAAGGGAAAAGGAGTAGCTCTATTATCCGAAAGAGGAAAAGATGGTTTAGGACCAGAAAAAAGAAAGAAGAGTAGAATCACAGAAAGGAAAAAGTGTTTCATGAAAAATGACATTTCGATTGAAGAAAACTTTGTGTTTACTAAGGTCATAAAGTTTGAAACACTTTTAACCATTTGGGTAGCCTAAGAAAATACACCTAATTCCCTTTGCATCAAACTTGTCCCTTGCAACAGAGGTAGGCAAATTGCAACAAAGGTAGGCAAATCACAACAGAGACACCCCATTACATGCAAATTATCATAAGAAGGAGGCCTACCAAAGACAACTTCAAAGGGTAATTTCTAAGATAGTCTTGACATAGGCATCTTATTAATCAAATAAATAGCCGTAAGCACACATTCGCCCCAAAAATTTTTTGGGAAATTTGCATGAATATGAAGTGCTCAAGTGGTTTCAATGAGATGTCTGTGTCTTCTTTCTACCATTCCATTTTGTTGGGGAGTATAAACAATGAATTTTTGGTGAATAATGCCTAATTGAAGGAAAATTGTTTCACATTGGTGTTGAATAATTTCAATTCCATTATCGAACTGGACAAATTTATGAATGGTGTGAAAGTGGTTTTGGAGATAAGAAAAAGAATTTTGCAAAGTGAAGGAACTTGGTATTTGTTTTGGAGAAGATATATCCAAGTCGATTGTGAGAAGTCATCTACTATAGTAAAGAAATATCTTGCTCCACAAATATTAGGTGTATTATATGGGCCTTATAGATCAACATGTACGAGTTCAAACAATTTTGAAGCATAGGTATCACTTCTATCAAAAGATAACATGATGCTTTGACATTTGACATGTATCACCAAAAAAAAAAATCATGACTTAATAGACGTTTACATGAGGGAATATGAGTAAGAATGGACAAGGAAGAATGTCTAAGCCTACTATGAAACAAATTCAAATCAGTTACATTGGAAACTAAACAATATTTGTCCAAAACCTTATTACAAGAAGAAATTCTAAAAGAAGTAAAATCACTTTGTATTGGTTTAGTGTCTAAAAGATACAGCCAATATTTCTTCTTTGCAATTGCCACAACTTCCTTAGATGCAACATCTTGTAAACAACATTTTTTGGAATCGAAATTAGCTTGTAATTTCATAATGGTTTGTATTTTAAATAGTGAGAGTAAATTGTGTTTAAATTTGGGTATATATAGAACACTAGAAAGAGTCAAATCTGGGTTTAAAGAAACATCACCAACAATGGTAACAAGTTTGGATGTTCCATCAGGTAAGTGTATAGTAACAAGGTAATTGATTTTTCTTTCACTTTGAAGGGTGTCCAAGTATTGGGTAATGTAGTCAGTTGCATCGAAATCTACTATCCAAAAATCATGCATATTATTCAACCATGAAGTTTCAACACTAAAAGAAATTGCTGAACAAATGTTACTTGAAATATTTAGATTACTAAAAGAAGCTTCTACGACAACTACAGATTTTCCTTTCATCATTTTAGCAACTTCATCACATACCATCTACAACACTTTTGGAGTCATTATAGTGCTTTATACATTCTTCTTCTCATTACCATAAGACTCAATGGCACAAAATTATCATTTAATGTTATATCTGTAGCATATCTCCAACCTTTAGAACTTTGTTTTCCCTTAAACCACTTAAGATATCTAACAATTTCAAAGCACCTTTCAATAGTATGGCCTTCTTTACAACAATGTAAACATACCAGTTTGTTACTTGTCCTTTATTTCTTATTATCTTTTCAAACATTCAATTGAGAATTCCTAAGATTTTTATTCACGCTGAAAACTGATGATTCCTGAACATTTAGCATAGAACTTCACACTTCCTTCTATTTTTCTACTTGTCAAATCAAGTAAAATGCTCTATTTAGAGGATCCATGGCCAAATCTAAAAACAAGATGTCTTAAAGGCCTCATTAGGATCCATAAGGAACTACAATAGTTTGTTTTTAGAGTCTAATTCTATAAATTTCTCATAGAAATGACAATGATAATTTCGCAAGACTCCACAAGTATAAACCAATTTTCCATTACAATTCTGAATTTCATCCCAACACCTATTAAAACAATTATAGTAAGTAGCAATTGAAGAATTACTGTACTTAATGTTAGATACTTCATATTGCAGTTGAAACCGTAACAAACTATTCAATTATCCGAAACGTTAAACCATACCTTCCCAAAGCTTACAAGCAAATTGAGAATACACAAAACTCTCTGATAATTCTTGTGTCATGGAATTTAGTATCCAACAAACCACTATGTAGTCACACTGTAGCCACTTTTGAAAATCAGGAGATGTTGCATCATTAGGTTTTTCAATCATTCTGTTGATAAACCCTAATTTGTACTTTTCTCCCAACACCAATTTTACATATCTACTCTACGGAAGAAAATTGGAGCCATTGAATCCTACATTTCCCAGTATCATCCCTAGATGATCTGAACTTGATAGGTAATGGATCATTGAAGATCAAATCTCCATTCGCTTGTCGCAATTGTAAAACTTGATTGTCTCACATCCTTGAAACTAGATCTTGAAAGAAAATTCAATTGAACAAACAAATGAATTATTTCTGCTTTGATACTATGTAAAAATATAGCCAATCAAGATGTAAAAATGATGAATTCGCCATTGAAATGATATTAAGATCTCTAATGTTTAATCGGAGAGAAAAGAAAAAGATGAAGATTCTAACTAACTAATTGTATAAGCTCAACTATCTGTTTATACAGCTACAATAAATACAAAACTGTAAACTATTCCTACTACTAACGTGTCTACTAATGTGGACTTAGCTAACTTGCTGACATGGAAATATAATTAGTCAACAATATGTAAGGTTTCCAAAAGATAATATCTTGGTTGGTTTCTCTTATTCCTTATTGCATTTATTTTAAGTTCAAGAAAATAATATAATTGGTGATTACTTATCTATTCCATTTCTAATAAATAATACTAATGCTATGACAATCTTATGACATTCCATGGATGAACATGCATTCACATATTGTGAGAGATTAGACTTACTCTATCATGGTAATTTGGAAGCCATTCCTTTTAAGCTATATAAATGATATGGGGTTCTTTGATTGAAAGTATTATATCATAGTGAGCATTAGAGAGTAGAGAGGCAACCCACTTTACTTGATTTTTCCTTTCATTTGTTTTGATTAAGCTCGATTCGGTATAGACTTCATTATTCATGTTTTTGTTAAAGTGGTCAAACTGAATGTTGCCCACCTATATAGACAAACATCCAATCTAAAATCAATTCACGAGTAGGCTCCTATAGAGTCGACAAATGTGTTTAAGATACATATTTTTAAGAACGACAAATTTTCATTTCATGAGCCAGATACGTCTATATAAATAAGGCACGATGGTGTAGGGCGTTGATGATATCATATAAAGATGGAAATCACCCGTTAAAATTTCATCACCTATCTTTTTGCAAGTACTAGTAAACCACTCACTGTTTCTTTGCTTAAACAAGTGCCAGTGAACACGTCCGCATGTTCCAAACAAAAATAGTATCCGTACTAAAAAAAAATCATGCAAATTGAGGTTTAGTAGAAAAAGAAAATCAATGAATGGAATAAATAGCTGTCTTATCGTCCGCAAGTAACGGTCAAAATTCGTACAAACCCTTTCGGTCTGTTTCCTTTTTCTATGACCGTGATCCCACCATGCATGCCATATCTGTGAGAATGAGAGACACCAACATGTCACTTTATTTCGTTTTCATCGAAGTCCCATTCACTCTTCTAGCTTGTCGAACCAGACCTTCAGTGCGGGCTATGGAGATTATTTATGGGAAAATTTTAAAGCTATGGAAACTTTTATGCTACTCACAATCAACATCTTAAGTATTTCATTCTGACAATCAAATTATAGAAATTTAAAATAATATGCAATCCAGTCATAATTATAAAATAACTAGTCACATATGTTGATAATTCTTTTTGCCACCCGGTGTGCAACATGGCCCACAACAAAATTTCAAATTATTAATTTATTAAATATATATAGATGTAGGGGTTCAATCAAAATGGTCATGTATGTGCTACGTGAATAGCATGTTACACATGATTTCAAAGAAATGATGCGAGACTATCATCTGGAGAAATAATTAGGTGAGAATAAGGTAGAAAAGAGGAATAGGCAATTTCAGTATCTCAAATGCACAAATGACAGACAAGATAACCTTAGAGGACCTCAGGCGTTCACCTTATAGCTTGAGCGAATGACATCAATTCTTTTCCTTAACTCAATTTGATCTTAGATAATAGAGTTTTCACAGTAAACACCGTTTCTCCAATCTCTCTAAGAGTTATTTATGATAAGGAAATACTAAATATTTATAGGCTCTTGGACATAATAGCATTCATTAAATCATCTAAGTAATCAACGGATAAAATGGAGTTTTGCTCGATTCATGATTACCTAGAATGAGCTAACTAATAGGCCTAAAGCCAATAACCTTCCTTATAAATGTATGAACTTGCCTAAGAAAGGTTAGAGGCGAATGGGGCGATCCAACGATCCATGTTCCAAGCTCACCAAGCCAAATCTTCCTGAATCCTAAAATGGAGTAGACTCCTTAGGCCCTATCACCTGGCCTAATGAGTCAAACCTAAATAAATAATAGGCTTATCCCAATAATTAATATAACAATTTTTATCTCTCTACATTTTGCCCCCTAACCAAAAGTTCCTTGGACACATTTAAAGGGGTTTTGGGTATTTCTAAAAGTTGTTTCTTCAACTGTTATGTAGACACACTAAATATTGACTTTACTTACTTGATCACTTCCAATATCTACATAATCGATGCATCTCTTAGATCACTGGCAAGCTGAGCATGATATACTAGTATTTATTTTGCTACCATAGACCACATGCTTCGACATGTCTTTGTATCGCACTATTGACTTATTGCTCCTATGAGGTTAATTCGCCAAATAATATGTGTGTAGTGGCTCTTTTTAGTATTTCTTCCTTATTTTATGATCATTGGCAAGAAAATAAAACCATTGGAGCATTTATAGAAATCTAAAGCTTTTATAACACCTCATCCGATCATGTTTATGCATATATATATATATATGAGTGCATGTGTGTCTCATTCATACTAGTAAATAAGGTAGTGCTATTGTGAAGCGGAGTGGAGTAAAGCTCCAAAGCATTGTGAAGCAAAACGACAGCATCTTGATAAAAGGCATTGGGGGTGTAGGGGCAATGCCCCCACAGTACAGCATTGTATTATTATTATTATTATTATTATTATATTTCACTTGATAAATGTGACTATAAGTCACAAACTAAATGACACACTTTGGTCCAACATCAATGTAGGCCGAGCCATGTAATCCTCTAAAATATTTTCTCCTTGGATTAGATTTTATACCAAATAGGATCAATTTAAGCTCCTTCAAATCTTTTGCTTGACTTTTAAATCTTACTCCGACAAACTAAATCTCATTATCTATCATCACTAAATCAAATTCACGCATTATCCAATATAGTACTCCTTATCAAATATTGGATTTAAATTATTTTTCTCCATCTAAAACTCATCGAATCTTCAATTTAAATCATTTTAAGCTTATCCTTAACACAAACTCTTAGGCTACATGCATAAATATATATATGTATATATATTTTCTTCTTCACGCCTCATAAAAGCTCCAAAGTGTTATTCATATAGGAAACTTCAAACACAAATCATTAAATCACCCCTTTTTTTTTTATTCAAGTTATTTTCAACACTTTCAAATAAAACTTATTAATCGAATGGAATTTGATTGCTTTCCTCCTATCTTTCTATTCTTTATTTATTTCAATTGTTTAGTTGTATCAAATAATAAGGCTTCTCAGCCTAAAGGTGGCCTATGCCATTGAAACCTATGAGGGGTCATTGTGCACTTTAGGAGGTAGTATCTCACTTAGCAGCAACATTGTAAAAGAAATACCATGATAGTAAGATTTACTCCTTATGGCTTATGAAGCCTAGAGGATAGTGTTGCACATTGGAGGGTGGCTCTCATTTGCTAACAACAATACATAAGATAAAATAGTCGATCGCACTTAAGCAATGATAGTAACATGTACTAATTGTATTATCAATGGTCAAGAGGGTATTTCCCAATACTTAACCTTATATCGCTTTCTCTTTACTTATTCATGTATTAGCCTTATGCGCTAAGGAAACATATCTCTAACTTTGCAACAATAAGGAGCCAAGATTAAAACTTTGCACTAAGAAGATAAATCTCTAACTTTGCAGCAGCAGCAACAGCAACAAGGAAGAAGAAAGTAAAAGAACACAAAGAAATAGAGTAATGGAAGTTGAATGTTTCATTCATGTGAATTGCAAATACATTGTTGGATCTACAAATGAAACTTTTTAATGTATTGAAAGTTAATGAGAAGGGTTATTGCATTAGTTTTAGGATTAAGGAGCTTACAGTAGCTACTGTTATGGACTTCATGAATTATAAAAGGACCTTCCCACTTCGGTGTAAACTTTGGCGCCGGAATACCTTGTCGCATATGCTCTACAATGTAAAGTACAACATTACCTTGCTGAAAAAGATCTTTTCTTGACCAAGCAATCATAAGCAACACTAAGTCATCTTTGGTAATTAGCAAGGTTACGCTTGGTATTGTCTCACCTTTCTTCTAAAGCTTCAAGATCTAGCATACATAAGTTATCCAGCTCTAATTCAATGTTGAGAACCAAGCATGCAAAAGGAATCAATATTTCAATAAGCATCACTGCCTCAAACCCATATACCAAAGAGAAAGGTGTCGCCTGAGTAGGACCTTGTTTGGAAGTTCTGTAAACCCATAGTGCCAATGGTAGTTTGTCATTTCACTCTTTATGATTTTCATGAACTATTCGACTAAGCACCTTCAAAGGAGTCTTGTTTGTCACCTCTGCTTAACCATTTCCCTTCGAATAATATGGTGTAGATTTCACATGACCAATATTGTAAGAAACCAATAGTTGTCATACATGTAAGTTGATGAAGGGGTTGCCGTTATCTGAAAGGATATGCTTGGGGATCCTAAAATGGCAAATAATATGCTCCTTCATGAAATTTGCTACGGTAGATCTTATTGCATTCTTGAGGGAAATCACCTCAACCCACTTGGTAAAACATTTAATCGCAACTAGGATCCATATGCACCCATTAGATGGTAGGTTTATTGGACTAATTAAGTTAAATGCCTAAATATGAAATGACCATGGAGTAGTCAAGCTATGCAATGTTACATAGGAGCATAGATTGCATCACTATGTTGTTGGCATGCGAAACACTTCTTAACAAAATTGAATGCATCATTTTCCATGGTAGGCTAATAGTATCCCATATGAAGCGAGTGGTAATACAACTTCCTTCCCCCTTGATGTTCTCTAACATCTCCAGAGTGCACTTCAAACAATATGGTTTCTATTTCAGGAGGTGTAATATATCGGAGAGGCTTTCTCATGAATGGTACCCTATACAACTCGCCCTCATGTATAAGATACTTTCTTGCTTTATGCTTAACTAATTAAGCATTTATGTTGTTCATAGGCAAAACATTATTTTTTAAGTAATCGATGTAAGGGCACCTCCAATTGCCTGCACTTGCTACAAAGTTGCATTCTCCTTGGTCGAGGAGTTCAGCACACTTTAGGCAACTCATTTGTAGTTAAGATGCATCATTAGACATTGTTGGCCAATAATACCTTAGCACTGAATGCAACAATACAAGGGTGGCCCTTCTTTTCCACACCAGATGTTATGGTATTTATCTAATTTTAAACGAGCTTACTTTGCATAAATACATCGAGACAAGACACCTTCTGGTCCCTTAAAATACAAGACGCCATTAATACAAGTGAAGTTTTTCAAAGTTGTCATAGAAGCTACATTTGGATGTGCTAATTGTGCCTTGATGGGACTACGCCAGTTGTCTTGCACTTCTTCATCCTTGTCTACTAATTGTAGAGCCATGCATGGGATGGATTTCTTAGTAACTTGTCTGTTCAAATTATTCTGTGTAGTTTGAGTGGGAATTTTGGAAGCTAATGTTGCTAAGACGTCTGCATAACAGTCGGTAGATCATTTGGCATGCTCGTACCTCACAGATTTAAACTTGCTAACCAAAGACTGTACCGCAACCCTATAAGGCGCCAATGTTGGTTCTTTGAGAGTAAATTCATCATTTGCCTACTTAATGATTAGGTTCGAGTCACCACGAATGCACAAGTTAGATGCTTCGGTATTTTAAGTAAAAATAAGACCAAGCAAGAGAGCTTCATACTCAGCCTCATTATTAGTACATGAGAAGTTTATCTTGAAAGCTAATCTTGGCCTTATGGAGATTTTAAGATTACCCTAACTCCTTGTCCAATGCTATTAAAGGAGTCATCAAATTGCACTTGCCATTCTCCATCTAGTTCTACTCTTATAAAGTATTCATAGAACTCTACAGGGATTGTATCTACAACAAAAGCTCCTTGTGTCATAAGAAACTAAGCTAAAAGGTCAGCTAGAGCCTGAGACTTAATAGCCTTAGGTGGCACGACCGTGATGTCAAATTCTTATAAGAGGAGCAACCATTTTGCAGTCCTTCCTGAAAGAGCTGGTTGTGACAACAAATATTTTAATGGATCTAAATAAGTGATAAGATTAACCCTAGAGCTAGAAAATAGTGGTGCAACTTTTACATAGTGAATACTAACACGAGGCACTACTTTTTGCAAGCTGAGTATTTCACCTCACTTCCTTAGAGTGACCTGCTCAAGTAGTAGATCAGTCGTTCACCGCCATCTAATTCTTAAGCTGACAAAGCCTCGATAGACTTATCAGTGGTTGTCAAATAAAGAATCATTGGCAACCCTTCAACCAGCATTATCATCGTTGCTAGCGAGGTAAGTATCCCCTTAATCTTTTGTATGGCTTCATCATGGAGTTGTCCCCATTCAAATGTGATTCCCTTTTTCATGAGCTATTATAATAGATGAGAAGTTTCTACTAATGCACAAATGAATCGCTTAATATAGAAGACTTTCCCCATGAAGGTCTTTAATTCTCTTGCACTAATAGGTGAAGGCATGGGACGTATGGCCTGTACCTTTGCTGGATCTACATTAATTCCTTTTCTATGAAAAACGAATCCAAGGAATTTACCAAAAGCTACCTCGAAGACACACTTCAAGGGATTCATACGCAATTTATATAGACGACATTGTTCAAAGACCCTCCATAGATGAGTCAAATGATCAGGCACTTGTCTTAACTTAACAACTATGCCATCAACATAGTCTTCCATGGAGTCATGCATCATGTCATAAAATATGGCAGTCATTACCCTCCAGTAGGTAGCTCCTGCATTCTTAAGTCCAAATGGCATGACTGTATAGTAGAAGTTTCCCACTGGTGTTCTGAAAGCAGTGCATTCAGCATCTCTAAGAGCCATCTTTATTTGGTTATAGCCACTGAAGCCATCCATGCATGAGAATAATTAATGTCCAACTATAGCATCTACCAATGTGTCAATATTTAGTAGTAGGAAATCATCTTTTGAGCAAGCCTTATTAAGATTACGAAAGTCCATATAAATGCGTATCTATCCATTTTTCTTTTTTATTGGCATGATATTGGCTAGCCAAGTAAGGTATTCGATTGGCTTAATAAAGTTAGCTTAGTGTAACTTTTCAATATCTTCTTTTATTTGTACTTCAACTTCAGGATGAAAGATTCGTTGTCCTTGCTTTATTGGCTTAACCCTAGGCACGATGTTCAATTTATGCACCACTAGACTAGGGTTCAATCTTGGCATTTCATCATATGTCCAAGCAAATGCGTCCTTATGTTCCTTCAATAACTCTACTAAGTGGACCTTAATTCCTTGCAATAGATTCTTGCTAATGAAGATAGGTCACGGAGACTCCCCTAGTCCTGCCAAGTTCAATTCCTCAATCTCTTCGACTTGAGGTTTCATTTGGTTTTGCATTTGAGGAGGGGCGGGTTAAGATTCTTGCACCAATATAAGATCTAAAGAGGATAAAAAAGCCTTCTCAGATCCCGAAGACCGTCATAAGTGATACACCCTTCACCTATCCTCATTGACAAAACTTTCTATGGCTTCATCTTTTCCTTACTTCTTCTTGCCCTTACGAAAGCCTTGCATTCTCCTCTTCCTCTTTTGTTTACCTTGGGTCTCCTTCCATGTGAGCAATGGTGTTTCAAAGGGTTTAGCAATAGCAATCTCTCCATCTTCAGCATGCTCATCAAAAAACCCTACATCGACTAGATAAGACTCGTTATGTTCAAATGGGTTCTTTGTAGTTGGAATGAAGACATCTTTACCTTTCCAATAGCCCTTAATGCACTGGTGCCATGTTGAAGGTAGAAGGTTATGATCATACAACCACTTTGTCCCAACGAGAAGGTGGTAAGATACAGGTGCATCGATCATGTGGAACCACGTGGATCCCTGTATGAGTCCAGCTTTAAAGTCCACGTTAAGATGCCCTGTTGTGTCTGTAGTTGTTTCAGTAAAGTTATTTACTACAATAAACTGCTTCACCAAGCGTTGGTTGCCTATTCTTACAACTTTGAATGTAGACATTGGCATAATGTTTATGGAAGAGCCATTGTCTATGAATGTCCTCTTAATGGGATGTCCATTGAGCGTACTTTCCACATAAAGAAGACAGTTATGATTAGGGTTTTTCGCACACATGTCTACATTAGTAAAGAGTATCGCATTCTCATGTGCATTGGCCATCCTTCATATTAGCTGCACTACATCACACTCTCTATATTGTCTCATAGAAATCTAGGTAAGTGCAGTCGTTGCCGCAAGCCATGCGTCTTCATTAAATCTCAATAAATCGAAAAACCTCCTGAAGTTAGAGGTCTTCATTAAGGCGATAGCCATTGATGGGTATGCACCTTGGTTGGTTTCTATTACCACTTCCTTCTCTTCATGTATTGTAGCCTGTGGCACTTCTCCTTCCTCTTGTCTTAAACCATGACTAATAGCATTTGTAGCGTCACTTTGGGCGTTGTGTACTGAGAGTGAATTACTGTGTACATCATTATTCTCTATGACAAATTCCCCATTATGAACCCTGTTATTAAATAGTTTCTTCAATGTCCAACACTCTTTAGTTGGATGACCCACAGTTCTGTAATATCTACAAAACTTAGGGTCATTCTTCTCGTTTGCAGTCAACAAATGCTCTACCCTTACCTATTGAGCACGAGAATGATATAACTGAAGGAGAGCCTCATGAACTATCACTTCTTGGCTTCTTGTTGTCTCTAAAACCTTCTCCTCGAGCTAAGCTAACAGATGTTGCTTATTTCCCAAATCTTCCACCGTCTATCTGTTGTCGCACAATGGAATTGTTAGTTCTTCTTACAGTCTCAACGAGTGTGGAGAAAGAACATAAGTTAAAGTTTTCCAAGTGGATAGCATACTCAGTGAACATCCCTTGAATGCAAACCTTCACTAATTCCTTTTCATCACACACATCTTGGATGTCTAAGGTGCGTTCTCTGAAGCGCTCTATGTAATTCATCAAATCTTCCTTTGGGTTTTGTCGCATTCTTCCCATACCTGTAATCATGACCGGTTCCTGAGTGAAGAAGAATTTCTCTAAGAAGAGTTTACACATAGTTCCCTATGAATCAATTGATCCTAAGGGAAAGTTGACATACTAGGTGTATGCCTTCTCTGTCAGTGATTTAGAGAATTTTCTAAGCTTTAGGTCATCATCAAGCCTATAAGGCTCCAAGGTTTTAATAAATTTTAGAAGGTGCTTCTTCGCACTTCCCTTTTTGCTATTGAACAGCATGAATTTAGGACTTACATAGTCCTTAAGATATGGCTTTGCTGCGACACGTTGGTGATATGGGAGTTTCAACTCTGGTACTCCCATAGATAACCTAGCTTGTATTTCTCTCATATAAATGCCTAAGTCTTCCTTTGTTATAAAGGAAGTCTTCGGAAAAAAAACTGTAGACACAAGTAGCGAAACAGAGGCAAGATTGGGATGATAAGTAGATCCTCCTAAGATTAGAATGGTAAGATTAAATGAAGGAGCAAGCACTCATGAAGATGAAGAGCCACCTAAATTGACTCTTACATTCTCCGACGAAGAAGTTGGTTGTCGCACAGGTTCTGGCGAGGGGTTTCATCACCTCCTCCTTAATGGAGCTAGAGGATTAATTGGTTGAGTTAAGATAGTAACACTTGGCTATGCAACAACTATAGGGTTTGGCAAAGCCATACCTTATTGCATAATAGCGATGGTAACCATTTCGATAAGGATGGGTTGGAATATAGCCATGAAATAATTTAAAGCCTTAATGGCTTCCTGCATGATCTATATGGGATCTAGAGGAACATCGGGTGCTGAACGATCCTAGCTAGTATTCTTAAACAGTAAGAGTAGATTTTGCTCAATACACTCAACATTAGTGTCAAGCTCTTGAGACGTGGTATCAAAAATACCAGTTGTTTTCTTCCTATGAGGTGTCATGTCTTTAGGATCACTCTTCCCCAGTAGAGTCACCAAAATATAGATGTAAGGGTTTAATCAGAGTGGTCACATGCGTACTGTATAAATAGCATACTACACATGGCTTTAAAGAAGTGATGTGAGACTATCACCTGAAAGGATGATTAGGTAAAAATAAGGCAAAAAAGAATAAGTAATCTCAGAGTTCCAAATGCACAAATAATAGACAAAGCAGCCTTAGGAGACCTTAGACGTTCACCTTATAGCTCAAGCAAATAAGATCAATTCTTCGCCTAAACACAATTTGATCTTAGAGAGTAGAGTTTTCACAATGGAACACCGTTTCTCCAATCTCTTTAAGAGTTCTTTATGATGAGGAAATACTGGGTATTTGTAGACTCTTAAGTATGATAGTATCCATCAGATTATCTAAGTGATCAATAGATGAGATGGAACTTTGCTCAATTCATGGTTATCCAGAATAAGCTAACTAATGAGCCCAAAGCCAATAACCTTCCTTATAAGTACATAAGTCTACCTGAGAAAAGTTAAAGGCAAACGGGCCAATCCAACAATCCCTATTCCATGCCTACCAAACCAAATCTCCCTGAATCATCCCAAAATGAACTAAACTCTTTAGGCCCTATCACCTAACCCAATGAGTCAAGCCTAAATAAATAATTGACTTATCCCAATAACTAACATAATAATTTTTAGTCCTCTACAATATGCATATAGGAAAAAAAAATCAATATTAACAAGAAATACCCTAGGCCCTCATCAATGGATCACAACGGCTACCTTTGAGGAACCTATATCCATTATAGTGTTGTTAACTAATCTATCTTGCAGGAGGTGGTGCAACTCAAATTATTGGTAAATGGGTCACATCACCACTCACTTAGTGATATCGTAATTTGCTGAGTTATTAGGTTGCCAGCTATTCAAGAAATTTTTTTCATATTAATCAAAATCTATGTACTTTTGCCAATTTTCATTATTTCATTTCTTCTCAATGGAGGATGGTGGCTAATAACTTGTCATTTAGGTTAGGTTATAACCATCAACACCAAATAATCACTCACCATAAATCATATAGGCTGTATGACTCACCAATATAAGTTGTCGTATTCCATGAATGCTTACCCTATAGGGGGGCAATTGTCTCCCTCTAAGAGTGGCATCACTAGCCATTGTGTAACCCATGAGATCAAACGACTTCCACAAATTGGGGTTTTAAGTTTTTTTTTTATTTTTATGGTGATTTCTTTAGTGACTAGCTTTTTCTATTTCAGTAATTCTTTCAAACTATTCAATGAAATAACTAGTTCTACCAAACATAGCTTGCCACATGAATACCACAAGATATAGATAATCACTTTCTTTTCCAACAATCTATATAAGTCTCCGATTTCGATCGGATCTAGTAACTATGATTTAAAAAGGCAATTATGTTCAAAGTCATATGAAATCCATTTTTTACTAATCATAAAGCACAATTACAAATCAATTGTGTTCTAAAGTCAATAATTATTCTTTCTTATATAAGTTTTGAATTTTTTCACAATTACAATCAAATCTTACAAATATACTAAAAGACACCAGTTCTAAAAAGGATTCAATACACATAGATTGTCCCATAAATTAAATATATTAAGATATATGTAGAAACAGTATCTAAATTAGAAACTGCTTTTTGTTACGTTTTTCATTTACCTCTTTCAGATCTTTAATATACTTTTCGTCACCTATTTATATATATTCTTCAACACTTAGGCGCTTATAAGACAACAAGGGCATTTGATAGTGAGATTCCATCACAAAAGTTGAAGGATTATAAAAAGCCACAAAAGTTCAGATGCATGCAATATCTTTTGTATCTGTTCGTTCATTTATGTTCTACAATTTTTATGCATAAAGAGATTGGGATACCACTCCTTTTCTTTATCACTATTATCCTTTTTCTACTCCTTTCTTTTCCTTAGAAACATAATGTCTGCAAAGGTTTGGAACAAATACATATATTAGATTCTGGGAAATCTAAGACGACACTGTTTAATCAAAGGTGGAGTGGACATATGATATACACATTAAATTAACATGAAGCTCACTTACTATTCTAGCTAAAACATCTATAATTACATTATACTGAAACAAACAAGATGTAAATGGTTATTGCATGTCCTTAGACTATTAAATTGAGGTATAGTTACTAATATTTAATTGCTAGCATGCTTTATACAAGCTTATATTTACAGCTAAAGCTTCGATTACGAGCATATTTATTTGAATTTCCATTGTAAAAGGGATAGGTATAAGGACACGTTTTTGTTAATTCCATGATGGGTTATATATATATATATCCATCGAATCAAAGTTACTGTTATTTTTGTTAAGAGCTTAGCAATTAACAAATAATTATCATTTGCAGCTTCCAATGAACGTTATATGATCAATTGTCTCATGCGATCACTAAGCTCCTATTAAGAACAAAAGCGACTTGGATTCCATGAGATCTTCTTATATCATGTAATTAACCAAACCCGAGCCTAAATAAAATGTCTTTAAACTTGCTGATTATTTCAGCTTAGCCGCTGCCGTTTTGTTTTTGAACGTTAGTGTTGTCTTAAAGTAACAAATATTCTCGTTGACCGTCTTAAATAATATATATAGACATTGAAGAACAAGAACTCGGTCAAATTAGATAAATCAAGGGTTAGGTTTCCTCGTGATCATCTATAACGTATCTTATATAACGTAATAATGAATATTCATGAGACACTAAATTAACCTAAAAAAAAAAAAAAGTAAAAAAAAAATGGAACTTGAGACATTATTGAACCAGAAAGGCCGGCATACCGAATATATATTCAAAATGCATCTAGTGCGTGATATTCATCTTTTTCAAATAAAAGTTTGCGGAATATTTGTTAAAATGCGTGATATTCAAGCATATCTCCATCATCGTAAAGGACCACTAAAGATTTAGTGAGTATGATATGTCTAGTGTAGGTTTGTCTATAGACACAAAAAAAAAAGCATTCAACTCTAAATGTTTCAAATATCAGTTACTGAATTAAATGCGATCTCGCCAGCACAAATACACCCAAATTCTCAAAAATCGTTGTCCAATAATCTACCAAAATTAGCAGTGGGCAGTGTAAATATAGTAAGCCCCTGTAAATTATTCTTTGTTGTCGAAAGAGATCACTGATCTCTACGAGGAGGAGAAAAATAATAATAATAATAATGATTGCTGCTTAATAAGGACGCTAGATGTGGCTATTAAATGTCAGGAATGATTGCTTCCCACGAAAATTGGATTAAGCTGCTAATGGATCATATGATTACTCTAAGTCACTTCTGGTTCTGGGATAGTTATATTCTTTTGTTTTATTCGACTGTTTTTCGTGGATTAAAATATTCAAAAATTGTTTCCTTATCCATTCAGTTATCTAGCATTTGGGTTATATATTATTGGTTTTCTATGATAATTGAGTTAATAGTCAATAATTGAAAAACACTAGGTAGCGACATTAATTTGGTGTAAAATTGTATTAACATAAGTTAAGGTAATGAACATGATAGTATACCATAAAGTTTATATGTACACACATATATATACATATGTGAAACCAGAATCAACTTAGTTGTTGCTTTATAAACACATGAATTATGGTCAAATGTAAGGGTTTTACCTTTACGATAATACCTAACCTAATTATCTTGTTTCCTGACGAAACTTTCTCGTGGATTGGATTCGGAGCCGCGACCCTATAAAGTGTCTTGAATTTGTCCATGCAAAAATAGGCTTTTGAAAAGCATAGTTTTTCTTTGGAAAAAAGAAAAGGAGAAGGAGCAGGAAAATGGGAAAAGAAAAAGAAAGAACAGAGTTTCTTTAGAAAAAATATTAATGGACATAATTTCTTAGGATAGCGAGCCGATTAAAGGATGAAATCTAAAAGGGAGGGGAAAAAAACATGGATGGTCTAGTAATTTAGCATTCGGTCCAGTGAAAACAAAAATTTGAGAAATTCAATGCACACTTTACTACTTCTTATTTAAGTTAAATGGATGCGCTAAATAGTATGAATTTGAAAGGAAAATCTTTTATATACTTTTCAACAACAGTCATATATCTTATTTATAAAAAAAAAAAAAAGAGAATATAAAAATATAACACTTGTTTTGACCCTTTTGCAATTAATTGACATTTACTTTTTTTTTTTCTTTCTTTCTTTCTTCTCTAAACCCCGGAAAGGGAGGAAAAAAAAAAAAAAAAGAACTAAATCAGATATAAGAAAGGGCTTATGATATTGGAATTTTGAATTCTCTTATTTGTGTGTGTATGATATTGGAATTTCTATGAATCGCATGCATATCCATTAAAATTTTAACTCAATATTTGACAATCTTAAATGAAAAAGAGTACAGATCATGCCATTGTTGAAAAATTAAAAAGCATAGACTCATTTCGAATGTTGAAGCAGCAAAACACAAACTGTATTTTTATAAGTTTCCTATAAATATATAGAAACATAATATCCTAAAATATTTGCTACGTTAACAAATGGATTGGAGCAACTATTAACTACTTCATTTTACGTTGTTGTGGTAATTCTGCTACCTTGTCCCTGCATGATGAATGATGGTAGGACATCACGAGGAAAACCAACATAGTGAAAGTTGGTTGAATATACCATAGTACATTCTATTTTACAGTAAAGGATAGGACCCTTTTGCTAAAGTCTATCGTGTGATGATTAGTGTCCAACAAACGATATTATATAGTAATAAGACATGGATTCGATAAACTCAAATACTTCTAAAAAGTTTAGAAGAGAATCATAATGTTATAAAATTATATTACATATATAAATATAATAATATATCAATTTTTTATTTTTTTTTCATTTAACCTATCAATGTGTACGTACATTAATTTAACATTTTCAATTTTATATATCTATGAGCCAACAATCATGGCGTTCTCACTTGTGATATTATATGATATTTCCTCTACCCATTTTGGAAGTTTATCTGTCAACATCGAAAGCACTTGATGTCGGTTAGCTCTCATTCAAGTTGGACTAAGCTCTCTTTCACATGGGAACAACTTGATTCCCGTACATCATGTGCCAATAATGTCTTTGAATTCCATGTATTATCTTGTCATTACCTCCTTCCCTAGGAGCAATATCTAATTAGGTTTGTTTCCTTCGCAAGAGGCACGATTCTACCACATGCTTGCAGTATTTTGGTCGTGAAGGAGGATGTATTAAATAATCATCAAGAAGTTTCTATTCGTTTTGTCTAGCTGGATGATACATTAACGGAATAAAATTGACCAGTTCCACCCAAAAATGCCCAACTTAAGTCGCTTTTCTTTTGACATAGGCTGGCAAATGCTTATTTGCACAAACTAAAACTATAATTACAGATGACTAGGCACAAAGCATGAGATCGGTATTTCAATAGACATAAAAAGGCATAACTTGCACCTCCTCTCAATATTTCTAGTTTCTATCAGATTATCGACCAACTATGTTGCATGTACCTCCTAGGATCAGGTAAAGACAGGAAGTTATTTAACATACGAATCTGGAAGTTCAAACTTAATTAACAACATACGAATCTAGAAGTTCAAACTGAATTAGGTATTCCAATTTTCCAAGGCTTACCTGAATGTCAAACTAATAACTCCTTAGCTTGAAGATCAAACAATTATGATAACGTTCACAAGATGGAGGTTCTAGAGGTTCGAATATTAATTTAAAGCAGCAACAGAACATAACCAGTCAGGCCAATTAAACGAAAACAGAGCTGGCAGGAGAGGGGAAAAGAGGGGAAAAGAGACAATAGCCGTTTTAAAATAAGCATATAGAGTTCTCCTCAACGACAAACAAGAGTTACATCTCCCTCAGGATTATCGGGTGTAACCGAAAGAAACAAGAGGTTGTCTTGTGCTATAAGAGAGAGAGAGCCCAAATTAGCAACAGACTTGAATGAACAAGTTACAGAATCGATTAAGAAATATAATTCCAGTGCTTTTAAAACAGAAGTTACTGAACACCTTAAGAGCCCAAATTATATCTGAAGAAAACAGAAAACTTCAATCAAATTTCACCTAAAATACAAGCAATACTAGTTTCCTTTTCAGGATAATTCTAATTTCTAACTTTGCATGTTTAGAGAGACCCCGCAACGGGATTTTTCTGCTTATTACTATATTTATCTCCCTAATGCCCCATAATCACCCGAGGAACAAGATTACTCAAATATTAAATTAGTCTAAGAATACATTTGGGGTCGATTTAAAATTGGTAAGTGCTTGAGAATATGTTTCAATTACGTAATGCCGCATAAACATGGATACAACCTGCCAATTTTTCTCCACATACCTACTTGAAGAAGTTCATTTCATAATGTTATTATCATGTCTGACTTACTAAAAAAATTGATGACTTTGTGACTTATTTGAATTTAACTCACAAGTGTCAACCAACTCTACTATATGCATCAAGATAAGCATCTTCTTATTGGATAAGAGTTCAACCAAAAATCTGTTCTTACTACAAGGATTGTTAATATTTCCCACCAAAAGAAGACAGCAAATCTTGTAAGCTTAATCCTCGTGCAACTTCACAGGGATTTTCACTCGCTCAGCCCCTGCTGCTGAGGTGGTAAGAAACTAATCTTATCAATTAGCCACAACAGAATTTATATAATGTTGCAATTGTTTAGAAGGGTTCCTACTTATCCCCAAAAAAGAAAAAGAAAGAAAGAGGGGAAAAACAAAACAAAAGCAAAAACTGTACACATCACCTTCAGCCTCCTCCCTCCATTTCTAGTAATGGGAATCCTAGACCAACTCAACTATAAAGGTTAATGATTTACAACTCGTACGAATGTAATTGCCTACCTCTGGCCTCCAATCCAGCATAAAACTGGGGAGAATCAGTCCCAGTTATATATCTCTGCTTTGACAAAAACTCAATTCACTTCTCATCTGTGTTTCTACCGTACTCTTGAGTACTCTCTAAAGGTTGATTTTCTACCTTCATAGACTGCTCTGCAAAGAACAAAAGAAAGAAAAGGAAAAAAGGAAGGAAAGGATGATAATCGATCAAAATAAAACAAGAGAAAAGGCAGCAGATTCTTAACAAAAGCAATAATTAACTATAGAGAAATAACATGTCTAGTCGCACATCTAGCAAAAGAACATCAGAGCAAGCTCAGAAATACATGTCAAAGCTGCATGGCAAGGCTAGCAAGGCCACAAAATGAATAACCAGTAGCCCTACAGAAGCAGGTCAAGGTGACCATGGAATAATACCAAACTATAAACAAAACTTTCCAAATCCCCTGGGTATCATCATATGTGTCCATACTTATGTATGACTAAACTATTCTTCGTACATGATGACACATAATTGGTTGGTTGATGTAGAGAAGTTTCATCCCCAAACTACCAGATGCTTGCAACTAAAACTTTAACAAATTTCATCTAAATGACATTTATCCCAAGATATAACCTTGACCAACCAAGCTTTTGAAGGCTAATCTCAATAGTTGGGGAGGAGGAATTCTATTCATGCATTTTCTCAATTATGTCAATGAACAAAATAGTCATCAATAATAAACTCCTTTGCAGGGTTGACCAGCAACAATAAAGTTAAGAATGGAAGATGTTAGACCTTGAAATGGCAGCACTGATGAAAAGTGTCGACAGTTGGAAAGGTAAAACTGAGAATGCAAAATGAATTTGAGAAGAAGTGCTATGAGACCCTGGCAGGGAGTTGATGCAGAGAATGGTTCAAATTCTGTTCAACATACAGTAGTCAGGAAAGAGAATCACCTTTTACTATAACAAGGGTAATAACAAATAGGTCCAGTTGAGATTACGTAAAATGAATAAGGTATTACTCATATGGATGGTCTAAAAGAATGAAAAGGATAACAGCAATCTCCAAGAATCAAGGGATCTTATTCTTAAAGCCAATGAGTTAAAAGGCAACAAGCACTTCACTAGTATCGCAATCATGAACACATAAATGCATATATGAATCATGAGATCTCATAATTCTAATTATTAAACTCAGAGAGATATACCTCCAACTGGAACTAGTCAACTAAAAACAAAACTAAAGGGATGGCATTTTATTTCTTTCAACCCAGTGGCAGTGTCTAAGGGTAAATTTTCCACTACAATCCAGTAAAAATCACCATCCACAGGAATACTTTCATTTAGAATCAAAAACCAGGAAAAATAGAGGGCATTTCATTCAAAGGCATGCAAAAGCAGTTCCTCTATGCAAATCCAGATTGGTGGATACCTCAGTTCCTTCAATGGAGAAGGGAAAATAAGCCTCGGAGCCACTTGAAATTTTGAAGAGTAATGTACATGCACTAATGGGACATGTAACCAAATTGAGGTAATCAAGGTGCTACTTTCAATCCATTCTTCTCGTTACGTTTTGAACTTTTCTGTAACAAATTACAGAAAGAAATCTAATAATGCAAAAGAATAGATCCACATGATAAATAAGGCAACAGCATTGAGAACATCATTGGATGACCAACGTATTGGGGATAACAAGACAAATAACTAAATCACCCCAAATTATTTACCTTACTTTTCCTGTGAGTGTGCATGCCGTTAAGATCTGCATCACCATCATACTTCCTTTTCTGCAATTACAGAAGATGAACTGCACATCATTATCATTCTCATGTTTGATCATCAGAACAAAAAGATCACTGATCCTTCTTTGTAAATTGTCTTCCAGTACAACATTTTCTTTTTTTATTGTGTCACAAAAACAATAAAACCAAGAAAACAAGAGAAAAAGTAGTATTCCCCTTTCCAATAAAGTCCAATTTCTCTTTTGGACATCTCAAGAAAATCAGCCATGCTTAGCCTCATGTTCAAAAAAAAAAGCAGCCTCTGCCTTTCACCTGCCATTCATACCAATCACAAATGTCCAGACATGGACTTGACTAAACACTAAACAGTTCTTTGAAAAGTACACCCAGTAATAGTAATACAAGATCCTTCATTCTTTTCATAAAATTGTTTTGTTCTCAGCAACAATAGGCAGACACAGAAGGGTTTCAAATCTGACCTTATCATGGCCTTTTATTGCATCACCAATTGGATTTGCATGGTTATCCTTCTTCTTCTCCTTGTCCCTATCTTTACTTCGATCTTTATGATAGTGCTTGTGCTTCTTCTGCTCTTTATCCCTGTTTTTATCCTTTTTATGCTGTTTCTCTTTATCCTTTGATTCACCTTTTGATTTTGCTGCAAATGTTGGAATTCCCTTTTCCACCTGGAAAAGTAAAGGGCAAATCTAGGACCCTCCATTAGCAGCATATGACAGACAGCAGAGCTTGCTATCAAACTACTTGGGCATCACATTGAGGAAATAAAAGGAAATGGCCAAAAAAAAAGCTAGATATTTAAAGAGAATATGTTATATCTGCATTATATGTCTGAGAAAGTGCTTACCGAAGGCAACTCCACAGGATAAGTTTCCTTCAGTTGAAAGGCATCTCCAAGGACATCAAGGTCAAAGGGTTTTATTTGCACATCAGAACTTCTAGAATAGGATGTATGTTGAATTAGCTGATTTAGCTGCATTCCATCTCCTTTTCTCACTTCTGAGTCACCCACGACATTTCGAAGATAGTGCGCATCAGAAATTGACACAGGTAGTGACTTCTTGCAGAAGAACTCAAAGTGTGGCAACAATTTGAAACGACTTACGAGGTCAAGAGCACCAGTTAGTTCTCTGGGTCCTAAAAAGAAGCAAAAATTTTGAAAAAGGAGTAAATGAATGAAAAGAATTGCACGAGTCCAAGGAAGAAGATAGCATAAATTTTCATATAAAAATATTACAATTTGCAAGGTATCCCATATAGCCATCCAAGATAAGCATAAGTAGCACCATTGAAAACAGCACCATGATGTCGCCAATGGTTTTGAAGGGGAAGAAAATAATTAAAAAATTCAATATACTTGTACAACTTGAATAATTTTTCTTGCGATAAATTAACCTGAGACATTTTTGAGAAATTACCTTTTCCAAAGTTTTTGACTTCCAAATCCATGTAAGAGCCTTCGTTAAGCTGTCAAGCTCAAATGAAATGCTTATCCCTGAAAGCATCAAACATCACAACAGAAGATAAAAAAGAATATCAACATTTTGTTTGATAAGTTCAGATTTTCATTATTAAAAAACGTGTACAAAACAAAGAAGAATATCAACATACACGGGATATATACATAGAAATTCAGAAGATGAAAGTGGATCGTAGAACATAACTAGTTCAGAAAACATTGTGGATATAGAAACCATCATCAGACAAGGGGGAAGGAGGGTGGGAACTTTTCTAGAAACAGTCAGCAAAGTTGTACCCAGAATCACAAGAAAACTTACCAAAGACATTGTCTTCTGTTATTTAGTGACTAACAGAGGTGATTTTCATTTCCACTTAAATTGAACACAATGATTATGGTACATATACTAATACTCAAGACTTCCAATAAGAAAGTTTTTTGTCCAAAGTTGTAATATTTCCAATGGCATCTATTATTAGAACCAGGTGGATAGCAGACATGGGGCAGGTAATTCCTAGCAATTGTCATCACATTCTCAGTCCAATAGCACAATCTTACGACTGAGTCCAACCACATTATGGTTGAGAAAAAATCAATGCCAAAGCTGAGGGCATCTGCCTGCAATCTGGCGTGGAATTTAAGCTTCACTTCGATAAAAGCCAGGTGGTGGTAGTGTTTCTATTTCTATTATCCTACCTTTCTTTCTAAGAGCCTCAGCTCATGCAACAGTTTACTGAAATCACATCCATTATCCCACTTCCTTCTTTTCAGAAAGGGAAGCAGCTCAAGATTGTTTACAGTGGTTATGATAGTAAAAGTTTTGATAATCGCTATTAGCAACAACACATAACTATGCTACCATGTATACTAAGGTTTCTTGTATAATCCAATAACGTCATTAATATCTAATTTCACATGCCACAGGAGTATACTCATATATAAATCTTGCACTTTTGTTGTCATTTTATGTAATATCAATATTTTTAAGACAAGCAGTCTGTACAATTGGTACGCTAAGCTTTATGGAGTAATCTCTATGAAAATGTATGAATCTGCGCTGAGAAGGAATATTTACCATACCTGCACTTGATGATCCCTCCATTAATATTCAGACTGAATTAGATTGCTGTAATTAGTGATTTAGATTTTAACATAGACTAGTTATATACATTGATGTCAACTTATGAATAGTATATTAATCTATGAGAAGAGTTATCATAAATGATATTAATGACATCTAATAAACAAACAATATCATAGCTGGATTCAGTTATTGTTCTATGGGCAACAATATCAAATTGTGTATTATGTATAAATTAGAAATACAATAGCAATAAAGTGAACTGATCCAGCACTTCATTACTGTCTTACAGTTTTGAAATGCTCCACCAGTTGTGCCTCATATAGCCAGTAATAATGAATTCCTAAGACAACTTCCATCAATCATAAACAGTTTGTATTTGCTTGACATGTATTGGGTATTAATAAAAGGCAAAGTAGTTTGGCTCTTTTTGACCTTGTTTGGCCAATTGAGATGTTGAAAACAAACTACCAATTGAAAATTTGAATCTTGGTACTCTGCATTAAAAGGAGCTATTAACAGGAACATATGGAGATCCCCCCTTGTATACTGTTAAGATACTTCAATGATTTTTTTTTTGGGTAAAATGAGATTATGCTTCAATAATTCCATCCATTAGAACTTTAAAATAAGAGACATAATCCTGTGTTAAATATGAAAATCATAAAGCGCAATAATTTAGTCAGTGACTTAATAGGATGGCTTCCTTCTATCATGTCTATCTATCACATTACCATACAAATGTCATGTGTTTTTATATATGCTCTATGAGTGAAGGTTCATCACGATTCCAAGCTTCCCTTTGTGTGATAAGCTTAAACTTACTAATAATCGATATCGAGATATTTTGAGAATGCATGACAATTTTGTGTTTTGATGAATAGCTTTTGTTCAGTATATCATGAGACACAGTATCTATCTTCAGACATTTGTACATCTAATTTTGGATTGTATACTGTGAACTTCAAAGTACTCATTATGAGATGTGAGGCTTATCTAATGTGATTTATTAGCTTCATTATCAAGCAAATCCCTTTTGCACAAAAATGATGAGAACAACAATGAAAGGAATGATAAGGATTACATTTTTATGTTGTTTCATACTTATTGTTGCATATAAGCTCAACAATATAGTTGTTCAAATTCACAATCATAGATTGGTCCATATCAAGTAGAAAATATGATGACCTCAATGATTTGATGGTCAGTGGCTCTATTAGATCATGCATATTTAAGTGTTACCCATTACCAATTTTTAAAACATGAGCACTTTAAACTCGCTCTTAGTCCATGAGCTTCCCTTTCAAATGAATTTAAAAACAAACCAAGATGCAGTTAATGTTTCACAATCCTGTCAAGAAATTTTGTGGGCTTGTATTAATTGTTCTATCTATGAAAACCTGTAAACAATAAACCAATTATTTCTTCATGATTAGGCATGTATATTTATGGGAATCATGACTTCAAATGTGGATGATGCAATAGGAAGTTAAGGCCGCCATATCATGCCAGTGTCCTGTCAGTTTAGACATTTGTAGACACATGACACGACACAATCAATAAAAATTTTGGAATTTCTCTGCACAACTAAAGATTCCGATACCATGAGAAGACGATTGGCACGATTATTATATTGGTTTATAGGTTGACAAGATGCAACGTGTTGCATTTAACGCATATATTTGATGGGTTAAATGTTAATTTGATTACCTAAGACTAGTAAGGCTATTTAAAAATTAAAATATTCATCTAATCACATGTTACCCAATTCATGAACTAATACAACCCCAAGGGTCCATCGACATTTATTACAAGTTTATAAGAGACAAGAGTCTCATACTTAGGGTGTGTTGTGGTAGTTGTATTCATGTTGTGTGTATACAGTGTTGTATGTGCTTGTATGTTGTGTTGGATATTGAAGGTGTACCGTGTGGTGTCAGATATTGTATGTGTACTGTGTGTTGTGTGAAGTGTTGTACTGTGTTGTGTTGTAAGGAGTAAGGGTGAGTCAGTAGACTCCGGCATGTGTGCTAATAAGTAGTAAATGAGGGGTAAAATTATAAATGCAATAGCAAGGTGTTATAATGTAGTAGTATAAGTAGTAGAAGGCAACTGGCAGTGGTAGTTAGAGAAGAAAGTTGTTTTCAGGCAGGAAAATTGGAATTGAAGTGCGAAGAAGCTCCCAGTGGAATTCTCTCTTTGATTCTTATTGTGAAGAACCCTAGAGAGTGTTTTGGCTACACAAGTCTAAATCCATGACTCAAGTAAGTAGTCTCAACCAATTTTCTTTACTCGTCCCAAACCCTAGTTGTATCACAAACTCAACATGAACAAGAAACAAATAACATTTGTATTATATAGGTTAATTTGAACTCAACATGAAGTCATGAACCCTACACAATCACAAAATTCTCGCATTATGTTTTTAGCATGTTTTTTATCTCAAAATTGCGACCCCACCAAATGGTGCCATAAGTGCATTCTTGTTGTTACTTTTCTGAATCCAGAGGTAAGCTCATCAGCAAATGCTTCAAGTAACATAAGTGCCTTTGGATTTTTAGTTTAGCATTTCTACCATCAAGAGCCAACACTAGGAAAGGAGAGGAAATCCTAATCAGCAAATTGCAGATGTTTGGTTAGTACAAGATTCCATGGGTACTAGATCAATCGATTGATTGCACAAGCAAATATTTGTCTCTATCTATTAATACATTGTTCAAATCCATATGCACCAATCTTATTTGTGAAATTAAAATGAGAATTCATAATTTATAAAAATCTGTATAAAATGAATCCAGTTGATTGATCCAAAGCCCTTGAGTACTCAAATAGCGAGAGGCTTGCAATGCTTTTCCTCTCCTTCTCCTAGTGGCCACTCTCTATGAGTGAAAAGACTACTATTTAATGTGAATAGAGTACATATTAATCATATATAAACATTTGCTATACCTTCACACTACGCACCTTAAACATCAACTACAAGCTACACTTACAGTTATCGTTTGATACATCACCAGTAAGGTATCATAAGCACAAAAACTTATAACAATGGACATTAATAATAATTCTCTCACTAATGTCTCTCTAACTTATCACATCCAACCAGTTTTCCATAAATTAAAAATACACTAGCAATTAACACAATCCCACGAAAAATATATATATATATATATATATATATATATATTCCCCCAAATTGGACCATCACGCATTTGTTTTGTTTTCAAAAATATTTACAGAGTGGCTCTCACATTGATAAGAACAAGTTCAAAATGTGGTCTTTAAAACAGTAAAGAGACAACACCTTGAACATGCTTCCAACAAATCAATTTACCAAAAATCAAATCATAGTTGCCATTTCACATACCAATCTGAGAACAGGCAATGGTTACAATTGCTGGTAATAACACTGCTATAGAGCCCAGACTTTACAAAGTAGCAAGAAATAGCACTAAAACTCCATTCTTGTATTCTATTCCATTGCTTTCATATGATTTCTCTCCAAAAAGAATTTGTAACAAAGTGACAGAAAACTGGCTTTAAACAAACCCACATGTCTATCAAAATATCTTGATATTCACTATATGATATCTAGCCATCAGATATACTAAACAACTGAATGCCTAGTCTTATAAAAATGTTCATTAATCAAACACAGAGTCCATTCCTACCATACCCATGTTGATGCAACTCAATAATGGTAGGGGGCGTAAAGGCATGTGAGAGGCACTTCAATCGTCAAAGGGAATTGGACACATCAACAGCGAAGTTAATGGAAGCAACAATTGGCAACAACAAATAGGGTTAAACTACAGTTAAGGGGGGAGCAAAAAAAGTCATCACTTGAAGAAGATTGCTAGCAAAAGACACTGCAAGATGACCCTAGTAATCACAAGCATAGGCAACCAAGATGGTGCCTCTTTTGCTAGTTTAGATTTACTGTTAGAAATAGGACTAGGAGGAAGAATTAGCTGTAGAGTTTGTTTAGCATTTTTCTTTTATATTTGAGCATTTTGGTCAGGTATGTAGAGAACATATTAGAGCAAAATACTTAAGTTTTCTTTAAATTTTCCTAGACATACAATATATTGATTGCTACAATAAGACAAATTATATGACATAACATACCCACATCTTTGCTCTTGAGACTAAATATTTCAATCCTTTCAGACATGATCCCTAATTCCTCGATTTTATTAATTGACGTATCTGACAATGCACCCTCGACCCAAATTTAAAGCACCAAAGCAAAAGACAATGATGACAATCAGCAGGCAAAATTAGCACCACATTATCAGCTTTTGATAGTTTTAGAGATAATAAACATCCAGAAGCTTAGAATTTATAAACTAGATCATGGATTATGTTCACTATTAACATTTTAAATCTTAAAATAACAAATACTTAAAATTTGCAATAAGTTTAATCACACGGGTCTCAGGATGACATCATTTAGGGGGAAACTCTCCGTCCTTTTAATATAGCAGTTCCTTTCATTGCAAAGCAGAGACGTTCAAACTTTTTTGTACCAGACAATTTCCAACACTACACATTTCAAGAAAAATAACCACTAATACACACAAATGCTGAATTAGCACTTTGCTGTCATTGCCAATTGAACAATAAGTTTAAGTTAATATTGATACAGGAAGTAGATGAAATTTAATTCTCTCTTTCACTAGTTATTGCGAGTGCATGGAATTGAAAATTACCCAGCGGTATAAATTGGATTCAGTGAAAACATATTCCATAAAATCCAAAACATGACCTCAAACTGCGATCTTTGGTGGAGTAAGATAAGAACTAAAAGGATTATATGTTTAATGCCTGTGGAGGAATGATCATGTATACCGAGCCGCAATACTATCACTAAGTATGCAACACCAAAATCAAGTTGACATAATGAATGTAGTCACGTGCATCAAGAACCGTGCCCTAGGATTGATCCATTATCTTGTATTTAATATAAGCACATCCATTAGACATTGCATTTCGATAAGGAAATCTAGAAATGGATTCGCTACATCCAAATGCAAAATAATCGCTAATTAGAATTTGAAATCGAGTCGGATTCATCAGCAGAGCAGCAGCAAACTGACCTAATAATGCCCGATTTCACCGCTGGGAATTTGGTACCCAGAACGTGGAGTTGGAGTGGATTCAGGAGAATTTGAAGAGGAAACAGGAGGGAAGTTTGAGGAGATACGGGATGAAAATTAAGAATTAGGTATTTACAAGCTTGATTAGGGTTAGGGCTTCTTGTAGCAGTAAATGGTTGGCTTATAAAGCACGAGTCAATTTGACCAGGAGTCCGCTGACGATTTGCTCTTGTGGTGACCTTGATTCCCGCTCTCTCGCAGCATATTTATTTAGCAATGAGTATTCTATTACTTATCAATTGACCAAAGGTGGCCAAAATAATTTCATAATGTCTATAAATATTATTCTATGTAATTAAACAATTACAACAATTTAACTATGCATTACTTATATCAAAGTGAAAAATTATTCACTAAACACAAAAGTTGCTTAAACTAGCTTTTAAAGTCGTTCGCCAAAGCAAGTTTCTTTGGCTAAGCAACTCCCAATAATGGTCAAATAAGGGCATTTAGGTTGTTTGAATTTCGGAAAATGAGCCAAGCTACCTACATTAAAAATGGTCTAAAATACTTATAAAGTTTGGATGTTTGTACTTTGACAGGACATTTGAATATACATATATACACACATAGCATCTACTAAACAAGTGTGAGCAGAATTTGTCTACATGATATATATCAACTTACATTAACACATTCAGATAATTATGTTATGCATAAATGTATTGACTGTAGCAAGGATTAACTTTTAGTGTGGTGTTAGATGTGTGAGATCAATTCTTCCACCCCTTCCTCTTCTCAATTAATGATTTTAATAAAATTAGTCATTAAGATTTTATCAAAAGATAAAGAGTATAGAAAGGAACTAAACTATTTATAGTAATCCACTATAATCTTCCCATAATGAGCTAATTATTAGGTTTAAGGATTACGGTTCCGTTATGTGGTCTAACTATTTTTTTGCTTTTTAAATAAGGTTTTACCACACAAATGGATCAAATAAATAATTAAGCCCAACAAATATATCATAATTATTCAACCTCAACTTTAAACAATTAATCAAAATCTAATAAATTGAAAACTTTTCCAACGCTATCCCACTTATGTAACATTAATTATAATAACTTAAATATGGTCACAATTAACTATAGTATAATTTACAAATACACTTTAAACACAGTTCAATTAACATAAATACTAGACCAAGACCTTTCATGATTATGAATATTAGGATAAAAGTCGACACAAATGATTTCTCAATAATACACAAATGGTCTAAATTTATGTTATTACTCATTAATCCTCCATATATGATTTCTTAGTAGTACACATACTTCAACAACAAGTAACGATGAAAAATCTATATATGCTTAAAAGCACATTATTCATGTCTTCAAATTAACATACAAGACATGCATCATAAACATGTATCTCTATCAAAAATAAGATATATCACTATCATGTATACTCAACTTTAAGAAAATCACAAATTCTCGAAGCATCAACAATACATAATTTGACAAAAATACAAGCATGTACATAAAAGTGTCTCAAAATTTATTTATTGTCCAGTAAAACTTAGTACAACAATTATAAAGTTGCAAATAACATTAAGTTAATATATCAAGAAACATAGTTAAATAATACTCCCATTGTTGATGGTATATTTCCTCCATAGGCCTCTAAACCTAAGGCCAACCTACAAGGCATAATATTAACTCGGGCAGAAGTTTAATCTTATCAATCTTCTTGAGATTGTGATGAGCAAATCATATGGCCCACTTATGCATCATATCAAGTGGTTTGTATGTAGTTTGATTTTTCCTTAGTGTATCATATCCATTAGAAGAGTCATTCATATCTTTTTTACTTTCTGTTGTATCTTTATTCTAAAAAGTCCTAAATAGTCCTTGTTCGTTTGATTTTGTAGCTGTATTCTCTTACTATCCATATTCTAATCTCTTATTCATACTTTTGGCATAGTGATTGTTGGTCATAAATGCATCTTTAGAGAGATCTAGGTCATGTTTAGATCTAAACTGCAAATCTAGGCATATCATATCCAATATCAAAGTGAAGGTTTGACAAAGGGTAAAGTGGTTGGTGTATAGTATAATTGCAAGATCTGTTGAAGAGTATTACATTGATTTGTAATTATGAATGTGTTTTGAGAGATATACGTGATGTTGCTGGATAATTGGTGAAGACAATGGTCATAAGAAGGTCATCATGTGCTGAAAGTTACGATTGAGAATATTTTATGAGATTTAACAGATTCCATGAAGACTATAGATGTGCGATCCAACCGTCTAAAGACACAAAAGGAAGAGTATGTGTTTATAGCCAGAGGATAGTGGACAAATCTAATGAAAATGATGGAGACAATTTTAACTTCAAGAGAAATGGTAGAAGCAATTGATAGATATTGGGAATGGAGAATATTTGTAATGTCCTAAAAGCTAAGGTGCCACATCTTGCAACATGTCTTATGACACATTAAGGCTCTAAATACTCTAATGCAATCTCCAAGATCACTTGTAAAACCTATCAACAGTAATAACAACAACAACTTTCCTTAATTCTAACAACCTAAATGACTCATAAGCAAGTCATTCCAACTACAAATATAATCAATAGCTAGATATCTAATTTTTACAAATCAAAACTAAGATCCCTTAATAAGTCTCTAAACACCTTTCTTTCTAACCTGATAGTAATAGGTCCAAATCTCAACATAAGCAGATAACCTCACTAAAACTACCTGCAGTTATAAAAATAAAAGAATAAGTTGAAGCCTAATACGTAGTATCGTAAACACATGCAAGTGCGATTCAATAATGAAAACACATATATGATGCATCAATAAATCGTATACATTTAACACAATAGAAATATCATGCAACCTCACCTCCCAAGGCCTCTTCCCTCAAGACGCTCATGCTTGGAAACGAAGTATTATGTTGCCTTTGAGTTAAGGATAAGGATAATTGAAAACAAAACACAGTTTGAAACTTACAAATATCATATAATTATATAAAAGTATAGAAGTGTCTTTTAGAATACCTAACATAAGGGTCTCTTATTACTTGAGTCCATTAGTGTAACATAATTAAACATAATTTCTCTTCGCCCTCAAGTTATCCATATCTCGAGCCTAGGCCCTAGTATTATATCTATATCTATAATTTAAGGTTAGAATAAAGCTAACTACTCAATGTAAAGTCAAACAAGCAAAAGAAAACAATAAATAATGATAAGATAATATTTTGTTATAAGGATTAGACTGAATAAAGAGAACTGAATAAAACTAAACATAACAAATATAAGAAGGACTGAATAGTACAAGTTTATTATACTATATTTGGTTTGTATAATACTGAACATAAAATTTATATTAAAAAATTAATTATTTATATTATAAAATAAATAATTTTTTATAATATTTAATAAAAATAATATTTATTAACTTAATATTATAATATAAAGGGATATTTTTGGAAATGTAAAATATTTTTTGTTTTTGTCCAATGAATTTCATTTTTATACCATAGTACAGATAAAACAAAATTTAAATATTTTATCAAGTCTATTAATTTAATTTTTGTCAAGTTACTAAGCAAATTTACAAACTAAACAAAGGACAAAACTTTTTATCCAGTACCACGAAAATTATGTAACCAAACACTACCTAAGAGTATATCTTAATACAATTTACATCCACCACACAATAATAATAATAACTAGCTGTATTAAGCATAACTAAGCTTAATGTAATTTAACAACCAATAGATGTTAATATATGTAATGATATGCTATGCTAATATACATTGTAAATCCTGCAATTTTGGGTGACATTCGAAGTAGTTAGGAATACTCTCCGATTATTCCAAAGAATCAACCAAACTAAGAATCAATTGTAATATAAAAGTTGTATCCATAACAATTGACTTCATAATTATAATTCAACTTGAGAATTTTAAGGTTAATATTAATCTTAGAAATCACCATAAGCCTTAAGTAAAGTAGAGTCCTAACTCAAATAGTTGAAAACTTTAAGGTGTAATAACGAGCCCTAACTTATTAAAACCCTAAACCCTAGGACAAGTTGGGAACATTCAAGTTTATTGAAATCCTAAACAAACAATCGAAAACACAAACCTAACCAAGTTTGATCCAACCCTAAATTACTATAACCTATTATGAGAAGCATTTTTTTAAAGAGAGGAAATATTTAAAGAATTAAACCACTTGAATAAGATAATCAAGTAATACACGCAAGAGTAGAATTTAAGAACTACACGTGTAAGGGTTAGGGTAGGCCACTCCTATCCAATTTTCCCTCTTAATTTGAATTTAATTAAACCAAAGTCAATAGTGTAGACTTAGTTGACTTTTAAACTTAGTGACTTTCATAAGTTTAGATAAGATAATCTCCATTTCTCTATATAAGTTGTACTATTTATAGATAGGTGATTTAACCAATATATTTTGTTAATTCAAAAATCAAGATTGATGGGACAAGTTACCATGCCTCGAGGATAATCCTCATGCTAGTTGGAAGAGAAAGGGGGTATAGCTTGCCATTCTTCCATCTTTTCAATCCTTTTTCATACTTAATATGTCACATTTAGTGGTAACTTAAAAAGGCATGTGCAATTATCACATCCCTTGATTTAAGCACTTAAATGTGAGCAAGAAAACCCTAAAGCAAAATGGCCATTAAAGTCTCCTCACACCCTCATTTGTTCCTCACTTTTCTTAAGACAATTAACTCTTAAAAACAAGAAGAAAGAGCTCTCCAAACACTTCATTCTAACCCCCCCAACACATATACGAACCACACACCACTCACTACCTTTTTGCAACCCAATTCAGTCTTCAAAGGAAACACCACAAATTCAATTTACACTTCATTAGTTGAGGAAACACTTCAACTCTAATAAGCAACCACCATCATAGGATTCAAGCGGCTAAGGATCTCTAAAGGAAGGAAGAGGGCGAAAAGCAAGGAACTAAAGGAAGCTTAAGGAGTCTCAAACCACCACCCAACCATCTAATAATGTGTATCTTGCTTTTACATGTCTTTAGAACACCATGTGTAAAGTTTCATTTCATGTTTATATATATATATATATATATATGTCATGTACTTTGGAAGTTCTTTTACCTAGGATTAGTGATAGCTTCATGAAGTTTCTTCATAAGTAGTAGGACATGAGTAACATAGGCTTATTTTCCTTTTAATATACTTGTAGTTTAGTCTTATAACTTAGAGAAACCCCAAAATATAGGCTTGTACACATTCCTTTAAGGTGTTGGACATGTGTTTTAAGAGGCATAACTAGGTGTTATCTTCACTCATATTAAGTTTGTCATGCATCGAATTAACTTAAGTTGATAGAAAAACCATCTTATGATGTTATAATGAAGAAATCATCACCTAAGGACTTAACCCAAAGCATAGCACTTAAGAGATGTATATGTTATGTGATTTCCACTTGATGTTATGCCAAAATAATCTACTTACAAAGAATAAAACGAGCAAAGGTCAAAGTACAAGTAGTGTAAAGCCTTGGTTTAGTACTTAAGTTTAAGAAAATAAAGAGTTGAGTTGAAAAATAAAGCTAGGAGCAATTAATCCAATCTAACCAGATCTCTAACATGTAATTAAGCGACTTAAAAATATTAGAAAATGAAGTAAACAAAGTAAAAAAACTAACAAAAATTAATAGGGTAAGGGTTAGAGGCCTAAAACTCAAAACCAAGCCCAAAACTTTTAAGTAATTTCTGACCAGCAAACTAAGCTTAGGAAAAAGATATTATAAAGTTCATAGAAAGCCCACAAGTAATTTCCTACGTCCACCAAAGCAATGATTAATCCTAAAGTAAGAATTAGACCCATCTTTGGTCCTAAAAGCCACTCAAAGATCAAAGAAGTGCAAGATAGTATTAAAACCAAAAATAATAAATGAAAAACTGATCTTAAGGAAGCACAAGAGCCTAAATAGAAGTCCCAGTCCTAAGCCTAAGCCTTAATAATATCACCAAGTAATAAAAGGCCCAATAACAAATTCAAGCCTAAAAGGAAACCCAATCTTTAGGGACACTATTGTTCTACCCTATAACCAGAATTATGGGCCCCATCTCTCAAAACCAACCATACCACGTGAAATTACACTAAAAAATAATGGAAATCAACGATAAGATAGTAAAAATTGAACTTAAAACGAGAAAGTTACACGTAATTTAAGATTTAGCATAATCGAGAAAGATTTAAGTCCAAATTAAGAATATAACTCTGATAAAACATTAGGTTGACATTATAATATATCAAATTCTTATGTTACCATATTTACGTTGCTCAAGGGACTTTATTCTTAAAGACGATCTACCTTCAAATTATTACGACTAGTAGCTATGGCAGAGTGAGGGACTCCTAATGACTTTATACTTACTTTTGTTTGAAAGATAGTTGCACTAAAATATTATTATGATTAATTTGGTTATATGAGGGATATGGGGAACTGCATGTGTATGGTTTCATGATTGATTTCATGACATAGTGATAAAATATCGACCGGAACCGCTTATGTGATTGAATTATATATTATTGTTATGGTATGAAAATGCTTGATTACCAAATAATTAGACATAAGTACTTATTTGACTATAAGTTTAAAATAAGTCATGCATGGTACAATATTGCATTATAATTACACCGACTGCTACCTTACACAAAAAGTGGGAAGAAACTCATAAGAGCAAGGGCTCCTAAAGAGATTAGTTTAGACACCGATATGCAGTGCTATTGAGTTTTTATCCTAGCCTACGAGCTTATTAAGTGCTAAGGGACACTAACCACTTGGTTAAGGCTTGTGTTTTGTGACTTTCGCTTAGGTTGTGTAATATAAACTGCGAAGGCCACCATATTGTTAGAATTGGAATTTTGTTTCATGAAAAGATCATATTTCCCATTAAAGTAAAGTATATTTATATACGTATAATATATGTAAATAAGTTGATTACATAGGTGCAAATTCATTTAAAAACCTAAGTGCTAAAACCCAGTTGTTGGTTTATGTCGATCAATAATCTCCAACCTCGACCGTAGGAGGCGAAACTTCTGAGTTGCAAGTAGTTCATAAGCTACTACATGTATTATTTGGCATACTATTTGTTACACGCATTCATATGGTTATTAATATATACATTGTTTGTAAGGTATGTTGGATGGATTAATTCACTAAGAGTAAACTTATACCCCCTTAAATTCCTTTTTATTATAGGGCCACTTATTCACCGAGATAGGCCGCAGGATACCTTAGGTTTGTCTCGACTTGGGATAAGGCTATGAGTCATTGGAGCGAAAGAGGGAACTACTTAGTTTTTTATTAGGTTTTGTGAATTTCTTTTTGTAGTGTTGTTAAACCTTCGGTAGTTACTTGGACTACTGTTACCACTATTCTTTTAGGAATGAAATGTTTCATTATTATTATGTGGTAATTCATCTAATATTTAGTTAAGATAATTGTTTCCTATGATACTATTTGTTTATATGACCGATGGTAGTTAGGAGTAGAAGTAGCCTAGTACATTATATGAAAGGGCGATAAATGACAAAAGGGTCAATCATTGATCTTTGTATAATGTATGATGATTTACCACGATGTAAATACTGTTCGAGTCGTGATATAAGTGACATATGTCAGCCAATATCTGAACCGAGCAAATAATGAGCAGCCCTAAGACAGTTCTCAAGCAATGTTATGAGCAACCTTAGCGGCTCCCAAGCAATAACATGAGTGAAACTTGGTGGAACAATAGTATCAACTAGCTGTATTAAGTATGACAAAGCTCCATGTAATTTAACAATTAATAAATGCTTATACATTTAATGATATGCTATGCTAATACACATAACATACACTGATCAGTATCCTAACCGTACAAATGATGAACATGTCTTAAGTGGCTCCTGAGCAATAACATGAGCGGGACTTAGCGACTCTCAACCAATAACATAAGCAACACATGGTGACTCTCGAGTAATAACATGAGTGACATGTGACAACTTAAAACCGAGTATGCAATTCTATATGCTGAATTAAGCTTTTCAAAACTATGACTTATGGGTCCTTTTATGCAAACCGAGCTTTAAATTGACTCTTTGGTCATTTTTCTTAAACCGAGCTTTAAGCATCATTCTTATATTGTTTTTGTGCCATTCCATGAAATGCACATGATGCAATAGGGTACATTTAATAAATAAGTGAGCATTATATATCAAGCACGAACCAAGTGATTATTCAAATCGAGCACATACATCAAGGCATGAAGTATAATTCGTTATCTTCAACTAACCAATCATCACATCAAATATATTATTATAGTAGTACACTATCCATTAGCCATGACTATATTTTAGGTTTCATTCACACACTTAAACAAACCCATTTTACTCAATTATTTATAACCAAGCATAAGCTCATTATGGCAACTTAATTTAAGCATTTTCTTAAGTTAAAACTTTTCAAATTGAGCATACATCATCACAATACTAATAACAAGAAGTTATATTTATGGTCTAAGAGAGCATGCCAAAATATCATTTTGTGATATCTTCACTTCCAATCATCAATTCAGATAACACAACTTAGAATAGGGTATATACTTTTCCATTCCTTATTGTACTCATTCATCAAATCCCATGAAAATGGTATAAGTGTATAAAATATGTTTGTATTAACTTTATTAACTTCCTAAAATTGTTTTCCCATTATTATTATTATTATTTACATACATATATACATGTATATTTGCACTTGCGGCCAAATATGTATCGTTAATTTTATAATCATTATACGTAACTATATACATATATTCGCATATACCTTACCCATGGTTTATTTTCCTCTAAAATTGATTTCATTTGATTCATACTTAAAAATATTTTCACTACTTGATTATTAAAATAAAAAAACTATATGTTTTAAAAGAAACAATTTCTAAACAAAGGTAGGCTGGCACCAGGTAAAAATCGTATTGTCATGAATAATGATCAACTAAATCTAGACCAAAAACATGACTTATATCATCAAAGTGTGATAAAGCATGCATCTTTCCTAGCTCTTGTCCGAGCAAATGTACTTCACTCAATTTACTTTACAAACTAAAATGAATATATATAAGACTAAAAACAAAGTATTACTTTATGTAGGACTTGCATTTATCGAGCCTCATATATTACAATATTGTAGTTTTCATTCACGTGCAAGCCCCAAATTTTGGTTCAATTTTTCTCCTATGCTTTTGCTTCCATACCAAAAAGGGATACTCAAACAAAAGTCTAATCTACAAATACTTTTAGACCATACAAGGGTCTTCCTAAAAATTAATCTAAAACATGTTCGAAATGTTGATCAAAACATGCCCCTTATTGCCACGAAATTGTAGAAATATATATGTATATATTATAGGTTTCATTTCATGTTTCAGACATTTAATTCTATTTCTTTCAACAAAGTTGATTATTAAGTATACTATCATGTCTTAGAACCCATAACATACAATTTAAGCGTGGGTTTTATAATAAAACTAAATCTTTTATTCATATTGCATAAACCTTTGCTTCAATCTTGCTTCCTTTAATCTTACACATGATAAATTCATTCTTTAAACGTTTCTTGTTAACAAAGTTGCTTAATAATTATTCTAATATATTTATAATTATAAGACATGCAATTTAATGTCAAACTTTCAATAAAAATCAAAACTTTAAATAAGAATATACATGTGTAAGTTACAAAGAACTAACAAGGTAGAGCTTAAACTTTAGATTTGAATCTTCAACTACGTACTAAAAGTTAGGTCATGCCAATGATCAGGTCTGGTAATTCTCCATATCTACTATGCAATGGTAGTTGTTCTTTGTTGAATGGTGGTTAGAGATGGAAGTTTTTTAAGTTTCAATTAGTGCAGTTGAGCTACACTTCTTATATGTGATATGTATTAAGTATAAAAGTTCAAAGGGCCTAATATTTGTGCATGCTTTTCTTAGAGATGGTGGCATCTTTTTCTTAGTGGTGGCAATAGGCTGAAAGTAGTATTGGAATAGTCTACTTAAGTGGATCTTAAGTCTTAGGTTGAGTAGTGAGTTAGATAAAAGGAAGTCAAAACATCACTATGTTAAATTTGGAAGTATGAAAGAAAGAAGAAGATGAAGAACAGTTAGTAGCACAGCTGTTCTAAAAGAATGTTTCTAGCACATAAAAATTCAATATGGATTGATGATGTTAGCAAATAAAACGTGGAAGAAGAAAAGAAAATGGATATGTTGTGGTCTCTTTTACATAACCTGTTATGATTTTCCTCTAACTTCATTATATATGTTTTGCTCAACCATTAGAGCAAGATCTTTCTAAATTTGCTTCATACCTTATTTTTGCATCATTTTGCATTAAAAATTCACAAATAAGCTTTAAATAATTTATATAATTGAAAATGTGTCAATTTTATTATTTTTGTGTTGTTACTTTATGTTTTAAGATACTAATATCTATTTTAATGTCAATTTAACCATTCATTATCACAAACTCAATATTTTCGCGTTCAGACTTTTGTGTGCGACTTTATATTATATTTGGACGTTAAAATTTATATTTGCAATTTCATAAATTGTTCTTATGTTTGGCTCTTTATTATGATTTATTTTGATCATGTATCATTCAATATTCTTTCTTTTACCTTTTCACTTATGTTGTGAAAATTTTATTTTTGCTAAAATTATTAGCATTCTATGAATCAATTCCTTTAAGACTTTGTCAAAATTTTTCCATTAGGTTCCTGTATCCCCTAATTACTGTCAATTTAATGAAATAACTATTATTAACTTATTCAAACAATTAGGGTATTACATATCATACAATTAGTTTAGTTATCTTTAATTTAATCCGACAAAAAACACAAGGATACTCATGGCCTTACCATATTTCACATATATAAGATACATACATCCTATAGTGTTGGGAATTGCCACTATGGACCCTAACACCCATGAGTCTATGATTCACCTAAATATACTTGTGTCATTTTGGTATGCAACTCCACTAGGGACATTGTTGCATAATGATTAATGGGTACCCCCTAATAATTTGCCATTATGAACTCCTAAGTCGAGCTAGACACAACCAGTAATTAAGTTATTAGTTGGATATGAAATTAATTTGGTTATTTTACCACCCTATCAAGCACAATCAACATACAAGCATCACGTACCTAAAAAGCCAAATCCAAACAACTACAAAACTTGAATTGTACAACCCAGCAATTGACACAAGATACACAACTCAAAATTAATTATTGTACTTTGCTTTAAGGTTTACCTCATGCTAACTTAACTCCTAAACCCGTTAATCCCCTTAAGAGGCTTTAATTTAGGTTAAGAATAGGGTTTGATTAAGAAAAGTGAGGAAAAACAATGAGGAAGGAATAAACTAGAGTTACATGAGTACAACATGGTCATATTAGTGCTCTTGTAACTCACTAGTTAGCTACTCTAACTGACATGGTCGTATCACAACACAACCATGCCAAATAGGTCGTATTAGTAGACACAACCTTAATGACATGAACGTGTCAAAAAGTCATGTAACTTTCTATTTTAAAATGATTTTCTATTCTAATCTTCTTAGGTTTTACATCATTCCCCCCTTTAAAAGAATTTTGTCCTCGAAAGTCGAAGGTCATCTAACTCTTATAGCAACTCTAAATACTTCCTCTTTTCCTCTTATTCTAATTTCTAAGTTCTTCTATAATACCCTTTACACGCTAAGTGATAGAATTCTAATCATCAAGGTACTTTTTGGTATAGCGATTCAGAGCATGTCAAAATTCCGAAGTTAAGCGTGCTCGAGCTGACTCATTCTTAAGTTAGGTAACCACTTAGAAAGCTACTGCACCAGAGGACAAAACCGTATGACTTTCTACGCCAAAGCAAACGATACGTTGGTAGGAGGAGTTCTAGCCAGGTTATTATAGGTGGTATCAGAGTAATCTACCAATTGGAAGAGTGAAAGTCTTGTCCGGTAGTGATTCTAAACCTATGTAACAAAATTGATTAAGACTTTAGTTTTGTAAGAGGGGTCGATTATGATACCCTTTATATGTTAGGTAACAGAATTTTAATCATTAAGATGCCTTATAGTGTAGCGACTCAAAACATGTTAAAACTCTGAAATTAAGTATGTTCGAGCTGGATCAATCTTAGGATTGGTGATCTCTTAGGAAGCTACTATATTAGAGGACAAAACTGTTTGGTATTTCACGCGAAAGCGGACAATACCTCGATGAGAGGAGTTCTAGCCAGGTCGTTACAACTTCCCCTTGGGTCTAATTCATCTACTAAACCTCTATATACTCTTAGGCATCATAAGTTGCTTCCCTTTCAGTCCGATTCATCTATTGGACCTTTGTGTATATACCTATTATTTCTACTAACACAACCTAATTACATCTTCCTTCTTGAAGACCAACCAATTTATAGTAACTAATTACTCAATAACCCACCTATCAACATAGCTATTCAATGTCTAACATAAACATCACATCATTAAAAATCATTGTCACCTTGTGACAATACAATTACCGATCCATGGCCGCAACTTGTGATACCTTAATACTTGTAATGCTCTTAGCATATGTATCTCTTGCTTTCAATTACTAACCTACGCACAAAAGTAAGAAATAACAATAACTACATACCTAGAATCTGCTCAATGTCTCTTATACTAATAGATATGATTTTGCATCCTTAGGGTTGTAAAGATAATTATTATATGCTCATATAAAAAATTGGATGAAACTCAAGAAAAGTATTGATTTTCCCTCTTTCACTTCACTTTAAGGTTAATTATCTTCACATCCCTACCTTTTTAGGTTATAGTTACAAAAAATGAAGATAATTATCAATGATATAAGGTAGATCGACCCCCTAATGATATGATTCTACATCCATCCTTACTATTGCTCAATCTAATACCATGATATAATGTAGTAAGTAGATGATTTTTCTATCATATTTGTTAGACTTTATGTTGGTTATGGCTTTCCTTACATCATAATTTATTATTTGTAACAGTTCATAGAATTTTTTTTATAAGCTTTAGTTTTATAAGGACATTATCTTTTGTAGACTTGATGATTATTTGGAATTTATTTTATATTATTTTTTATGGAAATGTAAATAAACCCCTTAAATATTGACACTAGGATAGATATATTTCCTAAAGTTACAAAGTATTTTTCAATATACCATAATCTCTCATAAACTAGCAAATAATCAGAGAAGATTACAAATAATCTCTAAATTTTGACCTTGCAGTGTATTGATAATGAAATTTCGATAAGGAGCTTAAGGTTGAAGATAACCTATACATGTAGCAAATGTAAACTGAGAATGAGCGCTAGAGGTAGTTCTAATGTGGCCACTTTAATACTTAAGTCAGTAAAAGAGTTTAGATAATGCATAAGGAACGTTGGGGAGTATAGGTTCCATGATGTCAAACATGTAGCTTTTACCTAATAGATATAGGTATGTACAATGTGCCGTGTAAAGAAGGCAAATCTCTTTCTAAGATATGCTTTAGATTTGTTGGAGAGAATCTCAAGAATTTTCCTTAACTACCCTAAGGAGCTTGTAAGAGCTTTTTAAGAGGTCAATTGAGCTTTTGGAGTACCATTTGAAGCCTAACATTGTTGTCCATCATAGGAAAGACGCTGGGGTTACAACTAGGGCTAAATGAGCTTGAAAAGGCTCGCCTTGGGGTTGCCTCGAGCATCTTTTGGTCATGTACCATGATAGTATTTCCGTATTGCCCTTTATTGTAATTATATAGGTTTCCTAGTTACCCCAAGGACTTATTATAAACAGTCCCTTTTCTTTGTAGCCGGAATCATCATATCCCTTACATTAAATGAATATTCTTGTTCTTGTATGACATCCCTCTTCGAGTTCATTTTCCATATACTCTTATCTAATCTTGTCGAGTAACTCAAGATCAGTGGCAAGTAGACTTTAGTATTAGCTTATGCGTCATATCAAGTGAAGTACTAAGTCGTGTTATGTTCATTGGTACGCCATATCCTCTAAGCAGCTAACAGAAGCTATTGTGTTTGATAGTTTGTCCATTTCCTTTTCTTTGATATCTCGAAGAACCCGTTTGGTTACTATCATCAATGGTAAGCCCTAATGATTACTAAGCTCCTAGGCACATCATATAGTCTTAGTATTAGAGCTTCAAATTACAATCGAGAGCTAAGTTTTAAAGTAGTTGTTCTTATTATAGTGTGTCTATGTGTTCTACTTTACTTTGTTTTCATGTGGAAAGACATAGCAAGTTCCAAGTTGCTATGAGAAATTATATTGTTGAAGTTGTATGGGGATTTCCTGTTGAATAGTTAACCTTCTACAGTTGATATTAAGAAATGTCGAATCCTAATATCCAAGGAGAGATTAATAACACCGAAAGTGATGCTCATGGTCGTAGCCGTATCACCCAATAGACCCCACGAACTACTGAGGAGCAAATATAAGACCTTGTTGCTATTATGGCCAATCTGGTTGTTACTGTATAAAGGGCCATAGAGACTAAGCCACAAAAGAGAGTTATTGTTAAGCAAGGCCGATAAGTGAGAGATCAGCTAAGAAGATAGATGGGTGAGAATCAAGTATGTAAAGTTATCAACATAAACCCAGGTCCACCTCGACATGCTAACATAGTTGCGAGAAGGAGACTCGAGTTAGATAAAGTTAAGGAGTATGAAGAGGAGAAGGAGTAGTATGATGGAGTTGAGAAGCATGAGCTTAGAGCTCCTAGAGGAGTTGAACATCTCAAAGTGTAGATCCTGAGTTTTAATGGGTCTAGTAATGCTGATAACTACCTAGACTGGGAAGAGAAGATTAAAGAGATATTTGACTTTTATAATTATGAAGATGTTGTTTGTATTCGAGTAGTCACGTTAGAATTTTGCTAAGTATGCAATAATGTGGTGGAAGAAGTTGCAAAATGTACGCAAGAGAGCCTGACGTGAAATTCGAACATGGAACGAGATGAAGAGAGTCTTAAGAAATCAATTCGTTCCCGAACACTATAAGCAAGACGTTTTCCGACATCTCTAAGACTTAAGACAGGGTAATAGATCAGTAGATGAGTACATCCGAGAATTTCAGTTACTAATGATCAAATGTGATATTGATAAACCCAAGACCCAAATTATAGTATGGTTCATTTCTAGGCTCTGAACTGAAATCAATAATATAGTGGAATTACAGAGGCTTAGGACTCTTGATAAAACCATTTAAGTAGTACAGGGGGTCAAAAGGTAGAAGCAAAATTAGGTTAGCAAAGTGCCAAGTAGCCGACCTGGCCTACTGAACAGAACTAGTATGTCGAGCCTATCAAGATATGATCAAGTTCAATATGTGTCTAAGGTAGATTACCGAAGTCAAATGCCAAGTAGACCTAATGATGGTCGAGGCAAGAGTAAGGCCGAGGATCTTAAGGTCAAGAAGGACTAAAGTCAATGCTCAGGGAGGAAAACTCGAGAGATCAAGTGTTTTAAGTGCCTTAGTTTTGGACACGTGGCTAATCAATGCTTAAACCAACGCGTCATGACTATTAAGGGAGATAAGCCCCAATTCGAAGTAGAGAGTACTAGTGAAGGGGAAGATGAAGTAAGAGTTTATCAATTGCTGGAAGAATTTTAAGACAACTCAAATGCCATGACCCCACTTGAAACGAGAGCTGGGTATTGTTTAGTTGTACGCAGATCTCTTAGTACCTTTGTGTCAAATGAGAATGGGCAAAGGGAAAACCTCTTCTACACAAATTGCCAGGTGAGTGGCAAACTGTATGCTTTGATCATTGATAGGGGAAGTTATACCAACACAATAGCTCAAGGAGTGGTGAAGGCTCTGAAATTACTAACCTACCCTCACCCTAAACTATACAAGATTCATTGGCTAAGTGAAAAGGGAGGTCTACCTATTGTCGAGCAAGTTAAAGTATCGATTACTATTGGTGACAAATACAAGGATGAAGTGCTATGCGATACCCAACTCATGTGTACTTCATACATCCTACTTAGTTAAACATGGTTGTTTGATTTGAAAGTGTTGCATGATGAATGTAGGAACACCTATATCTTCCAAAAAGGTGAGAAGAAAGTTATACAGACCCTAATAAGCCTTAAGGAGGTGCAAGAATTGTAAGAGAAGGTTACCTTATCACTATAATAGAAGTCCTTAGTGATTTTCCGAGCCTAATTTTCCAAAGATGCTAAGTCAGAAGAATATGTGCTCTTCTTTGTTAAGAAACTCTTAGAGATGAAAGAAGTTAGACACTTACCTACCAAGGTGAAAACATTACTTCAAGAGTATCTTAACTTGTTTCCTACAAAGATGCCAAGAGGTTTGCCACTCATCAGAGGTATAGAGCATTATATTGACCTTCAGCCTAGAGTTACTCCGCCTAACCGACCTGCCTATAGGCTCAACCCTAAGTAAGCTACCAAGTTGAAGAAACAAGTTGATGAGTTGATTAATTGTAGATATGTTCGAGAGAGTATGACCCCTTGTGCCATGCCAGTTGGAGAATGTGCATTGATAGTCAAATAATCAACAAAATCATTGTTAAGTACAGATATCCAATCCCTCGACTAGATGATATGCTCCATGGGTTGCATGATGCATGCATATTTTTAAAGATTAATCTAAAGAGTGGTTACCACCAAATCAAAATGAGACCTAGGGACAAATGGAAAACTACCTTCAAAACAAAGGATGGTCTGTTTAAATGGATGGTGATGCTATTTGGTCTGACAAACGCATTGAACACTTTTATGTGACCAATGAATTGTGTCTTGAGATCGTTGATTAGCAAATGCATCGTTGTCTACTTTAATGATATCCCGGTATATAATGCCGACCTCATCTCCTAATTCGTACACTTGAAATCTATGTTTGATATCCTTCGTACCGAGTAGTTATTTGGCAATTTAAAGAAGTGTGTGTTCTGCCAAAGCAACATTGTACTCCTCGGTGATGTTATTTCTTAAGGGGGTATCGGAGTTGATGACTAGAAAGTCTAAGCTATTCTTGAATGGCCGTACAGATTAGTATTGCTGAAGTAAGGAGTTTTCATGGTTTAGCTTCATTTTATTAAAGATTTATTTGGAACTTTAGTTTCATAACTGCCCCACTGACCGAGCTGACCAAGAAAACTTTAAATTCAAATGGTTTGAGAAAGTTCAGAGAAGCTTTGATGAAATTAAGTCTAGGTTGACTTCAGCCTCAGTTCTCGTCTTGCCAGACTTTAAGAAAGTTTTTAAGCTCAAATGCAATGCATCTAGAGTTGGGGTTGGAGCTATTCTGATACAAGAGCACTGATCAGTTGCCTATTTTAGCGAGAAGCTTAGAGGAGCTACACTGAATTACTCGGCATATGACAAAGAGTTTTATGTCCTTTTTCGAGCACTTCAAAACTGGCAACACTACTTACTATCAAGAGAGTTTATCATTTACACAGACCATTAATCTCTTAAGCATCTCTAAAGGTAGCAAAAACTTTCTTGACATCATGTTAAGTGAGTTGAATTCCTAGAAACTTTTTGCTATGTCATCAGATATAAGAAGGAAAGTCCCAATATTGTGGCTGATGCACTCTCTTGTCCACATGTTCTTATTACCATCTTATAGGGTAAGATACTTAAATTTGGCACCCTGCTTGATCAGTATGAATATGACCCATATTTTAGACCCTTAGTGGCCAATTGTAACATTGGAGGAGTTATGGATGGGATCTATATGATCTAAGGATTTCTTATGAAAGGCAGACAAGTTTGTGTATGTAGTGAGTCTACTAAGGAATTACTTGTCTGAGAAGCTCATGTGGGGGGCTTAACCGGCCACCTTAATGAGTAGAGAATGGCCGAGTTGCTAAAAGAACATTTCTATTGCCCTGGGATGATGAAGGATGTGCACTGAGTTCTTGAACAATGTAAGGTATACAAACATGCTTAGGGAAGAAAGGAGTCATATAGAGAGTACACACCTCTGCCTATACCAGAATGGCCATGGACCAATTTAAGCATGGATTTCATGTTCGGCCTACCTAGAATACCATGGAAATATGATTCTATTATGGTAGTGGTTGATTGGTTAAGTAAGATGAGTCACTTCATCTCATGCCACAAAACCAATTATGCACTTTTTGTTACTAACCTCTTTTTGTAAGATATCGTACGACTGCATGGAGTACCAAGGAGTATTGTATCTTATCGTAATTTGAAGTTCACAAGCTTCTTTTGGAGAACCTTATGGAAGAAGCTCGATATTAAGCTCATGTTCAGTATTTCTTGCTACCCACAAATAGAAAGCCAGACAGAAGTTGTGAACAGAACAGTCAATAACCTCCCTTGAGCTACTGTTAGGAAGAATCTACATGATTGGGATCTGTGCTTGCCTATCATTAAATTTACTTACAATCGCTCTACTCATAACTCGACAAAGAGGTCACTTTTTGAGGTCGTCTATGAACTTAACCCAATCTTATCCTTAGTTATGGTTATTAGTTTGGCATTCCAAGGAGAGAGTTAATCAAGCATGTAACTTGCTAAGGAGTTTCAAAGACTGCATCAGAAAATTGCCAAGCAATTGGCCAAAACTGTAACCCGACGAGAGAATAAGGAAGCCAAGGTAGGAGGCAAATCATTTTCAACATAAGAGACCTTGTTTAGATCCATCGTAGCAAGGAGCAATTTCTAAGAAAGAGGATAAATAAGTTATGTCCTAGGTTAGATGGACCTTTTAAGATCCTTCAACGTGTCAATGACAATACCTATGAGCTTGAGCTACTCGAAGGATATGGAGTATCTTCTACTTTCAACAATGCTGACCTAACACCCTATGTGCTTGAAGAAGAAGAAAACCAAGATTTGAGGGTAAATCTTCAACAACCTCGGGGAACTAAGAGACTACTGACCTCCGGACCCCTCACCCACGCCTATCTCTAAGACCTATAGTCTCTCGTTTAAAGAATTCTCTCTTGTCGGGGTACTGGGGATGAGTACTAGTATACGAAAGAACGGTAAGCGAACTCTCTGAAGTCCTAACTCGAGCGCACCCTACTCTACCCTAAGCTTTACCTAGTCAACAACTTGCTAACTGCTAAAGCCGACCCATCTAATGCTGATGTTAGATATCTCTCATATATTTTGACAATAACAAAAACACATAAATGCTAATGAATCATCAAGAATGCAGGCATTCAGAAGGGTTCTCAGAAAGTTAAAAATTGCAAATTGAGTTGTATTCAGAAGGTTTGAATAGATTGAAAAAGATACTAGTTTGAAAATTTTTAGAAAGTGTTTTAGAAGCTTTTATAAAAAGAATTGGTATAATACTTTAGAAACTTGTTTAGAGACTTCAGAAAAAAGAAAATTGTTACTCTTTAAAAGGTTGTTTGGAAAGTTAGTCTGGAAAAGTAACATTAAAAATTAACTCATATCAGATTCAAATTAAACAAGGCTTAGGTCCATTAGATTAGGTGTATTAGGGAAATATATTTAATCTTGTTTCACTTAAGATAGAATCAAGATCCATGGGGATTATTTTTGAGTGAATTTATTTTTAATATATCAAGATATACATAAAAATGGATAAAGATAAGGTTGATTCAGATTTTGTGAAATTTCAATTTTTGAATATGAGGTTTATTTGGAAATTGTTGGTAAAGCATATCTCTTCGTCAATTTTAAATCTGAAGCTTATCTGGAGGTTGTGGATCAAAGAATATTTGACTAAATTAAGATTAAAAGAGTTGAGTTTCAAATTCAAAATTCTGAGATCCTCTCAAAAATATGTAAGGATTATCTTTATCAAACAAATTTTTGGATAAACATAAAAGTGAAGATAATCTTCAACAAATTAGCCATTGAAAGATTTCAATATAAAAGGAGAAAGAATTCAAAATTTCAGACATCTATAAGAAAATTTTTGTTACATAAAAGATCACAATCAAATTCTACCTTTTGAAAAAGCACAAAAAGTTTCTCAGATATTTTTTTAGAAAGTTGCACCAAAGCGAATTATTCATCAATCATTATTTATGTTTAGTGCAAAATTATTTGAGACTTACATTATTGTTCTTGGTTGTAATTTGTAAACTTTGTTTATTGTTTGAGTGTTGAGAGAACAGAAGTTAGATTATACGATGTAGATTTATATTAGCCTAGATTGTGGAAATGCTAGATAGGTAAAGCAGAGTATTGTGTAAGTCTATGTGTGGCAATTACTTGTAATCTTCTCCTGATTTTGATATAGTGGATTAAGTGAAACGGTATTGGTAAAGTAGACTGAGTCCCTAACAATGGAGCTGGAAGAGAGTAGTAGGTAGAAGGTCGAAGCTCTATAAATCTTCAGCCCGATATTCTCCTTCCTTACTCTTTTAATTTACATTATTGAATTGTGTTAAATTATTGAAATACCACTGTTCACTAATATAAGTTATTAAGAGGATATTTTTCTTGTATTGAAAAAGTTTTCAGAAGTTTAAAAATATCAATTCACTCCCCCACCCCCCTCCCCACCCTCATTCTTGATATCTTATACAGAACCAACATTCAAAACCAATCAGCTATGTGCCAAGGCTGACTTAACAAGTGTCAAGGCTAAGTCCCCTACATGCCGAGTACCACTTACTCGACCTACCAAACAAAAGTGTCCCTTATCCATCTCGATAACTCTGAGTACCCTTCGTCAACAACATCCCCAACATCAGTACAACTCAATCACAACATGCCACCTGTAATTCCTTTTTTGAAATTGTACTATATTCCTTTATTCTATTTGTCCCTTTTACCCTTCTTGGCCATGTACTATGATAGTATTTTTGTATTTCCATTTATTGTAGTTACATAGGTTTCTTTATTGCCCTAAGGACTTACTATAAATAGTCCATTTTCTTTATAGCCGGAATCATCGTATCTTTTATACTGAATGAATATTCTTGTTCTTATAAGACATCCTTCTCCGAGTACATTTTCCTCATACTCTTATATAATCTTGCCAATTAGCTCGAGATTAGTGGCGAATAGATCTTAGTATTAGCTTATATGTCATATCAAGTTAAGTACTAAGTCGTGTTATGTTCATTGGTATGTCATATCTTCTGAGTAGCTCATGGAAGCTATTGTGTTTGATAGTTTATCTATCTCCTTTTCCTCAATATCTCAAAAGACCCGTTTGGTTACTATTCTCGACGGTAAGCCCTTAGTGATTATTGAGCTCCTAGGCACATCAAAATGGATCACCCTCCAACTCCAAACACACAACTACTTACCTTAGAATCTTGAAATGCCCTACTAAAACCCCATGACAACCCATCAACAATGAGAGTAAAGGATAAGTATTGATAGGCGATTTTAGACATAGGCCTCCTAAGTCTAAGCTAATCTTCTTGGACTATGGGTTAAGCTTATCATGCTTAAATCGACCTCCAATGAGTATAGGCCGAGGTTTTTCCAATTTATTAGACTTAATTACCTCCCATGGCATCTTTCTTATAATAGATAGTTGTGTTAAGATTTAGACTGAGCTCCCATAGCTCAATTAACCTTTTGGAAAGCTCATATAAGCTCCTCGAGAGTTGAAGAAAGTTCTTAAGACTCTCTCTAATGGATCCCCCAACAAATCTAAAGCATATCCTTGATTGAGATTTGCTTTCCTTATGTGGCACTATCCATATGCTTATAAGTACCAGGTAAAGACCACAGGTTTGGGATCTTAAAACCTATATTCACTCACATTTTTATACATTCTCTTAACGCCATTATTAAATTAAGCATCGGAGTGGCTACTCCAAAGCCATCTTTGGTGCCTTTTCTTAACTTACGTTTGCTAAGTATGCAAGTTATTCTCAACCTTAAGCTCCTTATTGAAATTCCACCATCAACATAGTAGATACAATCTATTTAGGAGGAGTCAAGGTATAATTTTTAAGTTGCATTGCACGAATGTTAAAGTTTAAGAGGTTATTTACAATGCCCCCCTAATTTTTAATTGATCAATGAGTTCAACCCGAATATGAAACGTGTTTAATTAATGAGTCGAGGTATGAGTTAAGCTTCCTTAACATGACTAATAACATGGATCATGTTATGGTTGAGGTTCTTAAACATGAACCTATGGACAAAACATATAACTTGTTTGCATGAATTACTAACTATATAGATACATTAATAGCCTCAATGAAAGGTAATTGTCAAGCATGATGTGGATGAATACTATAGACTGACCTATAGAAGATTTTATAAATTGTGATATTCACTTTTCCCTTAGCCATTTTTTAAACAAAGTATATGGATAAGTGAATATCTATGAAAAAGAAAAAAGCAAAAAGGAAACTTTATATTTAGCTAGATCTAAGAGTGTTCATAATTCGATTTGATTGAAGGGTTGAACTTAGCTGTAACCAAATTTGAAATAGTTCAATTTAGACTTCTAATTAATCAAATAACTTTTAATGGTTCGTGGTTTTAAATCGAACCACTTTAAAACTTTGTTTGGTTCATCTTTTTTTTTTTTTTTTGTTATATTGATGTCTACTTGAATATTATGTTTGGTAAGAATAAAATATAAAAATGATGGAAATATAATTACATACATACCCTTCTTCTAAAATCAAGAACCTAACTAATCCCAATAAAATTGAATTTATCTACCATTTACTTTATTTATATTTACAAAAATACTAATTAAAAATATAAATAATGCATAAAATATATATTTTAAATATTTTCTCTTAAAAGTATGTAAATTTTCATTTTCCAATTATAATACTCCAATCACCATCTTCATCATAATTATAAAACAAAAACAAATAAGATAAATATAATATAGTTTTTTAAATATCAAATTTCAAAGAAATACAAATAAAATACAAATAAAAAAAGATAATCCAAATAGAACCATAAATGTGACTTGGCTCAATTTATTTCTATTTGACCTGAACCTCTTTAAAAACCATCTTGTTAATCTTGTAACATTCAATGTGTACAACAAACATTTACTACTCTAATTTTTACTTATATATTTTGTTATAGGAATTCAATTTTATAAAATTTAACAATTTGATTGTAATTACATGTATAGAAAGTAAAATAAATATTATGAATAATAATTTCCCATAAATAACTTAATCTGCTACCTAAATTTATTGCGTAAATTCCCTTCTAGAACATTAGCATTGCATAATATGCAGAGCAAAAATTTATAAATTAAAAACCAATAAAATAATAAAAATTTGCTTAATTGCTCCTTATGCCTATTACAACGCCATTCAATAACATATAAAACCAATTGTCTATTAAAAAATTAAAATAAGAAGGTTTTAGTTACCATGAGAATATTATAAAATAAAACATAAATAATTCTTGAAAATTGGTTTCATATGTCGTTCAACTTTTAGGTACCTTATTTAACTTCATGCATATAGCTTCAAGCATTTCCTTTTACTTTATTTGAAATATTTATACACTTTATGCAAATTAAAATATTGAGAAAAGAAACAATCCAATACATATAAATTGCATCATATATATGTATACATGCATATATATATATATATGTAACGCATATGAAAGTTTATATAAAAACTAGTTGCAAATAAAATGAAACACATCAATTTAGGTTAAGTGTTTGGTTTGGTTTGGTTTGATATGACTTTGGATTGAACGATTAGCTATTTAGATTTAAGACCCTCTTCAAATTAAACAGAATCATGAACAGAATCGAAATATAAAAGAACCATATCGTCTAATTTGATGCGATTCCATGAACAAATTTTAACTATTTAATAAGAGATGAAAATAGAATGAAATGGGTAGAAAAGAGTTAAATTCTTTTCACTTTTTAGGTATTTTTCTCTCTCTCCAAATTTGTGGGAAAAGAAAAGAAAAACCACGAAAAGTCATTAAACATACAAAAATATCCTTAAAAAAAGGGAAACAAAAAATAGAAGGAAATTTAAGAAGAGTAATTTAGTGTAAGAACAAGGTAATGTATATTATTACTCCAGAAATATCTACTTATAAATGTGGTGCTCTAGTAATAACTAGGTGTGGGTGTTTACAAGATTGATGAGCTGCTCAAGAGTTTTTGGATTTGTGGTTTTTTTATTATTTTCTTGTGGTGCCTTTCAATTCTTCATCGAGAGTTTACATAAGATTCCAATAGACAAGGCATAACCCTGAATTAGATTCCTTCCGAGGGTAAAATTGTAAAGATTTAAAAAAAGTACAATAATTTAAAAGAATCTACTTTTTATATAATAAAGGGACAATAAAGTAAAGGAATATGCTTTTTCTATAGTTAAAAGGATAATAATTTAAATAAGTATGCTTTGCTTAGGAGTACAAATTCTGTCTTGATGAATCTTTCCTTTTTCAGAATTTATTTTGTTCTTATCCTTATCCTTATCCTTCCATTACCAAGCTTGGGTCCGATTCCTCTTCTACGAGATATCCTTCATATATTTCCATTATATCCATAACCTTAGTGTTTATTGGTTCCCATAACATTGGTTGGTCTTTAGCGAAAATATTATAGATTTTATTCTGAAAAATTAGAAATTAATCTTCTAGCTATTCCTGAATATGAGCTAATTGGTATCCTATCCAATTTCTAACTTGTTCTACCAGGGGCTTTCTATAGAATGATCTCTGAGTACCTAATCTTAATCCTTTCTAGAACTTAGATTATATTAAGCATCTACATTAATGGAATGATGTGCAGGTCTTACATCATATCCGAACTATTATGGAGGAATTGAATGGGATGTCATTTTTATTTGGAGCACTCTTCCTCTTTCTGATGGATCATAATATGATGTAGTTGTTTTTACTACTTTTTTTATTATAGAACCGAACTTTGAATGTTGAAATTGATCAAGTGTACCCTTAATTGTGTTTATTAATCTATAATCCAACAATGTTTGTTCTGTAAACTAGTATTCTTCTATAATAATATTAAGAAAAGTTTCTAATTTTATATCAAATTTTACTTCTTTATTTTCATTTCTAAATATGTAAAGAAAAATGTTTTTGTCAATAGCTTTTAGTGTATAGTGTTGATAGGCTATTTTAGGCCATGTTTGAAGCCTAATCCAAGTAGAGATCCACTAAGGACCATAAGTAACTAGAAACTAGATACCTCGCCCCATTCAAGCACTCTATGGTCTTTAAGTACTTTACTTACACCCGACCATCTTAAGGACCTACTCTCCAAATGCCCAGTCACCAAGTACCCCACCGCTTGCTTAGACATGCCTAAGTAGTATGGCTTCAACCGACCTTTGGGCATGCGTTTACTACCCTAGCAACACCTCCCCTTCTATGGACATCCTATGGAAGGTTAGCTCATAGCTTATGGGCCAGTCAGAGCTCCTCTCTCTCTCAAAAATGTTTGTCTTCTACACCTTCCCTTCTCTTCTCCTCATTAATTATGACCTGATAGCTATAGTACGGTCAGTACACTCGACATCCCTTAAAAATGTCGGAGCCACAAGTTTTAGATATAGTTGTTAGCGTGTTCATAGTCAACTAGCACTTAGAGCCACCTTATCACCCTCATAGCGCATGTCCCCTATACGTAACTAATATGGACAAATCATAAGTTGACAATCATCCCTGGTAGGTAAGCTCCTTATACTATAAATAGCGCAAAGAGCTAAAAGGTAAAAGATTTGAACCCAGACTCTAAATCTCTCTCTTTCAACTACGTTATCATAGAGCATCAATTCTCACTACGGTTTGAGTACCTTCTCCCCCTTTATGAAAAGTGCTTGGAACCTTACAACACCTTAACCTTTCTCTTTCTCTCCTTGCAAGCTTAAGCATCAAAGGGCCATTGTGGACCAATTTTACTGGAGGTTTCTTATAGGTATCTAGGAGTAAGGAGCATACCCAACATCCAAGGCCTATTGCATTCTTCCCTAAGAAGCCCAAATTCACATCCTCCATTATATCAAGTTGATCCACACATCAATAGATAGTATTGTATGGCTTGAAATAGTTCCTAAAAATTCCTTTTTGCTAATATACTATCTACATTTCAATAGTAATCTATCTACAAAAAGATGTCTTGTAAAGAAAATTTATGCATTATGTTTTTTCAAATAATTTTTTTTTTATCTTCTTCATGCTTCATGTAATGTCTAAGAAATGCTTGTCTAAATGTTGTTCAGTTGTCTAAAGTTGATTATTTTCTTTCTACCAATAGAATTTTATTTTCTATTTGATGTTTATATTCACCCATTAATTTTAGGTCTATAAGAAAATCTTCATGCCTAAGGAATTCAAACATCTTTTGTTTTTCTTCTGTAACAGAATTGCACCACCTTTAGATTAGACCTATATGATCTCGAATTTGATGAATCACTTCATACCAATCTTTGAAAATTCCTAGATTGAACCCCCACATGGTTGCATAACAATAAGAATTTCTACTTTGTGTAAATTGTATACCTTATTGTCTAGGAGAAAATTCGTTATTTATTTTTGTAAAATAGTTTGATAAGACTACACATACATTCAATTTATTCTGGTCTATAGACTGAAGCCTCTAAACTACATCAATGAGTACCTTTTAAGCTTGACCCAAATCGACATTGTTTCATTGCTTAAATTTTAGAAACGAACCTTTTGATAAACTGTGAATTCTATTCCATTAAAGTTCATCATTGGAAATATATTATTATTATTACTGGGCCTTAGATTTGTCGACCTTGTTAATGGCTTGTAGGCTTAAAGGTTGTCAACCCTTATCTATTTGTTATGTCCCTTATCTATTGAGTACTGGAATTACCATTAGGCTTTGACCTACTGGACTTGATAGAACCTACTTATTGTTGTAATTCTTCATGATAAATATACCTATTGAAAACATCGGCTAAGTTATTGTCTTTGTCTTTTACATGTTTTATTTCTACTTTGTATCCATTATTGATTAAAATGTTTGTGAACTTGATCCATCTCCTTTATATGTACTTTTACTATTCTTATTTTTGTAAAACTTTACAATAGCTTCACAATTTGTCATTACTAAAATTTCAGCTTTATTAGTAAAAAATAATCTAAAACCCTTTAATACATATATAATAATAAGAATTTTCATGTCTATACTACTTGTTAGTCCTTTTTCTTTAAATATGTCATTATTATATCTATAAACTTCTTCTCAGTTTTTTGAAGCATATTTATGAGGTTTTCTTTTGAGAACTACATCCCATACATTTTCACAATCATCTGATTCTGTAATTAAATAATTACTATCTAATGGTAAATAATTATTATCTAATGATAGTCTTAGGTTTGGTAAACTTTTTATTAACTCTTTTCTTTGCTTTACCTTTTTAAGTTCTTCCCAATTTAAGGGTTTAAAATTGTTTATTTTTCGATATAATTGCTTTGTTTATTTTTCGATATAATTACTTTGTTTATTTTCCTAAGTCTTTCATGAACAGTCCCATGTAATTAATTGATCCTAAAAATTACTGTAAAGTCTTTTTGCCAAAATTTTCACTAAATTCCAAAATTTTCTTAGAAATGCGAGGTTGTAATTTAATTCTTCTATTTCCTATTTCTATACCTAAGAATCTATATTTTTTTCTATAAAATTGGGCTTTCTTACTACTTATGACTATCCCATTTTTAAGGAATTCAAATAAAATAATTTTCGATTGTGATGTACATTCGTTTTCTATTTTAAAATGTACTAAAATATTATCTATATATATTTAAACAAAAGGGTATTCCAAAAAGATTTCATCCATCTTTCAACTAAAAACAACTGATAAGGCATTTTTTAAACTAAACGGCATTACTGACTATTTAAAATGTCCTAATAGACATATAAATGCTACCACGAGATAGACTATACATTTTTATCTACCTAAACCTTGACTTGTAATTAGACTTACTAAAAACATTACTATTTTGTATTTTGTTTATCAAGTCCATTTTGTCAAGAATGTAATATGCATATGTTCTTATATTATCATTTAAGTGTCTATAGTTTATTACGTTTCTACTTTTACCTCTATGTTTTCTAACTATAAATGCTAAACTTCTATGAGGATTATCAAATCTTCTAATAACTTCTAACTTTTATAATTCTTCAATATGCATTTTAAATTATTTATCCTCTTAATTATCATGTTCTATTTTCTTATATCTTATTTCTAAATCCTGATCAAGAATATATAATTTACAATATATTTTATTTCTATTCCATAGTTTTATGGAGTTTTCTCCTGTGATTTCTTCTTTTTCTAATCTATTGATTATATTGTTTATCTCTGTTATTTCTGAATCTATGAAATTATATATCTTTTCATAATTTAAGCGGTCATTTATTAATTCTAAATTTTTATAATTGTCTATTATTTGTTCATATAATTTTTTTTCTATTTCTATATTTCCTTTTTCTCATTTTATCTTTTTATCTACTATTTTTATCTTACATCTGCCCTATATATCACATTCATATTTTTCTTTTATAATAGACACTATAAGAGATGTTAAAAGTATTAATCCTTGTGTATTTAAACTAAATCCATAATTATCATTTGATAAAAATTATGATCCTATTATGCATTTATGTCTATGAAGTTTCATGTCTCTTATTATGTTTTAGAGCTATGTAGTCCATTTGTCTACCCTTTTTTTTTTTATACTTCTAAAGCTATCTTATTTTAACTAATACTTCACAAAACTAGTATAATCCTTGTTTTATATATACACATTCATTTATGGGTAATTTTTTAATAGGTATTTGGGAATTTGTTTACTATTTATATAATTACTGGATGCTTCAGTATCTATTATTGCTTATATTTCTATAATAAAATCTCTTATAATAAATCTTACATATATCCTTACATTTGTTATAAGTGATCATAAGTTGTTATTTACTTCTTTTCTAAAGTATATTTTAACTGTGTTTAAATAGCTATTTTCTAACTTATCTTCCGATTTTTCTCTATTATTATTCTTTTCCCTGTTCTTTGCCTACATTTTTGTTTTGTATTTTCTCATAAGTCTAATTTTTCTTCTATTCCTTTTATTGTTTCTTCTAATGTTGCTATTCTTCTTTCTATTAAATTATTTACCATCTTCTTTACTAAAAATCTTTGTTTTATACTCTATTATTTCTCCTTGATTATCTAAACAAATTTTATAAGCTTCTATTAATTAACTATTACATAGGTAGCTGAGCTTTAACCGAGGATATTTGTTACAAAATTTATAAGGATGATCATCCGGTTTTGATCCTTGATTCCAAACATGATTACATCTTGTTCTATTATCTACAAATTCTTGAAAGTTCATATTATCTAACATTTCTTCTACATCATTTATTTCCTATAACATATCTATTCCTCTTTCTGTCCTTATTCTTTCTTGGATAAAATAATCATTATCTTCATCACTATCAATTTCTTCTCTATCTTCGATGCTAACTGTACTATGTATGGTTTCGATATCATCCATGAACTTATCTGCTTCTAATACATCTTTTTATACACAATTAATTAATGTAACATATTTATCATGAATATTATGACCTCTATCACAACTTTTACCTAAATGTTCTTCCCTTTTACAAGCAAAAAATGTTAATGTATTTTTATAATTTTTATCTTTATTATATTTTCTTACATGTTTTTCTTTGTTTAGATAAGATTTCCTTACTTCTTCTAAGATAATACCTCTTTATAGATCTCTTTTATCTATGATTATTTTGTCTCCTTAATTTTCTACTTTCTCTATCTCTATATTTTAGTGTGTATATATCTACACAAACTATATTCTCCTTTTAATTATCTTATTATATCTACACTTGTACTTTTTTTCAACTAATTCTTGTAAAACAAACCGTACCCTTATACATAAGTTTTTTAATTCTATCGGTAGTGTTAGTTCTCTTTCTTTTTTAAATTCTTTATAAATTTTTTGTCTTAATGGTCCTGGTAATCTTAGAAATAATTTATCTGCTACATTTGTTTCATAATAACGACTAACTATATTGCAATAGAAAAAGAAACCATTCAAAAACTTTTTTACATTTTTCTGGTCTTTCAATTGTAATTATTTTAAGGTTCTCATGACATTCATTTGTGCTTATAGATCATCACCAACATTTGAATGTGTACTCATTACTAACATGATAATCTTATTTGTAAAATTGTAAGGATTAGTTCCTAATTGTAAATCTACTTGAAATTGTTCATGAATTTTTTCTTTTATAACTTTCCCATAAAGCCTTAGTGTTAACTCCTAAAAATTTTTCTAAGAAAGTGTACATTGCTAAGACATTATCACTGACATTATTATTTTCCCAATCTTTGGTTACTAATTGAGTCTAGTTACTTAGTATTAGTGGGTAGAGATGACTATCATAAGTTGTTAGATTAAGTATTATTCCATCGTCTACTAAATTTCTTTTATCAAATATTTCTAAATATACAATATCCTAAGCTTTTGTATTCTCTTTTAGGTTCTCTATAATGTATATAAGGAATTCTACTTGGTCGTCTTACACGATTTTCTAATTTTGTATTAAATATTGGTGGTTTTTTGTTTTTATTTTTAGGTAGAGTAACCATTCATTAAACCTTCATTACAAAAACATCATAGTCCACCATACATAAAACAAAACCATAAACAAAAAATGAACCAAAAGTAGCAAACAATTAGTCAAGTTCAAAGAGTCCCTCGACCAAGGTCTAAACAAAATAGCCATCATATTGTAACACATTTGACAAAAAAAGTGGAACAGCTGAACTAAACTCCAACCTCGACATCTTCAGCCCTTCTTTCACAAGGACATTAGCAACCTTATTTTCTTCACAATTTGCCTTGCATAAATTGAATGTCTTGAAGTGAGTTAGCAGTTGAATACATCTAGATAATGCTAGGTGTCATATGTCCATGTCCACATTTTGTTTCATGATCTAGTCCACAACCATGTATGAGTTAGATTCTACAACTATATTCTTATGCTTACATTGCTTAGCCTAACTTAGCCTTTAAAAAAAAACCCCATAATTTCGCTTCTAAGGGAGAACAGTTAGGGACTCTCCTCATCAGACCTCTAAGCACTTGTCCATTATGATTTCCAGCAATGACATCGACACCTCCTAAAAGCCCCTTCTCTTCGACTGTTCTATTACAATTGATTTTAACTAAACCCCTCTTAGGCTTGTTCCATTTCAGCTCTCTTTTCACCTAGTTTGCTAATTTATTGGCCTTATGTGTTATTCACCATTCATAAGCTTCTACTTTATCCACTGGCTCCAGTGCTCTTGTATAGGAGTGTTGCTCTGAAACACACATCTATTTTGCTCTCACTAAATTCCATGCAACAGGAACAAAACAAAAGACTATTTAGGTGGTTTAAAGTTTGTCTAAGACTTCCGCTTCTATTTTGCTTCCTTCCTCAACCATTTTATGGCTTCTTCTTTGTCTCGATGTCCATCCCATTGAAACCTAAGGATGTCCACCTAGCTTTACTAATATCATAATTGAAGAATAAGTGGACCACATTCTCTTCTTCTTTCCTGTGTAGTGGATATATAACTTCCACCGTAATCCCTCTAGCTCTTAGTTTATCCTTGGTAGACAACCTATTCATCAAAAGTCTCCATAACAACATCTAGATACGTAGATAAGCTGGAGTCTTTCAAATCCATTCCCAAGATTAGCCAATTGTCTCCTCCTTCTCATTCATACATAGTTGCTTGGAAGCATCTTTACTTGTAAGGTGGCCACTGACCTCATTCGGCCAAAAAAACACGTCTTCTTTATGGTTATTCCCGACAATAGTAATGTTTTCCAACCATCTACGAATCTCGTGGTCTAAAGGGTATCCTATTATGTCTTCATTCCAACAACCAATGCCATTCCAAACCCGATTTACAATTAGAACGTGGTCAAATTTATTTGGTGGTCTATATAGCTACAATGTAACTCTTCCAAACTCTAACCACTCATCGAACCAAAATTTTGCTGTCTTACCATTGTAGACTCAAATTATCACATTTTGATTTACCCAATCCATAACCTTTTTAAGAGCCTTATAGAATCTATATGTTTTCTTTACTCTCTAGTAACCTTCCATCAGCCAATATTTTCCTTTAAGTACCTTAATTCATAAGGCCTTTTTTTTTTTTGCACTTCCAAAGCTAATTTATAGAAATTTGCTTGGTTTCTTTTTAGCAAATCCACTAATCCTAACCCACTCTTAGCTTTTGGGTGCTTCAGTTTGCTCCAGCTTACCTAATGCAATTTATGGCGTTCCTCCAAGGAACCCCAAATGAAGTCCTTATGGATCCTCTCAAGACTATCCATAATAGACTTCGCAAGAGGAATAACCTATGAATAATAATTTGATATACTCTCTTATAGGAATCAAGCTACTAAGCCTTTGACCCGTAACCAAGCCCGAAGACTAGAAGGCCTAGCAAGGAGGATTCTTCTACTCCAGCCGACTCTTGCTAAAGCCGAATATCTTCTTGATAACCTGTTCTGTATGTTAAGCCGAATGACCGCCTATTTTTCGAAGATTATGTATCAAGACAACTGCCAATCCTCACTTTCTCACATTCAATCCCAAACCAACCACCTACCCAACTTCAATCTTATCGAGATGCAGAGAGAGACTCCAGACTAATCTTGTGCCACCCCTGCTTGAACAAGTAACCTAACCATACACTTTTGTTCGCATCCTCCAATGACTTCGCCAATGTATCATTGCCACATGTATAGGACTATGTGTAGAATCTGCTCCTCTAACCATTGCTTTTCTGAAATATTCATTTTTACCCTTTTATACTCGTATACATTACTTCTTTAAGGTAATACCCTTTTTTGTCTTTTTTTTTTAAGCATGTTGCCCTAAAATTTCAAGTATAAATACCCTTGTACTTATCGCTATAAATATCAAATTGAACATTAATATACACTGGACATTTGTCTCTCGTAAACATTATCTTGTTTACATTAATTTCACTCTTATCCTAACTCTTAAGCAAGCTAAGTGGTGAGTTACCTCACCAGACCGATTCGTGCATCATATCGAATTGTACTGTAAGTCTCGAAAGTTCTATTGGTGCATCATATCTACTAGAGCTGTTCACAGGTTTTTACTTACTTTTCATTCGTACCTATTCTTTTGCACATTTCCTATCATTTCTTTTTCGAGCTTTCGGCAAGCTTAGACTCATTTAGTGATCAAACTTGTCTATTTTTTGTCGTGGTTTGCAACATCTTAGTATTAGAGCAGAGGTTTTGTTTGAGTTGTGGTTTGTGTTTGAAGGTTCATTTATACTCTATTTTACGTATAATAGAGTAAGTTATTGTATTCATTTAATTGCTGTGTTTGCTAGCTATTAATTTTCTGGTTTGTAGAATTGTTTGTTTAAGCTTTGAATATGTGAAGAAAATGACTTACCTAAGTGTGAACGTTGGTATTGGAGATGACAACAGTAGAGTTGTCCACCATGAATGACAATCTCAGGAAACCCTTAGGAGCACTAGTGAGAGACTAGATGAGGTGGCTAACCTTCTAGTAGATTTGACCCGGGCTATTCATGTATTGGCTTGTCAACCGACTAAGGCCACGCAAAACACCCTACAAGCTGCTTAACTTGTTAGAGGTCAAAACCCAACTCGACCAGTTCGAGGTGGAAGAGTAAAACAAAGGATAGACTTGAGGGAACTAGATGAAGAGGATGAGGAAGAGTATTTTGAAGAAAAGCGAGCTAGAGTTCCTAGAGCATCTGACCATGTGAAGTTTCAGATTTCGATCTTCAATAGATTTAGGAATGTTGATGAGTATCTAGAGTAGGAAAAAAGAGTAGAGCATGTTTTTGAATATTATTAGTATGAGGGTTACGAGAAAGTGAGAACTGTTATTATTAAGTTCTCCGAATATGCTGTCATGTGGTGGAGGAATTTCCAGGCTATGAGGAGGTAGGAAGGTTACCGAAAGATTAATACTTGGCTTGAAATGAAAGGAATATTGAGAAATAGATTTGTACCAAAAACTTACCTATAAGATACTTTCACTCAGTTTCAAGAGCTGAGACAAGGAGGCCGAATAGTTGATAAGTGTGTCCAGGAATTCCAAATGCTCATGATCAGATGTAAAGTGGAGGAGCTCCCAGCGCGAACAATTTCTAGGTTCATCACGGGATTGAGAGGTGATATTGAAGACATTGTGGATCTCTAACGATTCACCATAATAGATGGGGCCATTAGAATAGCCCAACGAGTAGAGAGGTAAAGAAGAAGCAGAATACTGACCAGAATGTCAACTAGCCTACTCGGATAAGGAATTTACCAAGCTTAGTCAAGTACCGAGTTGAGTCGAAAGATGGATGTTGAACGAAGCTAAAAGGCTAACTTGACGATGAAGTGTTGACTCAAACTTATAAGAAGGGGCAAGGGTCTGGTAGGAAGACAAGTCAAGGGTTCATAAATATGGCTGCTCAATGCTCAAATTGAAGGACAATGGTCATCAAGGGAGAGGTCCCAAAGATAGAGGTTGAAAGTACCGATGAGCAACTTGAGGAAGAAGATGCCAAGAAAGAGCATTTAAGAGGATGTATTTGCCGAGGACTTGGATTAGTTAGTCCTAGTTCTCTGATATGTAACGAACATGGAACCTTCACGGGAAAAGGAGTAAAGGGAGAATTTGTTTTATACCAGTTGTAAGGTGAATGACCAGTTATGAGTATTAATCGTGGATAATGGAAGTTGCATCAATGTGGCATCAACCAAAATAGTCACATAGTTAAAGTTTCCAACCATTACACACCTGAAGCCGTACAAGTTGCATTGGCTGAGTGATAAGGGAGCACTACATGTCACCCTCCAGGTACTGTAGTCGATCATAATTAAAAATTACTTCAACGATATTCTCTGTGATGTGCTGCCTATGTGGACGTCATATGTGTTGCTTAGCGGAGTATGGTTGTTTAACAGAAGAGTTATCCATGACAAATATAAGAATACGTATGTATTTGAAAAGGATGGCCAGAAGATTACATTAAACTCGATGTCGCCGAGAGAAGTTAATTAATTGCAAACAAAACTTGCTCGCGGATAAAAAAAGACTCTGATGATGAGTAAAGCTGAGCTCCGAGAGGCCATCAATGTTGACGAGCTGACTCTTATGTTGGTTAGGTGCTTATTAGAGATAAAGGAACTAGGTGAACTACCCTAGGAAATCAAAGAGTTGTTGGATGAGTATGCCGATCTGTTCTCAGAATAATTACCTGAGGGGTTACCCCTTACTCAAGGCATAGAGTATTACATTGACTTAGTACCTAAGGCCGCACTGCCAAATAAGCCAGCTTATCAAATGAATCCGAAGCAGGCTTTTGAACTCCAACAACAAGTCAATGAGCTATTGGAGAGAGGATATGTTAAGGAAAGTCTCAGCCCCTGCACTGTATCGGTGCTTCTAGTGCCAAAAAAGGATGGAACTTGGTGGATATGTGTAGATAGTCGAGCTATGAACAAGAACACAATCAAATATAAGTATTCAATTCCTAGATTGGAAGACATGCTGGATGAACTAAGTGGAGTCAAGATCTTTAGCAAGATTGATATGAAATTTGGCTACCATCAAATTCGCAGGAGGCTAGGAGATGAGTGGAAAACTGCATTTAAAACTCGACATGGACTTTATAAGTAGATGGTCATGCCGTTTAGCTTATCAAATGCCCCGAGTACTTTCATGAGAATAATGAACCATGTGCTAAGACATCTAATAGGAAAGTGTGTCATAGTGTACTTTGATGACATTCTAATCTACAGTGCCAACTTGTCGAGTCACTGCAAGCATGTCCGAAAAGTATTGAATATCCTTCGTATCGAGAGATTGTTTGGTAACTTGAAGAAATGTTGCTTTTGTTAGGAGGAAGTGGTATTTTTAGGCTGTGTAATCAGTGGAGAAGGCTTACGAGTGGATAACAAGAAGATCCAAGCAATTGTCAAATAGCCGACTCCCACTAACTATACCAGCATGAGAAGTTTCCATGAACTAGCTTCATTTTACAAAAGATCTATCAGGAATTTTAGTACCCTTGTTGTATTGCTTACTAAACTGACAAAGAAGGATGTTGATTTTCGATGGGGAGAGAAGGAAGAGAGGAGTTTTACCAAGATAAAGGAACGGTTAACCTCCACCCTTGTACTCAACCTGACTTTGAGAAAATATTTAAGCTAGATTGTGATGTATCGGGTATTGGGATAAGCGCTGTCCTTATGTAAGAAGGCTGACCAATTGCCTACCATGGTTAAAAGCTCAGGAAGCCTCAGTTAAATTACTCTATGTATGACAAAGAGCTCTTAGCATTGATCCGAACACTGCAAGTATGGCAGCACTATCTCTTACTGAGAGAATTTGTTACCTACACCGATCATAAGTATCTAAAGTATCTCCGAAGCCAAACGAAGTTGTCTAAGCGATAAGCGAGATGGGTCGAATTCCTTGAAGGATTCAATTTTGTAATAAAATATAAACAAGAAAAAAGCAATGTAATTGCAAATGCTCTCTCGAGAAGACATGTATTCCTAAATGAACTGTAGACCAGATTATTTGCATTTGTAGGCATCAAAGAGCAGTACTTAAGAGATCCATACTTTAGACTCGTATTTACGCGATGTGTCAATAGAAGGATAGTGGATAAGTACCATGTAGAGGAAGGCTACTTGTTCCGAGGTGAAAAATTATGTGTGCCGACTTGTTCACTACGGGAGCTACTAATTAAGGAAGCCTACATTGGAGGACCGTCTAGACATTTTAGGGAGAAAAAGGACGTATGAGTTACCGAGTGGTCTATTCTTTTGGTCGAGAATGAGGTGAGATATATACCGAGTCGTTGAGAACTGTACCATGTGCAAAAGGGCTAAGTGCTGAGTCGAGAAAGAAAAAGCAATGCTACTATAACGAGGCCATAGACTGAATTGAGCATAGACTTTATTCATGGACTACCATGATTTGCTTGAAGCAAAGATTCTGTGATGGTTATCGTAGATAAATTTAGCAAGATGGTATACTTAGTGCCTTACTTTAAAACTAACGATGCTTTGGCTATTGTTGCTCTTTTCTTGCAGGAGATTATGCGGTTATACAGCGTGTTGAGAAGTATAGTTTTCGATAGAGACTTAAAGTTTTTGAGCCATTTTCGAATGACCTTATGGTATCGGTTAAGAATTAAACTACTATTCAGTACTCCCTATCACCCTAAAACTGACGACCAAATAAAGATGGTTGATCGTACTTTGGGAGCATTGCTCCGAGCTGCAGTAGGTAAGAACTTAGCTGACTAGGATGTTTGCTTGCCAGTAGTTAAGTTTGCTTACAATCGAACAGTGTACGACACCACTAATTAGACCCCCTTCAAAGTGGTCTACAGCTTTAATCCCGAGTTGCCACTTGATTACACCCCTGTACATGTACTTGCGCAAAAGGACCTTGATGTAAGAGGAACTTAACACAAGAGCTCAAGCACAATCCCTTTAGCATATCTATGATAAAGTCACTCATCACATAGATCAAGCCACCAGATGTATACGAGAGAAGGCTTAGGGCAGGACAGCCAAACATTTTCAACTAGGGAATTTAGTGTGGTTGCACCTAAGCAAAGAAAGGTTTTCAAGCAAAAGGAGGAACAAACTATCCTTAAGGGCTGAAGGACCTTTTAGAATCGTCTAAAAGATCAATAATATCGCTTACAGATTGGAGCTGCTGAAGGATTATGGGGTTTCTGACACTTTTAACATTGCTAACCTTAGTCCATATCACCTCAATAGAGAGCTGATCAAAGATCACTCGGATTTAATCCCAAATCCAAATCAACCCGGAGGGAATAATAGGAATCAAGCTATTGAGCCTTTAACTCGTAGCTGAGCTCGAGGGCTGAAAGGCATGGCAAGGTGGATTCTTCTGCTCCAATCGACTCCTACTAAAGTCGAATATCTCCTTGCCAACCCGTTCTGCATGTCAAGCTGAATAATTGCTTATTTCTTGGAGATTGTGTGCCGAGAAACATTATACTAATACAACTGCCAATCTTCACTCTCTCACATTCATTCCCGAACTGATTACTTACCCAACTTCAATCTTGCCGAGATGCTGAGAGAGACTTCGGACTGATCTCATGCCACCCTTACTCAGACAAGCAACTTCACCTTACACTTTTGTCCGCATTCTCTAATAACCTCGCCAATGTGTCATTGCCACGTATACAAGATCATGTGTAGAATCTACTTTGCTAACCATTACTTTTCTGGAATATTCATTTTTACCCTTTTGTATTCTTGTACATTACTTCTTTAGCGTAATGCCCTTTTTTGTCTTTTCTTTTTTAAGCATATTGCCCTAAAATTTCCGGTATAAATACCTTTGTATTTATAGCTGTAAACATCAGATTGAACATTAATATACATTGGACATTTGTCTCTTGTATACATTATCTTGTTTATATTTATTTTACTCTTATCTTAACTCTTAAGTAAGGCTAAGTGACAAGTAACCTCACTAGATCAATTCATGCATCATATCGAATTGTGACGTGAGTCCTCGAAAGTTCCGTTGATGCGTCATATCCACTGGAGTTGTTCATGAGTTTTTGCTTACTTTTCATCCATACCTGTTCTTTCACACATTCCCTATCATTTACTTTTTGAGCTTTTGATAAGTTTGGATCCATTCAGCAACCGGCCTTATCTATTCTTGGTTATAGTTCGCAACACTCTTTAAGATAGATGTTGTCAACAACCTATGCCTAGCCATACTCAACATACAAGCTTTCCAACCAAATAACTTTTAACATGTCTTCTCTAGAATAAACTCCAGATCAGCCTTCATAATACATCCCCCCTTCTTAATTAGTAATCTTAAATACTTTTCCAAGTTAGCATTTAGGCATATGCCAAATACGTCACGGATGCTTTCCTTATGTTCCTAACCAGTATTCTTGGAGAGCACAACACATGACTTCTCTTACTATGTCTTCTAAACCCTTTAGTTCTTAGGAATCTACAAAACAACTATCTTCAAAAGTTTCCATAATTTGTTCATGTTCTTTTTCTATAACCTATTTACTTTCTTATTTATTTTTTAATTGAATAGTGTATCTTTTTACTGTTTCTAAATTTTTTGGATGGTATAAAACACTATGTTTTACGCATGTCTTTACTCCTAGATCACACCCATTTTCTACAAAATAATATTTTTCTTCTTCTCCTAAATATCTTCTATTTCTTAATTCTTCTATTGTCTCGTTAGGTTCCTCTAAATTTTTAATAAAAAATCTCCCATTTTTCAGACTTTCTATAATTCTCTAATATCTAGGTACTTCCATTAACATCTAACATAATTTTTGTTCTATTTTCAAAGTTATCGTTAAATCACTTATTGATTCTTCTTCTTCTTTTGATATTGCCTTATCTTCGTAATATATAAATCTTAGTCCATAAGAGCCATTGGGATTTTTATACATTACATTATTTTTAGGAAATACTAGCAATGGGGTTTTTTAAATGTTTAGATGTATTCCATTTAGTTCCTTCTAAATCTCTACTTTTTATCCACAAAGGTTGGATAAATCTAATTCCTATATTAGCTTATTTTTTTATTATTTTGTCTATATTTAATTTATATTATGTAATCCCCTAAAATTGTATTTAGAACAATCAAGCTTAAATTTAAAGCATTTAGAAAAAAATTATTCGATTAAGCTCAAACTTTATTACTAATATAAAAAAGTTAGTTGAAGTAACCAAATGAAGTTAGATTTTGAAAACAATAATCCAAAATTTTAATTTTGTCCTTAAAAATAGGATTATTCAATATACTATGAATGTGATCGAAATCTTTAAAATCAAGCTTGGATTGCAATGAAAATTTAGAGATAAATTAATAATGCTATAAAATGAGACAATATAGTATAATTTACTATATTAATATATACATATTTTTATGAGTATACCCGATATAAATAATAATTATATTCGTAAATTAACCAAAAATCACACAATTATACATAATATGTGTTGAATTCACGAAAATAAATAAGAAATATATCTTAAAAATAAAAGATATGTTAGAAATATAGTTATAGGAGTATGGTTATATGCTATATGTAATATATACATAGGATATATACTCGTACATTAATAAAATAACTAAATACTAATATAATATATATAATATTATTATTTAATCAAAATATCCATTTAAACTTATCTAATTGCCTTCAAATTTGCTAGAAATTGCTGGATTTCATTATAGCCTCCTCATGTTGAATTAAAGTGCTGAATCAAAAAGCAATTGGACAAATAAAAGCCACCTCCTACTTAACTAATTACAATAAGATATGGATAAAAAATTACACACAATTTACAGCAACCTCCAACTGACCAAAACTAATATATGTAAGGTTTATAATACTACTTTAGACACTTTAGGAACCAAATTACTCTAGAACAAATTTAGGAAAAATCAGATAAAAATAGAAAAAATAGAGTAAAAACTGTGCTAAGGTAGTTCCCCAACCCCCTAGTGTTATGCTATCGAGCCCCACTATCTCTAAGTAATCCACCTACCATCAAGAACATTCGACAACTTCCCATCCATCACCATCCATCAGAGCCTTGATGAATTGAGAGGTCAAAATTCTACCTTATTTTTCAATTTTTTTTTAAAAAATAGTAAATCCAACTAGAAAATTTTGAAAAAATTTATATTTAGATTATTTTAGATATGCTATCGTGTTTATTTTTGTAAAATTTTGAATATTTAATATATTTACTTAAAAAAGTCATTATTCGCTCGAATTTTAACTTTTAAAATAAATGTATCAAATGATGTTATTTTTAACTCAAAATTTTTGTGTAGAATATATATGATATATAGATGATTTTTATGTAACCCGATTTTTTATTCATGTTTTTTAATATTTATTGTAATTTTTAGCCCTAAAAATATATATAATTAAGGTACAAATGTAAAATAAATAGGTTTTATGAAAATGATTTATGAAAACTGACCTATACTGACTTTTGGTGAATTATAGTGATGTTAAGAGAGGTTGAAAATAATTTTGTATAAAAAGAATAATATGTGAGTAATGAAGTATAATTTATAAGTAAAATTATAATTTCGAGTATATAGGCGATAAATCGATAATACGAAACTAAGTGATGATTGAATTCTTTATAATTTTTAGGAGTCTATATAAATTTTGGGAAAATTATTTGGTGACCCAAGCTATTTATTATAAATTTACATAGTAAAATAATTTAAATTACGAATCGGGACGTATTTTTAGTAATAAAAGATAAAAATGTGATAAACATTAAAATAAAAACTACATATATACATACTAGTCAAATTTAATAAAAAGTGGATTTTTAATATATTTGATGTTATTTTAATGACTGGGATATATTATATGTGTATTAGGGTTGGATAATATTTATATTATAGAGTTATATTGACAAATTATATAAAATATAGTTTAATTACATAAAATACATATAATACAATAATATTTATTTAGATACGTATAATTGTATTAGAAATAGGACCCATAATACGTGTTGTCAAGTTTATACGAACCTAACGACATTATTTTTACTAAAATTGAACAATCTTAGATAATATAACTTATATCTCTATAATATTATGAGAATTTATGTACTACAATAACCTTATGGTAATTGAAACATAATTTAACTAATTAAAAATATATCGAAACGATATATTATACATAATAGTATAATTACGTATATTATTAATAATTAATAACTTCATTGGACCTATATCATAAACTATATATTATTATATAAGGAAAATGATAATATTCTCTCTCTCTCTCTCTCTCTTTATATATATATATGTATATTATCGTTTTAGATAAAATCTTAATGTTTTATAACTATTACGAAAACTAAATTTGGGTTTGGTATATATAAGATTCCCTAGTAATTAAGCCGTTGACGACCCAAATCTCCCGTAGTGAACATCTGAGCTAGTAAGTTGGGATCGTAGCTTTACTTCTTGTTAGAATATTGTATGAAAATATCTAGAGACTTAAGGTACTTCTGTTTATGGTTGTAGTTAGTTATTTGTGCACATGCCATGCGTATGATTAGTATTCAGTTGTGATATGAGTTAAACTCCTTGATGTGCTGTTTTGCATAATCTTATTATTTTTGTATTGTATAAACTTATCTGGACACCCCTAATTACAACTAATAATGATTCAACTACAAAGAAATTGGACATGTATAGCACCCGTTAAGAGAAACAATTAGTAGTATAAGGCCAAATACCGACTTCCTTCAATGGGGATAACTAAAATAATCTTTTTTCCCATCTTTAATTGAACTAAGTGACAAGCGAGGAGGTTACGACAAGGGTAAGGGCTGTAGTTTGAAGGTGGTTACGGGAGAAGGGTGTTTTTTATTGCACAAGCCTGAATTTGGTTTGATTTGAATCTCTTAAAACTTCTCAATCCAGGTTGGAGCGGATATAATTTCTTTAACCTCATAATAGACCAAATAACATTATGCAATGTTTCAAGTGACTAATTACATTGCATTTCATTATAGTTAATAACCTTACTTATAATTGTTTGGTACTCTTCTGACTCTGCTTCGCTCACTAAGCTAGATATGCTTATATTTCTATAGACTCTTTTACAAGTATCGAATGAGGATTAAGATGTTCAAATACCATCACTCCCAAGTTAGTATGCTGTTGATTAGGAAAGTGAGAAACGAGAAACCCATTAAATCTAAGCTTTTGACTTTTCTTTTGAGTTTTAAGGAAATTAACTGAGAATTTCTTAGGATACCTACTAGTTTTCTATCTTATTATAAATAGACTTTAAAACTCATGGTTTTTTGTAAACTCTGATTGTAAATCATAACTCTGTATGTGAGATGTCTATGTAAATACTGTTGTGTTATAAGATAACATGTTATATAGAATAAGTATTTTATAAAGCTATACAACATGTTTAATCATTTATAGGTATCAGAATAGATGCTTCAAACTAGTTGAGTTGTGTACGTCTTGTGTGGACTATATCTATGATAGCAACTGTAAGATTAGATTCTGTTTTAGGTTAGTTTATACAGCGTGACTGTTATAACTCTTTCTATTCTGTGTGTGAAATACTATATATTATTTCTATCTACTACCTTTCATGTTTGTAAATTCTTGTTTTCAGTCAGCTAAAAAGGCTATGATAATCATTAATTAGTTTGAATCTAATTGATAATCTTCAAACTTAACAAGAAGCCTTTCATCAGAAGATTAATTATCTTCCATATAATTTAAATACCTATGTTCTAAATAACTAATAATTGATGCTGAATAGATTATCAAAACAACGTTTATAAGTTCAATCATGACTTAACATTTTATAATCTTCTAAAATATCTTCTTTAAAAAGTTAAATTATTGCTTTCTAAATTTTATAGATATTGTCTAAGTGTAATTAATAAAAATTATAAAACTTATCCTTAATTATAAAGCGTAAAGTATGTATTGTTTCTTCACCTTCTTCTCTTACTAACCTATTTAGTTCTTCTAAATTTATATGTATTTCTTCTTTTATTCTATGAATATAACTATTAACTACTTCTATCATTTCTAATTCTATTTCTTCAATACGATAAATAAGATTATCTATTATAAGAGTGACAAGATTACAAACAAACTCTTGTTATACCATAATGACAATGTTTAATATGTTTATTGATTGATTTTAACTTACTATTTGCCCTATTTAAACGTACATGCTTTCATGACCAAATTATTATTTTTGTAACATATAGAGTTTTTAAAAAAGTTTTTTAGACAAACAATTTGAACCGTTATCCTAAGTTCTCACTTTTTAAACCTATATATTGCTTGCTTTTGTATATTAATATACCATAAAACACTACTCATAATCACACTATTTGAGAAAAATTACAAACTTAATAAACTTAATGAATTTTAATACTACTTGATATTATAGGTATTCATCTTATAATATTTTATATCTTCCCTCCTCTTTTTCTGGTTTTAGTATTTTTAATTTTCAATAATCTTCTCTTCCACCTATTCTCTATTCTTCTGAGTTTCAAATTCACATTCACGTTTTTACAAACTAAAGTATTTACTCCTTAGTTAAATCATTGACCTTAAGCCAACATAGAGTCTTACGAATGCCATTCCTTGACTACAAATGGATATAAAAATGGCTAAGTCCTATAAGCCTTATCAAAAGATTAATATGACTCTAATAAAAAAATGAACTAGTGAAGAACTAGAGAAAGAATGCAATGAAGAAAAGAGATAAGAGTAAAAGTAAAACCAGACTAAAAAACAAACAAGGAAAGCATAAAATATTAATAATTCCCTTTCATTAAAACCTAAAAAGTAATGAAATTGAGAGTAGAAAGCTTACATAATAAGGTAATATATATAAAAGAAATGTGTATTATTATTCCAAAAATGTTTGCTTATAAATGTAGGTAATAGTAATAGCTAAGTGTGAGTATCAATAAGATTGGAAAGTTGCTTGAGAGTTTTTGTGGACTTGTGGTTTTATTAGTTTTAGGTATTTTGTTTTTGGAAATAGAGGATTAGACTTTTAAATATTTTAAATAGAGAATTAATATTATGATATTTTCAAATAGGAAATTAAACTTTTAAAAGAGAGGATTAAATAGTTGAAATAAAATTGAAGTTTTAATCTTGTATTTAAAGCATTTAATATAATATTGAAATTCTATACTCTATTTTGATTTGATCTGAATCTTTAATCACTCAGTGTATAATTTTCGCTTTTGTTTTTATTCGTTCATCCACTTTACAATTTACATTAATAAAAAAAAAAAAAAGAAAAAGAAACACTTCAAAACATTCCATCCATTTCTCATATATTAAAAAAAGAGAGAAAAAACTATATTCCTTTATTTTCTCTTTTTATTTCCTTGCGTTTCCAGCCAAGTCCACCAAGGAGAGAGTGTTTTTAACCCTTCGCAGCTAACCTTCTCTACCACAATGGCTACTCTTTCTGTCCTTCTCCAATTGCTCGTCATACAGTCCATAGGAGCGATCGCGAGAATCGATGCAGGAAGAGAATTATCCCTAACGAACCAGCGAGAGTTCGATTACTTCAAGCTCAGTCTTCTATGGCCCGGCACTTCCTGTCGGCATACTCGCCATTGCTGCTCCTCCAACGCCTGTTGCCGAGGGTAATTCCCATCATTTCAAACATTTCTGTCTCAATATGTTTATTTGGTTCCTCTTTGCGAGAGACCTCGTGTTTGCGTGCGATCGAGTTTATTTTTGATGGAGGTGCTGTGTTATAGTTCGATCATAAGGGAAAGAATGAATATTGTACTGTTCCCGTGTCCTGATTGTCGTTCCGTATGTGTCCACACCAATCATATGCTGCCTTGAATTATGAATCATACAGACTTGAATTTGTAGCTTTTCGTGGGGACCCTACGGGAAACGGTATGGATCGAAAACACCACATTGCTGATTGACAAAACATAATGATTGCATTCAAAAGAAGCTTGAAGACTACTTGTGTTGATAAGAGTTGCTAGTTCTTATAGTTTTGTGTAGATTTTGAAGTTAGAAAATGCTCTCACCGGTCACTTCTTAGTTTATTCCAGGGGTTGAGCCACAAATATGTTGCCAGCTGAGAGAGTCTAGATTTCAGGCTTAAGGATCTTCATTGTGCTTTCCCTCAATTAGAAAAACTCTAATGGGGCAGTTATTGATTTCTGTTTGGCTATTCCCAAGCATGAAAGAACTCTGAATGCTGTTGTTATTGTTTCAAGTGTCTCTTGAATTCAGTAGTCTTTAAAGATATCAGTCTTCTGCCTCAGAAGTCATAAAGGTTTTTCCAGTTTTATCAGTTGGACAGAAATGATGCCCATTTTGTACTAAAGTTTGTTGTATGATCTTTGTAAATGGATTTTACAAAATATATGCTAGGTTGTGGGGTGTCCATACAATATCCCTGGTGCAAACATCTTCTCTGCAGACCTAGGATAAGTTTTACATGTAAAATTGGCATAACCCTTCCCTATGTGTGGCAATTGGAACAAATGACGTTGAGGTTAAGGAAGAAAAACCATTACTTATATAAGTCATGGATGCTTTTGTGGAGTCACTTTGCATAAAAAGTTCAAAGTCTAATTTGTTCATCATACTTTGGTGTACTTAGAAGCTGTAATCTGCTGATATGAGTGTTGTATATGATACAACATGAAAGAAATGAAAATTGAGGTTAGGAAAGAAAAACCATTGCTTCTATAAGTTGTAGATGCATTTGTAGAGTCAATTTGCATAAAAAGTTCAAAGTCTAATGTGTTCGTTGGATTTTTGAGTACTTAGGAGCTGTAATCTGCTGATACGAGTGTTGTATGATGATACTACATGAAAATAATGCCAGACACAAGTACTATTATGTTAAGCCAGAAAGATGATGATTTTCAACATCCATGTTTGTGACATTCTGTTCCTGGTTAGTAAAAGATTCTAGACATTCATGCTCAATCTATTATCAGAGAAGCAGCATATTCATATCCTGCATTTAATTCATTATGCATCATCATGACTGTCTGATTGTACAAATATATTCTGCTAACTGCTATGCACTGTTGCTGTTTGCTCATGGACTTGCTTGTTTGGTCCAAGTATCATATCTTAATCATGTGTGTTGTTCCCAATCTGCTGAGATCATTATGTCTTTTTACCTTTACGGTCTCAAAATTTAGTCATGCACTCCAAAGAAAGCAGAGGCTGTAATGTGAGATGACAGAAAGCTCAGACATCATTTCCAACCTTCCATTTATCTTCATTTTCCTCATTATTTCTTCATATTTATGATGACTACATGTTGTGCAGTTTGATTCCTCCTTAGAACTTGGTTACAGGGAATCATTGACTTTTCTACTTTTTGTTTGCAGCTCAGGTTCTCCAACTGAATTCACAATTCGTAAGTATGAGATTATCAAGTGCAAAAGTGTTTTTCTTTTTTTTTTTTATATATACTTACCTTCAATAAAGAAGCAAAGAAGTTTTCAATATTATGTGCATTTCAATTCTAATTTGTCATTGAGTTTTCCAGGCACTACCCTGAAAGTTTCTAATTTCTGATAGTATTGGATTCAGTGTTTTTACCTGCCATGTGTTTTTCATTGTATTAAATTTTCTGAGATATAGCTGATAACTTCTTATGGAAGACAGATGGACTTTGGCCTGATTATAATGATGGAACTTGGCCAGCCTGTTGCACTCGGTCACATTTCAATGAAAAGGAGGTATTCTAAGATTGTGTACGCATATTCTATGCATAAAATGCGTTATACACCAGGTTTTGTCCTCTGTTAATTGCACAGGAGAGAGGTGTCACAGAAAAGCTTTAATACTCTCACCATTGGTGGAACATGACCTCCTTCATTCTTGGGGAAAGAGTAACTTGAACTGACAAATCCTTCATAATGGTTGTTAAGATATTCGCATTGAAAGTTTCTGTAAATCAACTAGTTTTTTGGGCGATAAATCCACTCATGTAAATCAAATCATGGTCTGATGTCTACACATTAAGTTTCTCTTTTGAGCTGTCTTTAATTGATTGGACAGCACCATATATCTCTGTGAAGACTTTAATAGCTTTAGCATGATCACTTCCTTATTTAAAACTTCTTGTTGTCCTTCACCTTTTCAATCCTTACTTAAAGTTCTTGATAGATATTCTTATTGGCTAATTGCCTAATAATAACATTCACTTCCTGTAGATCTCAACTCTGCATGATGCTCTAGAGAAGTACTGGCCATCTTTCAGGTGTGGTTCTTCTTCAACTTGTTATGGGGGAAGAGGATTGTTCTGGGCTCACGAGGTGAATGTTAATTCTGAAAATTAGGTTCTCCTTCCTAACCATTCAATTGAACTAATGTTTTGTGTTTTATTCTGATGATTTCTTCAATGGCTGTCCTGGATTGGTGATGTCTTTTGCAGTGGGGTAATTATCTCTTAACTATTTTCTAGAGAATTCATTTATTCATCAACTTTTCCTGATCATATTCTTTTTTTTTTTTAAATAATTTCACCCGAAACAATCTATTACAATTCATGACTAAATTCATGCTATGCCTCTGATGAGGTTGGTTTCATTACATGCATCAGGTACTAATGATATGGGGCAGGTCTGTCACAGTCTCCATAAGATGTCCTTAGAAAGGTTTAATTACAAAAAACATACCTAGTTTTGACATTTTTCCACATTGCATCTCTGTGTTATTTATGTGTTTATTAATTCAGTTATATGACCTGAATTTAGTTCTGATATTAAAATGTTACTCCCTTATTATAATTAATCGTGATTGGGGTTCTCATAGGATTGTGTGATTATGATCCGAAGTTAGGATTTGAACAGTAGTTCAATTACAGGGTTTGGTTGTGGGTTTCCATTTAGGGCACTCTTTAATTTAGGATTTGGGATGAAGAAGAACAAGAGAGATGATTTTTGAGGCCATTGTGGTCATTTCACTTTTTTTTTTTCAATTATATAATGGTGGAGTAACATTCTCATCACTGAGTTAAACTCAATTTATGTAACATTTTTTTTTTTTTTTTTGGCTAAGTGAAAGGGAACAAAAAGATAATATATGTACATACATACATACATACATATATATATATATATATATATATTTATGATTGTTAATGAGAGGGAAAAAGTTATCTTGTGGTGGCCTTCTTCACCACTATATATATTATTTATTATATGACACAAATTGCAAATGCCCCTACACCATTTATATTTTACATTTGTATATCTAACATTCTCCCTCAAGCTGGCGCATAGATATCACATAACCGAAGCTTGTTACAAATGTACCTAACTCTAGGATCTCTTGAGTACTTAGTAAATAAGTTTGCTAGTTGATCATTTGAGCCGACAAATGACATGATGATGTCTTTAGATTGCACCTTATCTCTAATAAAACAACAATTGATTTCTATATGCTTAGTTCTCTCATGAAAAAGGGGATTTGAGGCAACGTGCATAGTGGCTTAATTGTTACAATGCAATCTCATTGGCTCATTTTGATTGAAACCCAACTCAACCATCGATTGCTTGAGTTAGATGAACTCATAAGTAGCAAGTACCATAACCCAGTACTTTGCTTCTGCACTAGATCTAGCTACATATCTTGTTTCTTACTTTTCCAAGAAATCAAGTTCTCCTTATAAAACACAAAAACCTAACATTTATTGGATATCTAGCCTAGTCAGCATTAGTATAACCTGTCAATTGAAGATGTCCTCGATCATGATACATGAGTCTTTTACTTGGAGTAGCTTTGAGATAACACAACATTCTCATAGCTTTCTACCCAATTAATTTCACATGGAGATACAAGAAATTGACTAAGCATACTTATAGCAAAGGAAATGTCAAGTCTAGTCACTGTAAGGAATTTAGTTTACCAACCAATCTGCGGTACTTTCCTAGGTCAGATAATGGTTTCCTTATCTTGGCACTAACTTCATATTATAACCCTTAGGATTATCCATTGGTTTGGCATCTAACATACTAGCTTCCTCAAGTAAGTCTATCACATGTTTTCTTTGAGAAATATAAATGTGTCCTCTTAAGTGAGCAACCTCAACATATAGAAAGTATTTTGACTCTCCAAGATCTTTAGTTTGAAATTGTTAATGTAAAAAGGCTTTCCACTTAGAAATCCTATTGCTATCATCTCTTGTAAAGATAATGTCGTCTATGTAAACAATTAAGAAAATTTGCTTCCTTGATTTTTACATGTGAAAAATGGATTGATTTAACTTACTCCTAAACATGCCAAACTTAAAAAGAGCGGAACTGAATTTATCAGACCAAGCTCGAGGAGATTGCTTCATCCCATACGATAACTTCTTTAGTTTACAAACTAGATTTGATTGCCCCTAAGGTGTAAACCCTGAAAGTTGCTGTATAGACACTTTTTTATTCAGATCTTTATGAATAAAAGCATTCTTAATATTTAGCTAATGTAAAGGTCACTTGAAAATTGCAACTAAAGAAAGGAACAAAATGAACTGAAACCATCTTAGCTATAGGAGAAAGTGTCTATATAGTCGACACCATATACTTATGTATAGCCTGTAGCTATTAATCTTGCCTTAAAGCGATCAACTAACTCATTTGGCAAAGGCTTCACAACATAAATCCATTTACACCCCATTGGGGACTTACTTGGATGAAGAAGGACTAAAGTCCCATGTGTCATTGGAATGTCAAGCAGACATCTCCTCTACCATGGCTTGCATCCATCTTATATTAGACAATGCCTCTAAAAGAGCTTGTGAGAGAGAAATTGATGATAAAGAGGAAACAAAAGCAAAATAATCAAGTGATAAAGAGGCATAAGAGATAAAATTAGTGATGGGATAAGGTGTAGTTTGTTGTTTAGGACCTTTCTAAAATGCAATAGGGAGATCTAGATCTAAAGGTGGATTTAAGACTAAGTTGGTGTTTGGCAGGGCATTATAATCTTAAGTAGCACCTGTAATTGGTTTTGGGTGAGGTTGGTACCTATAAACTTGTAATGGTGATGGTGGAATTTTTGAAGGTGAAGAGGACATGGAAAGAGGTACAGGGGTTGGAAAAACCTTCATAATAGAATCTTGAATTATAGATGGACCGGTGAAAAAAGGAATGGATTGAAAGAAAGTTACATCATGTGACTAAAAGGCACATTGCAACTCAATTGAGTAACAATGGTACCTCTTTTAGAGATGAGAGTATCCTGAAAAAACTCATTTGATGGACCGTGACTATAATTTATCTCTTCAAGGGGATGAAACATGAACAAAGTAAGTGCAACCGAATACATGTAGAGGAATGCTATATAAAGCATCATGAGGAAAAACAATCGAGAATGGAGTTTGGTCACGAAGTACTGAAGATGGCATACAATTGATGAAATAACAAGAGGTAAAAACAGCATTGTCCCAAAATTGTAGAGGAAACGTCATGTGAAGTCCCATTGTCCGCATTGTTTTGACTAAGTGCCTATTCTTCCATTTAACAACATCATTTTGTTGAGGTGTATGTGAGCATGATGTTTGATGGAGTGTGCCATTACTAGTCATAAAAGATTGAAAAGCAGAAGAAAGATACTCTTTAGCATTATCACTTCTCAATATTTAAACATATATATCAAATTTTGTTTTAATTTCAGCACAAAAGGAAAGTAAATAGAGAATACAATTTAGAAGGATTTATCGTTAAGAATAACTATGCCATTCTAGAATAATTATCAATGAAGGTTACAAAGTATTTAAACCTTATTTTTGAGGTGACATGAGTAGGACCCCAAACATCAGAATGGACTAAAGAAAAAAAGGCAGACATGCACGTTTATTGACTTGACTAAGGGAAGATGACTTGCTTTGCTTTTCTAATTGACACGATTGACATTCAAAACCATTGAGACCAGAAAGACTAGGAACCATTATTTGAAGACTTTGTAAGGGAGGCTAAAAATGCCAATATAGATGGAGTCATATCCAATTGGTATAATCCTCAAGATTCACACCTTGAGCCAATCACCTTTTCAATTTGTATATCTTGGATAGATACAAAATAAGAGGTAAAGGTTATTGAGCATTTCAAATCTTTAGTAAGCGTACTAATGGATACCAAACTCAACGGAAACTTGGGCACATAGAGAACATTAAATAAAAGGCAATGAAGAAATATGAATAACATTACCAATACCATTTACTAATGAAAGCGATCCATCAATAAGTGTGACATTGGTTAGAAAGGAAGGTTCATTAAGGTTGGAGAATAGGGAAATGTTATTGGACATATGCTTAGAGGCACCCACATCCAAAACCTAAGGGGTAGATATAGATGTATGTGTGAGATAAGCCAAAGAGGATCCTACCTTAGTTATTGAAGTCACGGATAGACATGTTATGGTGTGAGAGCGAGACGCTTCTAACTTCAGTAGACATGGATATTCCTCCATTAGAACACTAATAGTGGATTTTTCACTAGATGGTTGACCACCAGGAAGTCCTTGAGTTTGTACCTTATTCGTAGTATGCAAGGAATGTTCAAGTGCGTATCCATGCAATGCATAGCAAGTTTCCCTAATGTGTCCTATCTTACCACAATGACTACATTTGGTAAGATTTGATCTATGTCCATTACTACGTCCACTTCCACGTCATTGTTGATCGCTACCACCTGCTCCTTTGACCTTACTACAGGAGTAGATTGAATAGTTAATAGCAAATTGTTTGACCATAGGTTTAGAAGATACAATGCTAGTGGAGGCTCGTAACTTCCTTTGATAAGTGTCTGATAGAGAGGGAATAGATGTTCTGCCCAATATTTGAGTCTTAACAAACTCAGGCTTTGGCTGCATAGGTTGAAGAAATATAATGGTCAAAAGCTTGTCAATGTGATCATGCATGATGCGAACATCGGGAGTAATTTGAAGAATCTCTCTAAAGTCTATTGCAAATGCTTGAAATTGAATGATAGATGTGGTCATATCACTATTAGGTTGATGAAGTTCAAAAAGATTCTTGATGACCTCATAAGCTCAAGACATGTTGCCAATATAGAGGTCACAAGCTTGATTCCATGTCTCATAGTAAGAAAAATAGCATCTAAAAATACTCATGAGCAAGAAGTTAATTGCTTGCTAGAGAAGCGCAAGAATGTACACATCGATCTTTTGCCAGTTAGGCCTATCGGTTTTAGGAATTTCTCACCTGTTTGGTGAGATGATCTAACTGACCTTGTCCCATGAACCAAACCTTAACTGCAGCAGACCATGAAGCATAGTATTTAATTTTTCGGTAGTGATCAACATAGACCCCGACAAAGATGGTACAACTGCGCTAAGAAACTGAAGAAATGGTTGACATGTTTGTAGAATCCAAAACAGACATTACAAGATAAACTAACACAAAAGGGACCACTATAGGGATGTTTTACAGAAGTCGAGATGAAGAGATAACCCACTTCAAGGAATACCAAAGGTAAAAATAATGAAGTTCTAAAATACTGAACCCTTACAAGACACTAGCCAACAAAACTAAGCAGAACTAAAACATTGATACAATGAATGATAACCAAAAGTGATGAACAATGAAGATGAAAGGGCAAAACTGCAATATTATATCTGTGAAGTGAAGTTGGAGATGAATCGAGGAGGAAAAACACTGAAGTTACATCAGAGAATACCAACTAAAACATTGCTGGAGAAGACCTAAATGACGAATCTTGGCCAAGAAGAACAGATAATGTGTCGAAGAACATCGCTGGAGATGACCCAGTTGAAGAACCTTGCTGAAGAAGAATGGATGAAGCAGTGGAGAAGATAGGGATGAAAAAGAGGCTTGATGATGCCACGTTACTGGAGATTTGATGACTTTAGATTCCAGTGAGGCTTAGATTCTGATTAGTTTTTTTTTTCTTTTTTTGAAGGGTTTTCAATAAGCTTTGATACCATGTTCATGTGAAGGAAAAGGTTATCTTGTGGTGGCCCTTTTCACCACTATGTATATATATTATTTATTATTTGACAGAAATTACAAATATGCTCCTACACCATTTTTATTTTACATTTGTATATCTAACAATAATGAGCACACACCCCTTCACTTCCCCTATGTGTCCATGGCCTGACCAGCTTGACAGCCTAGTCTTCACCTTCTCCACCAATGGCCTTTGTAACAGCTTCTTTAAAACTGATTCATTTGCCTATTGTATCCAATGCTTTTTTTTTTCTCTTTTTCAAACCCAACAAAAAAATTCTTCATACAAAAGTGGGTTCTGGTATGGTCATGGTGTATTTACTTTCACCAGTATCTTGTCAGTATTGTCAACAGATAATTGCATTGAATTTGGATAGGAAAAATCTTTCAAATCATTGATTTTAGTTATTCTGGAAGACAGTATATGTTAAATCCCACCTGGCCACCCAAATTCATTAATGTGTGTGCAATTCCTCCTTTATCTTCAAATTTATTCTGTAAGCGAGACAAGATATTCATTCCCTTCAAACCAATTAATTAGCGCTTAAGCAAGATGCTCAATGTGAAAGAAGAGTTTGCTGTTTCTCACTAGGATGGAATTTGCAATTTCGATACATCTACTCTTGTTAATACTCTTTTTGTATTATATAAAATGATCTTGACCAAGGCCTTCATTATGTGAAGATGTAAAGCCATTGATGTTTATTCTATTTTATTTTATTTTTTTTTTTTCAAGTAATACCATTGATGTTTGATATGAATAGAATTAATTACTTCTCTCTTTTTCATGTGTGCCAACGCAAAAATTTAACTGCATCAAGCATTAATTTCGGCCAAGCTTCTTGCACTCAAGCAACAAAGTCATATTCCTGCTTTCCCATCCTTATTTACTTTGACATGCTGTATTGCCTCTTTCAGAGAAGCATGGTACTTGCTGTTATCCAGTAATTCAAGATGAGTACAGTTATTTCTTAATAACTCTTAATGTCTACCTCAAGTATAATGTCACGGTGAGCTTTTGGAAGCTGAAGTTGCTCGTTCTCTTTTATTGTTTATTTGTTTTGCAAACCTTGGTGCCTCTTGTCAATTCAAGTTCATGTTGATTGCTTCTGTGATATTTAAATATAATGTTTGTACCCTTTGCTTGAACTACCTTTATTTTTTGTTCCAGAGGTTGTTTACCATTACTTTAGGAATAAACAGTTGTTCTATCATGTTTTGAGCTTTGTGAACATCACATCCTTGTCTGAAGTAGTGTACAAATGACTCGTTAGTAAATTCATTGCATGTAGTTACAAATCATGCACTCAATATTTCTAAGAAGATATGTTGTTTGGATAGTTCACCTTATATTTTATGTAGACATAAATGCCATGCGATGGTTTGTCCTCACATGAGGTGTGTTTGTTTTGCAAAAATTGTTTTCTTAAGCATTGTTCTGTATGTTGTTGCGGTTTACTCTTTACAATTGTCGAATATTGTCGTAGTATTATTGAGAGATTGAGATTATTAGCGGCTTTTAGCAGTGAGCAGCCTCAGCCTGCTGTTGGTAATGTTGTTTAACACCTGCAGAAAATACCAATTGAACATAAGGAAAATGGTTCCTCTTTTTAAAAATGAAAATCATTTTCCCCAGTTTGTATTGGCATTTTCTTTTTTAATTAACTACCACTATTTATGGCCTTTAGCTGCTATGTTCACCTCCTACCACCACTTGTCTAAGAGCCACTAGTTACCACAAGCTGTTGAGATTGCTTGAGTAAAATTTGATATTTGTTAAGCTATAATTATAACAAATGTCGAAAAGATGAGGAAATATTCTTAGCAAAACAAACATACCCTTAAAGTTCAAAACTATTAGAGACAATGTCACGAATATGTAGATTTCACATTCAAGTTTGTGTCTATAGGGTCAAATTACCTAATTATTAGATCTAAAGTGCACATAGATCTTTTGGATAAGTTGGTAGCCCTGCATTTCAATTTTTGAGCCTGTCTGATTTAGGTTCAGATCTTTGATAGTTTTGTTGAGTTCTAGTGGCACTATGTGTGATGCATATGTGATCTTCAATCAGGGAAAATAGAAAATTGTGAGATCTAGCGATGTGTGAATTAGTTTATGTGGTTGTATCTTACTTCCTTTGGCTCAAATATTATCAAGCATTCTATGTGATAAAATCAGGATTTCTGCTTCATGTAAGGTGTGAATCAGTTAGTGCCATATTATGCTCTACAGTTTGGATTTAAACCTAGCTGGAGTTTTGGAAATTGTTCGGTGTCATTATATTCTGAGGATAAGTAATGACTTGTTTTTAAATTATCGAAATATATCAAGTTTATCCAGTTTCAATGTTTTGACTGATTAGTTCCTTTACCCATTATGCCAGAAAGTACTGAATGATGCTGGCTATGTACCTTCTAACACTGAAAAATATCCCCTTGGTGGCATCATTTCTGCAATTCAGAATGCCTTCCATACAACTCCAGAGGTTGCTTGCTCCAACGGTGCTGTGGAAGAAATACGTTTATGCTTCTATAAGGATTTTAAGGTTGGCCCTGATTTCTGGCTGAATTTTGTCTTATGTGCTTCATCTTAGCAACAATTTATGCTTGCAAAAAATCAAAGTTTGAAATTGGCATGTATGGAATAATCAATATCACATACTATATGTTCTGGTTTCATGCTCAGGAAAATCTAGAAAATGTGCTAATTCTCTCTTTTTGGTAATCATAGATGTGCTTATTGTGAGTCGAGAGTTACAATTACAAGTTTGCTAATAAATTATAAGTAATTAATGTAGTTGATGTTATTTATCAAAAAAAAATTAATGTAGTTGATTTTCCATGGACTGTTCTACTGAAAGATTGAGAATAAGAAACAAAGAAGGAAGAAGTAGAGGAGAAAAGCAGCATCCAGTCCAGTCTGTGCATTGTCTTGGGAAAGTGAGCTATATATCTGGCCTTAGATCTTCTCTGTATCATTGGAGTTTCACCTTCTGCAGATGATTCTGATGGAAACTGGTTGTCATGGTAGTCGATATCTTTCTAGTGTGAGGGTTTGAGTGAAATGATGAGGATTGTTAGAGGTAATTTCTAGGATGACTTTTGCCTGCAGGGAAAGCTCCTTGTGTCTTATTTCTTCTCAACCATATGTGAAAATGGAAATTACACAAGAATAGAGTCAGGGTAGATTGTTTTTCTCCATGGGGTAATTGGTGGTTGCTGGCTTACTTCGACTCCCCCGTTACATTTGTTACAAACATTGTTTTCTTTAGTTGAGAAAATGCTGTATACTTGCCAAAATTAATGCATTAGATTTGTGGTGGTTGATCTTTTTCCCTTCTGTTCCACTGATTTAAGGTTTCGTGACTTATTGATTGCTGACTATTTCTACAGCCTCGAGAATGTGCGGTGGGATTTGTGCTGTCAAAGAGCTCATGCCCCAAATACGTCAGTTTGCCGGCATATGTTTCACATGGTAACTATTCACTAATCCCCATATTTCCTTTAGTATTGCCTAATTGTCCTTTGGAAGCACTGTTTTCTAAGTTGAATAAGGCGTAAACCAATATTTATAATTGACTTCATGGAGGAAAAAAAGTGAAAGCATCGACCCTATCCATTTAGGACTGTTAGTATAGTATGCTCTGTTATACACCTGTGGCTGCTCCACAGGCTAGGAACTGCTCTAATTTGATCTGCAGTCAGATTCTTGTGTGCATCATGCGGATTAATTATTCATTCAAAATTTTGTCTAACAGGGAATGATATAGCTGAACTAGCAACATCCTGGACCTCTCAAGATGAAGCTCTCTAGGTTCCTCTATTTAAGTGCATTCTTGTATATACTGCCCTTTTTTGTTGATGGAAGGATCCAAAGCCTATTTATACATTTGTACTTGATCCTTGCTGGTGCAAATTGTCGTTACTGACATGGGCTCTTTGCACATACGGACTGTACATGTAACAACTAACCTCCATGGTCGGTAACATGACAGTGTAATCATCAATATGATGTGATTGTTGCTTGTTTGTTTTCTTGGGCTTCTGTTGCTGTCCCGGGATGACCATGTACATTGTTGCGGTTTCATCCTGTAACCATGCACTTGTTCATTCTAAGCATTTTGAGAATGATCCGTTGAACATTGGTTGTCATTACATATGTGTGAGCATGATGGTTAGATGACTGCGATTGCATGAGGCAATATTCATGCTGCCGCTGCAGACAGTACTCATGCTGTGAGGGGTTTTGGACCGCACTTGTAGATCCGTAATTGACCTACATCTCCCTCTTCTTCATCTTCTTCTTCTTTTTTCCCTTTCCTTGTGCAAGTAACTCATCTTTGAACGTTAAACATAAATGCTCAAACTAAAAATTAAAAAATAAAAAACAGTCGATGCTGAATAACTCCGAGAAAGCAATGTATATGCTATTACAGTGAAAAAAGAAAGAGTGCTAGCAGACGAGAGATGATTAGTAAACTATGGCTATATCATTGAAGATTATCTTGTTTATTAATTTGATTGTAAACGTAGCCAGATTGTTTCATACAAGGGGATATTGAATTTCCTACCTCCATTTTGGATCGATTTGCAATTCATATCTGAACTTTTCAACCCTCAATTTTAATATTTAATTGAACTTTCAATTGCTATGATCTCTATAAGTGGTTGCCCAACATGTTATTTACACCAAATAGAAACGAAAAATTCTGAGGAAAGAAGTTAAAACAAGTCGGTCAAGGATTTGAAATTCGAGGAGGAGAGTTTCTCCGATTAGCCGACAGCTACCAAGAATGTCCTGAGAAAAGAAAGAGGTTAAGAATTATAAAACCAGAGGCACCTAATATGCTTCTTACATTCAATTCAATGAGATGTGAACATTTTTTATGGATTTTCTCTTGTGGCGATGATGTAGCATGTCAAATTAAACGCTACGTAGAAACTAAAAGGCAAAATATAGAGATACCTCTCGTAGACCTTAGATACTCAAAACTTGCACTTCTTACAAAAACGTGAGTCTATTTAGTTGATGGGGACTTCTTGGACCCTTATTTTTAAGAAAGCGGTATATAATAAAAATACAACCTGTTACATCAATCTAGCATCGGGTCATAGCAACCTGCTGCCCCCTTTTTTTTTTATTTTTTGTTCCTTCCCTTCCTCTAAATCGAATTCAATGGCTAATTTGGCGTACTTTTTGTCTCTGCATCTAACAATTAGGCAAAAGAAGTGGGACCCACTGTGTACGGTCTACCTAGGGTGGAAACATTTTTCAAGTTTAGGATGCCTCCGACGATTTTTTAATTTTATGGGGTATCTTTGTAATTTACCAAAAAACATAAGCGAAAATATATTGAAACTTTTTATATAAAAATGAAAGATAAAAGCTAGCAAAAAAGAAAAAAGAAAAGAAAGAAAGGTAAAAAAATCCAAGCGACAGTGAAATAGAATAAAAAATAATAAAAGGGATGCAAGGCGGTTATCTATCTTCGCCTCCAATGACCTCTCCTTTTGGTAAAACACTCGACCCGATAGACTTCAAAAATATTACTAGAGTTCAATAATAACCAGTAAAATCTAGTGTTTGGTTTAATTTGCTTTCCCCCTTTGCTATAATTTATATATTGGATTAATTGTAAACATATACCACTTATATTTACTTCATGTGTACTTAAAATCTTTATCTTTGAAATTGAGTTTTTGTACCTTAAATATTTAAAAAATGTGCATTTGATTACTTTTTGCGTCAAAATGCACATTTTTTTAAAGATTTGTTAATTTAACCACACAAATCCAAAAATAAGAGAGCTAAGTGCACATTAAGCAAACATAATGAGATGTATTCGCAATTGCTTTTTTTTTTTTTTTAATTCTAGAAAAGAAAGATGATAACTAAAATAAAAACTTTGGTAAATAAATAAATAAAGCAGCCTAAAGTTTATTTATAGATAATTAATGCTTTAAGTAATTAAAGGCTAGAAATTAATGTTGCACAATTCATAATATTTGATCAAACTTAAAAGTATCATGGCATCCTACAATTAGAATGGGCTTCGAATACCAAATTGGATCATCCCAATTCCTAAGAATTTGTGGCATCTCATTGGTCCTATCGAAATCTAATATTGATGAAGATCACCAAGTGTTTACTATGAAACTAAGTGAATGGAATAAAGAGGTATTTGGGATTATATATGTCAAAAAGAAGCTCTTGTAGAAAAAAAAAATCAAATAATTATACAAATGAATCAAGAGAGATCCAAGCTAAGCACTATTAAATAGAGAAAACTTTCTGCAAGATACCTTAAAAGAGGTACTTGATTAAGAGGAGAAGCTTTGGATAGCTAAATCATAGGCCAATTGGATTGTAGAGGGAGAACTTAATACTAAGTTCTTCCATGCATCAACTTTAGTTAGAAGGGCCAAAGGAAGAATTGCAAATCTATTTGATGATACCAATAATTAGATTATAGAACACTAAGATTTGAATCTATGAGTAGTCATTTTTTCTCCATTCTATTGCACGGAAAGGATCTTTGCAAAACTCAGCCCCCTCGCTTAGCTACCGACTTTGAATTGCTTTAACTAAGAAGCCATTTCAAGTTTGTCAAAGGACATGACTCGAGAAGAAGTAAGGCAAGTGACATGGGGCATCGCCAACCATAATGCACTTAGAGTTGCTGGACTTCATTCACAGTTCATAAGGTATGCTGGCCGATTGTCTATGAGTAGTCATTTTTTCTCTAATCTATCTTGCATGGAAAGGATCTTCGTGAAACTTAACCCCCTTGCTTAGCTACTAGCTTTGAATTGCTTTGACTAAGAAGCCATTTCAAGTTTGTCGAAAGACGTGACTCAAGAAGAAGTAAGGCAAGTGACATGGGGCATTGCTAACCATAATGCACTTAGAGTTGATGGACTTCATTCATAGTTCATAAGGTATGCTGGCCGATTGTGGGAGAGTCAGTTTTTAATATCATTAAAAATATTTGGAGATATAAGAAGATACCGAAAGAAATCAACCAAACACTTATAGTTCTAATCCCAAAAAAAGAGGGGGCAAATCGATTAAGAGAGTTTAGACTCATAAATCTGTGTATGACATTGTAATAAAACTTTAGGGAAGGTCCTTGTAAACCACCTAAGGCTACATCTTCAACTCATCATTAGCCCATAATAGTTTAGCTTTACATCAAGGTGCTCCACTCAAGACATTGTTATAATCTTCCAAGAACTTCTACACTCATTAAAATAAAAAAAAAAGGGAGGAAGGGCATGGATGTTGACTAAATTGGATCTAGAAAAAGCCTACAATAAGCTATAATGAGATTATATAAGGCACACAATGAAGATCTTCAGATTCTTGAACTTATGGGTAAATTTAGTTGGATCATGTTGTTATGATAAGCCCCGAAGTCATAGAGTCGTAACAGTCTCGTTGTGTAAACCATTCTATGATAGTAACTGGCCTCACGATACCTATTGTAGATATGATCTACGTAAGGTGTCGACGACTCTTCGCTTTGAAGTAAACAGTCTAATTAAGTGTTTAACTACAATTATAGTAATTATCACAAATTTTTAATAAACATACTTAATTATATGTAAAGTCCATAGAACTTCCTAGGAAACTCTACATAACATAACGGTCACTAATTTACATAACAACTATCAGTCTTTCATTCTTAAACTATAAAGGACACTCTAGCTACACATCCATTGCTAAGCAAATTGATTCTTACACCCCTAGCTTCAAAAGAACTAACTTCTGGATAATTGTAAGGCGACATAATACTTGAAGTATTCAGAAATCAGGATCTGCAAAAGGATCTGCAAAAAGATCTGCAAAAAGATTTATAAGGATATGAGCAACTACAGCTCAGTAAGTTGAATTGGAGACTCATGAATATATACAAACACAAACAAGATTATCAAGCAATTATTTTCATGCAATGTAATAAACAAGTGTCATCGTACAATGTAGTCCAGTCTGTTGTAAAATTAGAGAAATTTCACTTGCTCTAATCTAGGTTGAGGAGTTTTCATGTTATGCAACAACTCACAACCAAACCCAGTTTTGTGCAATGGAGACACCGCTTCTCCCGTGACTACCTTCGAACCATTGACTTCACTTTTACTGCGACCTCTTCTCTTGTCACTTAGTTTGACTAAGGATGAAGAAGAGACCATTATGCAATCCTGCGTTATCTCTTTCGAAGGGGTTGGTATTTGATTGGAGAATCCTAATGATTCCCTAACGGGTTACAATACATGACATTTTAGGTCATTAGAGTCGAGTAAGATTAAATTTCATTTAGAGTTTTCAAACAATTTCACATCAATTCAATCATAACACAAAATCAATCATATTACAAATTTCAGCACGAATTCAGATACATCAAACACATGCGTAAACTACTTACAAACACATGCGTATACAATCCTATGTCTCCAGATACCATAAAATAGTACTCTAATACAGTAAGTAATAACCCAACTTATTTGGAATTTCTAAGCCGTCCGATCACTTAATTGTAAGTTAATTCATCTTTGGGTATCCTATAATACAAATAGGTCTTTTTAGTACTTATACTTTAATGATTCATATTCTAAGTTATAATTTAACTCATTTTTCCATATATACCTATTATTTACTAATGATTCATTTTACCTTATTTTAAGGTTCGGTTTCTAAATTAGATTCTAGTTTTGATTTTACAATCTTAAATATGCTCAAATCCTAATGTGAAATTAATCACATTAAGCTTGAGTATTCTAATATCATATTAGGTCTTAATTTAATGTTCTAATCTGTTCGTACACGCTAATTTAATTGGCGTACCGGATTTATTTCCAATGTGAGAAAATTTTACATTTTTTTATACAATTACATAAAATTAAATTTTGTTTCAGATTTATTATATTCTGATTTTTATTATTATATTATCTAAATAACCCTAATTTTTCATATTTATTAAATTTCCAATTTCATATATTCCTAATTTCCTACAATTACTACCTAATTCCTAAATTAATTACACTTAATGCTCCAAAGGATAGGATTAGATTTTCACATCAGAGATTAATATTCCTAAACATCTAATTATTATCTAAATCGAAAATTAAATTTAAAAAAATGGCTTCATAGCACTGTTCTATATCACTTAAGCATTCTACAAAAAAAATTTGAGCTCCAAACTACACTTTTAAGCCTATTTATTTCTAGTTCTAATCATGCTCAGTTTTACTTAATTTATTAAGAATCCTATATTTTCAGACGTGATTAAACTTAATCACTATTTTTCCTTAAATCTTCATATAATAAAACGTCAGAATAATAAATTTCATAATTTTCTGGGCAAAATAAATAATTTTAAGAACTTATACAAAATCGAAGCAGATAAAGGACTCACCAGTTTGATATCTTTTGGGCTTCCAATACCGATCCAGGTGTGTTGGCCGGTCTAGACGGTAGGTATGAAGTGGGGTGGTGGTGGTGGTTCGGTCTTAGGTAGTGATGGTATGTGGGTTTGGCTAGTTAGTCCTTACTATATAGATTTCCTTCTTTTTTTTTTTAATCCTAATTTTTCTCTTGAATTTTTTATGCTCTTTATTTTTTTCTAATTTCTAACTATCTAAAGGAGCTTTGTAATTTTTTTTTTCTATTTATAATGCTTTGTGGTAATTAATTTGCATTCAATTGGACAAGACATTACCAAAATCCCTTAATTTTTGGCTTTTGTGTTGCTTGATTTTAATTGGCTAATTTTTCGTTTTCAATTCTTGACTTACAACGACCAAATCTACATAATTCCCTATCTCTTTAATTTTTTTTTCTAATTTTTCCTTAATTAATTAATAATTTTCTTCAATTATTTAATAAATTTTTAGCCAATTTAAGTAATTTCACGTATTTTTATCTACGCATAAATACATGTGGGGTACATGTAAACATTCCTAATTATTATTTAGGTCATTTTATGATTTTTAGTATACATATAATCTATCTCCATTAATTTATTAGTTATTAGATTACACTTTTCGCCTTTTCGATAATTAACAATTATTATACTTAAAATTTGAAAATTTTATAGTCTCCTATTTCATTATTTATTTTCTTAAATTCAAGTTTACAGGATCGTTTTTACTAATATTTCTATCTATAGTTATTATTTAGGTTTGATCGGATCCTTTAACCGATCAAACCTAAATAAGTTCAATCCTACGGTCATTTGGCTTAACTTTAGGGCTTACATATGTCTAGCAACAAGCTCTTGCAAAATTCTCTTGAACAGATCAATGTTGAAAGAATTTCACTTGAGTAGAGGAGTTTGGTAAGGAGATCCCATGTCCTCATATTTATTCATCATCGCCATGGAAGTCATGAGTCAATGCATCAAAGAGATGGTGAATAGACGACTATAGGCTCTAATCAAATTAAGGGGGTTAAAAGTTTCCTTATCTCATATGTTCTTTGCTAATGACTTAGTCCTTATGGGGGAAGGTATAGTGGAAAATGCAAGGACTATGTTTCAAGTTTTGTTTGGGTAAAGGGTCAACTATTGTAAGTCTTGTGCTCCTTTTTTAGAAGACTCACTCATGCAACTTAAGGATAACATCTTTGGCTTGAGAAAACTCAACAAAAACTATCCAAGTGGAAAGCGAAGATGCCAAGTGCTCTTGTGTTTAAGAATTTAGTAACCTCAATGTTAAAAAGCATCCAACTATTATTCTCAAATGATTTCCTTGCCAAGGAAAATCTATCATCAGTTAGAATAATTATATAGGAACTCCATATAAGGAAGGAGCGAAGGGGAGAAAAAAATTCACTGGTATCCTGGGAAAAAGTGAAGAACCTGAAGGAGGACGATTGGCTTGGCCTTCTTGACCTGCAACAAAGGAACAAAGCCTACTTTGTTAAGCTAGCATGGCATGTCTGCAAAAAGTATTTGGTATGGTTTGAATTGTTGAAGGGCAAATATAAATGGAAAAACAGGCAGTTCCATGCCAAAAACAATTTGGGAGCATTCAAAGTCCTTAAACGACCACAAAGCTAGCTAAAAAAGAGATTGATCCTACCCTTGGGAAAATTCCTTAAGCGAGCTTCTGGTTCGATCTGTAACTTAAATGTGGTTTGGTAGGTCAATGGCTCCTTAGTCCTCTAATAAAACATGAGGACAAACTGTAGCTGAAGCATGGAGTTATAATGGTGAATGGGATGAAGATAAAATTAGATTCCCTCTTGTTGAGGAAATTACAGCAAAGTTAGGAAATTTTAATCCATAAATTCAGTTATATTTTTAGCCAGAAGAGGAGATCAACTTGTTATGGCCACATGACCTAAGCGAGGGAGTGCAAAGTAAGATAACATATAAAGTGATGTATCGGGAGAAAGACACAAACTTTATAATCGGAAGTTAGGATTGGATTTGACACACCCTACCATTCCCTGGATACAACATCTTGTCTGGCAAATGTCACAATATGGCCTCCCAATGAAAGACAACTTAAGTAAAAGAGGAATTGGAGTAGATCGAATATGTGTGTTTTGCAGAAGAAATGAGGAAACCCAGTAAGATTTATTCTTGAAATATCATGTAGTTAGAGATTTGTGGAGAAGTTAGGGGTGGGATGATTTACTAAATTATACCGACCGAGATAGTTTCATGGATTGGATTAAGCACAATGGCTACATTAGGAAACTACCCTGGAGCAATAAAACATGCCTAATAACTATGCTATTCCTGTTTATGTTGCATAGCATCTAACATGAATGCAACGATTGCATATTTAGACTTAGAAATTGCGAGCAACATTAGGTTAAATTAGTCCAAAAGGAAGCCCATTAGCGGTGGTGATGGGAATCAGATAACTGGACCCTTGACCTACGCCTGAGCTTGAGGGCTGGAAAGTATGGCTAGGTGAATTCGTTCCGTAATGTTAAGTATTTTGATTTAGTTTTGATGATAACAAAACATGTAATTAGTTATTACTAATATATTTATGAAGTATATAGATATATCATGGTATAACATTGATTAATTCTAAAAGAAACCACAATGGAAAAAAAGGTTAAAGTATGTTTAACAAGAACATCCAATATGTAGGTTAACTTTAGAATGAAATCAATTTAAGGAAGAAAATTAAGTTTAGAATTGTGCTGATCAGAATGTATATAGAGTGTATATCAGCAAGTCACAGTGTATATCAGCAAAACATCATTGTATGCATTTGGAAATATGTTCAGTATGTCAGAATGTATATTAGAGTATATATCAGCAAGTTAGAATGTATATCAACAAACATCAGAACATCAATTAGAATGTACATCATCAAACTTCAGAAAAATATTGATTGTGTATAGTTTCGATTCCAGCAGCTCCTCTTATGCGATTTTTTGAATAATTTGAACAAATTAAGTTAGAAAAATATGTAGAAGACCTAACTCTACTTTATTGGGCATATTTGGGTAATATATTCAATTTCGTTCCACAAAATCCATGGGAATTTTAAGTCAGATTAGTTTCAATTTTATAAAATAGTTGAGCAATATATTCAAATAAATTTTCAGACATATCAAGAAGCTATGTTAAACAAGTTTTTATTAGAATTTTACAAGGTTCGGTGCATTTCTTTTAGTTCGTTATTGATAAAATTTTTAAGGATTGTAAAGTAGCTTATAAAGGATAAGGATTGATATTTTGGATATATATGTCCAGATTTTTAGCAGTTTTTCTAATTAAAAAATTCAAATAAAGATATTAAAGAAGGAATAGATTTGTTCACGACAAATATCAGATAAGCTATGATCAAATGCTAGACTATTCTTGAAGAGGAAGATATATGAAGATTTAATTATATCTTTTTATACTTATCCATAATATTTGAAGTATGATTTTTGAATTTCTAAGAAGACAACAGAGGATTGGAACTTATCATTACATGCAGCAACTGTCAAATGACTTAAACTCAGCAAAGAAACAAATCAGGATCAGTTTGATTCAAGTTTTCAAAAATTCAAACTTTTGGTTCCTATTTTTGTGGGATATTTCTCTAACAACAAAACCAATTATATTTGAATAAAGATATCTCGGAGAAAAATCTAGAACTAGTCATTTCTAGCTGTTATATGAAAGTTTATTTAATTTAGAGATGATGCTAATCAAAGGAGAAATGCACACTCAATATTAGAACCGAATTTTAAAAACTCTCTTGAGTAGATTGTCAGAAATTGAATGAAAACAATTTTGCTATTGTTATTGCATTTGTGCGAAAGTTGTAAAGAGCCTTTTGATTGTATTGTTTCAATTTCGTCGTAAATATTATTATAATTGTATTTGAGTATGAGAGGATTAGGGAGTTCTTTAAGTCCTATGTATAACTTAGGAAGAAACTAGTGAGATAGGATAGAGAAGCAACTAGATATCCTATAATCTCTCATTGATATTTGTTTATCGAAAAGTTTGGACTAATAGAACGACATTGGTGAGGAGAATTAGGTCCTTAGCAGTAGAGCTGGAAGAGAGCAATGGGCAAAAGGTTGGAGCCTTATAAATCAATTGCTTGATCTTTTTTCTCTTTACTCTATTTAATTTCTAATTTTTATTTGTGTTGTACAATCAACTTTTAACTATTACCATGATATTTAAGCTATTAAGAGGGGTTTTGTTTTTAAATCAAAAGTTTTAGTTTTTGCAAAAGATATTAATTCACCCCCCTCTTAATATCTTACTGGGACCAACACTTAAGATTCACCACTAAGGAGTCTAAGTTAATTTGCCGACTTGATGTATTGGCCGAGCCGGACCCTTCTACACTCGTTATTCATCTTCAGTTGTCGACCTGAACTGCACTTAAATGTCAACTCAGCTCATTCGACCATCATCTCAACTGACTTAAACCCAAGCTATATTGAAAGTGTCTGAGATGAATTAACCTTAAAAAAATTATTTGCTTAGCTCGGCATGACCAACCTACTACCCTTGCTAGGCACCTTGGCTCTATAAAAAACAAACTAATTGTACAAAATTATCTTTTCTGCCTAAAAGTCATCTAATCGTCAGGAGCCACATATCTGAGCAAGCATATGATAGAATCATTTGTACAAGATACTCATTTTGTTGCATTTTCAATTGTACCCTTATTATTCATTGTGCTTTACTTCTTTTAGATAATACCCTTTTAGTCTTTTTCATTTTATCTAGGTTACCCTAGTTTTTTCGGGTATAAATACCTACTGTACATGTAGTCACAATTATCTTATCATCAGTATACTAAATATTCTTTCTTTCGTGAACACTACTCTTGTTAGCTTGTTTACTTACTTTGCCCTTATCCTAATCTTTAAGCAAGGTTAAGTGGTAGGTAACCTCATCAGACCAACTCATGTATCATATCAAGTTATGTTGTAAGTCCTCAGAAGTTTCACTGATACGTCATATCCTTTGGAGTTGTTCATAGGTTTGCTTATTTTACTTTTTTTGTTCTTTTACTAAATTTTCATCTCATTCTTCAAGCTTTTGGCAAGCTTGGACCCATCCTAGAGATCGACCTTGTCTATCCTTGGTCTTGGTTTGCATCATCTTGGTTTTAAAGATGAGGTTTCATTTGGGTAAGTTGTACTTGGATCTTTGTGAAGTAGTATTCGCAGTAGTAGTGTGTTGAAGTCGTGTAGAGATTCACTGATGTGTTTGAGTAAGTAAAAGGGTAGTAGTTCGTTTTCGTGTATACTCTGTTTTGCCTTGTTTCAAGCATATGAAAACAAAGCAAGTTTCAGTTGAGTTTATTGTTCATTGGTGTCATTGTGTTTGCGGATTCGTTGGACATTTGTACATATTGGAATAGTAACTATTGTATCTCAGGTTTCAAGTTTATTTACTGAGTTTTGTCAAGAAGATGATAGATCCCAATGTTAATGTTGGTATTGGAGACGACGATAGTGATGTTGTCCACCATGGATGATGACCCCAAAGCACCCTTAGGAGTACAGACGAACGATTCGATGAAGTGGTTAATCTCTTAGTCAATTCGACGAGAGTTATTCATGCAATGGCCTATCAACTTGTCGAGACCATGTAGAACACCCCACAAGTTGCTCGACTTGCTAGAGGACAAAACCCAACTTGACAAGTTCGAGGTAGAGGAGTAGGAGAATGAGCACAATAAAGGATTGACTTGGGAGATACGGTTGGTGAACAAGAGGAGTATAATGAAGAAGGAGAGCGAGTTAGAGCACCCTAAGCTATCGACCATGTGAAGCTTCAGGTTTCGAGCTTTAGTGGTTCTAGGAGTGCAGATGATTATTTGGATTAGGAGAAGGTTAAACTTGTTTTTTATTATTACCAATATGAGGATCAATAGAAAGTAAGGACTGCTGCTGTTAAGTTCTCAAGATATGTTGCCATATGGTGGAAGAACTTTCAAGTCATGAGAAGACGAGAAAGATATAAAGAGATCAATACTTAGCCTGAGATGAAGAGGATACTAAGAAACAGGATTGTGTAAGATACTTATTTGCAAGAAACTTTTGCTCGACTTCAAGAGTTGAGGCAAGGAAGCCGAACTATTGACGAATATGTTTAGGAGTTTTAAATTCTGATGATTCATTGTGAAGTAGAAGAGCTGTCAGCCTAAACTATGTCCAGATTCCTCACTGGATCAACAAGTGATATCCGAGACATTGTGGAAGTTCAATAATTTACTACAGTGGATGAGGCTATACGAATAGCCTAATGAGTTGGAAGAAAGAGGAGGAGCAAGATGCCGACTTGGCTCTCGATGAGCCGACCTAGTTAATTAAGCTGACGTATTTAGGGAAGCTACTAAGCTCAACCAAGTACTGAGCCGACCAAACAAACACATGACTGTCTAGTGTACGAATCGAAGGACCTTGATTGTTAAGGGAGATGCCCCGAAGATTGAAGTACATAACATAAACGAGGAACTAGAAGAAGAGAAAGAAGTGGGAGATGAGGCTAATATTAATGTTGACTTGATTGAAGAGGGTGTGTTCGTTGAGGACTTGGATAAATTGACTCTTGTTGTCTAATGTACAATGATTTTGGAACACTTACCCGAGGAGGAGTAGAGAGAGAACTTACTCTACATCACTTGCAGAGTGAATGATTAAGTATGGCCACTCATAGTGGATAGTAAGAGTTGCATTAATGTGACATCTACCAACCTGGTTAAGACACTGAAGTTGTAAACTTTCTGACATCTGAAGTCGTATAAGTTGCATTAGTTGAACGAGAAGGGAATATAACATGTCATTCAGCAAGTGCTACTGCCAATCTCAATTGGAAATTATTTTGATGAAATTCTTTGTGATGTGTTACCCATGTGCGCATCACATGTGCTGTTAGGTTAACCTTGGCTTTTCGACCGAAGGGTTACTTATGATGGATTCAGGAACATTTATATGTTTGAAAAGGATAGTAGGCAAATCACTTTGAACCCTTTGACCTTAAGTCAAGTGAGCAAACTACAAGTTAAATTGGCTCAAGGATCAAAGAAGACCTTGATGTTGAGTTGAGATGAACTCCAGGAAGCCATCAAGGTCGATGTGTCAACTTTTCTGCTAGTCAAGCAACTATTAGAATTGAAGGAGAGGATTGAACTACCCTTAGAGGTCAGAGAACTACTAAGGGAATATATTGACTTGTTCTTAAAATAGTTACTTGAAGGATTACCCCCATTTCGAGGCATTGAACATTACATTGACTTAGTACATGGTATTGCCTTACTAAACAAGCCAGTGTATTGGATGAATTTAGAGCAAGCTGCTGAGCTCCAAAGGCAAGTCAATGAACTTTTAGAAAGAGGATATGTGAGGGAGAGTCTTAGACCCTGTGTTGCTTGTGTCAAAGAAGGATGGAACTTAGCATATGTGTGTAGACAATAGAGCTACCAAGAAGATTATGATCAAGTACAGATACCCTATCCCGAGGCTGGATGATATGTTGGATGAACTAAGTGGTATGAGAGTATTTAACAAGATAAGTCTAAAGTTGGGATACTACCAAAACTAGATGAGATAAGGGGATGTATGGAAGACTGCTTTTAAAACTTGATATGACCTGTATGAGTGGATGGTCATGCCTTTTGGATTATTAAATGCTCTAAGCATTTTCATGAGGCTAATGAATCATGTTTTGAGAAATTTGATTGAAAAATTTGTTGTTGTTGTTGTCTACTTCAACGACATCCTTATCTACAGTATTGACCTAGCTATGTACACTAATTACCCCAAGGTTGTTTTTGTTGTCTTCTGAGCAGAAAGATTATTCGAAAACTTAAAGAAATGTTGTTTCTATTAGGAAGAAGTGATCTTTCTAAGATATGTAGTTGGTGGAAGAGGATTGAGAGTAGATGAAGAGAAGGTATGACCTATTGTTGAATAGTCAACCCTAACCTCTTATGCCGAGGTGAGAAGTTTTCATAGATTGGTATCGTTCTATCGACGCTTTATCTAAGGAGTCAGTACCATTGTGGTGCCTTTGACTGAGCTTATGAAGAAGAATGTGGAGTTTAAGTAGGAGTAACTTACTTTTAGAAAGAGGATATGTTGGATGAATTGAGCTTACGAAGAAGACGTTTTATTTAAGGATGTTAAAAGTGTCTGAGGTGAATTCACCTCAGAAGAATTATTTGCTTGGTTCGGCACAACCAATCTACCACCCTTGCTTGGCACTTCGACTCGGCAAAAAACAAACTGATTGTACATAATTGTCTTTTATACCAGAAAGTCATCTAGGAGCTCGGAGCTCGGAGCTACTGTCTGAGCAAGTATGTGATAAAATCATTTGTACAAGATACTTATTTATTGTATTTTCAATTGTACCTTTATTATTCCTTATAGTTTACTTCTTTTAGATAATACCCTTTTAGTTTTTTCCATTTTATGCAATTTGCCTTAGTTTTTTCGGGTATAAATACTCACTGTACATGTAGCCATAATTATTTTTTCATCAATATACTGAATATTCTTCCTTTTGTAAACACTGCTTTTGTTAGCTTGTTTACTTATTTCACTCTTATCCTAACCCTTGAGTAAGGCAAGCTGACGAGTAACCTCACTGTACTACCTGGTGTGTCATATTGAGTTGTGTTATAAGTTTTTTGAAGTTCCACTGGTGTGTTATATTCTTTGAAGTTGTTCATGAGTTTGCTTATCTTACTTTTTCTATTTTTTCACACAACTTTCATCTCGTTCTTCAAGTTTTTTGCAATTTTAGACCCATCCCAGCAATCGGCCTTATCTATCCTTAGTTTTGGTCTACATCAAGTGGGATATTAATAAAAGGAAAAGGAAAGGGGATTTAGGAACAAATCTTAATATCATATAAATCAAATTACCTATATCTATGATAAAAATTAACTGTGATGCTGTGTTGATTAGAGAAGAATTAAAGCGGCCATTGCTACAGTTAGACATGACCATGAGGGAAAAATAGTTAGAGGATTCTAGAGGAAACATACAAGTATTATCCTACTGGAGGCTAAATTAGGAGCCATCCTTGATGGTCTGCAATTAGCGATTGCTAACTGGTAGAAAGATGTCATTATCAAATCGAATATTTCTCTTGCCATAGACCTTATCAAATAAGGATGCTAAAGAAATTACTCAAATTTAGTTATTGTCGGGCAATGCTTACCATTGATTTATAAGTTTCACAATGTAAATTTCTATAGCACGACGCATGAAGTAAATGATGTGGTTAACACTCTAGTAAAAGAAGGCATGAATGCAAACCTTAATTTCTCTTTTGATTTCCCTTTAATTGTTTTGGATCTTGTTATTGTTGACTCTTGATATGACTAGAGTGTAGTGTTGTCTTGGTGACATGATAGTCTTGCTTGTGGGTTGAGATAGCTGGATTTTGTTGCTCCTTTTATTTTGTTGGACTTTGCTTTTTAGTTAATATAGTTGTATTACTTGGAAAAAAAAAATAGCATAGCTATATGATATGATATTGATTTCTCAATGCAATGGAAAGAATTTTTATTAAAGATATAGTTGATAAAAATATTAAAATTGGAAAGTGAGCAGAATGAAAAAAATATTTATTATAAATAAAAAGGTATATTTGGATTTTGCTTATGTTTTTAATTGACTAATATTTATTTATTTTTTATTCATCGATGTCATTTTTCTTGATTGTCATTTTTCCTTTCTAAAATAAAAAAAAGGTTAAATTATAGATACATCCCTTATGTTTGTTTCATGTACACTTAGTTCTCTTATTTTTAAAATTATGCGCTTTAAATTCAAATCTTTTAAAAATGTGCATTCCAACTATTTTAGGGTCGAAAGCCATAATTTCAAAGATAAAAGGATTAAGAGAAAATGAAGTAAACATAACGGAAATTATACACTTTACCCCTATATATTTTTGTTCATTTATATTTGGTTTGTTTTGTTGAAGCTAAAACGTATAATTTTATATATACTTTCTGATATTGTCCGATGCAATTTAGATTAAAGAAGCATTGTAGGAAAAAAAAAAAGATTTAAAAAATAAACCTTTTTCTACGGCTATGCTTGTTCCATATGTTATAAACACGTGCCACCCTAATGATAAAGTTAATTATTTTTAGTAAAGAGCTGCATCGTATCATAAGATTGATAAAAAAAAAAAAAAAAGACATCTTGCTCTCGGATTCGTGAAATGTAATCTCTCTTCTAATAATTATTGTTTTTATTCAAAGGAATAGGACTCTCTAAGCTAATTCTTCTACATCATTAGTCCTCTCTTAGTACCAAATTTTTGCTAAAAATAATGATGTTTGGAGTTATGTAACTCTAATTCTATTCCCTATATAACAGATTCTAATAAATCATTTATCCTTGATAAATTCATGATTTAAAGAGAACATATAGTGCATATTTAGTTTATTTCAAGATAAATGCATCCAGCTCCGAGTGTAAAAATATCTTTATGTAAATTCTATAATATTAAAGTGTTGCATTATTTTATATCTCATGTTGTAATTTTTATTAAAATAATTATGTTAGAATTTATATCATTATTGGACCTAATTTTGTTCGTTCTACAAATATCAAAACTGCACACAATTTTCAATTTTGATATATACATCTGCAACTTGTAGTAGTTGATAATTTACATAGATGAATATCGATAATTTTTATTGATAATCTACGTGATAAATGTTAGTCAAATATGTTTTTTTTTTTTTTTTTTTTTTAAAACACATTCGTGCTTGGATTTGCTTCAATACCCCATAAAACACGCACTAAAACTTCGAATATTGAATTAGGGGTTTTGCTTCCATGCCCCGAAAACCCTAAAATATTGAATCGGGGCTTTTCCCTTTGCTTCAACAGATACTCTCCCACCACACCCCCACCCCCACCCCCCACTTCTCTCGCCCCCACACAAACACTTCAAAGTTAAGATTCTTATATTTTAAGTGATTATTAATAATCTGAAGGAAGTGTCATTGGATTAATCGGTAAGCAAGCTCTAAGGTTCTTCACTTTGTCGTTGATTACTTGATAAAGAACGTAAATTTGATCAATTACAGAACTCAATGAAACCTGTTTTTCACTGTTTTACATCACCTTCTGTTGTATAATCTCGTTTATCGCATTTGTTTTACTGATTCATCAACTGTTGTAGGAGTAGCTAATTATTCGCTATAAATATGTAGTTGTTTGGGGGAAACCGTTTCCCTTAACTTTTTAGAATGTCGATACAATATAGTATTTATATTTGCTTAGTATTATCGTCCTAATTGAAAGCAAGTGGAATTCGTGATTGGTAGGGTTTCACTTCATGTTGAATTCGTGTCAATGTTAAAAAATTGTATATCAAATGGATTAAGCGTAACGAATTATTTATTTGCTTTATTATCATGTTAATCGTGTCAAAGTTTGTGTTTGTCATGTCACTCTGTGTTGATGTGTAGGAAATGTCATCTTTAATGGAAGCTTAGGCTGCAGCCAATCATGGCAGTTAATGTGATTAAAGCGAAAATTTTCTTTCAGAAAATCATGAATAATATTTCTTTTCTCTGGTGCAAAATGTTCTTAATTTTAAGGAAAATCGTTCTATTTTAGATCTGAAAATATATCCTGTGAAACAAAAGTGCCCTAAGTAACTGTTTTCCTCTTAGATTTTTGCTTCTTGTAGCGTTTAGGTGAAAGGGAATGGAGTTAGTGGTATTTAGTTATGCACTCGAGTTCTGAAGTGTGTTTGATATATGCTGTGGGGGTTATAAGGTTAAGAAAGTAATTTTGATACTTTCATTTTTCTTTCTTTATATGGATAATGTAGGTTTTGTTCATGAACTAGGCGGTGTTTATTATGTCTTACTCTGATTTGCTGAATGTGTTGTTCGCCGCGGCTGTTTGGTGTGTCGCTTATATCGCAGCTGCAGTTGCTGAATCATTTCAGGCTATTCATACATTCTTGCAGTTTTGATTTGGTTTGAAAGCTCAGCAAAGCTGATATGGGTTATGCACAGCTTGTTATTGGTCCAGCGGGCAGTGGCAAGGTATAAAAGTAGCATTACATGTTGATGCGTAGAGGCTTACGTTCATATTTTTTTACAGGTCTGCTTATTGGTGTTAGTGTCGTAATTGGCAGTATTTACTTTTATATCCATGTCATTATTCAAATTTTCTAAGATTTTTTTGGAAGTATGAAGTAATTAATATATCTTAATTATAGGGATTAGGCATGATATGACGTTATATTTGAGGTTTGTTTTCTGTAGTCTTTTAAACTGTGATTTGTCTGATTACCTTACCCATCACCCGTAGATTGTTGGCTCTTTCAGCATCCCTTTTTGTTGAATTTGATGCAATTTGTGGGATTAATGAAAATTCTGCAATAACAGTCAACCTACTGCTCCAGTTTGTATCAACATTGTCAAACGATTCGGAGGAACATACATATTGTGAACCTTGATCCTGCAGCAGAAAATTTTGACTATCCTGTGGCCATAGGTATGAACAGCTGGCCTGGTTTTTTGAGGTTTGAATTAAGCTTAGTTTCTGATAAGTTGTCCTTTTCTGACTGCAGACATTAGAGAACTAATTTCATTGGATGATGTAATGGAAGAACTTGGATTAGGTCCTAATGGTGGTCTCATATACTGCATGGAGTATCCATACACACTGTTTTGTTTTTCCTTTGTGTTTCTCTACTTTTCATCTATCTTCACCCCAGTAGAGTATTTATAAAGAAGTTGATGCTGAATGTATGATTTTTCTTGTCCCTTGATTCCATGTTGAAGCATTAGCATTTTTTTTTAATATATATATATATATATATATATATCTTGCTGTAGTCCTTGTTTTCTGTTACCTTAATTTTTGCCCTTAGACATTTGGAAGAAAATCTGGATGATTGGTTGGAGGAAGAATTGGACCATTACATGGATGACGACTATTTGGTTTTTGATTGTCCAGGTAATAGCATATGCATTGAGTGCGTGTTACTCGATATCGAAGTACTTTTGGTAGTATGATTATCCTCTTCGGTGAAGGAAGCATTTCTCATGAACGTTATGAAGTCATATACTTCTATTTTTTTTTTTTTTTTTCTGTATCAGATTCCAAGTAAAGGATTTATCTTTTCATGATTTGTTTTCTTTAGTAAATTAATTCGCAAACAAAGGATATTTATTTTGGTCTTGAATGTCACTCTTTAAGGTGACCATTGAAATTTTATTTTGAACCACCAAACCACTAAACTTTTATAAAAGTTCAATTTAACTATTCTAAAATATTTCTGATCACATGACAGCTGGAAATCTTATGTGGCATATATGACGTCTTTTAGCTGCCTACATGTTAAGCTGACTAAATATATGTCCCCAACTTTATTTACTTAAATATAAATGACCCAAAAGAGAAGAAAATTAAACAACCAAACTAATAAATAAAATTAAATTATAAAGTATTTTCCTTAAAATGTTTGGCAGATGTTAAAACAACTTTGAAAGCCCTTTTTACTAAAAGTGAAGAATCTCCAATTTCATTTTTCTTGAAATCCTAAATTTTGGTTCTCCACTAATTTTGCTTGAATTGACATGAGAAGCATGGGGATTCCTCATAATTTTCATGTGCTTTTTTTAGTAATGAAATGAAAAGGAAAAGATAAAATAATTAAAAAAAAATGAAGTAACGATCAGAAAAACATTTCATAAGATTTCTGGTTGTCATGTGATGTGAAGGACATTGTAGTGGTACTGTTGAGCTATTTTGAAAAGTTCCGTGGTTTTAGCGGTTAAAATAAAACTCTAGCTGTCAGTATAGTACTTTCTAGAAGTACAGTGGTGTACAGTGGATCACTCATTAGGTTTCGTGTTTCTCTTGTATCCTTTTCATAACAATTCTTTTTTCAATTGAAAAAGCAAAGAAATCTGAAATTGTTCTCAAATAGCAAAGGATACCCCGTATGTGCTATAGTTTTGGATTAAGGAAAAGCGTGGATGGACATCTAACTTTTCTTGGTAATTGATGGACATCTAACTTTGATGTGTTGCAATGTTTCCCTTTCCAAATGGTTCACAGATCTGGTGTTCTTCTGATTCACAGATATGGACTCTGGTCCAGCATTCACTCAATGATATACAGGTTACTTTGCAAGTGTTTGGTGAAAAGAAATAAAAAGTTACGGAGGAAGGAATTAATTTACAGATTAGACATTTTAATAAGAAGTTCTTCTTTAGCTTTATTAAGTGCACATTGAGGACTGCTTATGTTATTTTTTCGCATCGTTTGCAACTTCTCTATGTCTAGTTTCCTTTCATTAAGATGGTGCCCATGACCAGTAGCTCTGTCATCTCATCAAAGAATTTTTTTGCTTTTCATCATAATTCTAAGGTTCAATTTTCAGTACTCAGTCCCATTTTAAAAGGAAAAAGGATGTGTGTGTGACTAATAATTTTATGAAATGTGATCTGCAAAAGTTTGAACTGCAATCAAATATTTCTTCTTCTCTACTGGAGGAGGTTTGTGTATTTCCTGGCCTCCTCCTCTACTATGCATATGAATGTCAGTGTGGTTCTACAATTTATGCACATACTTTTCTGGACATTTTGGTGGTAATGCGTTAGTGCTTCGCAGGCCAGATAGAACTCTATTCACATGTGCCAGTGCTTAAGAATTTCGTGCAGCATTTACAACGTAAAAATTTCAATCTTTGTGCTGTATACTTGCTCGATTCACAGGTTTGCATAAGTTGTTTCTAGTTTACTTCTTCCCTCTCCCCTACTTTTTCTGTAGTCATATCATTTCTTAAATAGTGCAAGATATATCTAAAAGCTTGATGTGTTGTTTTTATCAGTTCATTACTGATGTGACTAAATTCTTAAGTGGATGCATGGCATCTCTATCTGCCATGATTCAGTTGGAACTGCCTCATGTTAATATCCTTTCCAAAATGGACCTAGTGAGAAACAAACGGGATATCGATGAGTGAGCTTCAACATTCCTTTTTTCAGTGTTTTTTTCCCCAGAACCTTTGTTCCCGATTCCATTCTGATTAACCATTTTTTTTTATATGTTTATCTTTCTATAGATATCTGAATCCAGAACCTCATTTTTTGTTGGGGGAGTTGAATCAAAGGATGGCTCCCCAGTTTGGGAAGCTAAATAAAGCTTTAGCAGAATTGGTGAGTGATGTTTTCTTTCCTTAGTACTTATGTTTGATTTATTTTTTTCATTGAAAATCGATCACTTATAATGACACAAAAGTTTTGTTATTAGGATAAAAGTTTCTTGATCTCTAAACTATTATTTAGGCAGACTTGCAATGGGACTCGTTGAGTTTTATGATGAGAGTCTCAGATGTCAATAAGTTGAATAGTATTTCACTCATTTTTTCCCCTTTGGGGCTTTTTCTTAAATGTATGAACAAAGTGTGGTTGCTTCTGCATACTGCATAGGAACAAAGGCTGAAGCTAGATCTACAGTCTCTAATTGGAAATCTACCAGCTGTGTGGTCCTAAGCTTTACACTTTTTTAAGCATTATCAGCATCTGTCTTTTCTTTGTCAAGCTTGATCAGTCTTGCATGGGAGAATCTGTGGTTACTGTTGTGGAACATTCTGAGATCAATTTGAGAGCAATCCAACCAAGCTGTAAACGGTTCCAAACTTTGCAAAGGCATTTTGTTGGAATCTGTAGTATTTTTTTTCTTTATTGAATGTTAACCGCTTGCTTTTATGATTTTTGACCTTGGGCCTTCTCATTCAATATTAGAATTGCTAAAACCTTAAGCCTCCTGATTTTTTTCTTTTTTCCTATAGATGCTGCACTCCTGGCATCATATAAATTATCTTTTAAGCTGGACTTGCCATTTGTAGGGTTAATGTGATTGCTACCCCTTTTTTTTAATTTAATTTTTTGTCAAGGTAAATAGATGATGCTTCTCGCTTGTTATCAACAAGGGTTTTTATTTTTCTGCTAGTTGGAGGAGTTCAGCATGGTGAGCTTTGTGCCTCTTGATTTGAGGAAGGAAAGCAGGTCTCTCTCTCACTCTCTCTCTCTCTCTGTGCGCCCGTGTGCGTGTGTGCGTTCATGTGCAGTGATAAGGGTTTCTATGATGTGATTTTCTGAAAGTTGCTGAAGAGACCTTTGTTTTGTTGACTCTATCCTCTGATTTGATGGTCTCACAATTTGCATATGAAATCATCCTCTTCAATTGTTTTCTTTACTTTTTCTTGGAACTGCATTTGTGCCTCATCCATGTACTTGCATTCATATCTCTGGCTGCAGTATACAGTATGTGCTATCACAAATTGATAGCTGCATTCAGTACGGAGAAGATGCAGATGTGAAAATTAAGGATTTTGACCCAGAGGATGATGATTAAGCTGCTCAGGCTTATTTTTATCATGAACGTTGAGTATGTTACTTCATTAGTTATCATTTTACTTGAGGTTGTCAATCTTTTGCAAGCAGTGTAGATATTGTCATTTGTCACATCCTTCTGACAACCTGGAGGTGAACTGTAGATAGTCTGTTGTTTCCGTGGATGGCTGATGTACTTCAACATCATATATGGATTTCAACCGCATTTGCCATCCGGATGAATCTCCAATCTTTGACTTTTGTTACCTCCTTCCCATCAAAGCTGTTTTCCATCTTGTCCTGCAAAAATGGTATTGGTTCCCTGAACGGTACATTATTTGCCGTTGGCATTATTAATTTTGTTTGCTACTAATATTCTTATAATCGTCCACATTGTACTGAAAGATGCTAATTCGAATTTGGTTCTCTCTGAGATTGTGGTCTGTCGTTTAATTTGGTAGGGTATGGAAAAGCCCCTTGAGAGCCTTGTGAAGATTTGGAAAAAATGTGGGACCTTGATTAATGTAAAAAATTAAACTGGATTTTCCACTGTTAAAAATATTGGATAAGAGAAAATGCATAAGCTGATTGTAAGTTACCATGGTCCGCTTCCAGTGAGCCGGGACGTAATTCGAAAGCGAAGTGCATGTTCAAAACACTTTTAGTAGTTATGCAAAAATAAATGAAATTCCAATTTCATCCGTTATGCGTTAATTTAGAAGTTAATAAAGTGAGTTTCACTTTTTGCCATTGATTGGATGTTTAGGATATGGGTTCTACTCATTCCATTTTGTGAGGTATGTGAATTCGAACTTTGGAATATGGAATTGGAGCCTGCCATGTAGTACCTTGAAAATACTCTGCAACTTGTAAATTTTTCACTTCTTCCTATAAATTTTATGTTTATTTAATTGGAGGTTTTTTATATGTAGACCTACGGAACTTGTAGCAAAATCTTTGAAATATTGAAAAAATATATATAAATTTCCTACCTTTGGTATTTCCAATTCATGAGATCGTGTTATTTAGCAAATAGGAAAGAGCAGGGGAAAGAATGGAAAATATGAAGATGGAAAAAAATGGGGAAAAATAATAGAAATAGTAAAGTGAAAGAGATAGCATTAGTTTAGTTGTTTAGGTTATTAACTAAAGCCTTTGGGCTCGGGCTCCTTTTCTCTTTTTGTGCTACAAAATTTATTGATAGAAAAATCTAATATTATCATTTGTCACTCATTTATTGAAATAATTCAATAATTTTTTACTGAGTAGATACATAATACTTTGGAATTTGTGCACTCTATACTTTTGAGTATAGATTCTAGGTTCTAGGTTGGATATTGGATATGAAGACCTCATTAGTTGTATTATGTGTTATATGGAGTTTTAAAAAATCTATACACAAAACGTGCACTTCATACTTATTAAGAACCTATTTGATTAAGTACAAAATGGGTTGATTGCCTATAGAATTATTTATTCATCCCTATGGGTTTTAGATAGATTTTAATGTGAATATTTAAAAACTTAAAATAGAAACTTTACAATATCTAATATCCATCATGAATCAATTTCTATAAAGTCAACTAAATATACCACAAATAAATTGCTTCAATGTTAGAATATGAGATTTTGTCTTTTTCCTCTAGAAATAGGTATCATATCTTAAGATTTAAAGATAATTTCTCTTGTAACTTTTTATAATCATTTATATCTTGAATGTTATGTAGTTAATAAGATACTTTATGGCTTATAGAATTTGTAAATTTTTTGAATGACACATTTAAGAAAGACTAGCACTTAAAATTAGAGCAAGTTATTTTTCTAAGCATATGTCCAATATTATGTAAAAATGAATAAAAGTTAAAATTATGATAAATATGCATTATCATTATGAGATTTTTTGTTTTAATCATTTGTTTGAATTGTCTATTAAAGTGTATGCCGATATTTTTCAACACTAATTAGTTTGTAATGAGTTAAAATAGTCAAATTTTTATTATATTTATTAAATTTAAATTTGTTTTATGAAACACATTTATGAGGTATTTGACAAGAGCATGGGATGAATCTAAATGGAGAATCGACCCTAGGGGTAGAGAGCCCAATAGGGCTTGACAAGCTTATTCGTTAATCGACTATCTATTTGCTAAGTCCATAAGTCTTGGGTTGGTTACTCATCTTACCTATGAAGCCTAGGTATTAAGTGTCGGTTCCACATAATTGATAATTTAAAGTAAAAAAAAGATAAGACTTGTAACTGTCCTACCCTCTCTTGTTCCATCATCTCACATGCAACTATGTAAACATATGATTGATGTTTGTAGAAGTAGAAAATTGATTGGAGTAGTCACTTACGTGTTGCATAAGTCATGCACCATACGTAATTTTAGAAAAGGAAAGTGAGAGTGAGATCTGAAGGAATGATTAGGAGAGAATGAAGCAGTGAAATAAATAATTTCAATATCTCAAATGCAAGTGACAAATAAACTAGCCAAATGGGACTTCGGGCGTTCACTTTATAATTTGAGCGAGTGAAATCAATTTTTTGCTTGAATTATTTGTTTGATCTTAGAGACTTGAATTCTTAAAAAGTAATGTTATTTCTCTATTATCTCTAAGAGTTGAAAATGATGAGGAAAGATAGGGAATTTATATGCTCATGGACAAAATGACATTTATCCAATTATTTAAGTAATTAATGAATGACATAGAGTTTGATTAATTTATGGTTATTTAAAATGAGCTAATTAATGGGCTTAAGGCTAATAGACTTACTTATAAGTGTATGAGCCTATCTAATGGGAATCGAGATACTGACCCCTTGACTCGCAATCGAGCTCGAAGATTAGAAGACTTGACGAGATGAATTCTTTTACTCTAGTCGAGTTTTGCCAAGGTCGAGTACTTTTTTGTTGAGTTACTCCTTAAGCCGTACCAAATGATTGCCAATCTTTCATAGATAGAATGTCGATAAATAGATGGTCGAGACAACTCCCAATCATTCCTTATGCTTGACCACTTACTTGGCATCACCTTTGTCGCCATGCCGAGAGAGAGATCTCAAACTACATAATCCATCCTTTCTTGGACAAGCCAGTTGGCCGTACTGTTTTTTTTTTTTTTTGCATCTTTTAATGACCTTACTAATACAACATCCCCATGTATACAGGACTACGTGTAGAATCCACCTTGCTAATTATTGCTTTTGTGAATATTTATTTTTACTCTTTTGTATTGTTGTATATTACTACTTTAGGGTAACACACCTATTTTGTTTTTCCCTTTTTAGGTAAGTTGCCTTAAATTCTTAAGTATAAATACCCTTTGTATTTGTAAGACGTAGATAGATAGATTATCATTAATACACTTGCGTATTTTTTCTTTCTAGTGTAGATACTCTGTTGTTTTATACTTAGCATCACTCTTATCTTTTTTCTTAAGTAAGGTTAAGTAGCGAGTAATCTTATTAGACCAATTTGTGCATAACATGGAATTGTATTATGAATTCTTAGAAGTTTTATTGGTGCTTTATATCCTTTAGAACTGTTCGTGGGTTTTTGCTTAGCTCTCATTCATTACTGTTTTTTCGCGCATTTTCCTCATTATTTCTTTCAAGTTTTCTGCAAGTTTAGACCAATCCAGCAACTGGCTTTGTCAGTTCTTGGTCATGGTTCGCACCATCTTGGTATCAGAGTAGAGGTTTTGTTCAAGTTGACGTATGTTTTCGAAAATCTGTTATATTCTATTTTGTATGTGTGAAACATAGCAAATCATTGTGTTTATTTGAGCGCTGTGTTGTTAATTGTTAATTTCTTGAAGTATTTGTTTGAGTTTTGAATTTGTAAAGAAAAAATGATTGACCCGAGTATAAATGTTGGTACTGGTGATAACAATAGAGTTGTCCACTATGAACGACAGTCTTAGGAAACTCCTCCTAAAAGTACTAACAAAAGACTTGGCAAGGTAGCTAACTTCTTGGTGGATTTAACTCAAGTTGTTTATGCGTTGTCTTACTAACCCATAGTGGCCGCGCAAAACACCCCACAAGTTGCTGAACTTATTAAAGGTCAAAATCTAGCTTGACCCATTTGAGGTGGAGGATTAGGTGAACGAGCGAGGAGAAGGATTGATTTGGTAGACATGGGAGACAAGGAAGAAGAGGAACATTTTGAAGAAGAGTGTGTATGAATCCCCGAGCATCCGACCATGTAAAGCTTCAGATTCCGAGTTTTAATGGATCTATAAATGTTGATGAATATCTGGAATGGGAAGAGAAAGTTGAGTGTGTGTTTGATTACTATCAGTACGAGAATTACGAAAAAGTGAAAACCGATGTTGTTAAGTTTTCCGAATATGCCGCCATGTAGTGGAAGAACTTTCAATCAATGAGAAGATAAGAGGGCTACCTCGAGATTAACACTTGGCTCGAGATGAAGAGAGTGCTTAGAAACAGTTCATGTTGGAAACTTATCTTCAAGATACCTTTACTCGGTTGCAGGAGCCAAGACAAGGAGGCTGAACTATTGACGAGTATGTTCAAGAGTTTTAAATGATCATGATCCGTTGCGAGATAAAGGAACCACTAGCTCGAACTGTATTAAGATTTATTACTGGATTGAGAGGTGATATTTGGGACATTGTGGAGCTGTAACGATTCACCATAATGGATGAAGCTGTTAGGATCGTCCAACGAGTGGAGAGGTAGAAAAAAGGCCGAGTGCTGATTAGAATGCTAACTAGTCGACCTAGACAAGGAAGTCATCGAACTCTGCTGAGTACCGAACCGAGTAGAAAGGTTGATGTTTAAACTGAGTAGAAAGGCCAATCCGACAATGAAGTGCCGACCGGAACTTATGAGAAGCGTCAAGGGTCTAACAAGAAAACGAGTCGGATCATATGTTTCAAGTGCCAAGGGTTTAGACATATGGCTGCTTAATGCCCAAACCGAAGAACGATAGTCATCAAGAGAGATGTCCTGAAGTTAAAAGTAAAAAGTACGGATGAAGAAACCAAGGAGGAAGAGGTTCCTATCAAGAAATAGTTGATTGAGGAGGATGTGTTTATCAAGGACTTAAATCAATTACTCATGGTTATCCGATACACTATGAACGTAGAACTCTCACGAGAGGAGGAGTAAAGAGAGAATTTGTTTCATACTACTTGCAAGGTGAATGATCAATTGTGTGCTCTCATTATGGATATTGGAAGCTGCATCAATGTGACATTAGCTAATCTTGTTTCAAAACCGAAGTTGTCGACTATTGCGCATCCAAAGCCATGTAAGTTGTACTGGTTGAGTGAGAAAGGAGCATTACATGTTACTTGATAAATACTACTGCCGATCACTATTAGGAACTACTTTGACTAGATTCTTTACAACGTACTACCCATGTATTCTTTCCACATGTTGCTAGATAGATTGTGGTTGTTTGATAGAAGAGTTATCCATGATGGCTACAAGAATACATACATGTTCGAGAAAGATAATCGAAAGATCACACTGAACCCAATGCCGTTGAGAGAAGTTCATAAGTTCAGACGAAACTTGCTTGTGGATTGAAGAAGGCTCTAGTAATGAGTAGAGCCGAGCTTCGAGAGGTTATCAAAGCAGACAAGCCGACCCTTATGTTGGTCAGATGACTTTTAGAAATGAAGGAGTGAGGTAAACTACCCCAAAAAATCAAAGAGTTGCTGGACAAGTATGTTGACTTGTTCCCATAACAGTTACCTGAAGGATTGCTCCCAACCTGAGGCATAAAGCACTACATCGACTTAGTACTCAGCGTTGTATTGCCGAATAAGCTTGTTTATCAAATGAATCCTGAATAGGCTTTTGAGCTCTAACGTTAAGTTAATGAGTTGCTCAAGAGAAGATATGTCAGAGAAAGTGTCAGCCCTTACGTTGCGTCGGCGCTTTTGGTGCCGAAAAATGATGGAACTTGGTGGATGTGTGTAGATAGTCGATCAACGAACAAAATCACGATCAAATATAGGTATTCAATCTTGAAGCTCGAAGACATGTTAAATGAATTAAGTAAAGTCAAGATTTTCAACAAGGTTGACCTTAAATCTGGATACCACTTAATCCGCATGAGGCTAAGAGACGAGTGGGAGATTGCGTTCGAGACGAGAACATGCACTTTACGAATGGATGATTATGCCTTTCGGCTTGTCGAATGTTCTGAGTATTTTCATAAGACTAATGAATCATGTGCTAAGACATCTCATACGGAAGTGTATCGTAGTATATTTTGACGGTATCCTAGTCTACAGTGCTAACATGCCCAGTCACTATTAACATCTCAGAGCAGTCCTGGATATCTTTTGTGCCGAGAGGCTATTTAGCAACCTAAAGAAATGTTGTTTTCGTTAGGAGGAAATGTTATTCTTGGGTTATGTAATCAGTAGAGGAGGCTTACGAGTCGATAATGAGAAGATCTAAGCAATTGTTGAGTGGCCGACTCCTACTACTTGTACTGACGTGAGAAGTTTCCATGGACTGACTTCATTCTATAGGCGATTCATCAGGAATTTCAACACCCTCGCTACACTCCTTACTGAGTTAACAAAGAAGAACACCAACTTCCGATGGGGAGAAAGGGAGGAGAGGAGTTTTGTCGAGATAAAAGAAAGATCGACCTCTGCTCTGGTGTTAGTGCTACTTGACTTCAATAAAATTTTTAAGCTGAAATGCAACGTGTCAGGCATTGGAATAAGTACTGTCCTAATGCAGGAAGGTCAACCAATTGCTTTCCACAGTGAGAAGCTCCGAGGACCTTAGTTGAATTGCTCTGTATATGATAAAGAACTTTTACTGTAAGTATTGTAGTAATATTTACTATTGAGAGAATTTGTCATATATACTGACCATGAATCGCTAAGGTACCTTTGACTCAAATCAAGTTGTCAAAGCGGTAGGCGAGATGGGTGGAATTCCTTGAAAGATTTAATTTTGTAATAAAATACAAATAGGGAAAGAGCAACGTAGTTGCAAATGTTCTTTCGAGAAGGCATGTGCTTTTATTTGAATTGCAGACTTGGTTATTTGGGTTTGTAAGTATTAAAGAGTAGTACTCTGAGGATCTACACTTTGGACCCATACTTACATGATGTATTGATGGAAGAACAGTGGACAAGTATTATGTAAAGAATGGCTACTTATTCCGAAGTGGCAAATTGTGTGTGCCAACTTGTTCCTTAAGGGATTTATTGATTAGGGAAACTTATAGTGGAGGGCTTTTTGGACATTTTGGAGAAAGGAGGACTTGTGAACTGTTGAATGGCTAATTCTTTTGGTCAAGAATGAGGAGAGATATGCACCGAGTTGTTGAAAGTTATACCGTATGCAAGAAGGCTAAGTACGAGCCGGGTAAGGGAGAGCAATGCCCTTACTTATTCCAACGAGGTCGTAGACCGAATTGAGCACGGACTTTGTTTTTGGACTGCCGCGAACTGCTCGAGGTAAAGATTCTGTAATAGTCATTGTAGATAGGTTCAGTGGGATGATACACTTGTGCCCAGTACTAAGACTAACAATGCTTTGGCTATTGCTTCTTTTTTTTTGCAGGAGATTGTGCGGATACATGGCATGTCGAGAAGCGTAATCTCCAATAGAGACCCGAAGTTCTTAAGCCATTTTTGGAGAACCTTGTGGCGTTGGCTAGGGATCAAATTACTCTTCAATATCTCATGTCACCCTTAAACCGACGGTTAAACAGAGATGGTTAATCGTACTTTGGAATCACTGCTTTGAGTTGCAGTGGGCAAGAACTTGGCTGATTAGGACGTCTGCTTACCAGTGGTTGAGTTCGCCTATAACCGAACAATACATGGCACCACTAAACAGACTCCCTTCAAATGGTCTATGGATTCAATCCTGAGTTGTCTCTCAACTACGCCTGTATACCAGTACCTGCACAAGAGGATCTTGATGCCTCGGTTAGAGTACAATCCCTTCAATACATATACGATAAGGTCACTCGGCATATTGATCAAGCTGCTAAAAGAATGCAACAAAAGACTAAGGGTAGGACGGCTAAGCAATTCTAACCTGGAGACTTGGTATGGCTGCACCTTAGCAAGGAACAGTTTCCGGGTAAGAGGAAGAACAAATTATCCGCACGGGCTAAGGTACTATTCAGAATCTTCTAAAAGATCAATGATAACACCTATAGGTCAAAGCTGCTATAGAATTATGAGATTTCTGACACCTTTAATATTGCTAACCTTAATCCATATCACCCTGACGGAGAACTGATTGAAGACCATTCAGATTTAATTCTAAATCCAAATAAACCCGAAAGGAATTATAGGAATCGAGCTACTGGCCCTTTGACCTTTAGCCGAGCCTAAGGATTGGAAGGTTTGACGAGACGAATTCTTTTACTTTAGCTGAATCTTATAGAGACTGAGTGCTTCCTTACTAAGTCACTCTTTAATCCGTATCAAATGACTGCCAATCTTTTATAGATAGAATGCCGAGAAACAGATGATTCAGACAACACTTAATCTTCCTTCATGCCTAACCACTTACTTAGCATCACTCTTACCACCATGTTGAGAGAGAAACCTTAGACTACATAATCTATCCTTACTTGGACAAGCCAGTTGGCCGTACTGTTTTGTTTGCATCTTCTAACGACCTCACTAATACATCATCCTTATGTATATATGACTACGTATAGAATCTGTCTTACTAATTATTACTTCTGTGAATATTCGTTTTTACTTTTTTGTATTGTTGTACATTATTACTTTAGGGTAACAACCATTTTGTCATTTCTCTTTTGAGTAAGTTGTTCCTAAATTCTTAGGTATAAATACTCTTTATATTTGTAAGCCGCAAATAGACAGATTATCATTAATACACTTGAATATTTTTCCTTCTTAGTATAGATACTTTGTTGTTTTATGCTTGGCATCACTTTTATCTTTTCCCTTAAATAAGATTAGGTCGTGAGTAACTTCATTAGACCAATTTATGCGTCATATCGAATTGTGCCGTAAGTCATTGAAAGTTTCATTGGTGCATCATATCCTCTAGAGTTATTTGTAGGTTTTTGCTTAGCTCTCATTCATCACTGTTCTTTCGCATATTTTCCTTGTTACTCTTTTTGAGCTTTTTGCAAGTTTAGGCCCATCCAGCGACCGACCTTGTCAATTCTTGGTCACGATTTACACCACTACATGAGAAAGATTGATGTGGACGGATTGGTTCAATGATCCCTATTCCAAGCTTATCAAGCCAATTTTCCCTGAACCATCCCAAATCGGCTTATCCCAGTGTTAATATTGTAATTTTCAGCCCTCTACAATGTTTAGCTGATTAAGAAAGTCAAGAATTCAAAACAGATGAACAAGTATCGACTTCATTGCAAATTTAATTTCACTTTCAGCATTACACAAATATGTGTAAAGTTATAGTCAAACGTATTGAAATTTTTTTTATACCTAGTTATATTGGTTGCTTGTAAGTGGCAATTGGCTCTTATTTCCATTTATTATAATCTGCTCCATAATCCACTCCAATCTAATACTGTCTTAAACGTTTGTCTCATTTAAGAATGACTTGACTGAAGCCTAAGGTTAAAAAAGTATTGGGTATGAAGTGTTATAGGGAGTAAACCAAACTATGTGGAAGATAAAGATGATGGATATTTACATGTAATTGATATAAGTAGCTTCACAAAAAAGATGGTAAGATAGTTTACAATACTTATTTAACTATAAGTATTTTCCATTTATTATGCTATTATTTCATGTGCTCTAGTGAATGACACTGATATTGAAATCAATATCACATTAAAATATGCATCTTCTTCATTTGCTTTTAGTTCTCAACTTTTACATCACTTTGCCTCTTATTTACTGTCTTAACAACTTGAGATTTTCAAGAAAATGGCACAATGCTAGTAATTGAAATACAACTTATAAGCCTACTTGTAAATTTACATTTTAGTTATTTTCTTGTGTTGCTTTGTAATTATTTCATATATGGGTAGTAGTATCACCTTGATTGCTTTCTATATTTTAATTTCTTGTAATGACAAGAGTATTCTCATGTACATACATGTAACTGGAAATATGAGGAAAAAAATGTTTGAGTTGGTTTATGAATTAAGAATCATAGCCCGAAACTAGTTAACCCAACAACTATGAGGAACCGACATAGTAGTCGCTGGTTCTGGTTAGTTTAGGTTTCGTTAAGTGTGTAAGACTTCATACATAGTAGAAGACATATTAATAATAAGCCCTAAAAATTTGCAATTGAAACCCATGATGCAACTAAGGGTAAGTCTGAAGAATGATAGGACTTTAGAACTTATTTGATCTTGCATGGTTGAACAGATTTTAAAGTATTAAATATTAATGAACATGTTTCGGTTAAAACCTACTCTCAGAAAGTAGCATAAGAGTATACTTAACCTACTCTAAAAACCTTTACTTACGTGTACCATATATACTAAGGCCATGACATGAGCCCTCTTCTAAGGTGAAGAAAATCTTCTAAATTTTCAACATTAAAACTCAAAAGCAATTTTGGGTGAAGTGGAATACCATCTAGAACAAAAAAAAAAAAAAAAGAAAAAAAGAAAAAAAAGAAAAAAAAAAGAATAAATCACAAGAAAAGTTTGAATACAATCAAAATTATAAAATATCACTAAGTTCTAAAATGCAACACTCATACAACTTGAAAATGTTAGATAACAAAAAATCCTAACTAGACACGTATAACTATTTTTTCTTAACTTAATTAATATTTCACTTGTCTACGAGTCAAATCAGGTAATGAGTTGACTTCAAAAAATAATTACAATATTATATTAACATAAAAGAGTGACTTGATACGGTATTAAAAAATTTTTAGTTACATCAAAGAAAGATGCACAAGGAATCAAGTGCATTTTTTAGGTGCAAAATGAAATGTTAATTACTAGCTGTATATGAATCTAGTCATAGTCATGGCAGCATGTTTAAAATTAATTGATTATTCTTTTGGATGTCCAGGCATTTAAGGTTTCATCAACCATAACTTAGCATCATGCAAGAAGTTTGCATTTCAGATTCTTTGTGTTTCCATGATTTAAAATCGAGTTCCTTTTATATTTGTAAATGTATTCATAGGCGTTGTTACTCAGCTCAAGATTACATCTTGTATAAAACAGATTGTACAGTTATTTATTTATCTACATGACTAGATTAGTAATTAGTTAATTATACAATTCGATTTATTAACAATAGTATAAATACATATACAGGGCTAATAGATAATTAACGAGTCTTCATTATCATCTCACCACACTTTGCTCACTTACATTGTTCTTGATTCCTTCCACCATTACATTGTTATCTCCTTCTGTTCTTATGGGATCAGAGCAGACATTGAGGGCTTCTAAATTTTTTTGATCGATTTTTTATATCTAATTGTAGATATAGATCGATCTGTTTTGTTACTGAATCAATGACATAGGTGTAGTCGGTGAAGTATCGATCTTAGATCCTCTTTTCATTTCTGGATTAGACAATCTAAGTATGGTTCTTGGAAACATTGTCTTCAACGGTAGTAATAACATGACTCGTAGTCGATTGATTAGGCTAGTGTTAGGTGCTAAGCTAAAATTAGGCACAAAACCAGATGGAGATTCTAAAGATTACACTCAATGGGTTCGAAATGATTACCCAATTCGCTATTGGATTTTGAATTCCATGGTGAGTGAATTATCACAAAGCTTTGTCTATGCACATTCTTCATACAAGTTGTGGAATGAAATTATAGAACAGTATGGACAGGCAAATGGTCCTTTGATCTATCAACTAGAGTATGAGATTAGTAACATTAAACAAGGAAATTTGTCATTTACATCTTACTATAATTGGTTGAAGAAAGCATGAGATGAATTACAAATGTTAAATCCTATCCTAAATGTGATTGTGGGACTATCAATGCATGTGTTTGTGGCCTGAAAGATAAACTCTTGGATTTTGAATTTAAGTATAAATTCATACAATTTCTTATGGGGCTGTTTGACATGTATGAGACAGTAAGAAATCAAATTTTGTTTAGTGATCCTTTACCAACTATGAATAAAGCTTTCTATATCGTACAGCAAATAGAAAAACAAAGATAGGTAACAACAAATCTAGATAGTGGTGTTACTGCTTTTCAAGTGAATAAGACCCAATTTCCTGTGAGAAGTGGTAAAAAGGATTTAATGAAAGCATATTTGAAGTGCAGGCATTGTAAAGGTGTTGGTCATTTTATAGAAACATGTTTTGAGATCATAGGTTACCTAGAATGATACAAAGGAAAGCGTAATAAAGGGAAAGGAAGATCAACTGTTCATTGCACCACAGTGGAGGCAACACCTTTGGAATCAATGGTTGATACATCTGATTCTAACAATAGGTTTGTTGATTCTCAGTTGTTTTAGGGGCTATATCAAGAATTCTTGAAGTTTATGAAGGTTATAGGTGAAAAGGAGGTAAGAAACTTAGCAAAATTTGTAGGTACATTTGCTTCTACTATTTTTAATTCATAGAGAGGAATAAATATTAGTAAGGTTACTTGAATAATTGATACATAGGCTATTGACTACATGTCCCCATATGATCATCATCTTTTCAATAAACATACCCTAAACACACTTATCAGAGTAGTCTTGCTTGATAAATCATATAAACTTGTCACAACCATTGGTTTAGTTAAGCTTAGTCCTTCCTTAATACTTCATAATGTTTTTCTTGTCCTTAACTTCAAGTACAACTTACTTTCTATTTAGAAACTTTTGCAAGAATGTCAATTAATTACAACTTTTGATCACAATTCTCGCTTCTTTCAGGACCTGAGAAGTCTTAAGACTATAGCTACTGCATAGCTTCAACATGCTCTGTACATTTTGCACCCTATTGATATTGTAAACACTCTTATTGCTCATGTCATAGATGTATCGGGTTCTTCTTGTATTGTCCATCAAACTTCTAGTGTAGAAACATCTGTAAAAGATGATATTGTCTTGTTTCATGACCGATTGGGTCATTCTTCTTTTTCAAAGCTACAACATTTGCTTGACTTTAAAAACATAAACATGAAAGAACCTCTTTGTGAGACATGTCACCTTACCAAATTGCATAGATTACCCTTTCATTTTAGCAGCAATGCATTTAGCTTTTATTTTTCAATTATTACATACGGATGTGTGCGGACCCTATCATGTGGAATCCATTGGTGTTGGTAGATATTTTTTTACTATTGTAGATGATTTCACCCAATGCACTTAGACTTTCTTGCTTGCTTATAAATCCCAAGTGACCAAGATACTTCAACAATTCTCTGCTTACATCTTAAATCACTTCAAAGCTACACCTATTTTTATTTTTTTGACTTAATGGCCTCTCATTTGTTTTCTCTTTCGTTTTTTTTTTAATGGGGTGAATTGGCCAAGCCGACCTGTCAGTTCAATAGTAGGTCGGCCCGGCGGTTCCACTCAGGTGAACTACTTGGGCCCTTAAAGCCCAGCGGTTCACTAAGGTGATTTGGCTTGGCCATCATCGAGTCGGGTTGGTTCATGGTTTGAAATTGACCTTTGCCTAAGTCTAGTAGCAACCTTACCTAATCTTTTATAGAAGGAAAGGAAGAGACCAAGATGAGACAATGAGTATTGATTTGTACATGGATGAGAAATTGTAAATATGAGTTTACAAGGTCTAGGAGTGAGACAGACAATATCTAGCCGCTACCAGTTAAGGTCTACACCCCACTCTATAGCTCTAAGTTTTTTGATTTTATTTGTGAGCATGTATTAATGGGTTGCTCTTCAATTTACAAAGAATTTATGGGATTTTTAATAGATTCCTTCTATGTTTTTTCAAGATCTGTATTGTAATTTATCGCACAATTGATTTAATAGTTATTAGATCTGAACTATTAAGTTAAACGTGTTTTCAATTGTCTAGACTAAAATAGTGGATAAGACTGTAGAAGTTCCTAAATTTATTGTGTTTTCATTCTTTCTTTCTTTCTTTTTTTTTTTTTTTTAAATTGTAATGCTATAATGCTTTATGTTTGCATTTGCTACTTTCTATTCTTTAAAGCGATATGCACTTGCAATTAAGAAGATGGTTTTAGGAATAAGGTTATGATATTTAAACAAAAAAATTTTACAGATTCTTTGATGTTATGGGAACCTGTAGATTTTACAAATTCTAGGTATTAAAGGTTCAGATAATAGATTCCAGTTCTAATTTTTTTATCTGTACTGCTAGGATCACATTCCTACTCTTTGAATTTATAAAAGGGATGATTTTAGGATGAAGAATATCCAATCCTTACGGTGCCTGAACCGGTGGGGCATGCAGCGTAGCGTACCCTAGAGAATGGGCAAATTTAGTGAAGGAAAAAAAAAGTCACCAGGACATAGATTGTAGTATCATCGTACTGTTGCACCGCCTACTTTTTAAATATCAAAATGTTAGTTTAGTTCCTTAGTTCTCATTATCACTTTTATGTATCAACATGCTATCAAATTAAACTTGAGCAGTAGATTGAACCGAGATGTAAACATGCGATTACTTATATTATGGTTTAGTTTGCAAAAGATTCATATAATTCATGATTGATTTAAGGAGTTCGACTAAATTGAATCTGCTTCATACTTTTAAAAAAAAAAAAAAATTAGAATCTATAAAATCTTAACCGGCTTTTTCTTTTTATGAGCACCCATCAGTATCACTAGTGCTGCTGCTTTACTTGATATCTAGTGCCAACCCATCTTCTATTCCATTTATTTATGAGCATTCAAAAGCATTAAGGATGCATTCAGTCAGCTGCCTAGACGAAATTATGCATTTTGCTGTTGTACAAATTCGTGTTGTTTTTATCTTTAGTTTATTTATTTATCTTCTATATTTTTGACTAATTTTTATCATGGTTTGTAATGGCATTGAAATGAGCCTTGAAAAATGATTACATAATGAAATAGTTGTATTTGGACACGGTTCAAATTGATATGAGCCAAACCAAATTAATTGATGCAATTTACTTCAAAACCTTTACACTGCTAAAACTTAACCCTCAGAATAAAACCAAACTGAATCGAGGCATAAACCACTTTAATAACTTCTTAAGCAAAAAGATCCATCCGATCACTTTGTCCCGATGGTTTCCCTCTCATTTTTCCTTTCTTTCCTTTTCACTTTTAAGTGCATCATTAAATTGACAAAGCTTGTATCATGGAGGGTTTATAATTTTACCATCTACATTATCATTCTTCCACGGAGGGTTTTTACATTGTAAATTAATCGTCCCAAATATTGGATAATGAATTTAGAGTATATTTGTTTTTATTTTATTTTTTTAAAACTCGTTTCTATTTGCAAACGAAACAAAAAAAAGAACATATAGGATGGATTGGACAAAGTATTTTTGATGCACCGATAAGAGAAGGATTATAATTGATCTGACTCCTCTCCTATTGAGTTTTTGGTTTTTCACTACGAGTTAATAATGGTAATTTGTCCCGCAATAATCTTTTGCCACGGTTTTCATTGTTTGACAGGTTCTATTAAATTTGACGAATACCCAACCATACTTAGCGTGATTACTAATTAGTCATGAATACAATCAATTATGTGTTTGCAATGCGTATGCTCCAAGGATCGAATAATGAATTAGATGGTTACATCGACGGGCGCATAGATGGCTGGAAACGAATTTTCTTTTCTTTTTTCCTTTATGTAATGATAAGATTTTATGGTGATAAAATCGATTATATCTACATGTAAACTTACTTGTAAGAACTAAGGACCAAGAGGTTCTCCTGTATCTTAAGTCGGTTTGATGTTGCAACCTTCGCCAAATGAGATATAAAAAATGGTAAATAATGCGAATAATAAAACATAATCAATTTTTTCCCTCTCCATATCTTTTATTATACTCTTAGTATTGGTATTACAGATAAAACTGGCTTAATCACAAATCAAACCGAACCGAGATATTGGTTTTTCTAACTGTTTGGTTCGGTCATATTCATGGTTTGGTTTTGGAGAAATTAACATTATATATATTTTTTTTCGTTTTCTTTTCTTAGCTAAAATAAGCTCACTATCGACAGCCACAGTGTCGGATAGAAAAAAAATTAAAGAGGCTCCAACACTATCTCTTTATGGTTTATTTCGTTGTTTCGAGCATCTTCCTGACATGATATGACTAGACAGTAGACATACCGTGACTGATTATGGTGAGGCCATTTGTCAATTTAAGTAGAAAATGTAGAGGCAATATTCAAAGCTTACTAAGATAGATGCTCTTGAGGCTAACCTAGCTATAGAATCCTAATGGATTATCTTATTATTTCGGAAGATTCCCTTTACACTTCGTCTGGAAATGGAAATCGTGGAATGATAGAAATGGGAGGGATATAAGCTATGGGAATTATTTAGAACAACCAATTCTTTCACTGGAAGAGTTGCTTTACTATTGAAAAACCATATTCAATTGAATTATTTATTTTTCGATTTGGTTTTAGTTAAGATTTTTCTACGTTGCGTGTTGTAAAATTAAAAAACCATATTGTAGATGTATAATACGCATGAGCAAATTAATAAATAATATGTGATAACAGTTACCGAACCGGATTGAACTTTTTTCTTCTTTTTTTTTTTAAGATTTAGAAAATTGACAAACCAAACCGTATAATTAAGTTCGAGTTAAGAAAATAACCGAATGACTATATTTGGTTTGACTTGATAAAAGGGTAAATCATACTGAACTAAATCGTGATCATACCTATTTATGGTTTCAAATTGCTAATTTAAGGCTCAAATTAACATTCTTTAAATTTGGTTAAACTTTACAAGATTGTCACGAAAGTTAGTTGAAATAACTTCATGAAGTTCATTTCATGAGATATAAAGTATAGATGAATTAATCTTATTATAAATAAGTAGTGGTTCTACTTCTTATTTATTGGAAACTTGAAAAGTGAGTTTTAATATATAACAAAATATTAGAGATTGACTAATAAACTTATAAAATTAATTTTCATATATAAAAATATGCCTTTAGAAAATAGTAATATCATGAGCATATGTAATAGATAACATGTATTTCCAAGTATATTACATTAATTAATTGAAGATAAAAAGTAGATTATATCCGTAAATTAGGAAAATTTAAAATTTAGCATGACAACTATTTAATGTTTTGATATCATTTAGAATATCATATAAACAACCTCAAAGTAACTTATATCATAAAAAAGGGGATACCCAGACTAGTATTCTAGTACAAGACATTAATAAACATGTATCCTTTGAATATTATTATTATTATTATTTTTAATCTAGGGAATTTAGAAAGCAAGAAGATTTGTTTGTGCACATGTATAGTGTTTTAATTGAGGGATTTGATCCTTACTTATGCGCTTTAAGAAGGGAATTTAGCTAGATTTTCATCTTACCAATTAGGCAAGTATATCTTTTAAATAGATATAGTTCCAGCTTCCTGGAGGTAACGTGACACCTCAATTATTCCTAAGGAGTATGAATGCCATGGTGTTACTTAGTGTTTGACCTTCGAGCTTTTGGATCGACTACAAATTTCCAAGACTTCCTGTGGCATAGATGTTACGGGCTAAGTCCATAGGTAAGAGATTAAGGTTATGACTTAACTAATAGTAGTTTGGATGGGTAAGTAAGCTCTATCATGTATTCGATAAGTTTTTTGGGGCTAAAATGTGGACTAAGACAGACTGACTATGGGTCGAGGTAAGTTGACCTGTAGTTTTCAAAGGCCAGAATGGGTTTGGGAGCCTAAGGTCCAAAATTAGCCATCAACACTTGCCTAACGTCTGTCTCATTATCTAGGTACCAATAAGGAGGTTAGACATAAGGATGGGTTGCTAAGGTGTTTTCTGGGCTCATTATCACCATATTTCTAGTGTTAGATGGATTCTCGACATTCGCCACAGAGTAGCTTTCATGATGTGACTGTAGTGCTTTCCTATGGATTAGTATGTTGACTTAGGTGCCCAAATTAGTGGACTTATGGCATCTACTTCATGTTATAAGTTTTTGCCTTTGGTCGAGCCAAGGTTAATATAATCGATCAAGGACAACTCTTAAGTCAAGGTTTTCAACCAAGCTTTACCGGCCTTACATGTAGCAATAGTTTTAAGATCCTATGGTACATTCGCTTTGGGGCTTATGTAGTTTCCCTAAGATAATTCTTTTGAATTTCGATTTATTTTGGCGTACTTATTACATGGGACAAGTGGCATGTTACAGTTGGTCAAGTACTGTACCTGTTCTTTCATATTTGAGGGATTCTGACTGTTTGATTTGAAAGTGGGATGGATTCCTATCAAGACTTGCATTGACTTACTTATTCCCTCTTCAAGTGGTCATAATTCTCCATCTCATGTCGGTGTAACTACGTTGGACGCATATCCCTTTTTTGGTGTTGCGTAGGGGCTTGTAATGAGAGAGATGGGAAGTGTGACTCTTGGGGTGCATTGAGGATTTATGACATCATGTTGTCTAACTTCCAATATTGATGTGTGTCTTTTGTTTTGCATAAATGGCTTTAAAGTTATTAAACAAGAAGGAAATTTGAATAAGATTGCCATAAGAATAAGTAGTACAAGTTGGCATAATGTTGTAAATCCTATTAATCTTCAAGTTGGTGCAAGAGAGTCGAATGGCAGTGTTGCTAAGGAAAGAGCATCATCATCTTCTCCTTTAGTGAAGGTTGGGGGATGAAATGAGTCCTTGATCTTAAGGAGTTGAATGCTAGTAAAATGGCTTAGCTTGAAGAACTAAGTTCGACGTTCAGAGCGAAGCAGTAGGAGTTAGCAAAATGTCTTCATTTGAAGTGATTAGGTCTAATGGTCAAATTGAGGTGGTGGAGATTATAGAGAATCAGGATGACTAAGTGAAAGTTGCATCTTGAGGAGGTGCTTCCTCTTCTGTTGTTGTAGAGAAGCATGAGGAGGAAAGGAAAAGGAAGAGGAAGGAGCCAACGCCTTCATCTTCCTTGTTTAGTCTTATAGGGGCAAAGATTTATTTCTGTTAGGGATGTACATCATGGGATGTGGCTTTTAAAGATGTGCATCTTTAGATGTCGATTTGAATTCCATGGAGATGTTTATAGAAGGCATATTGGAGACATTCTTGATTTGTACACAATAAGTGACAAGTGCTTAGTGTATTCACTGCAAAGGGGTTTATTATCTCTTAGTTTTGATTTGTTCATTTTTGATAGGTAATTAGTGGTATTTATGTATTAGTTTAGAATTGGTAAGCTAGGTTACATCATATAAGTTGGTTGCAAAGAATGACATTGTGTGGATTTACAAATAGATTTGTTAGCTTATGAGGAATGTTGAAGCTGAAAGCAAGTACGTTGTTAAAGAGGTTAAGTCGATGCATAAGTAGATGAGGACTATTGAGGCTATTATAGACCATATGCTAAAGGACCTAGAGATGACTAATGGGAGAACAGGGAATCTATCTATGATCTATAAAGGGCCCAATAAGAGAAGGAAAGGGCATTAAAGGAGGTTGTTATAGCTAAGGTTGAAAGGGCCGATATTGGAGTTGAACTTTATGTTTTGATGTTTGCTATGAACAGAGTGGTGGAGGAAGAGGGCGCTTGTATAACTCACATTTAAGAGTTGGATGGGAAAATCTAAGCATAGATTGAGTTGATATGAGGGAGATGGAGGAATTCATGAGTTGAAGTAGGTAGAAGATCTTAGAGGAGTATTGGATTTGTCTTGAGTTTTAGGAAATCTAGCTGAGTATCAATGCAAAGAACATGGAATATCTAAAGGGGCTCATCTTGGAGTAAGAACCCAAATTTAATTTCATCTGGTTACTTAAGATGATAATGGGGGAAAGTCCTTCTTGCACTTTAATGCTTATGGCTACTGAAGCTAAGCTGAGAGAAGCTATGCTTGTGAATGTTGATGAAGCAAGGCCATCTAAGCCTGTTGCAAATCGTAACCAAGAACAAATAAGGTCGATCGTTGGATGGGTCCAAGTTTGCAGAAAGCTTGAAAAGGGTATATGGGGAAAGGTATGAAAAGGTGAAAGCGAAGAATGAAACAAGTAAGCAAAAACCTATGAATAGCTCCAAAGGATATGACGCACCAATGGAACTTCCGAGAACTCATGGCACAATTTGATATGATGTATGAATTGGTCCAATGAGATTACTCGCCATCTTACTTTGCTTAAGGGAAAGGATCAGAGTGATGCTGAGAGTAAATAAACAGTGTTTATGTAAGGAATAAAGTACTTAAAAGGTGTATCGAAGGTAATCCGATCTGTTATAGCTACGAGTATAAGTGTATTTATACCCGTAAGTTAGGGCAATTTGCCCAAAAGGGAAAAGACAATAAGGGTATTTACTAAAAAAGCAAAGTACATAATGCAAAAGGGTAAAAATGAATATACAAGGAAAACAATCATTGGTGCTACGGATTCTACATGTGATATTATACACGTAGCAATATTGCATTGGTAAGGTTGTTAGGAGATGCGGACAAAAAGTATGGATAGATGAGCTTGTTTGAGCAGGGATGGCTTAGTTAGTCTGGATTCTCTATCTTTCAACTTCTTGGTAAGGATGATGCTGAGTGATAGATTGGCTCGGCAATAGAGTATAATCGGCTCAGCACTAGAGTGTAATCATCAACTCAGCATACCACAGAATAATGGGCAATCATATAGTACGACATTCCTCGACAGGAAAGTACTTGGCCTCGGTAGGGGTTAGTTGGAACATTAGGATTCGTCGTGCCAGCTCCTCTAGTCCTTGGGCTTAGCTATGGGTTAAAGGTCTTGTAGCTTGATCCCTATCATTTCTTCCAAGTTGTTTTGGATATGGGATCAAATCCGAATGGTGTTCGGTCAGTTCTCCATCAGGGTGGTATGGACTGAGGTCGGCAATGTCAAAGGCGTCAGAAAACCCATAGTTTTCAGGCAGTTCTAACTTGTAGGTGTTGTCACTGATTTTCTAGAGGATTCTGAAAGGTCTTTCCATTCTTACAGATAATTTATTCTTCCTTTTGTTTGGGAATTGTTCCTTGCTAAGGTGTAGCCATACAAAGTCTTTCGGCTGAAATTGTTTGGCTGACCTACCTATGGTCTTTTCTTGCATTCTTTTGGCAGTTTGGTCGATGTGTTGAGTGACCTTGTCATAGATGGGCTGAAAAGATTGTGCTCTAGCCAAGGCATCAAGGTCCTCTTACACGGGTGTTGGTACAAGGGTATGGTTAAGGGGCAATTCGGGATTAAATCCATAGACCACCTTGAAGGGAGTCTGCTTAGTGGTGTCATGTACGGTTTGGTTATAGGCGAACTCGATTATTGGCAGGCAGATATCCCAATCAGCTAAGTTCTTGCCTATTGCAGCTCGGAGTAGTGACCCCAAAGTACGATTAACTACCTCTGTTTAGCTGTCGGTTTTGGGGTGACATGAGGTATTGAAAAGTAATTTAGTTCCTAACCGATGTTACGGGGTTTTCCAGAAATGGCTCAAGAACTTCGGGTCTTTGTCGGAGACTATACTCTTTGGTACGTCGTATATCTGCACAATCTCCTATAAGAAAAGAGAAGCAATGGTCGAAGTGTCGTTAGTTTTGGTGCAGGGTACGAAGTGTGCCATTTTATTGAACCAATCCATGATGACCATTACAGAATCTTTGCTTCGGGTAGTTCGCAGCAATCCGAGAACAAAGTCCATACTTAATTTAGTAAATGGCCTCGTTGAAACAGGTAGGGACATTGCTTCCCCTTGTTCGGCTCGGCACTTGGCCTTTTTGCACACAGCACAACTCTCGACAACTTGGTGCACACCTCTTCACATTCTCGGCCCAAAGAATCGGCCATTCAATAGTTCACAGGTCCTCCTCTCTCTAAATTGTCCTGAGAGTCCTCTGTTGTGGGCTTCCTTGATTAATAATTCCCATAGAAAACAAGTTGACATGCACAGTTTCCTCCCTCGGAACAAATAGTCGTCCTCACATAATACTCATCTACTGTCCTCCTATTTACGCATTGCGAAATTATTGGTCCAAAGTGTGGATCCTCGAAGTGTTGTTCTTTAATGCTCGCAAAACCAAACAGCTTGGTTTACAATTCTGATAAGAGCGCATGCCTCTTCAAAAGAGCATTTGCAATTACGTTGCTCTTTCCTTACTTGTATTTTATGACAAAATTGAACCCCTTAAGGAATTCAACCTATCTTGCTTGCCACTTTGACAACTTAGTTTGACTTTAGAGATATCTTAGCAATTTATGGTCAATATATATGACAAATTCTTTCGGCACTAAATAATGTTGCTATACATGCATTGCTTTAATCAATGCCAAAAGTTCCTTGTCATACATGGAGTAGTTCACTGTGGTCTTCGGAGCTTCTCATTGTGGAAGATAATTGGTTGGCCTTCTTGCATTAGGATAGCGCCTATTCTAACACCCGATACGTTGCATTCCAGCTCAAAAATTTTGTCTAAGTCAAGTGGTACTAACACCGGGTCAGAGTTTAATCTTTTTTTTACGTTGGCAAAACTCCTCTGCTCCCTTTCTCCCTATCGGAAGTCAGTGTTCTTCTTTGTTAGCTCAATGAGTGGTGCGGTGATGGTGCTGAAATTCTTGATAAACCTTCTATAAAACGAAGCCAGTCCGTTGAAGCTTCTTATGTCGGTATAAGTAGTAGGAGTCAGCCACTTGACAATTGCTTTGATCTTCTCATCATCAACTTGTAAGCCTCCTCCACTAACTACATTCCTCAAGAATACCACTTTCTCCTGGTAGGAGCAACATTTCTTCAAGTTGCTGAATAGCCTCTCGGCACGAAGGATATCTAAGACTGCTCTAAGATGTGTATAGTAACTCGGCATGTCGGCACTATAAACTAGGATGTTGTCAAAGTATACCATGACACACTTCTCAATGAGATGTCTTAGTACATGGTTCATAAGTCTTATGAAAGTGCTTGGGGTATTTGGTAAGCCGAAGGGCATGATCATTCACTCGTAAAGTCCATGTCGAGTCTTGAATACAGTCTTCCACTCATCTCGACCGCAGTCTTCCACTCGTCTCGTGACCTCATGCGAATTTGATGGTAGCTAGACTTGAGATCAATCTTACTGAAAATCTTGGCTTCACTCAGTTCACATAACATGTGTTTTAGGATCGGATACCTGTATTTGATCATAATTTTGTTCATGGCTTGGTTGTCAACATACATTTACTAGGTTGCATCCTTCTTAGGTACTAGAAGTGCAAGCATAGCACAAAGGCTAAGACTCTCTCTTACATAACCTCTCTCCAGCAACTCATTGACTTAACGTTGGAGTTTAGAAGCCAGCTCGAGATTCATATGATAAGCTGGCTTATTCGGCAGTGCAACGCCGGGTATTAAGTCTATGCAGTGCTTTATGCCTCGAGTTGAGGGCAACCTCTCAAGTAACTGTTTTGGGAACAGGTCGATATTGTCATCTAGCAACTCTTGGATTTCCTAGAGGAAGCTCACCTCGATCCTTCATTTCCAATAGTCGCTTGACTAACAATAGGGTCGGCTCATCAGCATTGATGGCCTCTCGAAGTTCGGCTTTACTCATCACCAAAGCTTTCTTTGATCCACAAGTGAGTTTCATTTATAGCTTGTGAACTTCTCTTGGTGGCATTGGATTCAACGTGATCTTTCGATCATCCTTGTCAAATATATACGTATTCCTGTAGCCATCATGTATAACTCTCCTATCAAACAACCACGGCCTACTCGACAATACATGGGAAGCACACATAGGCAATACATTACAGACGATTTGGTTAGAGTAATTTCCTATAGTGATCGACAGTAGTATTTGTTAAGTCACATGTAATGCTCCTTTCTCACTCAACCAGTGCAACTTGTACAGCCTGGGATGTGCAACAGTTGGCAGCTTCAGTTTGGAAACAAGATTGGCCGATGCCACATTGGTGCAACTTTTACCATCTACAATGAGAGCATACATCTGATCATTCACCTTGCAAGTGGTATGAAACAAATTCTCCCTCTGCTCCTCCTCCCATGAGGGTTTTATGCTCATTGTGCGTCGGATAACCATGAGTAACCGGTCTAAGTCCTCGGGAAACATGTCTTCCTTAACTAGTTCTTTCTTGGCAGAAACCTCCTACTCTTCGAGTTCCTCATCCGTACTCTCTACTTCTAACTTTGAGTTATCTCCCTTAATGACCATCGTCCTTTAGTTCGAGCACTAAGTAGCCATATGTCCAAACCCCTAGCACTTGAAGCACTTGATTTGGCTCATCTTCCTGCCAGACCATTGCCCCTTCTCATAAGTTCGGGTTGACACTTCACCATCAGGTCGGCCTTTCTGCTTGGCTCTGACATCAACTCTTCTGCTCGGCTTGATATTAGATTGAGCGCAATGACTTGCCTGTCCTGGTCGGCTAGTCAGCATTCTGGTCGTTACTCGACTCCTTCTTTGCCTCTCTACTTACTAAGCAATCCTAACGGCTTCATCCATTGTGTCAAATCGTTGGAGCTCCATAATCTTTCGGATGTCTCCTCTCAATCCAATAATAAATCTTGAGACTGTTTGGGTTGGTGGTTCCTCCACTTTGTATCGTATCATAAGAATTTGGAATTTTTAAACATTCTTATTAATAGTTTGGCCTCCTTGCTTCAGCTCCTGAAGCAAAGTGAAAGTATCTTGGAGATATATTTTCCGTACAAATCTGTTTCTAAGCAACTCTTCATTTTGGGCCAGGTGTTAATCTCTCGATACCCCTCTCTTCTTCTCATGGCTTGAAAATTCTTCCATTGCATGGCAGTATATTCGGAGAATTCAACAGCAGCAGTCCTTACTTTCTCATAATCTTCATATTGATAGTAATCAAACACATGCTCCACCTTCTCTTCCCAATCTAGATACTTGTCAGCATTCTTAGATCCATTAAAACTTGGAATCTGAAGCTTCACATGGTTGGATGCTCTGGGGACTTGTACACACTCCTCTTCAAAATACTCCTTTTCCTCCTCATTAAGCTCTCTCAGGTCTATCCTTTGCTTTACTCGTCCGCCAACTCCTCCACCTCGAATTAGTTGAGCTGGGTTCTGATCTCTAACATGTTGAGCAGCTTATGGAGTGTTTTGCACGGCCTCAGTGGGTTAGTAAGACAGGGCATGAATAGCTCGGGTCAGATCTACCAAGAGGTTAGCTACCTCATCAAGTCTTTCGTTAGTGCTTCTGAGAGTTCCCTAAGATTGTTGTCCATAGTGGACAACTCTACTGTCATCACCAACAATAAAATTCATACTTGAGTTTGTCATTTTTCCTCACAGATTCAAAATTCAAACAAATACTTCAGAAAGTGAACAACTAATAACACAGCAGTCAAATGAACATAGTAACTTATCTTGCCTCTCATACGCAAAACAGAGTATAACAAAATTCAAGAAGAACTAACTACAGCTTATACAAAACCTTCGCTTTGGTACCAAGATATTACAAATTGTAACCAAGAACAAACAAGGTTGGTTGCTGGATGGGTCGAAGCTTGTAGAAAGCTTAAAAAGGGTTAATGGGGAAAGGTACGAAAAAGTGAAAGCAAAGAATGAAACAAGTAAGCAAAAACCTATGAACAGCTCCAGAGGATATGGCACACTAATGGAACTTTCGAGAACTCACGGCATAATTCGATATGACATACGAATTGGTTCAATGAGGTTACTCGCTACCTAACCTTGCTTAAGGGAAAAGATAAGAGTGATGCCAAGAGTAAACAAATAGTGTTTATGTAAGAAAGAAAGTACTCAAAAGGTGTATTGAAGGTAATCTGATCTGTTATAGCTACAAGTATAAGGCTATTTATACCCGTAAGTTAGGGTAACTTGCCCAAAAGAGAAAAGACAATAAGGCATTTCTTAAAAAACCAAAGTACATGATATAAAATGGTAAAAATGAATATACAAGGAAAACAATTATTGGTATTATAGATTTTATATATGATACTGTACACATTGTGATGCTGCATTGGTGAGGTTGTTTGGAGATGCAAACAAAAAGTACGGACAAAAAGTATGGACAGATGGGCTTGTTCGAGAAGGGATGGCTTAGTTAGTCTAAATTCTCTATCTTTCGGCTTCTCGGCAAGGATGATGCTGAGTAATAGGTCAGCTCGACACTAGAGCATAATCATCAACTTGGCATACCATAGAATAATGGGCGGTCATACAGTATGTCATTAAAGGTGACTCGGTAAGGAAGTATTCAGCTTCGGCAGGGGTTGGTTAGAACATAAGGATTCGTTGTGCCAACCTTTTTAGTCTTTGGGCTCGGCTACTGGTCAGAGGTCCCGTAGCTTAATCCCCATCAAAGCCCACATAAGAAAGTGCTCAGCCTCTTCCTCTCGAAGTCTTTTTGAGGTATCCTTTTTCATCTCGTGGTCTACCTTCAATTGTGGAGTTATTGATGGAGTAATATTTTTGTGATTATAGGTCTTCCAAGCATGGCTCCTGGGTATTAGGTCCTCCCCTACTCAGTAGTTTTATTTTTTAATATATACTTTTATTTTGTAAATACTAGCTGGTGGTGACCTATGAATGTAAGCGCTCTTGGACATTCTGTTATGAAATTCTTCCTTCTTCAAGTTGTGTTGTAGTTTTCTAGTAAGCTATATAAAGGCATATATTGTTAGGATGTTTAACCCTTATGATGGCTTTAAGTAGATGTGAATAAGGTTAATACAGTGTCGTACTTAGTAGTGTCTACTCATTTGGAGTTGGCTTGAGCATGTTTGATGACGTATGGCAACCAAGGATCCTCCTTCCTTGTGTAAAGTGTCCACTTTTTATGAGATGGCCTTAATAAGTAGAGCAATCCAATTTTTTCAATATGGTAGCCAACATATTCTTCATCAAACATATAGTTAGGTAAAAGATACTAATCCCCAAGCTTATAAAAGGTAGGGGCTCTTAGTATACCTATGGTAAATGTTAGGGTTGGCCTATTGATATAAGGCAAGCGTACATATTAAATTCTAATATAATGGATGTAAGTTCGACTCAATTCTTTAGTGACTACGAGTACTAATACTTTGGAAAATTGTGATGAATATGACTAAGTTAAAAAGAACTAAAATTAATTAACTAAACTAATTATGAGACTTAATGAAACAATTGAAAAGCAATTGATTTAAGAACTACTTTAAGAAAGTGAATAATGTATCTATGACTTTTATAAGAATTAAGCCCTTGGAGTAATCACTCCTAGCCAAGCTAGAAGACTCTAAGGACTCATGCGGAGAATACTAGCTCGAAACCAAAGTCAAGACGGGGATCCCCATGCCAAACTAATTTCATGTAGACTTGACCATCAGATCCTTACACATGTTAGACATGCTCTTACCTAGTAGCGAAGTCTTATTCTAGAAGATAGCCCAGGACTAGCAAAGCTAAGCTCCCCAATCGACTACAAGTGTCTGATTCTAATTTAATTGACTTCTTTACCGGATTGATTGGCTCCTGACTTGATCTAAATTAGGTTGGCCTCTGACTGCAAATGTTATTTTGCTTTCACCTACCTTGTATTATATTTCTCCCATCCAACCATTAAGCGACACGTGTCTTCTGACACAATATTCCAGAATGATTATTTCTTTTCCATACTGAATATTCTTTGTCTCTTTTGCCCCTTTTAATATGTAACCTAATTGTAGAATACCTTTTAGTCTTTTCATATATGTAAAGTAACCTTAGTAGATGGGTATATAAACCTCTACTTTCTTGTATGCAGACAATTAACTAATCAATATAGAATTACGAGCAACCTTAGTATTCTTATTATCATTCAACTCTTATCTATTACCTTTAGTAAGAAGTAGTGGTAAGTGACTCTTCAGTTCAGACCAGAATGTCACATCCAGTGGATTAAAGGCCGAGTAAGATCGAGTGGTGCGTCATATCCATTCGGTAGCTACTTGGATTTTGCTAACCTTTTCCCTATTTGTTTTTTGTTTGCTTTGTTGTGGCACTTCTCCGTGTGTCAAACCCCAGAGGCACATCAACTTTGCTGGTATTAAAGCACGGTTCCACGAGGAAGTGTGTGAAGTTGCAGTGAGGTTTTAGTTCACTTTGCTATTGGTGGTTGCTGTGTTCCCTCCATAGCTACTGTAGTGTATTTGAGTGTAAGTAAGTGTAGTTTCATTATTACTCTGCTCTTACTTGGTTTTTCATTACGAAAACAGGGCAAGTTCGTTTTTGTTTTGTTTGAGTGATTATCAGGTATTAAAGTTGTTAACGAGTTGTTAATCCATTTGAGAAGTACTATACCATGTCAGATTTAAGTGTTTAGGGTGTTATTGGTGATCAGCGTAATGGTGCTTAACGTGGTTGTAGTCATAATGGTAGTAACACTTCAGGGTCAGTTGATGACAAACTTGATAGACTGACCAACCTTGTTGCGAGCCTAGTCGTAGCAATGTAAGTTAATAGATAACAACCTCATAGTATTAAGTACCATAACCCACAAGAAAATGCCCCTGAGAGATACCATGGCCAAGGTAATCGAATCAATTGCCCAGTTTGACCGCAACGAGCTAGAGGAGTAGCAGATTGAGCTACTAGATGAAGATTAGAGTTGGAGGAGATTAAGGAAGATGATGAGGAGTTGGATGTTGAAGAGTTTAGGGAGGAAGAAGAGAAAGCTGACTATTACCAAACGTAGAGACGAGGACACCAAGTCCCTTAAGCGTTAGACAGTATCAAGGTTCAAATTTTTCTCTTTAGTGGAAGTGGAGATATAGATGAATACTTAGAGTAGGAAGAGAAAGTCGAGAAGGTGTTTAAATGTTATAGGTATACAGATGTTGTCAAGGTTCGACTTGTTGTATTAGAGTTTACTGGGTATGCTACTATGTGGTGGAAGAATTTGAATGTAATTAAAACAAGAGATGGAAGACTAGGTGTTAAAACCTAGGATGAGATGAAAAGATTATTGAGAGGTAGATTTGTACTTGAGACCTACCTACAAGATATGTTTGCAAAGTTGTAGAAGCTTCACTAAGGAAGCTGATTTGTTGATGATTATGTTAGAGAGTTTTAGATGCTAATGATTCGAGCTGACATGGAGGAACTAGAGGCTCATATAGTATCGATGTTCATTCTAGGCTTAAGTACGAGATTCGCTACATCATGGAAGTATAGAGGTTTTATACCTTGGAAGAGGTGATAAAGATAGCATAGAGGATTGAAAAATAGAAGAGAAGTGCTCCGAACTAATTTAAGCCAACATTCCCTCGACTCCTAGCTCTGCCTCGACTTGTTCAAGCCAAACTGAGGAGGCCATATAGGGTTGAGAATAGGAATGACTGATCTGATGATAGTTGAGCAAGCCAGTAGGGCTAAGCTGGTTAGACAGGTCGACCTGAGATTAGGCCAACCTCGAGGATATATGAGAAAGGGTAGACCTCCAAACGGAAGACTAACGAGGTGAAGTGCTTTAAATGCTTGGGCTTTGGACATATTGCTGCTGGGTATTCGAAACAACGCATCATGGTGCTCCGAGGAGATATAGTGGATAGTACTGACGAGAGCGAGCTTGAGAAAGAAGAAGAGGTTGGAAAACTCGAAGTCGAAGAGGAAGAGGAGACCTGTGTTTATGCTGACTAAGGAGAAGTGATGACCCTAGTCTTGAGATGAGTTGATGGGAATCAAGAAGTTGAACCTTTGACACATAGCCGAGCCTAAAGACTAGAGGGGCTCGCACAACAAATCCTTTTGTTTCAACCAACCCCTGCCGAGGCCGGAGTTGATTACTTCCTTGTTGAGTCACCTTTCATGCCGTATCGTATGACCGCCCATTTTTCTGTAGTATACTAAGTTGATGATTACTTTCTAGCACCGAGTTGATTGATTACTTTACATCTTCCTTGCCGAGAAGCCAAGAGAGAGAGTTCTAAATGACTAAGCCATCTCTACTAATACAAGCCCATTTGTCCGTACTTTTTTATCCGCATCTTCTAATGACCTCGCCAATGTAGCATCACCATGTGTACAGTATCATGTGTAGAATCTGTTGCACCAATAATTGTTTTTTTTTTTTTTTGCATATTTATTTTTACCCTTTTGTATCTTGTACATTACTTCCTCAGGAAATGCCCTTTTTGTCTTTTCCTTTTTTAGGTAAGTTGCCCTAACTTATGAGTATAAATACCCTTGTACTTGTAACGAAGATCAGAATAATAATTCTTAATACAATATTTGAATACTTTTTCTTTCTTACGTAAACACTATTTGTTTATTCTCAGCATTACTCTTATCCTTTTCTTTAAGTAAGGTTAGGTGGCGAGTAACCTCACCGAACTAATTTGTGTGTCATATCGAATTGTGTTGTGAGTTTTCGAAAGTTTCATTAGTGCGTCATATCTTCTAGAGCTGTTCGTAGGTTTTGCTCACTGTTTCATTCTTCATTTTTACCCTTTTGCACTTTTCCTTGTTAATCCTTTTTTGAGCTTTCTACAAGCTTGGACCCATCCAACGACCAGTCTTGTCTGTTCTTGGTCACAGTTCATAACATCTTGGTATCAGAGCTGAGGTTTTGTGTGAACTATTGTTGGTTCTTCTTGAAGTTTTGTTACACTCTGTTTTGCATATGTAAAACAGAACACGTTACTGTATTCAATTGATTGCTATGTTGTTAACTATTAATTTCCTAAAGTGTTTGTTTGAGTTTGAATCTATGAGGAAAAATGACAAACTCAAGTATGAATGTTGGTATTGGTGATGATAATGGAGTTGTCTACCATGGACGTCAATATCAAGGAACTCCTAAAAGCACTGACGAGAGGCTTGATGAGGTAGCTAACCTCTTAGTAGATCTGACCTGAGCTGTTTATATACTGTCTTACTGACCCACTGAGGCCGTGTAAAACACTCCACAAGATGTTCAACCTGTTAGAGGCTAGAACCTAGCTCAACCGGTTCGAGGTGGAGGAGTTGGCAGACGAAGAAAGCGAAGGATAGACCTAAGAGAGCTTGATGAAGAGGAAAAGGAGTATTTTGAAGAGGAGCTTGTACGAATCCCCAAAGCATTCGACCATGTAAAGCTTCGAATTCCGAGTTTCAATGGATTTGGGAATGTTGATGAGTATCTGAATTGGGAATAGAAGGTGAAGCGTGTGTTTGATTACTATCAATATGAAGATTATGAGAAAGTAAGAACTACTGTGGTTGCATTCTTCAAATATGCTGCCATATGGTAGAAGAATTTTCAGGCTAGGACAAGACGAGAGGGGTATCGAGAGGTTAACACTTAGCCTGAGACGAAGAGAGTGCTTAGTAACAAATTCATACCAGAAATATACCTTCAAGATACTTTCACTCGGCTTCAAAAGTTGAGATAGGGAGGCTGAACTATTGATGAGTATATTCAAGAATTTCAAATGCTTATATGTGTTGCGAGGTGGAGGAACCACCAGCTCAAATAGTCTCAAGGTTTGTTACCGGGTTGAGAGGAGATATTCGAGATATTGTGGAGCTCCAATGATTTGACACTATGGATGAGGCTGTTAGGATTGCCCAGTGAGTAGACAGGCAAAGAAGGAGCCGAGTACCGGTGAGGATGTCGATTAGCCGACTAGTATAGGCAAGTCATCAAGCTCAGTCGAGTACAGAGCTGAGTAGAAAGGTTGATGTAAGAACCAAGTAGAAAAACTGACTCGATGGTGAAGTGCCAACTTGAACTTATGAGAAGAGGCAAGGGTCTGGCAGGAAGACCAACCAGATCAAGTGCCAAGGGTTCAGACACATGGCTGTTCAGTGCCCGAACTAACGGACGATGGTAATTAAGGGAGACATCCCAAAGCTCAAAGTAAAGAGTACGGATGAGGAACCCGAGAAGGAGGAGGTTCCTATCGAGAAAGAGCTAATTAAGGAGGACATTTTTGCTAAGGACTTGGACTAGTTACTCATGGTTATCCGACGCACTATGAGCATGAAACCCTCATGAGAGGAGGAGCAGAGAGAGAATCTGTTTCATATAACCTGCAAGATGAATGATCAGGTATGTGCCCTCATCATAGATAGTGGAAGTTGTACTAATGTGGCATCAACCGATCTTATTTCAAAACTAAAATTGTTGACTGTTCCGCACTCGAAGTCATATAAGTGGCATTGGTTAAGTGAGAAGGGAGCATTACATGTTACTTGGTAAATATTACTGCCGATCACTATTAGGAACTATGACTAGATTCTTTGTGACGTCCTACCCGTGTGTGCTTCTTACGTATTGCTAAGTAGGCCTTAGTTGTTTAATAGGAGGGTCATCCATGACGGCTACAGGAACACATATATGTTAAAGAAGGATGACCAAGAGATTATACTAAACCCGATGCTGTTGAGAGAAGTCAATAAGTTGCAAACGAAACTTGCTCATAGATCGAAGAAAGTTTTAGTGACGTATAGAGTTGAGTTCCGAAAGGCTATCAATGCTAATGAGCCGACCTTCTTGTTGGTCAGGCAACTTTTGGAAATGAGAGAGCGGGGTGAGTTACCCTAAGAGATCAAGGAGTTGTTAGATGAATATGCTGACTTGTTTCCAGAATAGTTATCTAAGGAGTTGCCCCTAACTCGAGGCATAGAGCATTGCATTGACTTAGTACCCAGTGCTGTACTTTTGAATAAGCTAGCTTATTAGATGAGTCCTAAGCAGGCTTCTGAACTTCAACGTCAAGTCAATGAGTTGCTAGAGAGAGGTTATATAAGAGAGAACCTCAACCCTTGTGCTGTGCCTGCACTTTTAGTGTTGAAGAAGGATGGAACCTAGTGAATGTGTGTCGATGGCCGAGCTGTGAACAAGATTATGATCAAATACAGGTATTCGATCCTGAGGCTAGAAGACATGTTGGATGAACTTAGTAGAGCTAAGGTTTTCACCAAGATTGATCTTAATTTTGATTACCATTAAATCAGATGAGGCTAGGAGACAGATAGAAGATGGCGTTCAAGACTCGACATGGACTTTACAAATGGATGGTCATGCCCTTCAACTTGTCGAATGCCCCGAGCACTTTCATGAGACTTATAAACCATACGCTGAGACATCTCATAGGGAAGTGTATCATGGTGTACTTTAATGACATCTTGGTCTATAGTGCCGATATATCGAGTCACTGTGAACATCTTAGAGTAGTCCTGGATATCCTTCGTGCTGAGAGATTATTCAGCAATTTAAAGAAATGTTGCTTTTGCTAGGAGGAAGTGGTATTCTTGGGCTATGTAGTCAATGGAGAAGGTTTGTGAGTTGATGATGAAAAGATCTGAGCAATTGTCGAGTAGCTGACTCCTATTACTTATGCCGACATAAGAAGTTTCCACGGATTGGCTTTGTTTTGCAAAAGGTTCATCAAGAATTTCAACACCATTATTGCATTATTTATCGAGCTAACAAAGAAGAACATCGACTTTCGATGGGGAGAAAGGGAGGAGAGAAGTTTTGCTAAGATAAAAGAAAGGTTGATCTTTGCCTTGGTATTAGTACTATCTGACTTCGACAAAATTTTTGAGCTGAAATGCAAAGCATCGGGTATTAGAATAGGCATTATCTTGATGCAGGAAGGCTGGCTAATTGCCTTCTACAATGAAAAGCTCTAAGGACCCCAGTTGAACTACTTCGTAATGACAAGGAACTTTTGGCACTGATCCGAGTAATGCAAGTATGGCAACATTATTTATTACCAAGAGAATTTGTCATATATACTAACCATAAATTGCTGAGGTACCTTTGAAGTCAGACCAAGTTGTCGAAGCGGTAGGTGAGGTGGGTTGAATTCCTTGAAGGATTCAATCTTGTAATTAAATACAAGCAGGGAAAGAGCAACGTAGTTGCCAATACTCTTTTGAGGAGACATGCGTTTTTATTAGAACTGTAGACCAGGTTGTTTGGGTTTACAAGTATTAAAGAATAGTACTCCAAGGATCCGTACTGTTGACCTATAATTTCGCGATGCGTCGATGGGAGGACAGTGGATGAGTATCATGTGGAAGATGGCTACTTGTTCCGAGGCGGAAAATTATGTGTGTCAACTTGTTCATTAAGGGAGCTATTAGTCAAGGAAACCTATAGTAGAGGTCTCTTTGGACATTTTGGGGAAAGGAGGACCTGTGAATTGATAAATAGCAGATTCTTTTGGCCAAGAATGAGGAAAGATGTGCATCGAGTTATCGAAAGCTATGTCATGTGCAAAAAGGCCAAGTGCCAAGTCGAGCAAGGAAAAAAAAATGCCTTTACCTGTTTTGACGAGGTTGTGGACTGAATTGAACATGGGCTTTGTTCTCGGATTGTTGTGAACTACTCAAGGTAAAGATTTTGTAACGATCGTCATGGATAGGTTTAGTAAGATAGCACACTTCGTGCCCTACACCAAGACTAACGACACTTCGGCTATTGCCTTACTTTTCTTGTAGGAGATTGTGTGGATACACGGCGTGCCGAGAAGTGTAGTCTTTGACAAAGACCTAAAGTTCTTGAGCCATTTTTGGAGAACCCTCTGGCTTCGGCTGGGAACTAAATTCTCTTCAGTACCTTATGTTACCCCAAACTGACGGCTAAACGGAGGTGGTTAATCATACTTTGGGTTCACTGCTCCAAGTTGCAGTAGGCAAGAACTTGGTTGATTGGGACGTCTGCTTGCTAGTGCTCGAGTTTACCTATAATCGGATAGTACATGACACCATTAAGTAGACTCCCTTCGAGGTGGTCTATGTATTTAATCCCGAGTTACCCTTCGATCATGCCCTTATACCAATATTCGCGCAAGAGGACTCTGACGCAACAACCAGAGCACAATCTCTTTAGCACATTTATGATAAGGTCACTTGACACACCGACTAAGCTGCTAGAAGAATGCAAGAAAAGACCAAGGGTAAGTCGACCAAACAATTTCAGTCGAGAGACTTGGTGTGGTTGCACCTCAGTAAGGAATTGTTCTTGAACAAGAGCAAGAATTAATTATCTGCAAGAGTGGAAGAACCTTTCAGAATCCTCCAGAAAATCAATGACAATGCCTATAGGTTGGAATTGCCCAAGGATTATTGGGTTTTTTACGCTTTCAACATTGCTGACCTCAGTCCATATCACCCTGATGAAGAATTGAGTGAACACCATTCAGATTTGATCCCAAATCCAAAACAACTCAAAGGGAATGATGGGAATCGGGTAATTGGACCTTTAACCTATAGCCGAGCCCAAGGACTAGAGGGGTTCGCATGACGAATACTTTTGTTCCAACCAACCTTTGCTGAGGCCGAGTACTTCCTTGTCTAGTCACCTTTCATGTTGTACCGTATGACTGCTCATTTTTCTTTAGTTTACCGAGTTGATGATTACTCTTTAGCGCCGAGCTGACCAATTACGCTGCATCTTCTTTGCCGAGAAGCTGAGAGAGAGAGTCTGGACTAACTAAGCCATCCCTGCTTAGACAAGCCCATCTGTCCGTATTTTTTTGTTTGCATCTTCTAATGACCTCACTAATGTGGCATCGCCACGTGTACAATATTATATACAGAATCTGTTGCACCAATGATTGTTTTTCTTATATATTCATTTTTACTCTTTTGTATCTTGTACATTACTTTTTTAGGAAATTCCCTTTTTGTCTTTCCCTTTTTTAGGCAAGTTACCCTAACTTATGGGTATAAATATTTTTGTACTTATAACAAAGATCAGAATAATAATTCTTAATACACTCTTTAAGTACCTTTTTTCCCTTGCATAAACATTATTTGTTTACTCTCAGTATTACTTTTATCCTTTCCCTTAAGCAAGGTTAGGTGACAAGTAATCTCATCGAACCAATTCGTGTGTCATATCAAATTGTACCGTAAGTCCTTGGAAGTTTCATTGGTGTGTCATATCCTCTAGAGCTGTTTGTAGGTTTTGCTTACTATTTCATTCTTCATTTTTACCCTTTCGCACTTTTCCCCATTAATCTTTTTTGAGTTTTCTGCAAACTTGGACCCATCCAGCGATTGACCTTATTTGTTCTTAGTCACAGTTTACAAGATGTGTATTGAGTTCCTTGCCAAACTTTGAGGAGGACCAAAGTGAGAATCTGTTCCATACTAGGTGTATCGTTAAAGGCCAATTATGCACGATCATTGTGGATAGAAGAAGTTGTACTAATGTCGTCATATAGTTTTTTGTGCAAAGGTTAGGTCTATTGACTTCAAAGCATTCCTGACCTTATAAGCTGCATTAGCTTTATGAAAAGGGTGCTTTGTGCGTAACTGAACAAGTGATTGTACTGTTCAGTATTGAGAGTGTATGTAATACCTCGGGTTTTTCCAGCTAGTTCAATAACTCTAGGATCCAAGTCCTTAAATTTAGGGTGTCGGGCTATAATATCTGTTTTATTTTAAACTTCATAATAAAGTTAGAAAAGTTAGATGAAGTAATTCAAATAAAGTCAATTTCTTAAAATAAGTTATATAAAAATATTAATTTGAGAAAAACTCCAATTTATCGTTAAAAGCTAATAATTATCGAACACAAGAAATTTGAGATTTTAGATATAGCGAGATATTAGAGATAAGTTAATTAACTTACAAAAATAATAAATGAAGTTGAATTATATGTAATGTACATGTATTAACATAGAATATGCATTATTTGTATTAAATATACATATATAATAAGAAATTATTATTAAAATAAGGTAAATTACTATAAAAAAATTGGAAAATTAATAAAAAAATGAAAGGATGAGTCATCCCATGATGTGGCAGCCAAGGATTAAATTGGATTGATTAGTCAAAAGGCAAATAATAAGAAAATGACACCTTATGCTTTGGAAAAATAAGAAAATGATATGTGTAAGTTACATGTCCAATTTTTACAAATTCATATCCAATTAGAAAATATAAATAGGCTTTGTACACTTCAAAAACAATATTTTGGAAATATGAAAAAAAAAAAAGAAAATCACACAAAATTTTTTTGAAACAAATTAGAAAAAAAATAAGAAAATTAGATAAAAAACAAGGTACGAAATCTGATCAGGCCAATTCTATAGGCTATTGGTGTCCAGTTGTGGTGGCCTTTTACAGTTAAGGAAAGCACCACCAGAGGGGGTGTTCCGATAGGGTTGGGTGGTCGGAGACGACTGGTTTAGGTAAACCAAATTTCCAATCGAAACTTTGTAATTTTTATAAAAATAGCAAATGATATTATTTAATTATGAAACTTGGTTTTCTAGAGTTATTTTATGTGTAGATTAATGTAGTAATTTTATTTTAGTGAAATAATTATTGGAAATATAAGATCCTTAAGAAATGGCTTTGTTTGGACGAAAATTGAATTAAGTTTTAGAAATAGTAAATAATGTTCTTTCAACTCGAAAATTTGTACGTGATATACTTAATATATGTATTTAATTGTAGTAACAAGAATTTTGGAAAAATAATCATGTTTACTATTTATTGTGATTATTTTGGATAAAATTGGCAATTTCGCTGTTTTATGGAATTAATCGGTTTTTAACAAAATCAAAGAATGAGCCTTATGTATTATGATTCTTGAAAGTTCATAATAATGTTTGGGACATTTGAATTTTATCTTGTGATTAAATTCACTTATTTGCTTAATTTTCACTAATTGTGAGTTAAAATCGCCATTTTCATGAAAATACATATAGCTAGTTTAGTATAATTCATGATCGATAATTAAACTACATATTTTTGTGAGGCTATAAGATTTTTCATGGAATTAATTGGGCTTGTATACTATTTATTATGTATTTCATAATATAAACCTATATATTAGTTTAATATATGATACACTAATTAGCACTATTGTGATACTCGTTAACCTAAGTTAAGGATTTCCATTTTTGAATACATAATGAATTCTGACTAGCTCGGGAAATGAATAATTTTAGGATTTTTAATTTAGATTTAGGGTTTACTTAAGTTAATTACAAAGTTATATTAATGTATGGTCGAATTGGTAATGAAATGATATTTTTAGGTTTTTGAAAATATTGATCAATGTTGTTTTTTAATATATGTTAAGTGTACTCAAAATAATGATCGTGACGATATAAAGTTTACTGAAATTAGATAATAAATGAGTAAGATATGGTCAAACGAAGTTTAAAAATGCAGGAATGAAAACTTATAACAGTTTGTATTCGACTTATACTTGATTTGGAGACTATGTTATACTTTCATAGGTTTGGTAAGTAAGGAAGGACTACGTCACGAAGTATAAGATGTTGCGATATTGTTAAGCCTAGGTAAGTGGATTTAACCCATGCTTGGAGTAGATATATTGCTACTTATAACACTGTGTGCTATTTGGTATTGTGTTGATTGAATATGGGTATATCTTGGGTTAATGGATATGTTATTATAGTAGATGCTGATGTGTTGATTTTAAATGATAGTAATTGTATTCTGGTTAAACTGTTAGGTTGCCATGTTGGCGATGATTTGTGCTTACAAATGATTGTGCTAACCAGGGAACTCTCCCTAAGTAAGATACTAGAATTCCGCTAGGGAGAGTTCGAAAATCATAATCAGATCACTAGGTTGAATAAAACTTAAAGATTGATTATGCTGATTGATATTCTTGAGTTGCTATTACATATCATAACACGATACGGCATGGTACAAAAAGGGATCTTCGGGTCAGAAATTTCAGAATGAGGCTTCCAAATGATCATGGAAAAAGCATATCTTTATGAACTTAGTTTTTTGGAAGCATATAGATTGCATTGCTCGAACATTGTGACTATTTTGATAATCAAATTTCGTAGACTACAATGTATGGTCTAATTTGGTAGTGTTGCTACTTTGATTTAGTGAACTATAGTGTGCAGTTTAATTTTGTAAAGTTGGGGGTCCTACTCGCAAGTAGCTCCTTGTTGCCCTTTTTGAAAATGGTAGACTACAGTGTGTAGTCCAATTTACTAGGGGTTCTACTCTCAGGAAGATCCTTATTGCCCTAAGTTCTTAGACGTTGTATCTAGATGCTCGGCTATGTCGACTAACCAGAAGAAGTTTGGAAGGCATATGATATCAGTACCGATGCATGTCATGTGCATGAGCATAGTGTGTTGTGTTGTTGGTAGTAAGGGTTCGGTTGGGTAAATGCATATGTGAAGTTAAACTTGCGAGTTATGATTGGAATGTTTCAGTTGTGATTGGAATGTTTCAGTTGTGATATGCATTATTATCTATCATATTGCCTATATTATGTTGTTTGTTATCCACTCTCACTCAGCTTTAGTAGTTGAGGGGATAAAATGTTTTATTCTCAAGTTAACTATATCGTGAAGGGCTCAACACTTAAGGGGGATATGTATATTGAGAGTGTGAGTCGGGGTCAGCGATTGTAATATGGAACTTGTATTAAGTCAAGAATCCTATTATTGTGAAGATGATAAAGGAAACAAAAAGTTGGTTTATATTTTGATGTAAATATTATGTTGTACACCTAAGTTGTAACAGAATATCCAGCTGAACTCTGATGTATTAACCCCTTTATTATGTAAACAAAGTTGTCTTTTGATGAATGAGTAAGTTGAGTTAAGTTTTCAATAGGTATTCTTGTGTGATGATACATCCTGTGCTATGCCGAGATGTGATAGTGTGCATATGGATGAAGTAGTTTGTGATGTTGTTCCCATGGGAGCTTCACATTTGCTGCGTAGACGACCTTGGTTGTTTGACTGGCGTGTTATTCACAATGGGTATAAGAACACTTATGCATTTGTTAAGGATGGGAAGAAGATTGTGTTGCAACCCTTGACCCCGTCCTAAGTAAATGAAACCTACAATCAGTTTACCTAAGCTAGTAAGAAGAATGCCTTAGTGATGAGCTAAAGAGAGCTCTACATTGTTGAAAAGGCTAAGGAATCTATGTTCTTGTTGATCGGAAGATTGTTGGAAATGAGAGATTTGAAGGATATCCTTGATGAAATCTAAAGCTTACTAAATGAGTTTTCCGATTTGTTCCTTGAAGAACTGTCTCTAGTATGAGTCATTGAGCACTATATTGATTTGCAGCTAGGCACTACCCTGCCAAATCGACCTACATACAGAACGAACCCTGAGCAGGCTGTCGAGTTGAAAAGATAGGTGGATAAACTCATAAGGCAAGGATATATGAGCCCTTGTGCTATATTAGCTCCGTTCGTCCCTAAGAAGGATAGTTCATAGCACATGTACATTAACTGTCGAGCAATCAATTGAATTACTGTCAAGTATAGATACTTGATACTAAGACTCGATGACATGTTAAATGAGCTTCATAGTACTAAGATATTTTCAAAGATTAATTTGCAAAGTGGATACCACCAAGACTAGGAATGGACTCTACAAATGGTTGGTATACAGTATTGACCCGAATGGTCATGTTCAATGTCTTCGCGAAGTATTTAACACTTTGTGAATTGAGAAGTTGTATGGGAATGTGAAGAAGTGTATGTTTTGCTAAAAAGAAGTGATTTTCTTAGGGTTTGTAGTGTCATGGGAAGGACTCCGGGCAGATGAGGAGAAGATCTAAGCTATTCTTGAGTGGCCGATACCAAAGAATGTCACTAAGGTTTGAAGCTTTTATAGCCTAGCTTCTTTCTTTAAATGATTTAGCAAAAACTTTAGTACCATAGTTATCCCCTTGATCGAGTTGACAAAGAATAATGAAGGGTTTTGTTGGAACAATTAAGCTAAGCAAAGCTTTAGGGAAATCAAGGAGATGCTTACCTTAGCACTTGTCCTTTCATTACCAAATTTTAACAAACCTTCAAATTGGAATGCGATTCATCAGGAGTGGGAATTGGTGTTATCCTGATGTAGGATGATAACCCGTCACCTACCATAGTAAGAAGCTTCGTGGTCCTGCTTTGAACTATTTTGTATACGACAAAGAGTTGTACTCTCTTTACCGAGTCCCTACTGTTTGGTAACACTATTTGTTCCTACGAGAGTTTGTTATTTATATAGCCTATGAGTCTCTAAAGCATCTAGGAAGTCAGAATAAGCTTTCAAAGAGGCAAGCCAAGTGATTAAAGTTTATTGAAGGGTTCTCGTACGTAATTTGGCACAAGAAGGGAAGTGAAAATGTGGTCGTCGACGCTCTGTCACGATGACAAACCTTGCTGACCACTTTACAGACCAAATTATTGGGATTCTTTCTCATTATAAAGCAGTATGCTCATGATCCTCATTTTACCCCTATCCTAGAACAGTATAGGGTTGGAATTGCTATTAAGGGATATTGTCTTAAGGAAAGATATCTGTTTAAGGACCGAAGGTTAAGCATACTGAACTGTTTCACGCATGAACTATTGATCAGGGAAGCTTAGAGCGGTAGATTATCAGGTCACTTTGGGGAAAGCAAGATAACCAATCTGTTGAGGGAGAACTTTTATTAGCTAAAGTTGGCCAAGGATGTCCATAAGGTAATTAGTACTTGTAGAGTGTATAAGCGAGCTAATAGGAAGAGAGAACTCCATGGAGAATATATGCCGCTGCTAACACCAACCTTACGTTGGGCTGACTTCAGCATGGACTTTGTCCTAGTATTGCTTCGGACATCTAGAGGCAAAGATTCTATCCTTGTTGTAGTGGACCACTTTAGCAAGATGATGCACTTCATTCCGTGCCGTTAGACTAACGATACCTTATATATTGCTGATTTGTTTTTGTAGGAGATTGTCCGACTATTGGGGTATCGAAGACTATTGTTTCAAATTATGACACAAAATTTTTGAGTTATTTTTGAAAGACTCTTTGGAGAAGACTTGGAACTAAACTTGTATTCAGCTTCAATAGCCACACTTAGAGTAATGGCCAGACTGAAGTAGTAAACATCATGCTAGGCAGTCCTCAGCATGGACTTTGTCCTAGTATTGCCTCGGACATCTAGAGGCAAAGATTCTATCCTTGTTGTAGTGGACTACTTTAGCAAGAATACATACTTCATTCCGTGTCGTTAGACTAACGATGCCTTATATATTGCTGATTTGTTTTTGTAGGAGGTTGTTCGACTATTGGGGTATCGAAGACTATTGTCTCAGATTAGGACACAAAATTTTTGAGTTATTTTTGGAAGACTCTTTGGAGAATACTTGGAACTAAACTTATATTAAGCTTCAGTAGCTACCCTTAGAGTGATGGCCAGACTGAAGTGGTAAACATGATGCTAGGCAGTCTGCTTAGAACTGTCGTAGGAAAGAACTTGAGGGATTGGGATCAAATTTGAGGGATTAGGATCTGTGCCTACTAGTTGTAGAGTTTGCATACAACCGAACTGCCCATAGCACTACTAAGAAGACCCCATTCGAGGTTGTCTATGGCCTTAACCGTACTATTCCCTTAGATATGATTGGCGCTCCAACAATTATTGAAGAGAGTCAATTTGGAGTTGACCAAACCTAAGAATTGTATGAACTACACCAGTTTGTAACTAAGAATATTGCCAAATTCAATCAAAGACAACACAAAATTGGTAGCTGAGGCCGCTTAACTGTTTCCTTCCACCCAGGAGACTTGGTATGGATATACTTTAGTTGGGAACAATTCCTATACTTGAGACAGAACAAACTATCTCCTCGAGCTAATGGACTGTTCAAAATCATGAAGAAGATCAACTGTAACGCTTACCAGATCGAGTTGCCTGATAACTATGGTGTTTGTTCCACCTTCAATGTGTCTGATATGATCCCTCACCAACCAGCAGAGAAAGACCCTGCATGTGCCCTAGAAGAAGAAGTAGAAACACCTCTAAATTTGAGGGCAAATCTTTCCAACCTCTAGGTAGATGATGGGAATCAGGCTTATAGACTAATCACTCGTAGCTGAGTTAGAGGACTTTAAAGACTCGCGCAGAGAATAATAGCTCGAAACTAAAGCTGAGATGGGGATCCTTATGTTGAATTGATCTCCTGTCGACTTGATTGTCAAATCCTTACATGTGTCAGGCATGCTCTTGCCCAATAGTGAAGTCTTATTCCAGAAGACAGCTTAGGACTAGCCAAGTTGAGCTCCCCAACCAACCATAGGTATTTGACTCCAATTCAACTGACTTCTTTACTGGATTGATTGGCTCCTAACCTGATCCAAATTAGGTCGGCCCTTGATTGCAAATGTTATTCTGCTTTCACTTACCTTGTATTATATTTCTTCCATCCATCCACTAAGCGATATGTGTCTTTTGACATAATATTCCAGAATGATTATTTCTTTTACGTATTGAATATTCTTTGTCTCTTTTGCCCCTTTTAATATGTAACCTAATTGTAGAATACCTTTTAGTATTTTCATACATGTAAAGTCACTCTAATGCATGGGTATATAAACCCCTACTTTCTTGTATGCAAACAATCAACTAATCAATACAGAATTACTTATGTTGAGCAACTTTAGTGTTCTCATTATCATTCGACTCTTATTTATTCCTTTTAGCAAGGAGTAGTGGCGAGTGACCCTTCAGTTTGGACTAGTGTGTCATATCCAAGAATTGTAGGTCAAGTAAGATCGAGTAGTACGTCATATCCATCCGGTAGCACTCGAACTTTGCTAACCTTTTCCCTGTTTGTTTTTGTTTGCTTCTTTATTATGCTTCTCTATGTGTTTGACCCCGAAGATGCATCGGAATTATTTCTCCTAGAGCTCATCATGTGACCTCATATAATTCATTCAATTCTATCTCTAGTTTCCTTGACTAGGAGAATCTTTAAGTAAAGCTACTATCTTTCTTGAGTATATTAACTCTAACCCTAAAATACTTATTGGAATCTCTTCGCTAATAGCATATTTTAGGATTGCATTAATGGATAATGAATTCTTACAAAAAGGTAATGAATTTTCAGAAGAATTATGCACCTTATCTCTAAGACATTAAATTCCTTTCAATTATGTCAAAATCTAATTACACAAGAAATTTCTCAACCTTCATGCATAATATCAAGTACTAATACCCTAGAAATATCAATTAACATTGAAAAATGCATAATTGAATTAAGAAACTGGAAACTTTATTGAAATTTAATAATCAATTCACTAATCGCATGAAATCCCCAGGTTCTATAAGCCTAGATACAAGAATTCAAACTAATATAATGATAAAGAAAGAAAATTGTAGCAAAAATAGGATAAAATCCATGAAAACCCCTTTTTGATTGTGTTAAATCTTCCCAATCTTGAAGTTTTGATGATGCTTCTTCCGCTTGGTTCTCTTTTTGCCCTTTGAGTTTCTTCTCTTTGATGTCAAAAAGTCCCCTTGAAAACCTTAAATCCACTTTTATATTAGAAAGAAAAGATGCATTTGGTGGTGTTTAACATGACCTGGGACATGGGCTATGTCCCACAAGTCATGTCACTTTCTATTTCTTAAGTGCAAAATTCACTCTTGGTTAAACATGACCTGGGATACGATCATATCCCTAGGTTGTATAACTTTCTATGCAAATTAGGCCTTTTCTTCTCCTGAATGGGGATGACTTGGGACATGATCGTATCCCTAGTCATATAACTTTTTGTGACCTACTCTCTTGTCCCCATCTATTATGTCTCTTAGTTGGACACGATCATATCAGCTTGGTCATGTCTGACTTTAAAACTCCACAACTTCTTTGTTTGAGTTGCGAATTGAGTGAAACTTCATTTCTTTTCTTTATTTTTAATTCGAGAATGTGTTCAAACCCTAAAATCAAAATTTTACTCGATTAAGTACCAAATTATTTAAAAATAACTATGATAAATGTATCCAAATTAACTCTTATCACTCGTGTTTGTTAGTTATAATGGATATACCACCTTTATTCTCTATGATCAGGTAGAAGCGGTATTGCTGAAAAAGCGAAGGATATGGCCTGTAGGAAGGTTGATCTTTGGCTTGTTTTTTCTGTTATTAGGTATATTCCACCTTTATTTCTTTGTGAAAAAGTAAAAGCTGAAGTTTTCATTGAAAAGTAAGGGATTTTATTTGTAAAAAGGTCAAGATGGCCTGTCTCATTAATTATAAGGCATAAGGCACCTTTGTTACCTTATAATAATGTAGAGGTTGAGAGTGCTTGTGAGTTTTCAAAGGGGCAATGAGACTAGGGTTGGAAATTGTTAGAAGGTTAGTCTTGTGAGTTACTAGTGATGACTAAGCTAAGTGTTTAAACTGTAGTAATTTTGGTCATGATTTACTCATTGGTTGCTAAAAAAGCTATCGTACAAAGAGTAGGTTTTTGCTAAGATAGCTAACTGAAATGTTATTATTGATAATAGGATAGTAGCTATAGTGTTGAGACTATCTTAAGAATTTTGTTTTATAGTCTTTTTGGAATTAGTTGGTGGCCTGGCTAATGATATGCCAAATTAGAAGTGTTGTTCTTGAGACTGTGTTGTCTTTGGTTTAGTTTCCTTTTAGAGCTTAGTGGAAATAGACATATTTATGGAGATAACCTCATCTAATGGCTTCTTTTAAAGAATTTACAACCAATAGAAGTTTGGCTCTTGTCTACGTGGAAAGCATAGTATTTGGTGGAGTGGTGGTGTATTAGGTTATTACAAGTTTCTCAGGTTAGGTGAAAATGTCATGGACTCGTATTTCTATAAGGATATGATCATATGGTTAGAGGAGATGATGATACCCCTTGTAGAGTGGAATATGACCTTTCTTTATGGGTATGTTGTGCTCATTAAGCTAAGTTAGCTTACTGTTAATGATGGAGGATTGATTTGATTCATAGTGGGTGGTTGGTCCCTCTTGTCTTTTTGTTTATCAGTGGGTTGTTGCTTGGATTATTTTTAGGTAAGGATATTGTCCTACCTATCGTACTTTGTTGCTCAGGCTTAGGGCCAGCAAAGTCTTTTGGTTTTCTCTTTGTGATGGAGTAAAAAAACTGACATTAGTCTTTTATGCCTATGATAGTGGCTTAAGTGCTATGTTCATGACATGATTTGGAATCTCAATCATGTATTCTTAGAAAGTTCTGTTATGTCACTAGTGAATTATCATAAGGGCAAGCTGTCTTTCTGAGGTTGCTTTCTACTTAGTAAGTGTTAAAAGAAACACTTTTGTAAGTTTGTTGTAGCTAGAGATTGATTTCAGCTAAAGGCCTTAGGAGCATGTTCGTATTGCCTTCGTAAGCCTGCCATGAAAGGCCTTATGTACGATGGCATAAAAAATGCTAATTATCATATTAGTAGGATAAGTGATGGGATTAGTAGTCCCATCATATAGTTCTTGTTTTAGCCTCCATATTTAGGTGGGTAGGCTTGATCACATGGACAAAGGGGGATTACTTAAATTGTATAGGCATCCCAAGGGTCGCTCTACTTGGACCCTTTGATATAGGTTAGGCTTTTAATCATGAGATCTAGTTGATTAAGGGGGTATCTCTTCTAATGGTCTCCTTGGGGGCGGTAACTGAAACTACTTAACAGGGGCTTGATTGCTTTACTTACTCTTAAGGTTGGAGCATTTGTAAGTTTAGAGGAACTATAAGCTTAATGATCACTGTCTCGTGGCAATAGAGGGTTATTTTCAATTGGTTATCCAATAATAGCTACCCCTTCCCTAAGTTATTGATTTTCTTATATGATGACAACCATCTAACACTCAAGGTAAGTGAATATGTTGTCAATTTGAGGTTAGCCCCTTAGATGGTGTTCTTGGTACTTGTATGTCGAGCCCTATTTTGGTTTTCTTAATTTTACCTATATCAAGCTCAGCCCGTTTAATATAAATTACTTGACATTAAACTAGGGAAATATTTTTCTTAAAAATTTAAAAATTGGAGTCGCCAGCCAGTTTAATTAGTAAAAATGAAATTAGGGTTTTCGGGTGGGAAAACCTTAATTTAGTCACTAGTTTATGAATATTCTAAAAAATTAAACTAAAGAAAATCAAGTTTGGGGCCTAACCTATTAAGACTTAGTGATCATGTAAAAACTAAAGAAAAATTGATGGGTTTTTATTTTTATAATTTTCCAAAAATGTTAAAAAATATACCTAAATAAGTAAAAGATAACTAAAGTGATTTTTTTATTATGAATTTCTAAAAAAAAGGAAATTTTTTTTATTTTTTATACAGTTGCCCCGAATGTGCCTACGTACTTGTTAATAAGGATTAAACCAGCTATAGTTCTTTTTTTATAAAATATTTAGTGAGTAGGTTATTTTTATTTCGAAAATCGAATCAGGTTTATGCTTATTTATCAATTTAATATTATTATTTTAAAAAACTTTAGAAATCTAATTTTCCCGAATTAAAAAAAAACTCTAACTAACTAAATCTTTTTAAAAACCTGATTAAGATTTTTTTATTTTTAAAACCACTATGTGTAAAAAAAAAAAATCTTATCTAAATCCTAACTACGATTTAGATATGTATTTCATACGTATCTTTTCCAAATCTCAATTACTAGATACGTATCTCGATGCGTTTATTTTTTTAAAAAAATGATTTTACTAAAAACATAATTTAACTAAATTTTATTAAACATTGGAATTATTTAAAAATCAAGCAAACAACATGGAAATAATAAAAAAAAACCTGCACTAAAACGAAAAATTAATTAGTAAAAATAATTGAATTAAAATAAAATAAATAACAAAATAAAAATTTTTACCTACGAGTCGAGCCACACGTAATTGGAGGGTGGACAAACATTGTTTTCAAATGGTCATGAGCGTGATCGAGGGTATTTTGGTTGTCGTTTGCACTTATCACGGGCATGATCGAGAGCGCATTGGTTGTTGTCTACACTTATCATGGGCGTGATCGAGAGCATATCGGTTGCTGTCTCTACTGATAACAGGTGTGATGGTTAGTACGATAATGCTATGGTCGTGTGTTTGTGTGTAGGCCGTATGAGTTGGAGGGTGTGTCATGTATTGTGTATAACATGTAGGATTACGGCAATTAAGGATGTACAGTGGATCTTGGTGAAGGGGAAGTGCTGGTGTCAGGGGATGTCGATGAGTTGTGGCTTTGACGTGGAAGCGTATGGGCAGGGGCTTCGGTTGGCTTTGCTGTAGTGTGGTGTGGAGTAAATGTGTTTCGTTTGGTTAGTATGTTAGGGACAATGTTGTCTGGTTAAGGCTAGTTGTCTTTATGGATTACTTTAAGCGAGTGTGGACAGCGTGGATCGAGGGTAATGTGCGGTTGATCCATCAGCTTGTGTGGATCTGGACTTCAGTCAATACCTGTTTGGATTGCTTCAAGGGTTATTGGAGATTTGATGGTGGATTAGAGTGTAGGCTTCGATTAGGCGTTGCCAAATTCGATGAAGGTTGGTGGAACTATAGGGGGGAGGGGCCATGAATTATGCAACATGCTGATTATGTTAGGCAATTGTAGAGTTCAGATTGTCGGATGGAGTTGCGAATGATTGTGGAGATGTGCTGTACAGTGAAATTTGGAGTATGGAGTGGGTTGGATTGTGAGTGTTGCGGATTATGGATGAGTAAATTGTTACCGGTATTCGTAATAAAAAACTGTCATCAACGTTACCTGCTAATTTATAAACCCCAAAACTGAATCTTATATATCGTTTTAAATATATATTCAATTCCAATTAAACCAAGATACGGAAAATAAAATTTTGATTCTTTAAAGATTTGTCTTAGCTTTTAAAAACCCTACTTAGGCTTTCCATTTTTTACGACATGACCCGATCCGATCCAATTTAATTTAACCCAACAATTCTTCTAATAAGCCTTCAATTTATTCTGTCCCAATATAAATTAGATAAAATTCTATTTTAGATCATATTAGGCCAACATAATTCGACTCTATTCGACTTAACCCGATACGACTCGACTTGATTCAACTAGACTCGCTACGACTCAACTTCTTTTTTATTTTTCATTTTTATTTCTATTTTCTTTTATCCTTTTTTATTTTTTTTCTATTTTTTATTAAATTGTCTCAATTAATGAAAAATAAAATAACTAAAAAAATGGCAAAAATGAGGTGTCTACATTGTGTACATGATTTTGAGGAAGATTTGGTTGAAGGTTGGTTAGAGGGAGAGGTGATTAGCTATGCATGCAAGTTTTGGTCATAGATTCATGTTTGTGCTATAAAAGGTAGCACCAATTATTGATTGTGAATTCTCAATTGGGGAAATAGGGCATGTATTTAGCTCGATATAGTTAGGTTAGGTTTGCAAAAGGAGCAAATGTAAGCTATTGAGATACCTCCGACGTGTGAACTTTTACTGTCAAATTTATAAGGTGGTTGAGAATAAACAAGCAATAAAAAATAATAAGGGATAGTGGCAAAATCTTGTAGTCCCCTTGAAGGGGATTTAGAGATACCTTGTAGGAGAGATAGGTGTATATAGATAGGGCAAGTAATATCTTAAAGGTCTTGTGTACCTTAGATTTAAGAAGGGAAAATCTTTAATTATGATTTCCTTATCATATCTATTTGACACATTCCTTTCTTCCTCTTCTGCTTTGATGGGCCATATCGAGCTTATCCTTAGAGGGCCTAAGGTAAAAATTGACTACTACAGTTAAGATATACTTATAATTTGTGACATTGTAATTTTAAGAGGCAAATTTCTCAATGGATCACTGTAATAATTAAGAATCATCTAATATGTAGTTATTTATATATTTTATACTCCTGAATTGTCAATAAATTTAAATTATTAGATTAATGTACATGACAACCATTTAAGGTAGGTTAATTGCTATTATATTCTTTTTATAGACATGATTATATAATATAATGTTATTTTTGAATCACTTCAACAATATCATTTTTATTAGATTTCAAATGTATTCTCAATTGAATAAGGTGAGGAAAGTTGAAGTCAAAAGATCAAACAATTTTGATGGAAAAGGACAAGTATAAATCAAGAATTCGAAAAAATTGTTTTCTAAAAGATGTAATCAATTAAATATGCATTATTAGTATCATGCTATAACAAAACTCATAAAAATACTAATAGTTATTTTTTAGCAATTTTATATTCCTTAAATTTTGATAGTAGTTTTATATGAACAATGTATTCTATTTGTATTTGCTTAGTAATCATAATTTATACTTTGAAGATATTAAATATTATTATGTTTTTAATCAAACTTCAAATGTATGGTTAATTGGATGAGCTGTAAAAAATTAAAGTCAAATAAAAGTAACCCAATCAAAGTGGAGAAGAAAAAATTAAGAATTTGGTAAATTGTTTTCTATAAGATGTAATCAGTTAAAAATGTATTATTGACATCACAAAATATGAAACCTATAAAAATTATCAAAATAAGGGATTGGATAGAAAAAATGTATTATAACATGGCAAAATTTGTTGCATTGTTCATTAAAGCTACAATGTAAATCTTTGAAATTTTATAAAGAGAAATCTTTCTTAAATGAATTTATAGGTCTTAGTAATACTATTAACTTAAAAGCAATCCAAAAAAGAGAAGGAAACAACTTAAAACGAAAAAGTTAACAAGTGCTAATAAAATTTTTTTTATGTATTTTATAAACTTGATAGAAGTCTCCTAAGTTAAGCAAGAACAAAATGGATATATTGAATATATTAAAAATCAATAGAATTTGACATATTGAATTGAAGGGAATAACTAATAATTGAAGTTATAAAATTGAAAACTTAATGGCAATTTTACATGGTAGATGTAGAAAATGAAATCTTTAAAGTAAGAGATTTGTATCAATTGGTGTTCAAATAAAAGAATCTTTAAGTTAAGTTCAATTTCATTTCTTAAATCAAAGTATTTTTTTTTTCTCGATAAAACTACTTCATCATGTTGTTGAATAAAAGAAAGCAATAGTACACAATCATAAAAAATAAAAACCAAAAAACAACTCTCAAGTTATGTAGTTGACAACACTACCACTACTTATAACTTTCAAGCTACCCAAGTTTAAACTAGACATAGAATTACCAAACTTAAGACAGAATATAAAACAGAATATAAAGGGTTTTTCACCTAAGGTTCTTTTCTTTAATTTATTACTAAACACACTAAAATGAGAAATAGACAGAGTTTAAAATATTGCTCCTCCTCCTTATTGTTCCATATGCAACTTGCTAACTCATGCGTCATTATGTTTATCTCTCTATATGTCCATTGAATCTTCTAGTTCCTTCTCTCTTGGATAAATCGCCTGCATAAAATGATGATGTTAAATGCAGAAAGTTTTTATCTTAAAGATATCCTTTTGAATATTCTTCTAAAATAAATTTCCTATTAATTTAAGAGAAGAAGTAGAAATAAAGATGTTGGATAATAGGAATAAAGGATATTTATTCCTAAGTCAATAAACATAATGTCTTTCAACTTCATAAACAAAACTAATTGGTAGAGAAATAATCCATAATCTAAAATGATACGAAAAAAAATAAAAAAGATTTAAAAATATTGAATAACAATTACATAAAATAAATTAATAGAAAAGAAAGATAAAAAATATTATAGATTAAATTTTGCTATCATTAGAAATGGAGATAGCAACATTGAATTTCAGACGACCATAGATAGTATATAATTATCTTTTCCATCACAAAGTTCACTATATGCTACAAAAACATAAGCTGATTGACTACACAAAATAATGGAAATATAAAAAATGCATAGTGGTCTATCCTACAAACACCTACAATTACATGACATTTATATTAGATCTATGCATACATGTTGGGCCATGAATTATCTTTCTTAGTTAGGTATATCGAATATGAATTTTGCTTAATTAAATTAAATGCAATTATTAGATCCTTCATTGTTTAGCATAGAGTAATACTTCATGGGAATATTAGTATAGATGAAAGATCTACCGTACGACAGTTAAGGGTTGATTATGAAAGGAGGAGGAGATGGAAGAGAAATGGAGAGTATATATTTATATTAAAGGATAATGGTAAATAATGAAAAAAAAAAAAAGAATAGAAGAACATTGCGGTTTGACAAAACAAATTATGGAAATATATTAATAATAAAATAAAAACATGGAATATAAAAAAGGAAAGAGTTTACATAACTATATATTATAATATGATTTATTTTTTTTAGCATTTATACATTCCTTAAAAATTGATAGTAATTTTATGTGAATAATCTTTTATTTCTATTTGCTTACAAATCACAATTTACACTTTGAAGATATTGTATCGCTTTTTATATCTCATATACAAGAAATTATCTCTCATTTGCAATTAGATAAATTAAATGAAAAATACACTTATGAGAGAGACTTATGATAAGCTTTCTATATGGATTAATTGTTGGTATAATTAAGCTATTATTATAAATTAGCTATAATTTTCCATATAAGAAATTATCATATCTTTTAGTTAAATTGTGAAGAATATTAATGTTGCATATATTTATGGCATTGTTGCATTTTCCATTGATTTTACATCATAATTCTCATCAATAATATTCCTTATCCATAATCTCATAATCATCATATCGAATTATCATGTAAAAATACATGTAAGAAAGATGGATTAATTATGGAAAATGATAATGTTCAATGACCATACGGTTGCCAAAATTTGAGGAAGTGATCGGTTGCACCGGATATATAATTACAGTTTGCATATGTTTTGCTATTTAATATATCCAAGCACTTGTATAGAAATTTCTAAGAAATGGATCGGGTCTCTGTCGTGGGATTTGTACAATATTTCGTCGATGGAGCTAAAGACCGCTTTTCTTGAATCAACTTTTAGAAAAAAGATCTCTATGGTGTAGTTGACATATAAGTTGTTTTGTTTTATTTATTTTTGTTTTTATTGAACTAACAGACCTCGTGTATTTTTGTAGATGTCAATTTTTGTATCGTTGCTTTTTTTTTTTTTTTTTTGCACAATATTGTAAATATACACTCGTTATAGATTTTTTTATGTTGGAAGAATTGCATGAACAATCCTTAAAAACATTGAAAATTGTTTAAGTCCCACCCTTTTCAAAAGGCAATACTAAATGGCCTTAAAACCGACAAGTTAACTCGCAACCAACCGATTAGATTTGACATTTTTATAAAATCAATCCGATTCATTACTTTAATTCTTATCAATAGTGATCCAATTTAACTCAATTGACTTAACCGGTCTAACTCGATTACTATAAGAACCCATTGGATTTATTTAGATAAAAAAATATTATTTTTTCTTATATATTTTAAAAAATATACCAATTTGCAAAAGAAAAATATATATAAAAGTAAATTAAAGAAAAAATTTGTAAAAAACTTTTAATTTTCAACTCTCAAGAATATAAGTAATTTTTATTACTTTATAAATAAATATGAATTATATTATAATTTTTTTTTTAACCTTAGTTCAATTCTAATTTAATCTCTATCGATTCTTTGACTCTTAACTCTTTCTTACTCTTGGGTTAACCTTTTGATACAAGTATGAAAACATTGCTTAAAACAAGAGTATAGCCCTCCCTCTTTTTTTCATTAACTAGGTTATTACGTGTAAAATAAGTTTATTTAGACATTATGGCAATTTATTCATAAATTTAATTAATTAAATTAACTAAAGCCAAAACAATTAGGAAAAAATGCACTTTTAGTCCTCCATGATTATCTACTATTCTATTTGAGTCTAAAACTTTTTTTTTTCTCTTTTTATTTGAGTCCTCAATGTTTTTCCAAACCTTGAAATAATGGGACTTTTATCAAATATATTAAACTTTCTATCTATTTTGAGCATGCTTTAGCTTTTGACAAACCTTAAGGTAGTTTACTGAGATGGATAGGGAAAGACACAATTCTTTCCATCCCCTTTTCTTACTTTAGATTTTTTTTTATCTTTTATTATCTTTATTTATATTATTTCATTAAATTAATTTAATTTAATTTTTTTACTATATTATGTAAAAAAATATATTTAATTTTTTAATTTTGTTAAATCAATTATTATAGATCATTTTGAAATTGATACATGTCATACCTAAAAAATTTGATAGAAATCTAATTTTTGTAAGATTTTGAAATTGTTGAGGACTTAAATAAAAAAAAAAAAGATAAAGTTTGACTCGATTGGAAAAGTAGGTAAACATTAAGGAATAAAAGTATACTTTTCTTAAAAGATTAACTAAAAAATTTATGTTAATTTAAATACATGGATAAGTTTAATTAAATTAACCGAAAAATTGCCATGTAAGCATATAAATAAGTATATTTCACACATAATAGACTAAAACTAGCTGCATGCTTGATTCATGTATGGTAAGTGCTTAATTTTAAAAAAGACACAGGTTCGCACAATTTTCAAAGTTTTGGGGGAATTGCAAATAATCCTCATAAACCTTCAATTAGGTGTAAATTGACTCTCTGAACATTCAAAATATACTTTAAGAACCTTAAAACTTTGATAAATTAGTAGTATAAAGAATCTTTCCCTTTTTAGTTAAAAAAACTCATGCTATGGTTAAAGTTTAAAGGTCTGAAAGGACATTATAATAAGTATTGGGGGTGCTTCAATATAAAAATAAAAGTTTAGAGGTATTATTTTGTCACATCCCGGCTTAACACGGAATGCACCATTACATATGAACACTTATTGAAAACTTAACTTAGTCTGCTCATTCATTAAAAGATAACATTATTTACATGATAAAAGGGTTACTACATCAGAGTCCAGCTAGATATTCTGTTACAACTTATGTATACAATATAATATTTACATCAAAACATGAACTGGCTTTTTCTTTTGTCATCTTCATAATAATAGGATTCTTGACTTAATATAGATTCCATACAAAAGTCGCTGACTTTGACTTACGCTCTCAATTTATATATCCGCCCTTAGTGTTGGGCCTTCTACAATGCAATTAACTTAAGGATAAAACATTTTATCCCTTCAGTTACTAAAGTTGAGTGAAAATGGATAACAAATAACGTAATATAGACAGTATGATAGACAATATTGCATATCACAACTGAGTCATTTCAATCATAACCTGCAAGTTTAACTTCACACATGTATTCGCCCAACTAGGCATTTACTGTTAGCAATACAGCATGCTATGCTCATACACGTAGCATGCATCGATATCCTAGGCTCTCCAATCTTCTTCCGATTAGTCAACATAGCCGAGTATTTGGATACAACGTCTAGGAACTTATGAGCAATAAGGAGCTGCTTAGGAGTAGGACCCCCCACTAAATTGGACTACATATTGTAGTCTACCATTTTCAAAAAGGGCAACAAGGAGCTGCATGAGAGTAGGACCTCCAACTTTGCTTTACAAAATTAGACTATACAATGTAGTCTACTAAATTAAAGTGGCAGCACTACCAAATTAGACCACATATTGTAGTATACCAAATCTAACAATCAAAATAGTTACAATGCTCGGGCAATACACTCTATATGTTTTTAAAAACCGAGTGCATAAGGCCATATTCTTTCTATGATTATTTGGAAGCCTCATTCTGAAAGTTTTGATCTGTAGGTCCCTTTTTGTGTTGTGCCGTACCATGATATGCAATAATAACTCAAGAATATCAATTAGCACAATCAATCTTTAAGTTTTATTTAACCTAGTTATTTGATTCTAGTTTTCGAACTCTCTACAGCGGAATTTTAATATCTTACTTAGGATTCACTTAGGTGAACACCCAGAAGATTAAGTTAGCAATCACTCAACTTCCCTGGTTAGCACAATCATTCGTAAACACAATTCATCGCCCAACGTAGCAACGTAGCAACATAACAATTCAACCAACATATAGTTACTGTCATTCATAATCACCACATCAACATTCATCATAGTAGCATATCAGTTTGCCTAAGATATACCCGTATTCAATCAACACAGTATCAAACAGTACGTAGTGTTATGAGTAGTAATATATCTACTCCAAGTATGGATTAGATCCACTTACCTAGGCTTAGCAATAGCATAAAATCCTAAACTCCTCTATATGGTCCTTTCTTACTTATTACATTTATGAAAATATAAACATAGCTTCTAAGTTAAGTACCTGTCGAATCTAAATTTTTATAAATTTCCCTACTGTACCTTTAAACTTTATTTAATTATATTTTACACATTTCCTATTCGATTTTAGTAAACTTTATATCGTTACGATCGTTATTTCAAATACTATTGAAATATCTTAAGAATCAAGTCTATCAATATTATCAAAAGTCCAAAAATACCCTTTTCTCATTATAATTCGACCGTATACTATCCTAACTTCATAATTGACTCGAATAAGCTTTAGTGTTGAACTAAAAACCCTAAAAATCACACTTTCCAGACTTATCTAGTAACCCTTAATATATCCCAATGTGTTCATTTTATGTGAATTTGACAAATATTTTACTAGTACTAATTACTATATTATATATTAAGCCAATATATAAGCTTATATTAGGAAAATATATAATAAATAGTATATAAGCTCGATTAATTTAAAAAAAATCCTATAGACTCACAAAAATATATAGTTCAATTATCGATCATCAATTATACTAAACTAGCTATTATCAATTTCTACAAAAATAACGGTTTTAGCTCGAAATTACGAAAAATTAGGGAAAATGAATAAATTTATGTGTTAAATATTCCAAATATCATTATAAACATCCAGAAGTCTAAACATGTAGGGGTCATTCATTAATTTTATCAAAAACTAATTATTTCAATAATTCGGTAAAATTGGTAGTTTTATTCAAAATAAGTATAAAAAATAGTAAACACGGAGATTTAAAAAAAATTTTGTTACTGCAATTTAATACATTATATAAGTGTGTTATAAAAAAATGTTCTGGCCAAAGTAACATTATTTAATATTTTGAAAAATTTATTTAAAATTCGTCTAAATAGGGCACGTTCTTAAGTAAGTACCCTAAATTAATGTTATTTTTAGAAAATAAAATTACCACATGAAAGTACGTATAAAATAAACTAAGGAAACTAAATTTCATAATTTTATGAGCTAATTTGATATTTTTAGTGAATTAATGAAAATTAAGCAAAAAAATTTGACTCACTAACATACAGTGCTTGGGCTACTCTCTGGCCACCACCCTATGTTGGCCCACTTTCTCTCTCCACCATAACTTTAAGTCCCGAATAGCTCCTTATCAGGTTGTCTATAGCCTTAGGAACCATAATTCATTGTATTTTCCAACTATTTTCTTTTAGTTTTTTTAATTTTTCTAAATTATATTCTTGTATTTTTAAAGTGCTAAAATGTTGTAAATGAGGGTTTGGGACCTATTTATATTTTTTGAACTTTGCATGATTAAATAAAATTTGGATATATTTTTTGAACTTTGCATGATTAAATAAAATTTGGACATAAGTATGATACATGTCAATTTTCCATTTTTCTAAATGACATATGTTATCTCTTCATCGATTAAGTATTGACTCATCAATTCCAAATAATACTAAGTTGATACATCATTTGGTGACTCATTCATCTACTTTTTAAATTAATTTTCTATTATTTTGCATTATTTTACCTAATTTTAATAATTTATTATTATTATTATTATTATTATTATTATTTAGTACATATAATGTATATCACATGTAAATACGTGTATATTATGTATAATTTAATTTCATTTATTATTTTTAAAAGTTAATTAACTTATTTTTAATGTTTTACTATATCTAAAAGCTCGAATTTTACGATTATCGGCTTTATTAATAAATTAATATTTTTCTCAAATTAATATTTTTATATAACTTATTTTAAGAAATTGATTTTATTTAAATTATTTCTTCTAATTTTTCTAACTTTACTGTGGAGTTTGAAATAAAATGGATAATATAGCCTGGCACCCAAAATTTAAGGGCTCGAATCTTAAGATTATTGAATTGACTCGAAATCTTAAGGTATTACATATTTTTAATTTATGGAGGGGTTATTTACTAACTTAAAGTACATTTTAAAAGTTTAGAAGGTTGATCTGCTTTTAAATCAAAGTTTATGTGGTTATTTGTATTTTCCTCAAAATTTTTAACAATGGTCTATGCAATTTACCATTTTTACAAACAAACTTTTAATATTTTCTTTTTGTTGAATGTTCAATAAATAAGTTTGCATAATAGGTTAAAATTTAAAAAAAAAAAATCATAATAAGGAATGTTTATACGAAATTAATTAAAAAAGACTTTTTCCCTTTCCTAATAGAAGTCTATTCACGAGCAATTCAATTTGTAAAATGAGGTTCACAAATAAATTATATTCGTATATGGCTAGATAATATTTTATAAGGTTGAAGTTAAATGTATTTATATATTTCAGCTAATTATGTTATCTAGCACCTTCTTTGTTCTGAATGCTCAACTCATCCGCTTTTTCAATAATAATGTGAATTCAAAAGTACTTAATCTATATAAATAGTTGACAACAAGTAATAATCATATAAAACTACAATTCATTTTTTATTTTATACGATTAGATAATAGAACTGACGTAATATTTAAAACAGTGATAAATATACACTGTTTTATATTTTATTAATCGCGACACCTTAACATCACTATTAGATGTGCCGAGTTAACTAAGTAAATAACTCAATGGAATATGATCGAAGAAATAATATATCTGTTATCTATTACAAATAACAAAAATAAGATATGCTCCCACTTTCCGCAGATCCTATAATCATGAGTTAATTATCAAGTAGCTGTTAAACTTTTATTCAATAAATTATTCGAAATTGCGAAGGATAGAATTTATTCCGGCAAAAAGATATATATGATTATTATTCTCTCTCCATATTTTTCTCTTTTTTCGAAAATCTAAAGTGTATCACTGTTGGAAACTACAGATAAAATGTATGATACACATTAAATCTATATGCTTCAAATTTATTCAGTTTTTTCTAGAGCGAAGGAAAAACATTTCTCCAACTTCTGGGAATCCTCTACCTCCTTTTAATCATATATATCATTATATCACATTTGATATGTGAGAATAAATTGAAATAAAATCACTGTTCTGGATTTTATTCTCTTTTCTTATATTTGAAAATATATTTAGAAGGTGGAATCGTAAAACTCTAAGAAGGAATTTGATTTTAACTTTGAGAAGATGAAATTGCAATTATGTTTCCTTTTTATTAATTAGTATTAATTAAAATTACTTATTTAACTTTTAGATAAATTATGACATACGGTAATTAAAGGTATTTTTAATAAATAATACTATTTGGGTATTTAATATCATTTTATTCCATTTCATTTCGTGGGTATTTCCAAATACAAGAAAAGATATCTTATTTTGGTTCTCATTTCATTTTGTTTTATTTTAGACTAGTTCTTTCTACCAAACATGGCATTAGAACATTTAATGTAAAAATAAAAGGAAAATGAAAACTTAGATCGGGACAAAATAAAGATGTAACTGGATAGGTTGTCATAGGGTATTCGACTTGCCCTACTCCAAAAAAGCTCTATAGAGTACCTTATAGGGTTTAGAGTCGGGTTTTAAAAATAAGGAAAAAAAAAAGATTAAAAACTCGACCTAATAAAATAATATATTAATTAAAATATTTACATTAAACTTATATAATATGCATGTTTTACACGAAGTTCTATACAGCATAATATGTTTGATTTTCATATTTCTGGAGTGTAAGTTAGTAAGTCTAATCATAATCATAGCTAACCACTTTCCACCTTTTTCCTCTTTATTTTGCCTAACCTCATGAAAATCCACCTATATAGCCATCTATACCCTCTGGAAACCTAGTTCCTAATTGTATGGGGTGGATTTCGGGAAAAAGAGGTAAAATCTTATAAGATTTTTATAAGGTTTTAAGAATAGTTATATCCTTAGGATAAAGTAGAGTTTCTCATTTTGTGAAATATCTTTTTAGTTTTTACTTTTTCCAATTTTTATGACCCTTTTGTTTGGAAATAAATCATCTTCATTTGTTTTTTTCAATTTTTCACTATTTATCTCAGTGAGATGTTATCATATATAATTAATGGTTAAGATTATAAATAATAGGATTATATTACATGATATTTTAAAAATCTAAATAATCTTAATAATTGATTTATAAATTGAGTAAAATTAAGAGAATAGTAAACGGAGAGAATCCAAATCTTTTTGTTTTGTTTTTTTGCTTGCCTGCGAAATCTACCCAAGATCCTTTTAATTTTATTTTCAATTACCTCATCTACAACCCTTTTGTTCAAACAAGATTTTTCAACCGAACATATCTGAAGAAAATAAACGCAAAATCTTTTTTTCTTTCAAATTACTAGTTTAATTTATTCATTCAAATTAAAATATTTTCTATTATCTTTTTGTAAGTATACAGTTTAGTATTCATACAATACTGGTATCAAAACGATGCTTCTAGAATTTGGATTAATACATCATCTTTTCCAATTTTAGTCATGTTAACCATTGAGTCCTATTTTATTTTATTTTACTTTTTCCTACATACTTTAATATAGTCAATGCATCATATTAATTTCTTGAAGTCCCTTTTCTAACTTTTCTTTGTGTACCACTCTAAAGAATCAAAACTTTATTGAGCAATAGATAATTCAGCCCCAACGTACTTATGTTTTAAAAACCCAGTCGGTCCGAGTTTTAGATTTATTTAAGTATGAAAGATTCACGGTAATTGTAGTTTAATTACATAAATATTAGTTTTTAAATGGGATGGATTAACTCCATCTTTAAAAGTTACGTGTAACAGTTGGCAATATATATATATATATATATGAAACATACAAATATAGAAAACTGAAATATATAAATAAAGGATAAATTACGAAAATACTTCTTAATTATTTATCAAGTATGTAAAGTCCATTAAGAATTTGAAAGCAATCAATAATATTTTTTAAATTTTATTATTCAACTAGTGTAAAGACAAATAGTAAAATCCTTATCAAACATATGATTCTTGATGTATTTTCATAATTTCTTTTCTCAATGTTTATTATTTCTCTTATTTATATTCATAGTATTTTTAAGGAATAAGTACATTTTTTGCTATTTTCTATTGGAGACCTATAGCTATATATATATATATATATATATATTTCCTATTCAAATTCTCAACATTTACAACCATACGTAAATAAGTCCCTTCTTCAATCTTGTTAGTTATTTTGTTAGTATATAATATGTGGCATAATTTTATAGGTTCACGTATTTGTATTAAATAGATTATATGATATAATATGCAAAAAGTAAATATATAATGAAAAATTGAATAAAAACTTAAAAAATCTAAAAAATTAATTTTTCCTACCATAAGACTAGCCCGGGGTTGGAACGATCATAAAAGCAGATGGTCATGACTCACTAAAAAAAGTGCATTATTCAACCTACTACGACTACAGGAGTGGAAGTAAAAAAAAGCATGACCTATGTCCTTTTAGTAGGTTGTGATCGAGTTTGTATGGGTTAAGAACTGCTTTAAAAATATAGAAAAAAAAAAAAAAATGGACGTTCTGAAACTCAGTGCATGAATAGGGCAGAATAGGCATAGAGGGTATGTGCCTTCTCCTTACTCTCAGAAATGAACTAAAGGTGCCTATACTGCGTGCTTTCTCGGTTCAAAATTTTGGAGTATATATGCACCTTCGTTGTCCTATTGACACAGTAACTTTTATACCAACCATTCGTTCTTAATTTCTTTCTTTTTTTTTTTTTTAGTTTTTTAAAAAGAAAGTTAGGCTTAAGCTCATATAAAACTCGGTTGCATTCCACCCACCTCCATGGGGCTGTTCCGACCGTCCTAATGCACGGCTATGGTTGGCGGTCCAAGTGGTTATCAATAACTCACTTGTTTTGGGATGACTGAAATTATATATATATATATATATTAATTTTTGTAATTTTTAAATTATTATATTATGTAATTAAAACAATTATTTGGATTGATGAAATTGCGTGTTATGGATTCTTTTAGGAAATGAAGGAATCTAATATGATTTATCTCGTAAATTACAATAATTTTGGTAAAAAATTATTGATTAAAAATACATTTATTCACTTTTAATAATGTTTTGGATTTTAGCAATTAAATGCTTTTGAAAATTATAAAAGGATAAAATAACAATTTTGGAGGGATGTATTATCCCCGGATAAAAAAGTACCGAAACCTAAAAAGATCGGAATAACTTCGAATTATATTTGTAAACGAAAACAGTGGCCACTTTATAAAAACGCAGTGAAAGTGAAACAAAGTCAACCGGTTACTCCTCGTGCGTGCGTGCGTCCTTCTTTCTCCAAGCACACACAGTAAAGAGCCTTCCTTCTCCAACTGATCTCCCTCCCTTTCTCCCTCTCTCTCTCTTCAAGACCCAATTAAAAACCAAAACGAAAAGGAAACACAAAAAGCTAGAGAGAGAGAGGGAGGAAGGGAGGGAGGGAGAGAGAGAGAGAGAGAGAGAGGAACTTTTTCTTCTTCTTCTTCTTCTTCTGCCTCATTGACCAGGGAATACAGATTGGTGAATGAGATTGGACATATTAATCTATTAGTAGCTTTCTGCGTGAATATGTCCCAGAACCAGGATCAGGACCAAAACCACAATCAGAACCATAATCAAGAGCGGGACCAGAACCAGAACCAAACTGATGTCTCTTACAGGTAACTACTCTTTGCTTTTTTAATTTAATATAATTTTGGTGTTTTTTTCTTTTTTCCCCGTTGTTAAGCAATGTATGTGGGTTATTTGGCAAAAAGATGTTTTATCCCCTTTTCTATTGATTTTCTTTTACGGGTTGTGTTTTGTTTAGTTTTATGTGATTTTATTTGGCAGGTTTTGAAATATGGTGCTATTCCTTATTGTTTTACTAGGAAAAAATTGCTTTGCTGTATTAGAGGATGAGGATGGTGTTGATTTATGATATGCACTGTATTGATTGATTAATTTGAGTTAAATTTAGATGAAGAAGCAATCTTTAGTTGATAAAATTGAAGTGATCATGGAGATTATATTGTTTATCACACTTTTGGACGACAAATAGGTTTTGTGAAGCTGGAAAGCGAAAACTTGTTATTTGAGCACTTGATAGCATTTGGTCAATCGGGATGCAACCCAGGCTCTATGTTCCGTTGTTCTGGTGGCTCTAGAACACGGCGGTCTCTGGTGAATCAACTCCTTGATGATATCGGGTGGTATTCTGATCACCAGTAATTTTTTTTTTCACTTTGCTTTTCGAAGAGGAAAAAGCACGTGGATATCCAATATTTTCCATGAATTGTCGTCAGTCAAGTGCTGGAGGAGAGTACTGCGTCGATGTTGTAGCTTTCTTGGTTGGGTGTTTTAGGTGTAAATCCACGTGTCTTGAGTTTGCATTTGTTTCATAGAAGATATTTCCTTATTATGTGTATTTCGGGAAAGTGAAAGCATCAATCAGCAGAAAAATTTTCACTATAACAAAATATCAATTTTAAAAATTGTTATTTTTGAAACAGTGGAAATGATCTATGGGTCACTAGTGGCAGTAATGACCTCGATGACCACTGTACTCAAAATTGATAAGAAAACAAAAACACTATTAAAAGGAAAAGGAAAAGGAATAAGAAACAAATTCTGGATAGCTTTTGGGAAATTCTAGGCATTCAAGAATGTTTTCTGTAGTTGGAAACGTTCATGTTGGTCTAAGATTTTGGATAATTGCTTAGAAACCTAAGACACTTGAAAGATATTTAATATTACCCTTCTAAAGCTGGTATATATTATAGTGAAATTGCCAAAACCAATTGCTCCTAGCTTTAATAGTGTTGGAATCTGTTGATTTTATGCTGCTTTATATGATCACTTTCTACTAGCCATCCATATATATATATATATATATATTCAAGCAATTTGTGTGACTGATCCACACATTGTCAATTGCAATGGATCCTAAAAGAATCGTGCAAACACAAGAGCAACAAACTGTTTCTCTCTAGTGAGATACAGATGAACTAGACCTCTCCTTTTACCCTACACTGTATCGTCAAGTCTACATAAATCATGCAATGTAACTTAACACACAAAATAAATTTCCGAAAAATTTTCAATCATCTGAAGATTCCCAAGGACATGGACAGCTAAGCTTAAAAGGACTTGTCTTTTCCTTTCCCCCTACGGTGGCACTATAATAGCCTTCTTTTTGAAACATATGCCTGATCAACTTGGGCAATATATATTCAAGGGAATTACTGTAATTGGAATGGTCAAAGTCTGAAGGTTTTCCATGGTTTAGTTTTTATTATCCTTTTATTTCAAAAACCACTTAGCTTTCAGCTAATTGGATGTTTTGCAATTTTTTCAGCTTGATCTGCATCCTTCTGCGAAAATCTTTTTTAAAGTTTATTGATGATCTATTTCAGCAGAATTTCCATGTCATTACTTTGTTTTTAACCTTCAGTCACTTTGCTATTCCTTGGCTCAACTATGCTAAATTGTGGGGACTCTTTTCTTGCCTTCCGATTGCGAAACTACTTGTTAATTGTATTTGTGGATTGGCCTTAAAATCCAAATAGAAACTGCCTCAAATCTTGTGTATCCCTCATCAGTTATGCCTCCAACTTCTTAATGTAATACATGGACACATGGTATTATCATGCATTACTTATCCTAATTAAAACATGTACATAAAAAACTCATTGGATGTCATTAGTTGTTGGACCATATAAAAAAGCTTGCCACCACTATTCTTAGTTTATGATGTGATCAGAGATGAAAGCAACATTTCAATTGCGGAGTTTCTTCCTTTAGATATTTTAGATGGATGTCTTTTTATTTTATAAGTTGATTGTATTGTTTTGTCCGGATATCATGGTCAAATGCAAAATAAGTAATACTTTGCACGTTTGATCATTGTTCTTGCTGGCAGTTTTTGTTCTCCTATATAAGCTTGAACCTGTAGTCAGATATTATTTTCTGTATAGATATTTCTTTATACTTTAACATGATATCATCACTACCAACACCAGTTTACCTTTTGGGTTCATCTTTGGTTCCTTTTACCACAGCATCTTTCTCTGAAAAAACTACGTGGACATGAAGATTTCTTGAGTTTTACTATTGATGCACGGATAATTAAAGGGGTTTCATTTATTGCAACTTGGCTTATGTCTGATAAATTGTTCTGTTGTGAATGTTAGATTTGCGCCAAACATTTAGACTTTGAATTTGAGAATGTCATAATAAAGTTTATTCATCTTATGACACTGAGCTGGAGAGAGTTGCAGAGTGAAATAGATCTATGCCTAAGTGATGGATCAAAGGTCCTGTCAACATTTCAGGCATAAGCTTAGTGTCATCAGAAGTGGAAGGAAATTTATATTCTTACAAGTCAAAAAGACAATTTTAAAGGGCAGCATCTGCATTGTACATGTCCTCTGTTCTGGTTGTATTGTTTGCAATAACAGCTGCAATTTTCTCACACAACTACACTTCAACTTTTATGCAAAATTTTCTTTCCTGTAGTTTCATTGCTCTCTCCATGCAAGTTTCTCTTGGTCATATAGAACTTTAGAAGCATCCGATATGGCGATATGTGCTGCTTGACATATCACTTGCATAGACTAATAGCTGTGATTAATATTCCTTCTTAGACATTACACTATGGTTAAATGCTTTTGTATCTTGTGCTGGTCATATTTTTGACCTTGCATGCATGCATCCTGAAATTGATGTTCTTGTAATGATTTCTTGCAGTTGTGGCTCTTGTGGATATCCTTTGAATTTAACATCTTCCAACAGAATCACTTTGGGTATAGGCTCTGAATATCGCCGATCCATAAAGAAAGGTTTTATCTCCTTTCTTTCTGTTGACCTTAGTAGATTTACACAGGTTGACGAAGTGAACTGCTTTCCAGTCATTTGGAGCCGTAATGGTGCAAAATGTAAACTCCTTTGTCGTAAATGTGGCGTTCACATAGGTTATGGCTATGGCGACTCCCCTGCTCTTTGTGGTTTCAACTCATCTAATTCGTCAAGCTCAGTTCATAAAAAATTTGCAATTAAGATCCAAGCACTGCAGCCTTCAGAAGAGTGCTGAGAAATTAGCACCGAGAGCTCCCAAGATCAGCTTATCTTCATCAACATTCACCCGTCTAGTAATTGCCTCAATTTCATTTTTCAAATGCTAGACCGTAGGCCTGGTGACAATTCATTTTGCTCAACATGTTGCCGTTGGCTTTCAGAGGATGAGCCATTGCTCCTTACAATTTGATAGTTAATACACAAAATCTAATTAATCATACTAATCTCTAGTGCTGAAGTCTTTCCATCTGAATAGACTGCTGGGACTTTTCCTGTTTTTGCAGCATTTAGGCCTTTCTGGGTTCTCTGAGTTGCCTGATATTGCCTTAACCCAATTTCTGTCCTATGGTCCAAGCCTCCGTATTCTTTAGTCTTGATTGGTGTTTTGAAGTTACAGACAAAGGGATATCTTCTACTGCTGCCGAATGTACGCCATTAATGGGTTTTACTCTCTTTCAGCGCAACATCACTGATATGGGATTTGAAGTTTTGGTTTATACATGCGTGGAATCTTCCAAAGTATGTACTCATTACTAACTCCGAGTTGACTGCTCTTTTGGAAGGATGCCATCAGTTTAAGGCAGTTAGAGTTTCCTATTGGACAAGCATGTGCGGCATTGGGTCGAGAGGCTATGGCCATTTTTAATGTGAATAGATTGGAAATTTAGATGATAAGAACTGGATTGATCGCAATTCTTATTTATTGACAGCAAGTATATAGCCCTGTTGATTGTTTTCAAGCGCATATTACCCTCTGAAAAGCATTGACATGTCTTTCAATTATTTTGATAAGTTATTTAGTCTATTGCTTCGTCGCACCGACTACTGCCAAACATTTGAACTAGTCACATTCAAGGAGTAAATTTGCCATGCTCCTTGTACTTAATTCAGGTAAATACAACATTTGTTGGATTTCCATGCAATAATGTTTGGTTATTTCATTGGACTAAGTAACTATATTCTATAATCAAATGTAGCATATCTTCATTATCTCGTGCTAATTTGCTCTTGATTTCGTTTTCATGACTGATAATTGGACCATGTAAATAATTTTGTTATCTATAAGAGCACGCGGTTAGGATTGGGTTGCATTAATTGAAGTGAGTTAAACTTAAGAACTTTATTTGAAATTTTTTAGCTTGAAGTCTTAATCTAGGAGTTTTGAGCTTGGTTTCATTAGGTTTATTTATTACGGAGTAAATTATGTTTATGATTCTATAAATTTTTGAAATTATAATATCATTCTAAAATTCTTTTTAATATACTTTTTGACCAAATGTTGAGTGCACTTGATCTTCGAATTTTCTTTATATATATATATATATGTGTGTATCTACTCTTATAACCAAATTCTTTGATTCGACCGAGTGAGAATTTATAATTCAAGGGGATATTTAATTTATTTACCTTGAATTAGGTTGAATACAATGTCACCAAACTTGTGCATGGTATGGTATACCAAGGATTAAGGTATTATTGAGTCGCCCTTTTGGATGTCTACTCAAAACCTGTTTATTGATATGTATTATGTGATTTTGGTACTTGAATGACAAATCATTATGCCATCCTTGAAAGACTAACTAAGATTTTTGGAACATGAACTTGCTTTTCATAAAATGAATCACTTCAAATTGGAATTTATCAATACATTTACCTTCATCAAGGTTACACCTAAATTTCACAACATTAGGTAATCTCCTCTATCTTCCTCTTACCAATGTAAAACATCACAATAAAAGCTGCTCTATAAGTTGTATGATCTAATCCTATATTAGTACCTATACCTCTAAATATGCTTCATACATTATACTAGTAGTTTCCCTTTTATTCCATATATGTATAAAATATCATAACACTAGGTTTTTCTCCACAATTTGTCTCAAATCATCGTATACTCACAACCTACTTATTTTAGTCAACCATATCATATAACATTATTTGGGATCACTCTGCTCTTGTACTTCTTCATTTCACCAAAACTTATTCCTTTAGCAAAATGTAGACCACTATATGTGAATATGCTTTGCCTTGCTTTAGGACTTGTATTTAAGCCGCTTAACATACTTGTCTTACATCCTTATAAATTTGTACTCAATTTAAAAATTTTCCAATATATCTTTTACATCAAAAGTAGTATATGGACATAATTTTATCAACTACACATAGAAACAAGCTTAATTTATAGAAAACAAGATAAGATAACTTAAAAGCAACTCTTAGCACATTCCATCCTTGAACTCATGTCATAAAACTATCTTTAAACTCGACCTTCAATATTTAAAGTTAGAAAACTAATCCTTAACTTCTTATACGGCTAAGTGAGTAAAACAACGATACAACATATAGCCAAACAACCAAGCAATTTATTACCAAATGAATGGTAACAATCTAAGCATGGGTTAACAAAAGAAATAAAATCAAGAACTAAGAAACATACACTTGCACTCACATTGGAGAATTCGAGCATAAACCTAAATATTTGAAGAAGATATAAATGCCATGCTTATATACATAACATGCATTAGCTAGTATTCTACAATGAGTCGCATTAGTAGCTTTATTTTGAAGGCAGTATAACAAGTGGCACTTAGTGTCGCAATTCTAGAGTTAAAATAGTATGCGACACTTTGCAGCTCAATTTTGAAAAGTGTGAAGGATGCAACCTATATTTAATAAACTTGAGTGATTTACCTCTGTAGGTTTTATAACCAAAGCCAAATTCAAAAAGGAAAACAACCCTCAAGTCCTTTTATGCTATCCTATGAATGCAAACAATCGATTCTGAAGTTAATTCTAAAGTAGCTCAATGATTAATTGAGCTCACAAATCCAAGGAAATATAGGAATTATTTTTGCATTCCAAAGTAGACATACTTAAGTAAGACAAACAACAACATAGCAAGACATAACTTTGTTAACTATGTTCATTCAGCAATGGTAAATGCCAAGCCAAAGATAATTCCAAGCATGTGACTTTTCATATCTCACAAACACATCCTAGTGTCCAAGGCATATGTAATATTTGGCTTGAATAAACCAAACATGTAAAGTAAATAACCTAACTTACTTTACATACTAGTTATAGTGGTATGCTACACCAATAGACATTCAAGTCATTCATATTACAACAAACCAATAACCAGACTTAGCATTGAGTCATATATCCAATACCAAATCCTCTTATGATGGTCAAAATAGGTGCTTTCATAGGGTTCAATAATCAATAAATGTATGGTCTACAAGTTTTAGCCATTATGGGCCACAAGTAGCGTCGGAACAAGGGGACTAACCTCAATAAGTAGAAATCACAAGAAAACCAATGAATGAAGCTGAAGATCAATTCATATAGTCAAAATTACCTAAATACACTTTCATAAGTCAGTTTTTAATTAACACAAAAGACCCAATAGAGTTTGATAGTTTCTTTATCTTCTAATTTTATACTATCAACTTTTGATAGTTGTATCTTATCCATTACTTATCAATTTTCAATAAACTTTATACCACTATGCTTGTTATTTCATGAACTAGACATATATGTTAAGATAAGTATAGTCACGTGTAATAAATTACTAATTACTCTTCAAAAGACATTAATGTATCCAAAATTGTAATTTTTATATAGTTATCTCCCCAAAATCAAACAAGTTACCAACCTTATGCTTCCTTTTCAAAATGGACTTGTAGATCAAATCTATCAAAGGATCAATTTGAAGTATGTGATCGTCAATGTTATTATGAGATCAATTGCTCTACCAATTCAACTAATACGTAGTTAAATGCTTACTAAATTATGTAATAAATAGCAATCTAGTCTAGTTAGTACCACAAAAAAACTTTATGAACTCATGAATATATATACTTTCGATAATGATTGCCATAAATACCAAATTAGCTCACTAAGTATAAAGGCATGCAAATGAGTTTTGGTCCGTGTATTAAAAAAGTGAGCCAAATGAACTCGGTTCTTTTAACCCACGAGCCAAAATGGATTGGTTTGGATTGATTCATTTATATTTTTGACTTATGGGTTAACTTGTTTAACTTACTTTTTAAATAGGTTAGGGCTAAAGCTTTTTAGCCCGTTTAAAAAGTAGTAGAAATAAATCGGCTCGTTTAATCTGCAAGTGAAGGTGGGCTAGATTGAATTAGCCCATTTAGTACACTTGCATACCTTTAGCTAGGTGTATTGTCTAAAATGACCATTCTGACCTCCAAAATTGCTTAAAATTACCTTAATTTACTCAAGTGTTCAAACTTTTGTATCAAATCAAGTTCAGATATTTCTATTACCATAATTAGGCTTTAAAGATCATTCCTAAGTTAAATTATTTCAACTATTTTATGAAACGTCCATGATTTTCTACATTCATGAACATGATAGAAACATAAATAAATTTTAATAATTTCCAAACACACTTCAAATTCAAAACCATTATTATGTAAGTTTAATATTACATATTAGGAGTCTGTATACTAAAAACCAAGTTGAAACCACAATGTTAAGGGTCTCAAAAACGAAATTGTATTTAGTTTTGAATAGCAACGTTTCTTCAAGACCTAATACATCTACTAAAAATTTCTTATGTGCAAAATAACCGTATTAAGTATACTTAAGATTAGACCTATCCACTTGGCTGAACCAGCCTAGAACTGACTTGAAACTGTTGCTTCATGGGTTGGCAAAACCTTAAACTGGGATTGACCATAGGGAGTGTTATGTCTCAAAATGGTAGAGTTGTAACAGTCATGTTGTATAGACCAACCTAAAATAGTAACTGACCTTATAATCACTATTGTATATACGATTTACATAAGACGTCTATAAGCCCTCACTTTGAAGTAAGTAGCTCATTCATAATTACTGATAAAATTTATATATATAACTAGAAACTTTAAGTCATAGTTACATAAGGATACTTATAATGTCTTACGATCCTATGAAATATTTACTTACCATAGTAGTTTGATAAATAAAGTATTACAAGACTAGTACATAAACCTAAGAGTTAATAATAAAACACTAAAGATCTCAATTTATCAGCCAGTTTGATACTCACTCTCTTAAGACACTTAAAAAAGAAACTAACCTTAGGATAATTATAAAGCGGCATCTTAATCAAAACCTGCAAGAAAATCTATAAAGGTATGAGTAATCAACAACTTAATAAGTCGAGATGGAGACTTAAGAATGCATAACAAATAAAAACATGGTTTTCAAACAATTAATTAAATGTAATGCAGCATGCAAATGCTATCATACAATGTGGTCTGGTCTGTTGTGAAATTAAAGTAATTTCACCGGCTTTAATTTCGGTTAAGGAGTTTCAATATTTATGCAATAGCTTACAACCAAACTTAGGTTTGTGCAGTGAAGATATCGCTCTTCCCATGACTATCCCTTGAATTATTGCTCCTCATCCTTATCGTAACCTTCTCTTTTGTCACTTAGTTTGGTTAAGGATAAAAAAAAGACTATTATGGATATCTAGTACTATCTTTTTTAAAAGTGTCAGTATTTAGTTATAGAATCTTAATTATCCCCTCAAGAGTTGCAATGCATATCTAATTGAGGTATTTAAGTCTCTTATAATTAAATTCGGTTTAGGATGACCAAATAATCTCACTCCACTCAATTCACAACAGACCATCAAAACACAACATCAGTTCTCAACAAGTAATTAGAGATACATAAGCATATGCACATATAACTATTTTTAAGCACAATCTCATAAAATCCTAAGTCTCTAAATACTTTAATATAATACTTCAAAATACAGTGATATATTGAACTTAACTTACCTAAAATCCTCAGTTTGCTCACTAGACTTGCTGTAGGTTAATTTGTCTTTACATGTCTTATAATATAAATACTTTTTTAGTATTTTTATCCTTATGACGTATGGGCTTTAAATTATGATTTGAATCAATTTTCCAACTATATATGTATTACTTATTACTGATCTACTCTAGGTTAGTTTCTGAATTGATTTCCAAATCCGTTTTCAATTTAAGTTCTAATTCAGTTTTTGATTACAAGTGTTATATGTGAACCCTAAGAACTTGTTCCAAACCATAATATGAAGTTAATCATATTATACTCAAATATCTTAAATATTATATTTGACCCCTATCTAGTATTCTAGTTCGTATGGTACACCATGATCTTAATTTAACTATCGAGTTTGCTCTTGATGTGAAAAAAAAATTTTCATTTTTCATATAATTTCCTAAATTTAAGTTTCATATTAGGTTTATTGTGTTTTACTATTATTATTATATTATCAATTTTAACGTAATATTTTCTACTTAGGACAATTTCACTCATCTTATCGGATTTTGAGAAAGTTTTTGAGGTTGAATGTGATGTGTCTAGTGTCAGTATTAGCACTGTCCTTATGTAGAAGTACTGACCAATCGCTTACTTTAGTGAAAAACTCCGAGGTGCTGCCTTGAATTACTTAGCCTACGACAAAGAGTTCTACGCTCTTGTTTGAACATTATAGAACTGGCAGCATTGTTTATTGCCGAGAGATTTCATCATCTACGTAGATCGTAAGTCTCTAAAGTATTTTCGTGGGCAGCAAAAACTTTTTTGACGTCATGCCAAATGGGTTGAATTCCAGGAGACTTTTTGTTACGTCATCCAGTATAAGAAAGAGAGTACTAATACAGGGGCCGATGCTCTTTCTCGTTGTTATACCTTTATTACAACTTTGCAAGCTAAGGTACTTAGATTTGACACCTTGCTCAATTAGTATGAGCACGATCGGTATTCTAGGCCCTTAGTAGCCAAGTGCAATGTTGGAAGTGTTGTGGATAGGTTTTACTTGAGTTAGGGGTTCCTGATAAAGGGCAAACAAGTTTGTGTGCCAAGTGGTTCGACTAAAGAACTACTCGTCTATGAAGCTCATGCTGGAGGTTTGATTGGCCATTTTGGAGAAAAGAGGACAGTTGAAATACTCAAAGAACATTTCTACTGGCTTGGGATAATGAGAGATGTGTGCTAAGTTCTTGAGAGGTACGAGGTGTGTAAACATGCAAAAGAAAGGAGAGAGCAGTATGAAGAATATATACCCTTATCCATTCTTGAGCGCCCATGGATTGAGTTAAGCATGGATTTCATACTCGGCCTTCCCTGAACACTGAGAAGACATGACTCCATTATGGTTATGATAAACCGTTTTAGCAAGTTGAGCCACTTCATTTTCTACCATTGTACTAATGATGCTTTATTTATCGCTAATCTCTTTTTGCATGAAATTATACGTTTGCATGAGCTGTCGAGAAATATTGTATTCAACCGTGATTTGAAGTTCACGAGTTTCTTTTGGAAAACCCCTTAGAGGAAACTTGGCACCAAACTTGTGTACAATACTTCTTGCCACCCTCAGACAGACGGCTAGACCGAGGTAGTAAACATAATAGTCGGTAACCTTCTATAAGTAGCTGTAGGGAAGAATTTATACGATTAGGACTTATGCTTACCTGTCATTAAGTTTACTTACAATCGATTGGTTCACAGCACAATAGGAAGGTCACCTTTTAAGGTTGTCTATAGACTTAATCCAAACTTGCCTTTGGATATAACTGTCAACCCGGCCATACAAGGGGAATGTCAATCCAACTTACAGTGCATTAAGGAATTCCATAAGTTGCATCAAAAGATTGTTGAATAACTAACCTAGACTGTAACCCGATAGAAGGAATAAGGAAACTACAGAAGGAGATTAGTGGTTTATAGCCTTGGAGACCTTGTTTGGGTCCACCTCAGTAAAGAGTGTTTCCTCGAGAAGAGAATGAATAAGCTTTCCCTTAGATTAGATGGACCTTTTAAGATCCTTCAGCACATCAACAACAATGCCTATGAGTTAGAGCTACTCGATGGATATAGTGTATTTGTTACTTTTAATGTGGCTAATTTAACACCCTATATACCTAATAAAAAAGAGGGCCAAGATTTGAGGGCAAATCTTCAACAACCCTAGGTAATTGATGAGCCGCTAACCATTGGTTCTCTTACTTGCGCATAACTCCGAGGCCTCCAATGCCTTACCCGAAGAATTCTCTCTTGGTAACGTACCGATGACAAGAAACTCTAGGTAGAAAAAGGGTGGTTGAATTCTTTGACAACTTCAGAAGTTTACACCTTGCTTCGTTCTGTCTCTTATGTTGACATCAACTATTCGCTTGTCGAGAGCTCTATGCCGAATGATCAAACTTTTAGTTGTAGAGAGACAACTTTTGAGTGACAAGACATTCTTCATCGGGCCAAGTACTTTTCTTCCAACTTCCTACCGACCCTTGCTGCACCCCTTCCTCATTTCGGTAATCCCTAATACCGCTATATCTTGATTTTACGCAGCTGCAATACTTAGAGGATCTTTGTACGAAACTAATGTTGCGCTGCCACTTGTCCATTTTATCCAACATTGTACCATGTTTCCCTTTTTGTCGTTTGTCTCTTTTACCTCTTTTTGTATGTACTAAGAATCCTCTTTTTATGTATGTCTTTTTATAATTTCTTTATTTGTATTGTTGCCCTACGGATTTACTATAAATAATCCCTTCTCCTTGTAAGCCAAAATAATCTTATTAGATAAATAGACACTGAATATTCTGTTCTTGTGACACACCCTCTCCAAGTTTATTATCGTACACTCTTATCTAATTTTACCGAATAGCTCAAGGTTAGTGATGAGAGGACCTTGACATTAGCTTGTGCGTCATATCAAGTGAAGTGTCAAGTTGTGTTGTATTCGTAAGTGGGCTATATCCTCCGAGTAGCTTCACTTAAGCTATTTTAGTTTGTTGTCGACCTACTCACTCATTTTTCTTTAATATCTCGAATGATCCACCAATTTCTCACTTCCTACGGTAAGTCTTAGTGATAATTGAGTTGTTAGGCACATCAGGTAGAGAAATGCATCGAGCAATTGAATTTGATTGATGAGAAAAGATTGATAGTCCTGTATCATAATCAATGTTACTAACAAAGAATGGCTTGAGTTTTTAACAAAAGGGTATGTCCCCGAAACCTCAAAGAGGGTGATATGGTGTTAAGAAAAACTTTTCCTAATGAACAAGACTCTAGAGAAAAATTCTCTCCCAATTATGAAGGCTCGTATATCGTGAAGCAAGTGGTACCAGGAGATGCTTTAATTTTGGACCAGATGAATGGTCTAGAATTGAATGATCCTATAAATGTTGAAGCTGTAAAGTTGTACTACCCATGAAAGTCAATGGAAATTTTTACTTGGAACATGGAAATGCCAGTTATCTTAAATGTTATTATGGTCTATTTTTCATCTTCTACAAGCAAAATTGGTATCCTTGCCAATTTTTGGCATTGGAATCATCTCCATCCCTTTTCCTGCTTTATCATAAGATCCAATTCTCTTACTCCATTTAAATGAACCCATACACTGAAAACATGAGAGAAGTTGAAAATGAGATATAGAACATCGGTAATTAACAAACCTCTTTAAAATACTTTATTACAGATTAATCCCCCTCAATAGAGAGTTTTATTATCTATTTTTCTAGGAAAAGTGAAATCCAAATGGGCAATCACATCACAACAGATATTTACTAGTCAGGGATAATGGTTTCAGTTCATAAAGTTCTAAAAAGACAATCAATTGATGGGCAAAAATAGTGGGTGACATTATGTATTGAGTTAATTTTCGTGGTTTCTCTAAAGGGTTAGTGAAGCCTTAGAGGCTCTATGACAAGATCTATTGGGTTGATGACAAGGGATTAGGGTTGAGGCCATTTCGAAGAACAAGTTAGCTAGTTTTGATAGGACTTTTCAAAGGGAGGTTTTGATAGTTTAGATCCTATCGGTAAGACCAGGTAAGTACTCCTATATAATGTTAGCATTTGCATTTAGACCATATCTCCTAGGATAGTAATTGGTATTCAGGATACTTTCCTCTTAGCAATCTTTTAAGTAGAGTTCTTAGTGAGCCCATAAGGGTGCTTCACTTCACCAAAACCTCTTTAAGGTCTTAATCAGTTTAAGGAGCGCTTCGCCCATGCTACTTTGGTTTGTTAGCTCATAGGGGCATGACTAGGCTTTCAACCTCTCTTTAGGTTCTTAGCTAACTCAAGGAGTGCTTACCTTTTTTATTTTCTTAGCCAACTTAAGAAGTGCTTATCCTTTTCATTTTCTTTAGGGTCTTAGCAAGCTCAAAAAGCACTTACCTATTTCAATTTCTTTAAGGTCTTAGCTAGCTTGAGTAGGGCTTCTCCCATTTCATCTTAGTTCGTCAGCTCATAAGAGCAGAACTAGGTTTTCAACCTCTCTTCAAAATCTTAGCTAGCTCATGGAGTGCTTATCCTTTTCATTTTTTTAGAGTCTTAGATAACTCAAGGAGCGCTTACCCATTTTTATTTCTTTAGAGTTTTAGTTAGTTTAAGGAACGCTTTGCCTATTTTACCTTAGTTTGTTAGCTTATAAGGCAATGATCAAGTTTTTAACCTCTCTTTAGGGTTTTAACCAGCTCAATGAGCACTTACCTTTTTTATTTTCTTAGCCAGCTTAAGGAGTGTTTATCCATTTTAATCTCTTCAGGGTCTTAGCGAACTTAAAGAGTGCTTACCCGTTCACCTCGGCTCGTCAGCTTATATGGACAAAACCAAACTTCAATTTCTTTTAGAGTTCATGCCAGCCCATAGGGGTACTATCTTCTTTCAATTTCTTCTATGCTTTGGCCAGCCCTTAAAACGTCGTCCCTTTCTCCTTTCACCATTCATTAAATCCCCAATGGACCAAATCTAGGATAGCTAGCTAGTTGTAACGCTTCTTAGAACAAATTTTACCCTTAGGGCTAAAATAGTATCTCTTTTGTTTTTGTAGCAAAGTTTTATTAAAATTTCACCACAAAGAGGAGTAGGTATAGACACTCTATTTTTGCTTCCTTTTTTAATTTAATTTAATTTTTTAGAACTTTTGGGATAAGGTAAGGAGTTTTGATTTAGAAAAAAATATAAAAATAAAAAAAATTAGAGAGAATACAAAAATAGAAAACTTAAAAAAATTAGAAAATTTAGGAAATTTGAATAAGTTCTAGTATCTTAATAATAAGTTTTTTATTTAAGAGGGGAGAGATGTTGGGCTTGGGTTTAGATTCAAATATAGCCCAAGCCGACCTTGTTACTATGAATAAGATACAAACCAACGACCTAACGATAAGGCACTTGAACATGGCATTAGAATTTAGTTGAAGGTCCTAGATTCGAATCTCACTAAAGGCATAAAAATGCCTTTTGTCTTTTTTCACAAACACACATAATACGTCACCACATGTTGGGATATCATCACACCACGTGTCTACTGTGGGACACATGGTACTGCTACATATACACACACCATACAGTCACGTATTATACATGTGTTAGCTATGTACGTAACACATCATCAGCCAAGTGTCTTTTAGGATACGTGGCACTTTCTCACTGGTTGACACGTTAGAACTTTCCTTTCTCTTTCTCCTCCTTTCTTGCATTTCCCCTAGACTTTCTCACATAGAACAAGTTAGTTAGCTATCTTCAATCCTAAATTTAAGCCCTCTTTTTATTGTAATTTCAACAAATTAATGGCGAATTTGTAAATTAGACACAACCTACTTTGAATTGATACTGAAAACTTGACTAGATTTAAACATTTAGGCATTGAAATTGAGCTTTGAAAATTGAGAAAAAACTCAAAGTTTGTCCTTTCTTTTCCTCTCGCATGATTTAAGCTCTCTATTGAAATTCAAAGCTTCTAAAGGACATTTTAAGCAAAAAGGATTTATTGTGGACTATGTTTAACCACTTATTTGAACTAAAATCAAGTGATTTACAAGCAATTTTGGATCAGAATTTTTAGGACCCATTAAGCTTTAATTTACGATTTAATGCTAATTCTTGGTTTTCATTATGCATCTTAAGTTCAAATCAGTATAAAAGAGGCTCGGGAAGCTTGGGAATTCATTGATAATCATTAGAAATCTCTCTCTCTCTCTCTTCCTTGATCACTTTCTCTCTTTCTACACTTCCCTCTCTATTTGACCACCTTCGACTTAACCTAACACCACGACTAACTTTGCTGTGTCTTAAAACCCCAAAACCAGTGACCATTGCACACCCAACAACTCCCATCGACGCCTAGCCAACACCACTGCCACCACCTCCCTTTGATGACCATCCAAACGCTAACCAAACTCTACGGCACTCTCCCTACCCCCTACAAGCTCAGTAAAATATTCATCAAAACAATCTTCCCCACTCAATTTGGTGTTTAGAACGTCCAAGAACACACTTGGTTGTCACTGTTGTTGAAGAGGACTTGGAATTCAACCCGACCCAACCCAACTGACTCGACTTAAAGTTCAACTTGCGTGCATATCCCTTGGTTTGATCCTCACTTATATCTTATTTCGATTCTTTTGTATTTTCTTTTATTTGTTGTCAATTCTAATATAATTGTAACCTAAAGAAAAAAAAAAGAAAGAAAAAAGGAAAAGAAAAAATGGAAAGTTTAATGTACTTTTTTTTTAACACATAAATAAAGATAAATAGGATAGAATAAATTGATAAATGAATAAAAAATAAAAAAGTATAAAGAAATGTTTTCATCAGTTTGCAAAATTATTTTTCAAATAAATAAGAATAATTAATCCTTTTACAAAACTAGGGCCTACTTATAGTTTCCCAAAAATAAAACCCCAATTTTGGAATTTTTTTAAGAAAAATTCCCTAAATAATAAAATCAAATAAAAAACTCAAACTTGACATGTTTTCAAAATTAAAACGAAACACACTAAAATTTTATAAAAAGAATTACGTACGTTTAATCTTAAATAGTGAGTGAGTATGTATGTACCTCTAAGGCGACATGAAAAACAAAAATACCTATTTTTCCACTTTAGTTTAAATTATTCAATTCGTTAATCAATGATTAAATTTCATTTTATAGGATAGTTTTGAAAGGTGATTTTAAGAGATCAAGTCTAAATTTAGAAAATTGATAGTACCTATAAAGGTTTAAAAAGTTTAATCCTTGGACTCGATTTTCTGGTTCTCAAAACCATTTATAAAAATTAGTTTTATCAAAAAACTAGTATATGTAGCCGCAAGGTCATCATTATCATCTTACATCAAAATATTGACTATACTCTTTGCTAACATTGCTTTCGTTAATTTGTTTACCTTACTCTACTCTTATTTTGATCCTTACGTAAAACCAAGTGATAAGTAACCCCATTAGATCATTTCGTGTGACATATTGAGTTGTGCTGTGAGTCCTCGAATGTTTTTTGGTGCATCATATCCTTAAAGTTGTTTGTCGGTTTACTTGTTTTATTTTTACTATTTTCGTGCAATTCTCATCACTTTCTTTAAGATTTCTGTAGGATTAGACCCATTCCCGTAATCAACCTTATTAGTCCTTGGCTCTTAGTATTAGAGCGGAGGTTTCATTTGATTAAGTTATTTGAACTTTCTTGTGAGTAGTAATTGTTGTGGCAGTGTGTTGTAGTTACCTGGAAGTTATTTGTAAGTGTTAGAGCGAGTAGAAGTAATAGTTCGTTTTAGTTACATCCTCTGTTTTGCCTTGTTTTAAGTATACAAAAATAGAGCAAGTTTTTTTTTTTTTATTTTTTTTATTGATCATTTGAGTGATTATGTGTATGTAGTTATTTCATGTGGAGGAGCAATTTTTATTGTTTTGTTGATTTTGAGTTTATTTATTCAGTCTTATCAAAAGAATGACTAATTATAGTGTTAACATTAGTATTAGAGATGATAATAATGGTATTGTCTATCATGAATAACAACCCCAAAACACCCCCAAGAGTATAGGCAAATGATTAGATTAGGTGGCTAACCTCATAGCCGACTTGATCAAAGCAATTCATGCAATGGCCTATTAACCTGCTAAGGTTATGTAGAACACTCTACAAGTTGCTCGTCTCGCTAGAGGATAGAACCCATCTTGACAAGTTCAAGATGGAGGAGTAGGAGGATGAGTTTGAAGAAAAATCGATTTGGGTGATATAGATGATGAAGAAGAAGAAGAGTATATTAAGGAAGAAGAGCGAGCTTGAGTACCATGAGCTACCAACTATGTAAAGCTTTAGATTTCGAGCTTTAATGGTTCTAGGAGTGTAGATGATTATTTGAATTGAGAAGAGAAAGTTGAGTGTCTTTGATTATTACTTGTACGAGGATCAAGAAAAGGTGAGGATTGCTACTGTTTAGTTTTCAGGATATGTCACCTTGTGGTGAAAGAATTTTCAAATCATGAGAAGGATACAGAGAGGTAAATGCTTCACCTAAGATGAAGAGGATCCTTAGAAACAAGTTCATGTCCGAAACATATTTGCATAATATTTTTGCTTAGCTTCAAGAGCTAAGGTAAAGAGGTCGAACTATTGATAAATATGTTTAAGAATTTCAAATGCTCATGATTCGTTGTGAATTGGATGAACTACCGGCCTGAACAATATCCAGATTTCTCACTAGATTGAAAGGCGATAATCGACATAGTGTGGAACTTCAGTAGTTCACTACAATAGATGAGGCTATATGAATAACCTAGCAAGTGGAGAGACAAAGAAGTAGTAGAATACTGACTCGACCCTCAATGAGTTGATCTTGTTAGTTAAGCCGACTTGCCTAGAGAAGTTAGTGACCTTAGTTAAGTATTGAGCTGACCAGAAAGGTAAATGTCAAAGCTAAACAAAAGGGCCAACCTGATGGTGACATACTAACAAGAACATATGAGAAAGGATAAGGGTTTAGAAAGAAGATGAGCTAGATCAAGTACTTTAAATGCCAATGGTATGGGCATATGGCTGCTTAGTGTCTAAACCGAAGGATCATGATTATTAAGGGAGATATTTTGAAGATCAAAGTAGATAGCATAAATGAGGAGCTTGAGGAGGAGAAAGAAGTTGGAGATGAGATTCATGTTAATGCCAACCTGATTGAGAAAGATGTGTTTGTAGAGGACCTAGATGAGTTGATTATAGTTGTCTGATGTGCAATAAGCTTGGAACCCTCTACTAGGGAGGAGTAGAAAGAGAACTTATTCTACATCACTTATAAAGTGAATGATTAGGTGTGTGCGCTCATAGTGGATAATGGGAGCTACACCAATGTAGTATCTACTGACCTTATTAAGAAACTCAAGTTGCCGATCAATCTACATCCGAAGTCATATAAGTTACATTGGCTAAACAAGAAGTGAGCACTACATGTCACTCAGTAAGTGCTGCTACCGTCGATCTCAATTGGAAACTATTCCAATCAAATTCTTTGCGACATGTTACCCATGTGCACATCATATGTACTGTTAGGCCGACCTTAGCTTTTCGATCGAAGGGTTATTCGTGACGGCTATAGGAATATGTATGTGTTTGAGAAGGATGGGAGGAAGATTACATTGAACCATATGCCACTGAGTTAAGTTAGCAAATTGTAAGCTAAACTTGCTCGAAGATCAAAGAAGGCTTTGGTATTAAGTAAAGTCAAACATTGAGAGACTATTAAAGTTGATGTACCAGCTTTCCTACTAATTGGGCGATTACTAAAGTTGAAGAAGAGGAGTGAATTGCCTTTGGAAATCAAGGAACTACTGGATGAATATGCCGACCTGTTTCCTGAATAGTTGCTTGAGGGATTACCCCATTTCCGAGGCATTGAACATTGCATTGACTTAGTACTCGGCGTTGCCTTATCGAATAGGTCAGTATATCGAATGAATTTCGAGTAGGCTATTGAGCTCTAAAGGAAAGTCAATGAACTTCTGGAAAAAAAGGCATGTGAGGGAAAGTCTTAGCCCTTGTATTGTACTTACTCTACTTGTGACAAAAAAAGATAGCACTTGGCATATGTGTGTAAATAGTAAAGCTATTAACAAAATTAAAACCAAGTACAGATACCCCATCACGAGGCTAAATGATATGTTGGATGAGTTGGGTGGTGCAAGAGTGTTCAGCAAAATTGATCTGAAGTCTAGACACCACCAAATTCAAATGAGGCAAATAGATGAATGGAAAATTGTTTTTAACACCTGACATGGCCTGTATAAGTGGATGTTTATGCCTTTTGGACTATCAAACACCCCAAGAACTTTCATGTGACTAATGAACCTTATATTAAGAGATCTAATTGGAAAGGTTGTTGTCGTTTACTTTGACGACAAACGACATCTTTATCTATAGTGCCAACTTGGTAATGTACATTAAATATCTCAAAGTTGTTTTCGATGTCCTCTGGGCAAAAAGGTTGTTTAGAAACTTGAAGAAATATTATTTCTACCAAGAAGAAGTGATCTTTCTAGGATATGTTGTTGGATGAAGATGATTGAGAGTGGATGAAGAAAAGGTACGAACTATTGTTGAGTGGCCGACTGCAACCTCTTATGTTGAGGTGAGAAGTTTTCATGGATTGACATCATTCTACTGATGCTTTATCCAATGATTCAATACCATTGTAACGCTTTTAACTAAGTTGACAAAGAAAAACATAAAGTTCAAGTGGGAAGAAAAAGAGGAGAAGAGTTTTGCTGAGGCAAAAGCAAGGTTGACCTTGACTTCGGTCTTGGCTTTATCAAACTTTGATATAGTATTTGAGCTTAAATGTAATGCATCGGGTGTTGGTATCAAAGCTATGTTGATGCAAAAAAGCCGACCTGTCGCTTATCATAGAGAGAAGCTTAGTGGAGTGTAATTGAACTATTATGTATATGATAAAGAGCTTTTGGCCCTAATTTGAGCTCTTCGTGTATAGCAACATTATCTTTTACCAAAAGAGTTTGTCATATACGCAGATCATGAATCCTTAAGATATTTATGGAGCCAACCTAAGCTTACCAAGTGTTAGGCCCAATGGATTGAATTTTTGGAGGGATTAAATTTTGCAATTAAGTACGAGCAAGGCAACAAAAATATAGTTGTTGATGCTATATTGAGAAGACATATTCTACTCACTAAGTTGCAAATCTAGCTATTAGGTTTACAAGCATTAAAGAGCAGTATTAGGGTGATTCTCATTTTGACCCCATATTTGAGCATTGTAAAGAAGGAAGAATAGTAAATGAATACCATATTGAGGACAGTTATTTGTTCTGAGATGACAAATTGTGTGTGCCAACTTGTTCCATCAGAGAGCTACTGGTGATAGAAGCCCACTATTCCATCAGAAGCATTACTTTTTCTTGCTTTGCTCGACAAATTGTGTGTGCCAACCTATCCACCAGAATGATAGATTCTTTTGGTCTCGAATAAAGCATGGTGTGCATTGTGTGATTGAGAGATGCGCCATCTGTAAGAAAGAAAATAATCAAGTAGAGCAAGAGAAAGTAATGCTTTTGCTTGTTCCAACTAAACCACCGATTGACCTGAGTATGGATTTTATCCTCGAATTACCCCAAATTGCTTGAAGCAAAGATTTTGTCATAATTGTTGTAGATAGGTTCAGTAAAATGGTACATTTCTTATCTTGCACCAAAACTAATGATGCTTTGACTATTGCTTCTTTGTTTTTATAGGAAGTAGTTTGCTTGCATGGAATATTGGGAAGTGTGGTGTTGGATTAAGACCTGAAATTTTTAAGCCATTTCTAAAGAACCCTCTAGTGTTGGATGGGAACTAAATTACTGTTCGATACCTCTTGCCATCCGCAAACCGATGGCCAAATTGAGGTGGTCAACCGTACCCTAGGATCACTGCTCGTAGTGGGGAAGAACTTAACTGACTAGGATGTTTGCTTGCCTGTGGTTGAATTTGTTTACAATAGGACAGTACATACCACCACTAGGTATGCCTCATTTGAAGTCATCTATGGTTTTAACCTTGAATTGCCCCTTGATTACACACCTATGCTGTCTATTGACCACGAAGATCCTGAGGCAAGAACCAGAGCCTAGTCCATCCAACAAATCTATCAATGAGTTACCCAACACATTGATTAAGTTGCTAGAAAACTAAAAGAGAAAAGCAAAAGAAGGAAGACTAAGCAATTTAAGCCCGAAAACCAAGTGTAGTTACACTTGAGTAGGGAAAGGTTCCTTAATAAGAGGAAGAACAAGTTATCTGCCCAAAGTAAATGACTGTTTAGGATACTCTAGAAGATAAATGACAATGCATATCAACTTAAGCTTCTAGAAGACCTTGAAGTATTTGATGTGTTTAATGTTGCCAATCTTAGCCTTTACTGACCCAAGGAGAACTCTTTTGATGAGGACTAATTGTATTTGATCCCAAATCCCAATCAGTTCGGTAGGGGTGATAGGAATTAAATCATGGGACTTTTTACCCGAGCTTGAGCCCGAGGGTTGGAAAGTAGGACTAGGCGAATTCTTTCATTATGACTTACCACCGAGTAGTCCGAGCTAGTATAATCTACCGACTTGATGTCCTGGCTGAGCCAAACCTTCTTGCACTCATCATTCGTCTCTACCTGCCGACCTAAACTACACTTAAGCATTAGCCCGGCTCATACGTCCATTAGCTCAGCCAACCTAAATCTAAGCCAAACTGAATATGTCCAAGGCTAGTTCACTTTGGAAGAATTATATGTTCAGCTTGGTGTGGTTGATTTACCACCTTTGCTCGGCACCTCGACTCAACAGTCACCAACTTAATCGTACAATTTGTCTTTTCTACCATAAAGTCATCTATCCATAAGGAGCCACATGTTCGAGTAATCATGTGATAGAATCTTCCATAAAAAATACTCATTTTTGTTGTAATTTTCAATTGTACCCTTTTTATTCCTTACATTACTTCTTTTAAATAATACCATTTTTAGTTTTTTCCATTTTAGGTAGGTTGTCCTAGTTTTTCAGGTATAAATACCTACTGTATATGTAATCGTAGGGACATCATTAACATCTAGCATGAGAATATTGAATATACTCTTTATGAACATTGCTATCGTTAGCTTGTTTACCTTACTTTACTCTTATCCTAACCTTTAAGCGAGGTTAGGTAGCAAGTAATTTCATCAAACCATCTCGTGCGACATATCGAGTTGTGTCATGAGTTCTCAGAAGTTTCTTGATACATCATATCCTTGGAGTTGTTTATAGGTTTTCTTGTTTTACTTTTACTATTTTCATGCAATTCTCATCACTTTCTTTAAGCTTTCTATAGGCTTAGATTCATCCTTGCGACTGATCTTGTCAATCCTTAGCTTCGATTGGCATCACAATGTAGCTTAGTCTAACCAAAAGACTTTGTTGTTTCATTCCTTCCATATTCCCCTGATAGCAAAAAGAAGGGTGGTTTCTTTGGGGTCATCACTAAAGCCCAAATTTTTTTTAATCTCTTACAGTAGTTCCTTATCCATTGTGTTAGCTCAACAAAAGAACATTGCTTACCTAGAACAGAGAACCTAAGTTCCTTCCATAGATCACGGCTCCACTAACATCGAATGAATATCTACTAAATGGTTTCCTCTATTAAATTACATAAAGGATAATTAGTCCTTAGATAAAAACCTCTTTAATTGAGATTATCCCTAGTGGCAATGCTATTATGGCATATTCTTCAAAAAAGGACTTGGATATTTGGTAGACTAGGCACCTTCTAGATCCACATCTAGTTCTCTTTAGTTTATGATGCATCCTCTATGCTCCCTAGCTGCATGTATGTTGATTTTGATGTAAACTAACCATCAATTTCATATGACCTTCTACAACAGTTCATTAATTCATGTTCGATCTCTAAAAATAAATTCTCCAATATGCTTCGTATCTCCTCAACTATTAGATACTTAATTACTTCTTCCTTATAGCCAACCTCGTTTTCCCAAGCTTAGTTTAATAATACATTCTGACCTTGTTTGATAACTGGTCCATAAAACCAATTACACACTTTGTCTCTTCCATTCCAAACGTCTGTCCAAAATCACATATTTGCTCCATTTGTTACTTCCATGTGCACTTTTTCCTCTAGCCTCTCCATAGCTTTATATAATTCTTGTAAAAGTAGGAGCCTTTCTTCACTCTTCTATGTGAATTATCAGTCTTATACCTTTGCTTAATGAGATAGTCCACAGGAAGTCCTTTTTAAGACTCTATGCTAACTTTATAAAATTTGTTTGATTACGTCTTTGAATGTCTATCATCCTTAATCTTCCTTATCGCGTCTAAAATTTGGTTTTTTGTTTTTCTTAACTTAGGTTAAATTAAATTCTATACCTATTTGATTTAAACCCTTAAAGAAAGTTAAGAAAAATCGCTTCTTTTAGTTTTCTAAAAATGGAGTTGTCACTGGCTAAAACCAAGAAAATAAGTAAATTAAAACTAATTAGATAGATTGATTTTAACTTAGCCATTGGTTTATATTTTCAAAAAACTAGATTTGAGGGCTAACCTATTAAAACCCAAAGATAACCACATTAAACACTAAATTGGGCCTTAACTTTTAAAATGCTCTTTAGGAAACAAATTTTTTTTTTTAACTTTTAATTCTTTTTTATTTTTTATTTTTTAATTCTTCTTATTTTTTCACTTTCTAAGAAAAAAGGGAAAATGAGATTTCTATTTTTTTTATGATTACTTTATAGGTGTTTATATATCTACTATTCAAAATCAAACTAGTGTTCTTTATGTATTTTTAATAAAACTTTAGTAGATTGATTTATTTTATTTTTAAAGACACCATGTTGATATCATTAATAGGTTTATTTTATTTTGAAAGAATTCTAAGAGAAGACCTTAATTCTATTTATGTTCACTTTGTAAATAAAAAGAAAAACCCCTAATTGATTCTAAATGCTTTTTTTTCTTTTTTTAAAAAAGGTTGATTGAATTTCTTTTTTTCTTTATGAAAACATATTTCTAAGTAATAAAACATTTTTTCACTCAAAACATATTTTCCTAAAGCGTGGTGTTATTCATTTTTTTTTTTTTTAAGAAGAAGAAGAACAACTTTATAGAAGATAATTTACTAATTTGAGGAAAAAAAAAAACCTTTTTTATTATTAAACCCAACAATTTATAAGAAAACATTTATTATCTTTTAAAAGTATTTTTCCTTTTTCCATTTTTGTTTTTTATTAATTTTTAATTTAGAATTCCCTAATAGTCCCAAGGGTAGTAATTATCCCATAGCATCTTAGGACTACATAATGCCCCTAACCTATTTTTTATTTTTATTATTATTATTTCTTTTATTATTAAATGTGAGCCTTACTCATCCTTGAGAGGTGGTTACCCCACTAAAATTAATCAACTAAAGAAACAAATACATAAATAAATAAAAAATTCAAACATAGGTAAAAAATGGGTCACTTATAGGTCAAAGGTGGGTCAAGCGTCCTAGTCATATGGCCAACACATAAGTTACGCAAATGAGAGAAAGTGTCAATAGAGGTAGCTTTGCAGAGCTCCAATGATGGTTGTGAGTGGCATCGAGAGAGGAAAAAAAAAGGTTAGAGATTGAAGAAATTTATTTAATTAATAAATTCAAACAAACAAATGAACCAATAAAATAAATGTAAAAAAATTATAGAAGTTCTAATCTAAGCGATTGCAATAGGATGGTTTCTTGGTGCTTCGGCGGTACTACGAGCGATGATGGGAGTGAAAGTAGGTGTGATTTCTAAGTGATGGTTGATGCTATGGAGTAAAGTAAAAATCCTAATTTATAGATATGATAGTTGAATCAAAGATAAAAAATATTAAATATAGAATGATTTTCTTCTAAGTTTAGGCTTGATATAAGTGGATGAATTTAGACAATAGGTGATGCTAAATTCAAAATAACGTATGGAAAACAAAATCAACATGTGCTAAGAGTGTGTCAAAATGTGCAGAAGTATGCCAACCATATGTATGAGTGTGTCAGAGTGTACCAACTACATGTAAGAGTGTGCTTACCATACTTAGAAGTGAGTTGGTGAATGATATAATGATAATATAGCATGTGATATGGCAATGATGCGACAATCACGTCATAATGATATAGTGATGACATGGTAGCTGATATAGTGATAATGTCGTGACGTATCAAGCAACGTGGCATGATGGTACAGTGAATGATGTGACGATGATATGGCAAGACATAGCGATAACATAGTGTCATGGTGGGTGATGTGGACGCATGTATTAATGGGAATGAACAAGTGTCTAGGTGAAGAAAGAAAATAAAGATACATTTTATACCTTTTATGAAATGAACCTAAGAGCTCTACATTTTAGTTCAAAGCCCTAACAGACTAAGCTACTGCTTAATTCTTGTTGTGCTCTAACAAAAAACGTATTTAATCTATTTTTGCACTAACATCTAATAAAAGTCTTAATGAACATTGGGCCTTAAAATCGATTCAAGCCTTTTGGGTTTGGAAAAACCAATTTATCCTCACATGTAATTATTTAGTCTACTAGGTATATGTAAAAAATTATTTTCAAAAGTAAACCGATTTGATAAAATTACAGTCACGATTCTATTCAATGATCGGCTTCACTTAAAACTTGGATTGCTGATAAAATATTCAATTTAAGTCTAATTGAGACGCTATTTGAAACTGTTAGATATCTCTTATATATTTTAATGATAACAAAAAATGTTAAAACCTAATGAATCTTAAAGAGTGTAGACTTACAAAAGGATTTTCAGAAAGTTTATTTTTGCAAAATTAAGTTACATTCAGAAGCTTTGAATGAATTGCAAATAGTCTATTCTAAAAAATCTTTAAAAATTATTATAGAAGCTTTTACAAGAAAAATTAGTATAGCAATTTAGAAGTTTATTTAGAAACTTAAAAAACAAAAAGGCTGATATTTTTTAGAAGATTGTTCAAAAGTAAGTCTGGAAGATGTTGAAATTAGTTTAAAATTAGATTCAATTTAATCAAGGCTTAGCTCCACCAAATCGAGTATATTAGGAAAATACATTCAATTACGTTTCACTCAAGATGAAGTTAAGATCTATGGGGATTATCTTTAGGCATGTTAATTTTTTGAAAAATCAAGATAGACATAAATATAAATAAGGATAAAGTTGAGTCGGATTTTGTGAAAATTCAAAATGAACTTTATCCAGAAATATCTTATAAGAATTATCTCTTTGTTAAGAGATCTATTTGGTGGTTATGATTTTAAGTATATTTGATCTGAATAAATCAAGGAAAATAGATTTTTAAATTCAAAATACCGAGATCTTCTCATGAAAATATCCAAAGATTATCACTTGTATTCTAACGGTTGGATAATTATAGAAGTGAATAAAATCTTTAAATTTTTAGTTGTTGGAAAAACTCAATATAAAAGGAAGAAGGATTCAAAACATCATATATGACTCTAAAAAAAAATTATCGTTGCACAAAAATTGTTGATCAGTTTTTACTTTCTGAAATGCTTCAAAAAGTTCTTCGGATATTTTTTCAGAGAGCTATACCAAATCAAAGTTTTACAACAAATGTTATTTCTTTTGAGTGCAAAATTATTTAAGGCTTGTATTTTGTTCTCATTTGTAATCTCTATACTTTATTGTAGAAAAAAGATAGTTTGTACTCTATAAATTTATATTAGTCTAGATTGTAGAAAGGCTAGATAGGTAAAGTAGAGTGTTGAAAAGTCATTGTGACAAATGTTTGTAATGTGTTTGTGATTTGATTTAGTAGACCAAGTGGAACGGTACCGGTAAAGTAGACCGAATCCCCAACAGTGGAGCTAGAAGAGAGCAGTAGATAAAAGGTCGAATCTCTATAAAATCTTTACCTGATTTTCTCTTTCCTTACACTCATTTAATTTGGTTTATTATTGATTATGCATTGAATCATTAAATTATCACTATTCATCATTATAAGTTGTTAAGAAGGATAACTTCAATTTTAACGAAAAAGTTTTCAAAAATTCAAAGATATTAATTCACCTCCTCTCTTAATATCTTATACTGGACCAACAATCGGTATCAAAGCCTCGCTTTAATATTTTCTAGAGTTCAAGATCATGGTTGAACTAAGTGGTAGTTTAACAATTCAACCTAGTGAATTGGTATCAAGGCACCATTTTTTGATGGAACTAACTTTCCTTATTGGAAATTCAGGATGGAGATTTGTGCGAAGGTATTAGATTATTAAGCTTAGCAAATTATTTCTGCATGAGATCTCAAAGTTTCAACTATTATTACAACAAATGATGATATCACCAAAGCCGAACTCAATTCAAAGGCTAAGAATCTTTTATTGAATACTATTTCACATTTTGAATTTTATCTAATTCTTTCTTATGAAACAATTAAAGACATTTGGGATATTTTGGTGCAAACTTATGAAGGTACAGAAACCATTAAGGACACAAGAATCAACTCGCAATATGAAACATTTCGAATTCTCCTTGGTGAAGAAATTAAAAACTCTTTTAATAGGTTTACTGTTATAACTAATGAACTATCTTCTATTGGAAAAGTTATTAGTGATGTAGATATGGTACGTAAGATGTTAAGGATTCTTCTCAAAATTTGAAATGTGAAGAAAACTATCATAAAAAAAGCTTGTGATTTAAAGATATTAACATTAAGTCAATTGTGTAGTAAGCTCATGACATATGAAATTGATTTTCTCAAATTAGAAGGTATTTCAAAAGATACGAAGAAGAGGATTGTAGCTTTCAAAGCCAAAAAAATAGATACTGATTTAGAAGGAGAAGATTCATCTGAAAAAGAAGATGAGGACATGACACTACTAGCTAAAAAGCTCAATAAATGACTCAAGAAAAAGAGTAAGAAAACATTAACTAAAAGATTTACTATTAATAAGAATCGGTCCATTGATGTAGGGAAGTCAATTAAAGAAAAAGAAGAGAAGGTCAAAAAGGAGATCATTTGCTATGAATATAAGAAGCCTAGACATATTAAATACGAATGTTCTTTGTTGATCAAGAAAATGGAGAAATTCAAGAAGAAACGTAAATTTCTGATGGCGATATGAAGTGATCTGGAGGATTTAGAAATTGGATTAAAAGGTTTAGAAGAATGTGAGGAAGCTAATTTATGTCTTATGGTACTTTCTGAAGTAGATTCTGAAACTGATTCTGATAAGGATCAAGGACCGATTTCTCGTTCCCAAGCCCAAGGACTCTTTCAAGTGGTTCGCCGAGCTGTCCAAAGAGACTTAAGTGCCTATGAGCAGTGTTTGCCTCAGTCTGATCTATCGAGCTACTTTACTCTTTATGCCATCCAAGACGTTGCCAAGGTGATCAACCAGTATGTCGAGTTGAACTCTCCACTAAATAGTAGTCTAAGTGCCAAATCTGAATGGAGTAATCTCTACTGTATCGAGGCCGAGAAGAACTGTCAGGAGTCGACCATCCAAGGCTAACCCCAATATGAGCTGTCCCAGAACTAACCATTGTCCAGCCCATTTTGACAATAAACAAGCCTGAACTGAGGTTTACCCCTGCTTAGACCACAATACTGTCAGAATCGCAATAAAAATGCACATGCACACTATCTTTTATTGACATCCGTACTATCTTTTCTGACAAAGGATGTTCGCGTTCCTTCTTTTGCATGATTTTATACTTTCCTTATAAATTATTCTCTTTTGTTTTTAGCAAATAACAACCATTCTTTTGTAATTTCTGTAACTTAGGATTTGCTTTAACGGAATGATATAAATACTGTCATACTATAAAAGTTAAAGATATCATAATATAGAGAATACATTGAATTTTTTCACTCTCGAGCTAAGTGTCCCACTTACTCTTGAGCTACTCTTATTTAGCCCATTCGAGAGTGAACTAATGGCGAATGACCTCCGACCATACTTGTACATCATCTTAGTGTCAGAGCTTGGTACGTTTGGAGTTGGATTCTACTACTATATTCCTTTAATAGTTTATCACTACTCTCGTGTGATAATGGTTTTATTGTTAGCTTTGAAATTTAGTAATGAGAAGTGTTTTGTACTTTGTTTCTACTTGTTTTCGATATGCCAAAACAGAGTATGGTTGACTGTGTGTTTCTTCAGAGATTATCATTGTGAAGTAAACATCAATGTTGGATTCAAGTGTGCAAGGGACTTTAGGAAACCAAGAAAATGGTATTTAACATGGCTAAGGGCAAAAAGGAAACTTTTCACCTCAATTGGTGGGTGATCGCTTAGATAGGCTTACTGATTTGGTAGCTAGTTTGATGACAGTTATACAAGAAAATAGACAGTGATCTAGAAATAGCCCCATTAAAGAACGTGAGCAACAACAATGAGGTCGAGCTAATGCCCTAGCTCGAAGGAGTTGATAGGGATGCTAGATGTAGGTTAGTGCTTAAAAAGATTAAGGAAGAAGTGGAAGAAGATGATGATGCAGAAGAGTATTACAGAGCTGAAGAAAGAAATGTACAAGCCCCTAGAGTTGAAGGACTCAGGATGCGTATCCCAAGTTTTTCTGGAAGTGGTGATATCGAAGACTACCTAGATTGCGTAGACAAGATTGAAAAATAGTTTGAATGCTACGAAGTGCCCAAAAATGTAAATGTTAAGCTAGCTGTGTAGGAGTTCACTGGCTATGTTATCCTATGGTGGAAGAACTTGTAAGCTACTAGAAGAAGGGAAAGAGAATGAGAAATTAAGAGTTAGGATGACATGAAGAGAGTTATGCAAAGAAGGTTTGTACCGAGCTATCATTTGTAGGATGCCTTCAAGAGACTGTAAGAATCGAGACAAGGAGCATCAAGTGTGGATGCTTACGTTAAAGAATTTCAGATGCTAATGATCCGATGTGAAGTCATGGAGCTAGAAGACCGAATTGTGTCTTAATTCAATGGCAAATTGAAGTATGAGATTGGGGATGTCCTAGAAACCCTGGACGTTAGAATGCTCGATGATGCAATCTAAGCTACCCAAGGGATAAAAAGGTGTTGAATAGGAAGATTCTGACCACCCGTCAACTATCAATTGTCTTGACAATAGCCACTTTGTTCCAAGTAAATCTATGCAAATAAAATCGAGCAAGGTCACTAAGACCCGACCTGCTCAGACTACCTAAGCAAAGGAGAAGGAACCCTCAAAGAAGTTTGAGAAGAGCCAAAGTTCAAGGAGGAAGATAAGTGAAATCAAGTGTTTCAAATTCTAAGGATTTAGACACATGGTCGCTCAGTATCCGAACAGGCGAACGATGGTGATCAGAGGTGAGACACTGACCGTAGAGGTCGACAATATAGATGAAGAAGTAGAGGAGGTGAAAGAGAATGGATAAGCCAAGTTGTCTAATGAGGAAGTCATCTATAGTGAAGAAGGTAACTTTATGCTGACTGCTCTAATATTGAGGAGGACGATGAGTGTCAATCTTGTACCTAAAGACAAACAAATAGAAAATCTCTTCCATATTGGGTGTAAGGTGAATAAATCGCTATGTACACCGATTGTAGATAGTGGAAGCTGCATTAATGCAGCCTTTACATTTATGATTCAACAATTGAAATTACCGACCATGCCTTACCTAAAACCTTACAAGCTTCATTGACTCAGTTACAAGAGAGCCTTATAAGTGAACAAACAGGTGTTCGTACCGCTCTGCATTGGCAAGTATCGAGATGAAGTGCTTTGTGATGTACTGCCCATGAGTGCGTCCTGCATTTTACTTAGACGATTATGGATGTTTGATTGAGCAGTTATGTATGACGGCAGGAAGAATACATGTTCTCTAGAGCATGAAGAAAGAAGGGTGAAATTGAGTCCCACGACTGCCGAGCAGGTAAAAGTCATACAGTCCCAGCTTAGTCAAACCCAGAAGAAGGAGGCTTTGGTACTGACTTAAGTCGAATTGAAATGAGAAATGGAGATGGAAGGACCTACCTATTTGCTTGTCAGGAAGCATTTGGAGACGAGACTCGAGGAAGAAAAGTTGCCGATCGAGGTAAAAACCCTATTAGAGGACTTTGCCGACCTATTTCCAAAAAAGTTACCGGAGGGTCTACTCTTAATCTAAGGTGTCAAGCATGCGATTGACCTGCAGCCAGGAGTTATACTGCCGAACAAGTTTGCTTATAGGCTGAACCTTGAATAGGCTGCTGAATTGCAAAAGCAAGTAAACGACCTCTTGAAGAAAGGGTATGTACGCAAGTCCTTAAGCCCCTGTGCTGTGCTGGCCCTATTAGTGTTAAAGAATGATGGTTCTTAGATGATGTGTGTGGATAGCCGAACCATAAATCGAATCACCATCAAGTATAGGTACCCCATACCTAAGCTTAATGACATGCTAGACGAGTTAAGTGGAGTAAGAGTATTCTCTAAAATCGATCTCAAATCTGGCTACCATCAAATTCAAATGTGTAAAGGCGATGAGTGGAAGACCACCTTCAAGATACGACATGGTTTGTATGAATGCCTTATAATGCCATTTAGCTTGTCTAATGCACCGAGCACATTTATGTGACTTATAAATCATGAGCTCTGAAAGTTACTGGGAAGGTTTATTGTGGTTTATTTTAACGACATTCTAGTATACAGTCCTGACCTAGAGACGTATCGAAAGCATCTCCGACAAGTGCTTGCAAAACTCCGAGTGGAACAGCTCTATGCCAATATGAAGAAGTGCAATTTCTACCAATCCAAGGTGATCTTCTTGGGATTCGTTGTGAGTGGAGATAATATTCGAGTTGAAGAGAAGAAGGTAAGAGAGATTATAGAATGGCCCAAGTTGACCTGTTCTATTGACGTGAGAAGTTTCCACAACATAACCTATTCTATCGCCGATTCGTAAAGAATTTTAGTACGATTGTGGCCCCACTCACTAAACTCTTGAAAAAAAATGTTGAATTCAGATGGGATGAGAAAGAGAAGAGGAGTTTTGAAGACGTAAAGGAGAGGTTAACTATTACCCCCGTCTTAGCTCTACCGAGCTTCGACAAGGCTTTTGAGGTAGAGTGTGATGTGTCTGGACTAGGCATAGGTGCTGTATTAATGCAAGAAAGCCAACCCATTGCTTACTTTTGCAAGAAACTTTGTGGAGCCATACTTAACTGTTTCATCAACAACAAGGAGTTCTACTCGTTAATCCAAGCCCTAACGGTGTGGTAACACTATTTGCTGCCTAAGGAATTTGTGATCTACACTGATCATAAATCTTTGAGATATTTGAAGAGCCAAATAAAGTTATCCTAGAGACAAGTCAAGTGGGTTGAATTCATAGAGGGATTTTCTTATGTTGCAAAATATAAGAACGGAAAAAACAATGTAGTGGCCAACACTATATCGAGACGACATACCTTCCTGACAAAATTGTAGATGAGGCTACTTGGTTTTTTAACCATAAAGAATTTGTATGCCGAAGACCCACACTTTGGTCCTCTCTACACCCGTTGTGAAGAAGGACAGATGCTGGATGACTATCACCAGGAGGATGGATACTTATTCAAGAAGAGGAGGCTATGTATCCCGACCTGTTCCATGCGAGAATTACTAATGTGCGAGGTGCATAGAGGGGAATTGATAGGACACTTTGGCTGACTTTAAACTTATGAGGTATTATTCTTCAAATTCTTTTGGCTAAGGATGAAGAGAGATGTCCAATCAATGTTGGAAAAATATGTGACCTACCAAAAAGCGAAGAGTCGAGCCTAACCAAGTAAGGACATTATTAACCCTTATCGATCTTGACTAAACCATGGTTTGAGCTGAGTATGGACTTCATGTTAGAATTACCGAGAAAGTCTAGAGAAAAAGACTCCATCATGGTGGTTTTAGATTGATTTAGCAAAATGGCACATTTTGTGCTCTCTTCCAACACTAATGATACTTCAGTTATCTCTTTTCTTTTCTTGTAGGACGTGATTAAGCTTCATAGTGTGCTTAGAACCATCATTTCAGATCGAGACCTCAAGTTCATGAGCCACTTTTGGAGGATACTTTGGAAGCTATTGGGAACCAAGTTACTATACAACACATCTTGCCATCTACAGATCGATGGGCAAACCGAAGTTATCAACTGAATTATGGGAACTTTGTTACAGGTTTCTGTCGAATGGAACATGGTCGATTAAGATCTGTATTTGCCAATCATCAAATTTGCCTACAATCGGACTGCCCATAGCATCACAAGCATGTCTCCATTCGAAGTTACCTACAGATTCAACCTTGAGCTCCCATTAGACTAAGCACCCTAACTGAGAACTAATGATGATGACCAACCAACTGTTGAGAAAGTTGAAACCATCAAAACCATGCACCAGGAGGTTGTGAAGCAACTAGATCGAACTGCTATTAAGCTTGAAAAGTAAAGCTGATGACGGAGCAAAAGAGAATTTTAACCAAGCGATTTGGTCTGGATACACCTTAACAAGGAATGATTTACAAACTTGAGAAAGAGCAAGTTATCTCCCAAAGTTGACCGACCTTCAGAGTGCTTAAAAATATCAATCCTAATGCCTATATGATCGAATTACCTGAATAATATAGTCTTAAACTCTTTCAATATTGTCGACCTCCAACCTTACACTCCCGAACACGAGTAAGCTAGGCCTGAACCAGTTTTGATCCTAAATCTCAAACAACCCGAAGGGGATGATAGGGATCAAGGATCGATTACACGTTCCCGAGCCCGAGGGCTCTCTCAAGTGGTCTGTCAAGCTATCCAAAGTGAGTTAAGCGCCGAGGAGTAATACTAGCATCGAGGAGCAATGCTTGCTCCAGTCCAATCTGTCGAGCTACTTTACTTTCCACACCATCCAAAAAGCTACCGAGGTGAATCGCCTACACTCGAAGCCGACCCCAACCAGTACCCCAATCCAAGCACCAAACCAGGAAAAATAGCCATCTTCAAGTGTTAGGGCAAAGCTAATAACTGTAAAGGGCCGACCCTCCAAAGCTGACCCTGATGTTAGTCGCTCCTTACTTATTCCCCTACCTAGCCCCAGCCGTTACGATATGAAGCTGCTAATGCCAAACAGACTCGATCAAAGGACTGCCCTTACTCAGCCTACAATGTTGTCAAAATCGCAGAATAAAAACACATAAATGCATGCACCATGTCCTTTTTGGCAACCATACTGTCCTTTCTGATAAAATACATTCGCTACGCATAAATTCACGATTTCCTATACATTATCCTTCTTTTAAGTTAGCAAATAGTATTTTTTTTGTCTTTTTTGTAACATAGAATTTGCCTTAACAAAGCACTTTAAATAGACACATAATGTAAAAACATAATATACATCAGAATACAGAGAATATACTGAATTTTTTCACTCTCGAGCTAAGCGTCCCTCTTACTCTTAAGCTAGATAAGAGTAGTTACTTGGTTTTTCAACCATCAAGAATTTATATGCCGAAGACCTACACTTTGGTCCTATTTAGGCTTGTTGTAAGGAAGGACGAATACTGGATGACTATCATAAGAAATACGAATATTTATTTAAGAAGATGAGGCTATGTATCTTGACCTGTTCCATGCGAGAACTACTAGTGTGCAAGGCGTATGGATGGGGATTAACAAGACACTTTGACTAATGCCGAACTTTTGAGGTATTATCCTCTAGATTTTTTTGGCCAAGGATAAATAGAGATGTCTAATTCATGATGGAAAGATGTGCGACCTGCCAAAAAGCGAAGAGTCGAGTCAAGTCAAGCAAAGATACTACCAACTGTTGTCGATCTTGACCAAATCATGGTCCAAACTGAGTATAGACTTTATGTTAGGATTACCGAGGATGTCCTAAGGAAATGACTCCATCATGGTGGTTATGGATTGATTTAGAAAGATGGCACATTTTGTGCCCTATTTCAAGACTAACGATACTTCGGCTATCTCTTTTCTTACAGGAGGTGATTAAGCTTCACGACGTGCCTAGTATTATAGTTTCGAATCGAAACCCTAAGTTCAAAAGCTACTTTTAGAGGACACTTTGGAGACGACTGGAAACCAAGTTATTATACTATACGTCCTGCCATCCACAAACCGATGAGCAAACCAAAGTTGTCAATTGAACTGTGTCTGCTAATCATCGAATTCGCCTATAATCGGACTACCTACAACATCACAAGCATGTCTCCATTCGAAGTCGCCTACAGGTTCATCCTTGAGCTCCCAATAGTCTAAGTACCCCAATCGAAAATTGATGGTGATGAACAGCCAGCTGTTGAGAAAGTTGAAGCCATCAAAACCATGCACCGGAAAGTTATAGAGCAATTGGGTCGAGCTGGTATTAAGCTTGAGAAGTGAAGCTGGGGACGAAAGAAGAGAGAATTTCGGCTAGACGATTTGGTCTGAATACACCTTAGCAAGAAATAACTTCCAAATTTGAAGAAGAGCAAGTTGTCTTCCAAAGTCAACGGACCTTTCAGAGTACTTGAAAAGATTAATCGTAATGCCTATAGGATCGAATTACCTAAAGGATATGGAGTCTCAAACTCTTTCAACATTGCCGACCTCAAACCTTACACTTCCGAAGATGAGTAAACTGGACTTAAACCAGATTTGATCCCAAATCTCAAATAACTTGGAAGGGATGATAGAGATCAAAAACCGATTACACACTCTCGGGCCCAAAGGCTCTCTCAAGTGGTCCGTCGAGCTGTCCGATGAGCAATGCTTGCCCCAGTCTGACCTGTTGAGCTACTTTGCTCTCTATGCCATCCAAGATGTTGCCGAGGTGATCAACCAGCATGCCGAACTGAACCCTCCACTAAACTATAGTCTAAGCGCCAAATCTAAATGCAGCAATCTCCACTATGTTGAAGTCGAGAAGAACTGTCAGGAGTTGACCATCTGAGGTCAACCCTAATATGAGCTATCCTTAAACTAACTACTTTCTAACCAATTTTGACGATGAACAGGCCTGAACCGAGGTCACCCCTACCCAGACCACAATACTGTCAGAATCGCAGTAAAAACACGAGCGCACTATCCTTTACTAACATCTGTATTGTCCTTTCTAACAAAGGATGTTTGCATTCTTTCTTTTACACAATTTTATACTTTCCTTGTAAATTATTCTCTTTTATTTTTAGTAAATAAGGACCATTCTTTTGTAATTTCTGTAACTTAGGATTTACCCTAACGGGATGATATAAATATTGTCATACTGTAAAAGTTAATGATATTAGAATGCAAAGAATATACTGAACTTTTTCACTCTTGAGCTAAGTATTCCTCTTACTCCTAAGCTACTCTTATCTAGTCTATTTAAGTGTAGACTAGTAGCGAGTGATCTCCGACTATACTTATGCGTCATATCAAGTATGACCTGAGTTTATGTGAGGCGTTGATGTGTTATGTCCATTGTTGGTGCACGGGAACACCTTGCTTAACCTTCGACTATTATTTATTTTTTAAGCCATTTTGCAGTTTGGACCCACCCTTTTGGTTACGTGTGATATTAGGTTTATGTGTTTATCCACAGGTTTATATTTGATTCTGATTTTGATTTAAATGTACCTGACGATATATGTGTCGAAATTAACAAACTACTCAAAACCCTTTCCAAGTTAAGCAATAAAATATCTAAGTTTAAATCTGAAGTTAAAACTTTGAAAATTGAAAAGCATACACTTAATCAATCTAATAAGTTGCTAGTGAATGAAAATGATTTTCTGAAAAATGACCTCGAAGGGTTGCATATTGCTTGTAAAGCTTTAGTTAATGAAAATGTAATTTTAAAAGAAGAAATTAAGAATTTGAAAAACTATGTGAAAGATCCATCTAAGTCAATTAAGAATACCTTTCGCAAGTTTGATGAAAGTGACTAGAAACTATAAACGTTGATTTCTAGCCAAAGGATGGATAATTCAAAATCTGAACTAAGTTTTGAATTTGAAGAAACATCTAAGATAAAAAAAGAGATGGTTTTTGTTAAATCAAAAGATGAAAAGCAAGAAATAATTAGAAATAGGGGAAACAATAAAGTGCTTGAACTTATCAGAAAGAATAACAAAAGGTTTTCTCAAAACAAGTATCCTTTCAGAAGGCATTTCAGAAAAGATCCAAACCAAAGGAAAGTGATAAATAACAAGTATACTAAACAGAAATCTTATGCTTATTTTTTTTGTAATAAAATAGGTCATATAGAAAAATATTGTTTTTATAAAAAATATAAGCTTAGTAATAACCAAGGTACAAATCAAAACACGAGCTTGAATTCCTATGGACTCAAGCTTCGTTGGGTTCGTAAATAGATTTGATTATACTTTAATATGTGCAGGACTATGAAGTAAAGATAAAAGGAACATAGTATCTTGATAGTGGATGTTCAAGACACATGACTAGTGACGCTTCATTATTCACAAATCTAAAATGGAAAAAAGATAATTATGTGAAGTTTGGCGATAATGGTAGAGGTAAAATAATTGCGGTAAAATCAATTGGTTTAGTACCTCATTCAATCAAAAATGTGTTGCTAGTTAAAGAATTAAAACGTAACTTATTAAGTATATGTCTATTATGTGATAAAGGATATAGAATAGTTTTTAAACATGATAAATGTGTTGAATTTAATCAAGATAGTTTAAAGTTGTTTGAAGGTTTTATAAAGAAGAATATTTATCTATTCAAACTATCTGAAGTATCATCTGAAAGCTGCTTTATTTTTGTAAATGATAATGCTATACTCTGACACAAAAGACTAGCACATGTGAATTTTCATCAACAGGAGAACTTATACAAAAAGAGTTTAATCTTAGGTTTACCTAAAGTAAATGCTCTTGAAAATATTCATTGTGCTGCTTACTTGAAGAATAAAATAAATTTGTTATCTCATAAGAGTAAAAAGATTATTTATACTAAAAAACCTTTGGAATTATTGCATTTAGATCTCTTTGGCCCTACTTACACGTTAAGTTTAAGAAGAAATAAATATGATCTTATTATAGTACATGATTTCTTTAGATTTACTTAGATCTTATTTTTACGTCATAAAAGTGATACTTTTAAAAGTTTTGAAATCTTTTCAAAAAGAGTTAAAAAAAAAAAAAAAGAAGCCTTGCTATCATCATATTACAAACTGATTATGGTAAGGAATTTGAAAATTTTGATTTTATTTTGTTTTGTGAAGACAAAGACATCATCCATAATTTTTTTGCATCCTATACTTTACAACAAAATGGAGTAGGTGAATGTAAAAATAGGATTATCCAAAAAATGATGAAAACTTTTCTTAATGAAAGTTATATAGCTGATCACTTTTGGGTTGAAGCAACTTCAACAGTTTGTTATATCATTAATCATGTATATGTAAGACTGTTGATGAATAAAACTACTCATGAGACTTACAAAAGAAGGAAACCTACGATTTTATATTTTCATACATTTGGTTGTAAATATTTTGTTAAGAAAACAGGAAGAGTCTTAGGAAAATTTGAAGAAAGAACAAATGAAACCATATTTTTAGGCTACTTTATGAACTCAAAAGCATATTGAGTATACAACAAAAAAAAAAAAAAAAAAAACAAAGGTTGTTGAAGAGTCAATAAATGTTAAATTTATTGAAGAAATAATCTATGAAGAATCAGACGATAAAATTCTAGTTACTTCAAATGAAAAGAATACAGTTCATCCCGATTCAGAAGAAGGAAAATTAGAACCTCCTTCAGAAGGTAGTTTAGAAGCTTCTAAGTTGCCTGATGGAACCAAAACAAAATCTATATCAAAGGTATTTCAGAAGCTAATATCAGGTTTGTTGAAAAACCTTTAGAAGGTAAGTTAAAAGGTTCTACACACTTCCATATTCCTCTATCAACTTTAAAATTTAAAATTGATCATCTTTCTGAGCTTATAATTGGTAATGTTAAATCTGAAATAAAAACTAGATCAGGCTTATAGAATTTTGAAAATCAGTTTGCTCTTATTTCTAAAATTGAACCTCATTTAGTAGATGAAGCCTTAAATGATAATAACTGGATTTTAGCCATACAAAATGAACTCAATCAATTTCAGAGAAATCAGATTTGGAGTTTAGTTTCAAGACCTAAAAACAAGTTAATCATTGGAACTAAATAGGTATTTAAAAACAAACTAGATGAGCATAGAAAAATAGTTAAAGATAAAGCACAATTAGTAACTAAATGTTATTCATAGGAAGAAGGAATAGATTATGATGAAACATACGCTCTTGTTGCTACATTAGAAGCTTTAAGATTGTTACTTACTTTTGCCTATTTAAAAAATTTTAAGTTGTATTAGATAAATGTAAAAAGTGCTTTTTTAATCGGATTCATAAAAGAAGAAGAGTATGTTGATCAACCTCTTAGATTTAAAAATCCATTTAAATTAGATCATGTGTTTAAATTAAGAAAGGCGTTGTATAGACTTAAATAGGCTCCATGTGCTTGGTATGATAAATTAAATCAATTCTTTATTAAAAGTGACTTTTAAAGAGGAAAAGTAGATGCTATACTTTTTATAAAATATTTTGGTAAAGATATGCTAGTGGTACAAATCTATGTTAACGATATTATTTTTAATGCAATCAATGAAATATATTGTCAAGAATTTTCAAGTATGATGCAAGCAAAATTTGAAATGTTGTTCATAGGTGAATTAAACTTCTTTTTAAGATTACAAGTCAAACAATTAGAAAATGGAATTTTTGTTTACCAAGAGAAATGCACTAGACAAATATTAAAGAAATTTGGTTCTGAGAATATCAAGGATTCTTCAATACCTATGAGTACCTTAACAAAGCTTGACATCACAGGTAATGGCAAAAAGGTAAATGAAAAACTTTATTGTAGCTTAATTAGATTTTTATTGTATTTAACTACCTCATGACCTGATATTTTATTCAATAATTGTGTGTGTGCTAGATTTCAGAGTTCATCAACTGAAACACACTTAACTACAGTTAAAAATACTTTTAAATATATAAAAAGCACTGCAAGTTTAGGAATTTGGTATCCTAAAAGTAAAAATTTTGATCTTATAGGATATTCGGATGCCGATTATGTAGGTTACAAAATAGATAGAAAGAGTACTTCAGGAACATATCAGTTCTTAGGAGATAAGTTGGTTTCTTGGTTTTCCAAGAAACAAAATTCAGTTGCTCTTTCAATTGTAGAAGCTAAATACGTATCTATTAGAAATTGTTGCGCACAAATTCTTTGGTTAAAACAACAATTAAATGATTATAGAATAAGTTGTAAAAATATTCTCATAAAATGTGATAACACGAGTGCTATCGATTTGACAAAAAATCCTGTTCATCATTTAAGATCAAAGTACATAGAAGTAAGGCATCATTTTATATGTGATCATGTTGTAAATAATGATGTGAATATTGATTTTGTTTCAACTGAATATCAATTTACTGATTTTTTTACTGAACCTCTAGATGAATTGAGATTTGAGTTTATTTTTAATGAACTAGGTGCTTATAATCTATTTTGTTAATTTGGTCTTTCATTTAATTTTTTGTAGATGTTTTGTTTTGTTTTTTCATTTGTCACGTGCAAGTCTTCTTAATATTTGCTGAACACGAAAACTTTGTAGGCTTTAGCATATTCTTAATAGGTCCACAAAATCCTCCTTAGTGGGTCCATTAAGTAAATCTACTCTCTCGGCTAACTGCTATCAAAATTAGCAGTTTAAGTTCTTTAAAAGCCTCATTTCTTTTCTCGTTTTTTGCCTCCTCATCAAACCTTTCCTATTTCTCTCTCTCTCGATTTTTTTTCTTCATAACTTCAATGGCACCTAAAAAGTCTAACCGCATTGTAGCTAAAGAGGTTAAATCAAAAATCCAAAATGATTCGAAGAATCCCATTGTTCTTGATGAATAAGAAACTAAAACCACCAATCCTACAAATCCTCAACCAAATCTACCCTCCAAAACTTAACAAGAATTATTTGAAAAAACCCTAACCCTTGAACTCCAAGATGAACCTTCGAAAGAGGTTATTCAAGAAGTGAGTCAGAAGAATGCCTTTGAAGTACATTTTAAACCAGTTCAAAAGGTTGTTCAAGATGATAAAGAATCTAGCTCTTTTGAAGAAGTTGCTGATTCAGAAGAATTTGAACCTTTGGAAAAACCATCTGAAGAAGTCTCTAAAAGAGATTCTTTAAAACCTGATCCTATTCCGAGACCAAGAAAATTTGTTCAAAAATCTAAGGTGGCTACCTTAGTTAAGAAAAAATCCAAATTTTCCCAGAAAGTGGATAGATCAACCAAAACTAAAACCATAATTACCCCTTTAAAGGAGAAACCCAAGAAGAGGTACAGAGTCAAAGGTAAAAGTCTTTCAATTAAAGAATCATTTTATTTAGACTTTGAATGCTTTGAGAAAAATGGTTTTTACTGGAAAGACTACTTGAATAGATTGGGTTTAAATAGTCTGGCTGATTTATATAACGTCATATATAAAGATTTGATTGATGAATTTTATAGAAAACTTGATAGTAAACATCAAGAAGTATGGAAATCAATTATGCTAGGATAGAAAATTGAAATCACTAAGAAGGGCATTCTGAAATACTTTGGCATTAAAAAATTCAATGATGACAAGAGCATAAGATGGTTGACGAAAGAACAGTTATTTACTGAATTGAATGATGGAATAGATTTAGGGATAGGAAGAGACATTTTTAGTACTGAATTTCAATTGTTAATAAGAATTCTTCACAAATTTGTTAACTCTTTTGTATTACTAAGGAAGGGTAGTGCAATCTCAATGATTAAGGAAGATGCCCTGGTGGTAATGTTGGGCAAAAGATAAGTAGATGTTGTAAAATTAATAATGCGACAAATGTGGCAACATGTAAATGTAAGGCCATATGGAAATATGTTAATAGCCCTTTTTAGTTTCAAAAAGTTAAAATTTTTAGGAGAAATAAGTTATCCCTTTTCTCCTATCAGGTTTGGTGAGAGAATCTTTAAGATAATGAGATTTTATGTGAATAACATGCTTTGGTATTCACATAATAAGAGAATATTTGTTTATTCCTCAAATCTGAAAAGAAAGGGTCCTTATCATTGAAGAAAAAGGGATTGGAAAGAAAAGGAAAAGAGGAAAGGAGCCAGCAGAGAAGGAACCAAAGAAGAAAGGGAAACTGATTAGAAGATTATGTGGCATTGAGTTTAGAGAACCAGCTGGGACAGCTTCAAAAGGTGATTTAGATAATTCCGAGCGCCAACTAGTTCAATATAGACAAAGAGAGAGCTTAACCTTTGTAGAACAACTCTCTGAAGGAATTAAAGCTATTGTAGAAAAGGTTGTCAAGGATCAAATGATTGGCATGATAGACTTATTCAAAGCTTGGATTAAGGAATTTATTCTAAAAACAAATTCTTTTAAAGCATATAATTATATTGATCCTGAACCCCTTGCACAGTACTAAACCACTAAACCCTTTGAACCTCAATTCACCACTAAAGAAACATCTGTTCCTATTTTAGAAACTCCTATCATACCACCAAGACCTGACCCTTCCTCTTAACCAATTGATCAAAATATTCTTAATCATGTTCTAACTTTAGAAAAGACCCCAGTCATTTCACTACAATCTCCTGATAAGATACCTTAAGTTTCCACTCCTGTTCTTAACCTTGAAGAATAGACACCTCTTGAAGGTCACATTGAAATTATGTCTGTAGCCTCTACCAAAGAAACTCCTCCACTTGCTTCAATTTAAACTACACCACCATTCGATCAAAATAAACCCACTTTATCTGTAGCAATAACTTTTGAAACCACTTCTGCTTCTAACACAATTCTTCTTTCGTACTCTAGTTAATTCAAGTTATGTGCTAAGAAAAAAACAAAGTGATCCAAAAATTGATTTTTTTTTTTAATGTTTCTCTTTCTTTGGTATTAGCAAAAACTTTGTTTTAACATTTTATTTTTTATCTGCCTGTGAACTTGTTTGTTGTTATTTCTGTTTCTAAACTTAGTTATGATATTTCCTTAATCAATACAGTTTGATCTTTTATGTCATTGCAATTTCTGCACCTAATATTTTGTTTATCATATTTAAACTTGTATATTTTATAAAAATTAAGGAGGAGTTTATTCAGAATGATAACAAAAAAGGGAGAGAAGAAAACCACAAACAGTCGTACTCATATTATATCACATTAGATAAACACTGCATGATGCATGAATATGTAATATGTGATTGTGAATATATATATATATATTTTTTTTGTGATTTGGTTTTATAATAATATTTTTGTTATCATTAAAAAAAGGAGAGAATGTTAGATATCCCTCATGCAATTTAATAATAACAAAAAGAGTTAAAAGCTAATAAATCTTTAAGAATGCAAACTTATAAAAAGATTTTCAGAAAATTTATTTTCGCATAATTAAGTTACATTTAAAAGCTTTGAATGGATTGCAAATAGTCTATTCTAGAAAATCTTTAAAAAGAATTATAAAAGTTTTTATAAGAATAATTGATACAATACTTTAAAAGCTTATTCAGAAACTTTAGAAACAAAAGGTTGATATTTTTCAGAAAGTTGTTCAGAAAGTAAGTCTAGAAGACGTTAAAATTAGTTTAAAATCAAATGCAATTTAATTAAGGCTTAGCTCCATTAGATCGAGTGTATTAAGAAAATACATTTAATCCTGTTTCATTCAAGATGGAGTTAAGATCCATGGGGATTATCTTTGAGCGTGTTAGTTTTTTGAAAAATCAAGATAGATACAAATATAAATAAGGATAAAGTTGAGTTAGATTTTGTGGAAATTTAAAATGAACTTTTATTAGAAATATCTTATAAGAATTATCTTTTCGTTAAGAAATCTATCTAATGGCTATGATTTTAAGTATATCTGATCTAAACAAGTCAAGGAGAATTGATTTTTAAATTCAAAATACTAAGATCTTTTCACAAAAATATCCAAGGATTATTGTTTGCATTCTAACAGTTAGATAATTATGAAAGTAAAGAAAATCTTCAGATTTTTAGCCATTGGAAAAACTCAATATAAAAGGAAAAAAGATTCAAAATGTCATATACAACTTTAAAGAAAAATTATCATTGTACAAAAATTCTTGATAAGTTTTTACCTTCTGAACTTCTGAAAAGTTTTAGAAAGTTCTTTAGATACTTTTTCAAAGAGCTATACCGAATTAAAGTTTTACAACAAGTGTTATTTCTTTCAAGTGCAAAATTATTTGAGACTTGTATTTTTGTTTTCACTTGTAATCTCTATACTTTATTATAGAGAAAAAACAGTTTGTACTCTATAAATCTGTATTAGCCTAGATTGTAGAGAGGATAAATAGGTAAAGCAGAGTGTTAAAAAGTCATTGTGATGAATACTTATAATTTGTTTATGATTTAATTTAATGGACTAAGTGGAATTGCACCAGTAAAGTAGACCAAGTCCCTAGCAGTGGAGCTGGATAAAAATAATAGGTAGAAAGCCAAAGCTCTATAAAATCTCTACTTAATTTTTTCCTTCCTTATACTTTTTTAATTTAGTTTATTATTGATTGTGCATTAAATCATTAAATTATCACTATTCACCATTATCAGTTGTTAAGAGGAGTAACTTTAATTTTAACAAAAAAATTTTCAAAAATTTAAAAATATCAATTTACCTCCTCTCTTGATATCTTATACAGGATCAACAGAAACAACGATCAACTTACATTGTCTATTTCCAAGACATTTTGAAAAATAAGCATACTAAACCTTATTGAAAATTCCTTTTCAATAAAATGCCTGTTTTTGCTAAGAAATTATGATATATCAAATTGCATATGCCTGTTTAACTTACATATACCTGTTTGACTTCTAATTAAGCCCTTTAACCTTAAAAAACTAAAAGACTCCTAAAATGAAACCTAATGGCCTTTATTTCTCTAAAATCCTATATATATATTTTTTTCATTTTCTTATTTTTTATATTTTTTTTACAATTTTTCCATTTTTTGTATTTTCCAAATTTTTCTTATTTTTTCGTATTATTTTAAGTAAGGCCTTTTATCTGAAAACTTTAAAATAATATGGTAAGCATAAATGAGGATTTATAATTGCCTCTCTTTGTAGTAAAGTTTAGTGAAAACTTTACTGTAAAAACAAAAGAGATACCATTTTTATCTTAAGATAGGTGTTGGTAATGCGACCTGTTAGGGATGGTGGGAGATTGCTATTAAAAAAGATAAACCTTTAATAAGATATCTTACCTTAAAAGATACTTAAAGAGATAATGGCTACTATAAGATATCATATCCTATAAGGCATTTGAGGAGATAAAGCTCCTTTAAGATATCATGCCCTAAAAGGTATTCAAAGGAATTAAACACTTATATAATCTATCTTAATAAGAACCTTTAATAAGATGTCCAATTCTAAAGGGATGTGATAGCACTAGGACTATCTGAGTATAGAGCTCTTTTATGGTCTATCTTAACGAGACCATTTAGTAAGATTTTTTATCTTAAAGAGAGGTAATAGCACTAAGGTTATCTTAATAAAGGACTCTTATGCGATCTACCTAAATATGACTTTTTAACGAGATATCATATCTTATAGAAGGTGATAGCATGAAGACCATTTAAGAAAGGATATAGCTTTTTTATCTATCTTAACAAGACTCTTTGACGAGATATCTTAATCTTAAAGGGACAATGATACTAAGATTATCTAAAGTAGGATAGGGCTTATTTATTGTTTATTTCAATGAGACCCTTTAATGAGATATTCTATGCTAGAGGAAAACAAAATGATAGCACTAAAGCTATCTAAAGATAAATAGGGCTCCTATGAGGTATCTTATCATAAGGGAAAGCAAGTGTTTCCTAAAAGATCACATGGTTAAATCTTTGAGACTTAGAATTATCTTAATTAGTATCTTCATTACTTTATACTCTATGGAGGAAGTAAGCTTGGAGATTTCATAAGGAGTTCCTTCACTATGCTTAAAAAGCAATGCTATCTAGGAATAATTTTGAGAAATCACTTTTGAAATCTAGGGATTAGTAAGAAAGAGTATTGGACTATGTGGGAATAGAAGTTGTAACACCCCAGAATCGAAAACATAATAAACTGCCATATATCCTTAGTCTCAACAAATACATTAAGCATAACATCAGACTAAAAACTCTAAATAATACTTTTAAAGTCTCCAAATAATATTATATAATTAAATCTCTAAAAAATGCTAGAATAACTATTGAGAAATATTGATATCCAATCAATTATTATTATCACATGAAACTAAATAATCTTGTTAATTAATTTCTTAAGACATTCTTCAATACCATACTTAGTTCTTACTATTCCCATTCCCAAAGTAATAATAATTAGGTTCACAAGTTATTGAAATTAAGCAACACAACTGTAAGTCCTATAATTGAAAATATAATAAAGTGAGCTAAAACTCAATACACAACACACAACCACATCCCCATGATCAAACAATATATATTCACATGCGTAAAAATGCAAAGCAAGCAGTTCACATAATGCATTCATTTATTTTTACTTTTAAGCTGTTTACATAATATATGATAAAGGTCTTCATGATCCGATCACATCATAATTCGTATTGTAACTTAGCGTTTGCATGTGCGTCTTCAAGCTCTTCTATAACCCAATGTTAGGCAAACTTATTCAGGCCCTTTTACAATAACCTAAATTTATCTCAGATCATTTCCAAACGAGACTTCACTAAGGAAAACATATCGCAATGCAAGAATCATCGAGATTGCCCCCGAAGGATCTGCCACTCTAGGCCCTTAAGATGAGCCAAACAGAAGCAACAAAAAAGATACATAAGTTTAATATATATTTAAATCATTTTAATCTTTTTTCTATCCTAACACTCACATACAATAAGCAAGTATCATGTACTTTGATATTTATAACCCATTATCAAGGAATCAAGCTTAGCTTTAAATCATAAAAATAATAAATACTCATTAAACTTTTTTAAATATTAAATAAATGATTTCTCCTACTTAAAACTCACTTTTAAACTATTTAAATTTCCTTAAATTCACTTAATGATACATTAAAGAGATTTACTTTAGAAGTAACAAAAGAGTAAAATAAAAAGAAAGAGAAAAACTCAACTTAAATGAGTAAAGCCTATGACATGTTTAGGGACATAGTTGTATCTTTTTGGCTATATAACTTACTGAGTTACACTTCACAACTACAAGAGAAATAACCATGTCTTTCGATCGTATAACCTTTTGATCTACCAACTTACATCGCCTATTGCAAGAGACACGACTCGTATAACCTACTGTTGAAACTTTTTTTTTTTCCCTTCTTTTATCCAAAAATTTTCTAAACCTATTTTATCCTTCAACACCTCAACATATGAATCAAAATATACTTAAATTTTTAAAAACTTAACTCTACAACATAATCCCATTAACAACACCCCTTAACTTTCACATCTTTATTTGATGTCAATACTACCCAATAAATTCTATCATCGTAATATTTATTTAACAAACATCTCCTAAACTTATTAAAAGAATAAGGATAATAGAGATTCTATAAAACATGAGATACATTCCTTAATTTCAATAATCCTTCAAGGTTTCTTATTTTTTTTTTCCTTAACCAATTATACACAATCTTAAAAGATCAACATAAAACTCTTAGCCTTCAAAAAGAAATCTCAAATTTCACAAATCGAATCTTCACTTACTAAGGTCCTCTAAAGTCGCATTCCTTACACATACTATTCTTACTTTTGAGGGTTTTTGGTAATTGCAGGAGAGAAGTCTAAACCTGTAGTGCACAAAAAGTCAAATGAGATGGTGAATTGTGCACTAGTTAAGTTAGGATTTCTTTTTAATTATTTTCTTAAATTTCTGATATTACCCTTCATTAAACCATAGCTTAGGACCTTAATACCCTTGTTTCTCGAAACTTAATTACCCATTTGATTTTATTATGACTTTTATTATTTAATGACTCTCTTTTCTCTTTTTTTTTTTTCTCGAGTATTATAGAAGTAATGCTCTAAGGGCATGCCACCTAAGACATATTACTTAAAATTAAGATAGTGCTCCTATGAGTTAGCAATCCTTAATACTTTAAAACTAGGATTGTAATCTTATGAGCAAACAATCTTAAAACTTTTAGAACTTAAGATAGCACCTCATAATAGGTAATCCTAAAAATCCTTGAATGGCACTTTAAGGAGCAGGCAATCTATAGGGATCATTAACCCATTAGAATGATAAGGCTTATTGATTGGGAAACGGGTATAACAAGGCCTTAGAGCTATTGATGAAAAAGCTTACGAGTTACTATCTTGAGTGGACAGTGTTATTGGAGGGGATAGAAGGACTTAGAGACATTAATCATTGAGGTAAGCTTTATAAACAAGGCATAGACTAGAAGTTAGACTCTTTAGATTTGAAAAAACTTGACCTTTTGGCCAATGTACATTAAAAGGGACAAAATTGACCATTAAGGCCTTTTAGAACAAAGACTTTGGAAGGATAGATTCCTGATGGAGAAAACTTAAGGAACTCTCACTGAAAAATGGTTAATAAAGACATTGTTTGAAAAAGGCATTTCCTTGAAAAGGAGTGAATCCCCCATCTCTCTTTTTTCTTTTTTCTTTTTTTTTTCAAAGTTATCGACAAATATAAATATTGCTCTTCCTTTATAAGGTGATTACATAGGGCAACTTACTCTTCCACTTGATCCTTAGAGAAAGTCTCATGATTCTTAATGCTATTTAAGACTAATTTTCAAATTTTGAAGACATTGGTGCCATTGAACCTAACACTACTTATAGTGGGTGTTATGACATTAAGAGTCTCTTTTATATAGAAATTGTAACTCATTATTGACCAATTTAGTCAAAGAAGGCTTCCTTACATGCTCTTGATTTAGATTTCCACTCTTTTTTATTTTTCCAAAAATTATGGTCAATCTTGTAAATAATATATATTGGTCAATTTGCTAAGTCTTTTTCGATTTTATAATGTAAATTAGGCTTTTGGTCAATGGTTTCAAAAAGGATTAATGAATGAGCTTATATTGAAAGAATTACTTGCTCAACTTAAGTTTATAAGTAAAGAACACTTGGGATAAACTAAAATAGGATTGCCACTAGTTTCATGAGTAATGACAATCCATCTCCTCTAATTAGAAGAGTCTTTTAAGGGTAGTGTTGTGGGAAGGCCCATAAAATGAGATAGCCCTTAAGTTTTGAGTTGTAAATCTTGCTTTCGTGCTTTAGCTTTAATTTTTGAAGTGTCTTCTTTGGACTTTAGAAGGTACCCTAGGATGCTTAATTCAGACTTGATTCACTTCTATTTTTTCTTGTCATTTTTTAAAGTGTACAAATTGATGCTGCTTTTTTTCCTTTTTCATCTTTTGGCTTTTTATGTCATTCTTCTCCCTTTAGTCTTCTTTTTATGAGCTTTTGATGGAGAAGATACCCACTTCATTGATTGTCTCTTCTTAAATGGTTTAAAGTTCAAAATATTGGCTTTTGAATTAAGGCTTTTCTTCCTTTTAAAGGAAATAAATTTTTAATGGTAGCTATTACTCAGGAATTGATGCAACTAGGGTAAGTAAAACTATTTTATCTTTTTTTCTCCTGATTATCAATCATAACTTGCCTTTTCTTCCCAATGTGAGGTAGCTCTTAACATGGTTTAATTTTTGAAAAACACTTCTAACATAAGCTTAACTAGGTGGATAAAGAATATTTTGTGTTTAGGATACTGAAAAGAAGACCTAACGTCACTTTGAATTGTATATCAAAATCAAAATAGACCTTCTTTAAGAAGTGGGTCAAAAAATCCTCACAAAGATATCACTCATTCTCTCAAAGTATTTTAAAGGTTAGTGTACAGGTTGTGGTTTAACCTTTTTTATTCTAAACCTTTAAATAATGAGTTATCATTTCCTTGGGCTTGAATTTATATTAATTTGCTGCTAAATGGAGATTAGCTTTGCTAAGATGTCTCTAATTAGCACACAATTGGTATCTCCAATACCTAGTAAGCTCGTGACTAGGATAAAGACATGTTATACAAGTATACCATACAAAATAACACATGATGTTATAAAAGATATAGTAACCTCTACAAAACCTTTCATTACCTTTGTGTAATATGTTGGCTGGCATATTTATGCAAATGTTGTGATTATGCATACACTAGTTATTATCATTAACTCAAATATACATAGGTCCGTTTACATGGTGAGCAAATAATTTTAAGAAACAATCCACATCCTAGTTAAATGCATAATGATATATTATCTTATTTTCACATGGCATTTAACAATAGCAAGCACAAGTATTATCCCAAATTTTCCTTACACATCATTCATTTGATTTTTAAAATTTTAACTCCATTACCTATAAGCACAACCAAGCATAGGGTCATAGAAAATTCACTCAGCCATAGCAATGTTATGGATCCTAATAATTTATAAACAAATCGATATCCTAATCGTAATTACTTGATCAAGAGAAGTATTAATATAATTATTCACATGGAACATGAAAAGAAGATTGGTTCTTTAATTTTAATAATTATATATCTAAGTTTTATTATATTTCTAATTATACTCCTAAGTTTATAATTATTAAGTTTTATTATAATTCTTGGTTAAGTGGACAAGTTGACTCTTGTAGTTTTTCCTTACTCTATCGGTTAGTAGTTAAAGTTCTTTAGTTACATTCTTGGAGAGTAATTACTATGGTTTGGATGTCTTAACTTTAATAATTTACCTATACTCTACAGGACACAAATTATAAAGTTCCTATAGTAGAATTGAGTTTGTCTAAAGAGGAAAAAAGAAATGAAGGCTTGATAATTTAACTGCACGTGTACTTCCTACACAAAACTTCAGCAGCAAACATTTTAAAACAACAAACAAAGGTTATAGGGCACGTCGGTTGCAGCAACACCTGTCTTACTACAGTACTTTTTGGGCGACAATAGGACTGAACTGGCTGGACTTTTGTTTGCAACTTAGGACACTTTCTATTGAGTTAATGCACTCACATAGATGGACATTATATGTTGCTGTTAGATGGCTTATTTATCTCACACACGTCCACTTTTTGTCCAGCTAGCACAAGCACTACACTTACAGTCACGGCTGTTTTCCAAATGTTGTTCTAGCTTTTTAAACCGAGTAGACAGCAACTTAAAGAATAAGACGACAAACTACTTAAAAGGTTAGCTTCAGTCCAAGCGTTCGAGGGGAAAAGTAGAAAAGAATGGTTTCTAAATGCTCCAGGTTTTTGTGAGAATTAACTTTCTGTCACTACTGCAATTCGTATGCTGTATGCTGTCCAAACCCTTCACAGCAGGCAGCAAACTAAAACTGAAAAAACAAAAAAACAAAAAAGGAAACAGAAGGACGAAAAGGGAACGACTAACATCGAGTGCTCGAGAAAAAGGAGGAAGGACAGTTTCTAATGCTCAACCCTTACACAACTCACTGACAAGACCAAGTTATTAATAGCATTGACACTTAACAGCAGCATGACACAGCAGCAACAGTAAATAGAACTAGCACTTTAGATGCTAAGTACAAAACAGAGGCCAATCGAACTAGACACAGACACAAACCAACCTTAGGTCGGTACTTTGTTCATAAACTACTTTTTTACTACAGTGAGTTATGGAATCATCAAGTGAAGTGTTTGCGTGTACCATACTCAACATGTGAAATAGCCTACGGCGTAAGAAACAGAAGAGGGATTACCTACTGTTGAAGCTTTTAGGAGCAATTGTTGATCCTTCAAGAATGTCACGACACCTCTCGCTGACCTCCTTCATAACTAGCAGTAAGTTGCAGATTTTTTACAAGGTGAATACCAATTGGCCGAAAGTGAAATGTTGACTTGAGTGTTGACAAGGAAATGAAAAAGAAAAGGGAAAAAGGTATGAGCTAGCACTTACTGTTTGTTGCCGAAGGGGAAGGGTAAGTGAAGCCTATTGTGCGTGAGCCTAAAGAATCAAGACAGGGGAGTGTTTCGAAATGTTGCTAGCCAAAGTGTAGTTGTATGTTTAGTTTTTATGGAGAAAGAAATGAAGTGTTTGAGTGCTGCTATGACAGTTATATGCCTTATTGAGTGAGGAAGTGTTTGTCTGAAGTAAGGAAAGGAAAATTTAAGAGTCCTTGAGCTTTCTTTTATGTCAAATCTAAAGCTCGAGTGAAGGACTGTAGAAAGGGTTTTCACGAGGGGTTTGAATCATTAGCAGCCGGAAGAGGATTGGATTTTGTTAAAGAAGGGTTCCTTATGTTTATCCAACTACAAACAGTATTGAATCAGAAAAGTGAAGCACAATTGTGAACTTATGCAGCGAGTGAAACTAAGTGTGCTGTACATGTTAAGACGACTAGTTGCAACAGTGAATGACACAATTCTATATTTCTATAATAATAAGAGGAATTTGATTGCTACACATAATCTTCCTGGGTTTGTGGCTAAGATTACTTGAATGTTAAATGAAGGTTCTATCTTTCTAAAATTATAGTCTTATATTATTTCCTAGAAAATTCTAGGGGTATACATTTATATATTTATATATATAAAAATAAGTGGATACATTTTAAGTGTTGAGTGGTTTAAATATTTTTGTTACGCTTCTAAGTTAAAATTCAAAAATTATACTTAAGAAGACTTTAATCTTTTAATATGTTTGTAAATTGATTTAGTTACTCATCCTATAGAGTATTGGAGATGATAAGGCTTTAGAATTTTTGAGGTTTATATGAGATACGCTATATATTTTTCTATATTTATATTTTATTGTATAAATTATTTTTTCCTAAATCAAAGATCTCAATCACAAGTATGAAAAACTTTTAGTTATATATTCTTTTTATTATATTGTAGTTTAAATAGAGTAAGAAAATGAACTCATGGGTATATTTTTATTGTCTCCTTGAAAATCCGAAAGACAATGTACTAAATTTCAAAACTAATACTGATAATAATATTAATATCCATTTAATTCATGTTTCTACTTAATTTAATGATGTTATGTAATTTAGATTTAGTAATATTTATACTTTTTTGCTGCATCATAATTTAAATGAGCAAAAAATGACAAATTTATATCCATCTCTCTTAAAAATTTAACAAATAATGTGATAAATTTAAAAATCAATAATGATAATAATATTAATATCCATTTAATATATGATTCCACTTAATTTAGTAATATTATATAACTTAAATTTTTAAATTTTCTATATTTAGGGAGATTTCACTTTATTAAAATTTTTGTTTCGGTTGTAATTTTATATTAAATATAAAGATATTATATTATTTTTCTTTGTAAAATTTAAATATTACTATCGTTTTTTTATCTTTATATTTATAAATATTTTATAGATTTAACTATAACTTTTTAATCAATTAATGATATCAAACTTACAATAAATGAGATACGATAGAGTAATACAAATTGTTGGCCTTAATATGAATGAGTCCAATCTGAACACAAGACATGTTATATCATGAGTTTAAGTTTTCATATACGATTAATAAACTGTTTATGTCATAAGTTTAAGATTTCTAAACACAAACTCAATTAGATACGAAAATGAGATATGACACAATAATACGAATAATCAACCCAATATATGCCCTTTATACTTTACATTACAAGTTTTATGGCATGCGTAAGACAGGAAAGCCTCGTACTTGTATCCCACCTTATGGGAACCAATTCTAAAAAATTTATATCCAAAACCTACTTTATCACCGTTTATACTCGCTTAAAACTTATCTAATTAAACAAGGTAGAGTAAGTGTCTTGGACAATAAGATTATCTATTCAATATGGTGAAATAATTATCCAAAATAGCTTATCTCTACATAATAACCACACAAATAAGTCTATATTTATTTGATTAAATTTATGTAAGATGTCAAATGTTACTTTAATATAATAGATAAGTATTAATTTCTTTTTCTTAAATAAATAAATTCATTTCTAAATTAATTAGATGATTGTTTTTTCATCTTTTTTACACTCGTAAGCGGATGCGGCCGCCGATTTGCTGAAGAAACTTCTAATTCAAGAATATAGAAGATTGGTTCCCAACATAACTGACGAACCCAATCCTCCCTTCATCCCCTCCTTCTCAACCTCTAGCCTCCCGCCACGAAAGATCAAACAAACGTCACTTGCAAGACGGCGCATATCCACCCGCCGTCAACGGCCGTGCAGGGCATTTCCCGTCGGCCGACGTTAGAGTCTGAGTCCGCCGCTGAAAGTGACTTGAAGTCGACGCCGATGCCGATGCCAATCCCGATGCCGATGCTGGTGCCGGTGCTGGTGACGATGTCGAAGAAGCCAGCGATACAGACGTGAGGATCGACAGTCTCTGATGCAGATCTATTGCTCGAGGTGATGCTCTATCTCTCTATATAAAACGGATATTGTGTTCACTGGTCTGTTTCATTTACTTCGCGCCACTATGATTATATGCTTTATAATTTTGATTCTGCATTGATGTATAAAACATAAGGAAAATGTACGATTTTGGTATTTGATCAGTATATTCTATTCAACGATGGACATTTCAAATGTTGAATTAGGTCAAGAACTTTTTCTATATATGAAATGAACTAAAATGACAAGCTCATCATTTAAGAAGTTTATAAGTAAATTATAAATTTCATCTATAATTTTGAACTTTTATATTAGTTGGTTTGCACCAAGAGATTGGAAGTCTAATACGTCTCCTCTTATGTAGAGGAGGTGTATTATAGATGCACGTCTCCTAGCTTAAACTTCTAGAGTGTTATGCTGTATAAATGAATTTGATATACATGCTTGACATGTACGTTTTGGTTGTGACGTTGATGTTCTTGTAACCATAATTTGCAGATCCGCTCCTATGCTTCCAGTAGAATTGCTTCGAGATAAGCACTAGATATTGCAAATACAGAAGGAATAGTTTTATATCTTTTCTGTATATTGATCCGAGTGGCACCTTCTGGGGTTACAACGGCTTAAGATGGCAATCTGCATGCTCTTTGTGGTTTTGACTTGGCTAGCTGATTTAACTATTTGTGATAAATTCGCTACAAAGATCCAAACACTTTAGCCTTCAAAAGACTTCTGAGAAACTTAAGCATGGAAAGTCCTCAGGATAAGCTTACCTCCATTATGCACCTACCAGATGATTGCCTCATTTTCATTTTTCATAGGCTGGAGTGTAGCTCTGATCGAGATTCATTTGGCTTAACATGTCACCGCTGGCTCCATATTCAGAACAGAAGCCGTCGATCCTTACAGTTTGATTGTTCATTCTCCCTGAAATTTGATTCAACGCACAAAACTTTATCAGTCAAGTCTTTCCATCTGAATAGCCTGCTGGATAGATTTCGGCATTTGCAGCATTTGTGCCTTTCTGGCTGTATGGAGTTGCCAGATGCAGGCCTAACCCAATTACAATATTATGGTTCAGACCTTTGGAGTCTTAATCTTGATTGCTGTTTTGGAATTACTGATGAAGGGTTATCTCTCGTTGCTGCTGGTTGTCCTTCTTTAGCGGTAATTAGTCTTTACCGGTGCAATATCTCTGACATGGGTTTGGAAATTTTGGCAAGTAGATGCTCCAGTCTGAAAAATGTCAATCTTCAGAATTGTCCTCTTGTTACTGACTGTGGATTGAGAGCTCTTTCACAAGGATGCCGTCAGCTAAAGGCAGTTAAAATTGCCTATTGCACGAGCATAAGTGGTGTTGGATTTAGAGGCTGTTCACCTAATTTAGCACTTATAGATGCCAATGGCTGTGCACTCAAACCAGAGGGAATAAGGGCCATCCTTAGTGGTGGAGGGATTGAACATTTAAATGTTTCTTGTGCTAGATGGTCTCTTTCTGCTGATGGCCTGGTGCCAATCGGAGCTGGATTTGCTCGTGGGCTCAAAATCCTCAACCTTCGGCTTTGCAGGACCGTTGGTGATGAATCTGTTATAGCAATAGCAAAGGGTTGCCCACTGCTTGAAGAATGGAGTTTGGCCCTGTGTCATGAAGTGAAACTACCTGGATGGGAGTCCGTCGCTGGCCATTGTAATAACTTGAAAATTCTACATGTGAATCGTTGCCGGAATCTATGTGACAATAGCTTGCAGGCTCTGAGCCATGGCTGTAAAAGGCTCACGATACTCTACATGAGCAGGTCCACTCGGTTAACTCCTCATGCAATAGAGCTGTTCAGAATGCGCAGAAGTGAAGTCAAGGTCAAGGAAGAGGAAATACCGTTTATTGGACCTGATTGGACACTCAGATAACAAGAAGTGGATCTTCATGATTCTTATTTATTGACCACAATTGTAGTGCGCATTCCTCTGTCAAATAATGCAGGTATATACCTGCCACTATTTTCATTGCTTATTTATCGTAAGGTGACACAGATTATTAATAAGCATGTGGACAAAATCAAATTCATGGAGTAATTTCCACATTCTTAATCCAACTGGACTATCCTAAGAGTTTGCATTAAACTATTCATACAATATCGTTGTATTATTTAGCATCTCTAAAAGTTTATACTGTGATGGGTTCTTCAGTTTGTTAGCTGTTATCATTGGAAACTACGATCGAGACAGCAAACAGGCTGTACTGATTGTAAATGCAAATTGTTGTGTTCGCTTTTTAACAGTTGCTTCCTGTGTAGATTTTAGGTTGGTCATATCCAAGATAAAATGGAAAATTTTTTCCGTCATCTATCTCTTTTTTTTTTTAACCAATCCGTCAGCTATATTTGATATCGTTAATTTGGTCATCAACGATGGAATTGAAACGATAAAAGCAGGTTTAAGTTTAAACGATTTGAATTCAAGTTTGAAAATGTATTGAAAAATTTGGAGAACAAGAGATTCACTACAAAATACGAGCACATAAACTAGTATGTAAATCGTTAGCTTAGCGAACATGCAACACAGATAACCCAGCAGAATCCTTTCTTGCAGTAGAACAGAATTGCAGATGGGAATCAGATTCTTCAAGATGTGTTATATTCAACTTTCCTATTTTTATGAAGTTTATGACAATTCTCTCAATAAATAGATGCATTCTCGAATTTACAAATTTTCAGTTTAGATAAAACCTTTTTTAGAAGGGAAAGCTACTCAAATCATCAAGGGGTTCTGGATCAACACGATTAAGATAGCATCTAGTGAAAACGACATTAAGACTACTTTAGCAAATGCAATACAGCAGGTCGCAAGTCATTCAAACAACATTATGACATTTGCAATATATGATAATGACAAAGTTTTTAACAATAATATAAATTTATGAATACGTAATTTTGAATTCGGGCTCCAAGACCTATGCCCACCTTGACCAACCTTGGACCAACTTATCCTGAGCCTCATGACCGAGCTACACGAGCCTAAGCCTAGTTCTTCCTTCACGAGATCCAAACTATTTCCTAGTACCAACACCGGTACCTGACCTTCCTAAAGTTCGGTGCTTCGTTCTTAGAAGCCGTAACTGCCTGTCTCATTCATGTCCAGGACTTTGAAGGTTGGAGGCCAAACGAAGAAGCTTGGGCAATGGACATCTATGAGCGTAGAGCAAAGATACCAAACCATGTAGGACCACCAACCTATCAATCGTTACGTTACCTTTAAAGAATCTCGGAGAAAGATACTATATTCTATTTTAGCAAGATTCGTGTATATTGACTTTCCAAATAAATCTTCGTAGTTCACCCCTCACTGATAACATATCCACACTTACTTTGACCTGCTGTACAAGCCCATATCCATGTCAAGGTCCCTTCCGCTAAGATTGGAGTCACACTTCTGAATTATATCTTTTGCAAACCTCTCCTCATACGGAGGAGTCAAGTAAGGCACTTCTTTCCAGTACTGAATGCTTTCTTATTCACTATTTTTATCTAATCCTACACTTTAATTCACGTGGAGAAAGCCCCTCGCGGCAACATAAGATTTTGATATTTTTCTTTATCACAAACTTGTTTATTTAAATATCAAAGTGGTGAAACCAAACAAATCCCAATGCCCTCACAATCCCTCAGTGTTTTTCGTTGAAAATCATAGGACTCTCAATCAAGGCCCAAAACTCAAATCTCCACCGACGAATTTTTGGAGACGACAAAATCCAATTACAACTCTAAACCAAAACATTACTTGCGATGTCGTACGAGATTGAGAAGAGAAGAAAACAACATCTAAACTTGTACCATTAACTGATGACGAAAAGCTATATGAGATTGTACGACGACCGTCTTCGGACTCTTTGCAACCAAAATAAAACAATATGTGAACATAGGAAATAGTTGCAACGTGGGGCGGTTAGTCTTCAATAGTGAAATTACTAGTGGACAAGGTAACTCAACAGAGGAAGCATCCCAAATGAAAATACGGCGTAAACACGTTTAATTGATAGAAAACAAACTTATTAACATCAGATCAAAGTCAGCAGTACGTTACATATTTCAGACTTATCGTACCATAAAAATTAAGACTTAGGTTTGCATACATCATTACTATCTCCGCTTAAAGAAAACTCTGTATTTGCAGATGAACTTTCTCACTTCAGATCTAATATCCTTCTTATCGGGCATCATGGGATCGGATGGGATGTTTGGTGAAAGAATTTCTGCACATAATGGCATACAAAGGCAGCACTTCTAAAGACTCCATGCAGGTGAGCAATACAGCACATGCAGCCGATTTAACCTGAGCATTAGCCTGTGAAATCAACCTCCAGTTCTGTAATCACTCAAGGATTTAGCTACGGCCATTTTCTCCCCATACATTATCCCATGCACCACTTGGAGCGGCTTTCGGTCCCTCAATTTGATTTCCATTGGGAAATTGGGGACCAGGAAGTCCTTCAGGGCCAGGTGGATGAACTTTCCGTGGCTTTGTTTTGACACCAAGGATTCTCAACACGAATCTAGCTAACTCACCATACAATAACCCTGAGCGGTCAAAAAGCTGCAAGAACATAGTTATTAGCCGCCGTTTTCTTTAGCCTCACCTGACTAAAGCAACTGGTGTAGATGTCAAGTTTTTACAACTCCAAGTCAAATGAGAAGACTTCCCCTTATGAGATGAACTATAGATATAATTTAAAAAATCATTACCTGCAGCAATGCAGACATAAACATGTGGAATGCTTGGGTATTCTGATCAATAAGAATTGCGATTCGGCCAAAAAATGAAACTATACCTTGCATCTGCCATCAAAGAAGAGACATGTCATTACCAGTACAAAGAGAATCTCCTTCACCAGCAAACATGATGGTCCAAAGCATAGGCTGAGCTTCTCTACATATATTCTATATGAAATAAACTATCCAGAAATAACTTGTATTAAGTGTACAAGAAAATGAGGACCGGCAAAGAGCTGCCATTTCCAAAGTCCCATCACCATTCACAATATGTGATGGATCATCTTTTTTCCATTTTTAACAGCTTAGTTCTACAAAAACATTTTCCTCCAGCAATAAGAGGGAGTAGGATCATGCTAGACAAAATTTAGATGACATTCACATTAACTGAGATGGCTAGGAGAGGATCAAAGATGTTGCTTCACAAATGGCATCATTGTTGGAAATGATGAAAGGTATATTTTCAGTTATGACTTCTTAAAACTCGTGGTTACGATATGGCAATTTTCCTTGAAAGTTCAGCCAGGACATTTCAAATAGACAAGTTTTTTTTCTCCTCAAAATGTAAAAATATGCTTTCTTACCACTCGAAGGAAGGAAATCCAGAACCCTGGTGGAGATGATGGAGGGCCATATGGATTATTTGGATCTTGATCACCATAGGGACCCATACCAGGTCCACCATATCCACCCAGTGAACCTCCAAAACCACTATTGTACATCCCACCACCGTAACCACCGAACATGCCTGAACCTCCATACGGCCCCCCATAACCTCCTCTATACATGCCACTACCATACAATCCACTACCATATGAACCTCCAAGTCCGCCATAAGAAGAACCATACAAGCCTGAACCATATCCTGAATTATAATTCAAACCAGAACCATAGCCTGCAATGAACGTTTCATGTAAAACAAACTTTTTAAATAATATGTATATGCAAAAGGAAAAAGATCATGCATGTACCTCCATAGGTACTCCCATAATTCTGTTGCTCCCAGGGCCTGCTTGGAACAGGCCGGCTGAGAGTGTTATTGACTGCTGTATTCCTATTGGTGGATGGAACAATTTCTCCCGGTTTTGCTGTTCCAGAAGCCTCAACAACATCACTTGTGCTACCGGCGGATGGTGGTTTGAAAGGTGCAGGACCCGATGAAGTGCCAGCTCGTTCCCAAGGCTTCAGAGGTGCTGTAATTATAAGACAGAGTTATACATAAGAGCTGCTAAAAGATTATCCATGATGTAAAGGCGAAACATGCAGATAACTGACCTTATTGAAAACCTAGAAACAATCAAGGCAATAAATGAAAATTTTTATTTCTCAAGCCTTCAGGAAACTGACATGTCTATTAATAAATGACAATACAATAGGCCAAAATAAAACTTAGGCATCTCCTTGCTGCAATAAATGGTCCTTTAATGAGATAAAAAGGAAAACGTCCTGCACAATGGAGTTTGGCTTTTCCTATTACAGGGCATTTTGGCTCTGGCTCCTTTTAACTCTCCAACATTAATTAATTACTCAATATAAAATGGTAGCAAATTTGAGATGAGAGAAACTTGTGTTACAAAAATGGACACTGAAAAGAAGAATGAAGAGAACTGATAGTGGAGATCTTCGCAACTAGATTCATTTTGACCAAACATCAGACCAGTAATGGTCCCAATGATCATGAACTAGGACTACTCTATGCTGTACATCCAACAAGACCATCAAGGCATATTTTGAAAATGTGGTTTTGCAAGATGAAATTTATAGTAGTTATTTCATGGGGATTTAATTCATTCCACATGCATTATCTAGGTTAAAAATTTTCAGACAAAAAATTTCGCATATCATGAATACTCCCCTTGCCTTCCCTTCTCTTCCTCCATTCAGCCCTACTCCCTCATACCACTCTCCCAATTTGAGTCAATGTTTCTAGTAATCACCTGCAAGTAGATTTTAGATGATTGTGAAATTTTTTTAAACTGTACTCAATTGGGAGACTTGGAAAAATAACTATCCTTTCCTTAGTTTGGCATTCTACAACTGAATGGGCTTATTTGCATAGCTTATTGCTCTTCGTCTTGGTTGGTAACCAGCAACACTGGCCTGTATAATCTAATTTCTAAGGTTAATTTAGGATTCATGTTTTCGTTGAAGTCCATACCTTCGTAACATTTCTAGACCATGAATAGCCTTACGATAACTCACCTTTAGATTCTTCGCTTTAAGTTTATTCCTCTTAATAAAGTTGTAAATGCAATCTATTCAACATACATCAAATTATTTAGAAAATAAAGAGACATTAGGAAAAACAGCACATAAAAACCACTGAAATCAAAAGATTAACCCTATCATCAATGAAAAAGGACCTACAAGGAAAAGGAACTCCTTAAAGAGAGGTTCCTTTGCTAGGAACCACAAATCCCAACACTACAAGCCCATTCACTTCACTGAAGATAATAGGCCCGCAACATACTTCCAATTAAATTGAAATGCAATAAAGCTGAAATAATCTATTATATTGTTCAATTGAACAAAAAAAAAAAAACACCCTAGGGTGTAAACTAGTAATTCAATTGAAATGGCTATATTTTCTCATCAACCCAAGGATCCAACTAAGGTGCATTATGACTGCACCCAAGCCAAGCAAGGTAGCTCAGATGAACCTACATGTCAACCCACATGTTCTTCAATTGCTGAATTGGCTCCAGCAGGTCTACTTTAGCATGCCATGGCTGAGATGATCTAGTTTGGGCCAGAGCAATTCATGTGAGCCATGGTGGGTCCAACAATAATGCTGGTATGGTGAGGTTATGGTTGTGTGGCTAGCCTATCCAAGGATCAAAGGAAAATGGGGAATGTGTCTTGGTAGTGAATTGCTACTTCTTATTTGATGATAGATTGCCAGCCTGCATCTTAAAAATCCATGCCAAACAAATTCAATATAAGGCATGTTTTGAAGAATGAGAGGGAATTAAAAAGTTATTCCCCATCTATTCAATAAAGTGAATGGGCTGTTCTAGTCATATATCTTGGTCTTATTTCCAGTAAAGTGAACCCACACATGAATAAACCACTACATAACCAATTTATCAAAAGCGTTCACCACTAAAGTGAAGTCATCTTTAACGAAGGGAATTCCTTCAAGTGCTAACATGGCACATAAGAGGGTCCCAATAAAATTTGTTTTACAAGCATTCAACTTGAATAAGCAAGTTACTACAAGATATGAATATTTTGATGGAATGTTTTATTCTAACATAAGGAGTTTAGACATTCTTACATGCCATCAATTAGTACAACTTCCAAAGGGAAATTTCTTTTTTTCAAAGTAATGCGTAGAGACAAGATCTATTTAAATAAAAGCTCTCGAAAATGCCTTAAAGAGAAAGATATTGGAGAATTTATACATTGGCCAAACAATTGTGCCAAAAAGTTTAGCCAAATACCACTTTTTCATAATATTTTCTTTAGCTTTTGTCCATTTACCATCCGCTTCTTCCAATTGCTTCTTACTGTTGGTGCCACACCATTCGACTCCCATGATGTGGTTAGTTTTTCCCAAAAATTGTTTTCTTTTGGGTTAGCTTTTCCAAGAAATTGTTGTAAGGACAACATGGGAAATCAATCAATTCAGTTCCTTTGTCTTTGAAGCAAGTTATACTTCTTCTTAATGGACAATAGGTGATATTACTATCCAATAAAATTTAACACACTTGCACTCTTATTTGCTGCATAGACAAATATGATATTAGCAAAGCATACAAGTATCACTTTCTTATATTATATTGGTTGTTGTATAATATTCACTTTCTTTTAATTTCTTAATATCATTACAAGAAACAAATCTTCAACTCACTTCATTTTGTCACCTTTAAGAATTTCACATTCTTCATTTTTAATTGGATGGTAGGCTATGATTCTACTAGTTACTTCTAGGCACATGAGCAATTTTACGAGGCCCATGCACTTACTAGACTTAGCTTGAGCTATATAAGTAACCACAATAAGCGTTGATGTCATTGTTGCCCATTATGCCTTGGGCATCAAATATGTTACAACGGCTAGAACAAAGTTTCACAATCCCACAAGGTTGAGTAGCAAAACTCGTGATTGTCCTTGCATCTTATCCGCTAAGTCAACCCCTTGGTGTTAGTGCAACAAAACAAACTACTTTCTTCTATACATATTAATCTAAACTTACAATATTTTTCCTTTTGAGGACACAGGTATGGTAACTTTATAGTTTTAACTATTTGCTGGGATCCATCTATGTTTAATCTTTTCCTTTAAAAGAATTACATCTGTTAAATAAATTAACCAACTCAATACTAGCATTGACAAAATTTCCTTCGTGATGTCTGGGATCAAGTTACACTGAGGAGCTAACAAACTTGGGAGCCTAATCGAGCCAATTTCTATAATCATCATTGGTATCATTTTAGTTAGAAGAAAATAATTAACCTTTAAGGAAACAAGTATTGAAGAGCTTAATCGAACAGAGAATCTTCAAGAAGAGCTCAAGCCCCACAGTCTGATTCGGCCTGTTATGACTCATGAACCAACCATTTGCTCTCATGTAAACTTTGATGCCTAACGTCACATGTGAACGGATTCTTCCCTTGATTTGTTTTACATTAATATTAAAACCTCCAAATTTTCCTTACAAGAAAGTGCACCGCAATGAAATTTTCCAAGGGTTAGTTACACTTCTTTGGTTGACAAACATCACTAGCTGGAAGTTTCAAAGGGCATCAACTCTCTATGTTCTAATATCAGACACAAAACAAATCAATATTCTTTCCCAAACACGATTTTAGGTCATATGGATTAAAATACACAACTTTACCCCAGAAGAAGGGGCAAAATTATCAATCAAAGGGACGAGCGACAAAATTAATCCAATCAAAACCGGATTAGTGCGTGAAAAGGGCTTCTGCAACCGGTTTCCTCAAGAGAGAACGAATCTTTTACATTTTTAATTGAATTCCCACAAAAAAAGAGAATCAATTCGGTTAGACCACTTCAAAGAGCACAAGCCCGATTTCCGCAAGAAAAATCGATCACGATTTTAGTATTTGCAAGTAGAAGAGCAAAATCAATTACCAGACAACTTTGAAGGAAAAGAAAAACCCTAACCTGGAGGTGATGAATTATTAGAGTCCATCGAAAGACGGGCCTGTGAGACGGAGATTCAATCCCTATCCTCTCTATCCCTCTCTCTCCCTCTCTCTCTCTGATCGAATTGACCCTTTGGAGTACGTGTACAAGCAAGAAAGAAGGTCAAAAGTGATGGTCTTGATGCTTTTTCAAATAGAAAAAAATGTTATGACCTACTTAAATTATTGGAATTTTCTCGGTAAAAACGGGAGGTTTTCCCGGAATGTTCCATGTGAGCGTGGGACAAGTCGTGGATAAGAACCACTGATAGGCCGGCCCTTTCTTACTGTTTAGGCCCTCGGAAATTCGGTCCGGTCTTGAGAACTTGGGCTCGCCAGCTTTAAAAACTCGGAAATTCGCCGTTTGGTTAAAAACTTGGGCCCCCAAAAATTCGCCCTTTTCCATAGTTGCATAGGTGAGATCATCCGGCCGAAATCTGCTCATTCATATAATCATAAAAGTTAATATAATAAAACATTTAGGTCATATCATAAAAAGGATTATAAAGGTGGATGTATCTTAGAACTTTTCATATAAGAATGAAAGGATAAAACCCTTATTGTTAAATGGTACAAATACTCAAATTACACTGACCAAGTTGGTTCGACAATATGAAACAGTGGTTCGGTTGCTTGCGCAGCTCGGACCTTCTACTTCGCTTGGGGACTTCTACCAAGTTCACACCGTCATTGCTGGACAGCTTCGGTTCGGCACTTTACTTGTAGTTCAGCTCGGAATAGTTCACTTCGGCAATTCGGATACCACAACAATTTAGCTGGGCAAGCTAACGATCAAAACAGTACGGCAAGCACTTAGTCACAGCAGCTTGGCAACAATTCAGTTCGGTGCACAAATTAACAACAGTTCGGTAATCCCTTACTATCGAGTCATCGGCTTGGACACAACAGTAGCTTGGTTTACACACTCTAAATCACACACACGCTCATTAAAGCTTGGACAAAACTAGTCGAGAGCTCGGCACTTGAATTACGACAGCTCGGCCTAGACACAGCAGCCAGTTTGGTAACTTCAAGTGGCACCCTACAGCTCGGAAATAAATCGGCTTGACCAACTTTAGGACAGCTTGATACTCTTCTTTACCTCTGCACTTCAACCAAGAGCTTGGGTATGCACTATGTAACTCAGCAATTAGGTTCAATCAGCTTAGCGCTTCAGATTGGAATAGCTTGGAGCTCGGCAACTTGGAGACACTTCAGCTCAGTCAACAATTGTGACGGCTCGGACACACAAAGAAAGCTCAGCAGTGATTAAATAGATCACCTCATCCCTGTTTCAGTAGCTCGGCAGGTATACAAAACAGCTCGGACTTCACGAACAGCTTGGATATAATTCCACAAAGACACTTGGCACTGCAATCACACCGCTTGGTAAGCCACACGAACCTACCAATGCAACTTTGGTGACAGCCACAACCAAACCCACATACCTACTCAAGCCGCGCACTGAATTCCATTATATTAACAAACCCACACGACTCCACACTCTCACATTTGGTGGCACAAATAGCAGCACACTATGGTTCACTAGACAATGTACTTACAGGAATTTCAATGCAAGTTAATAAAACATACAGACCCATACAAATGCTGATGACCACTACCGTTAAGAGAGCACTTAAGTAAAACTCAGGCCACTTCACGCATGGGGGATTACCACAACTATTGCAAACCCTACGGATTCAATCAGTCTTACGGCATGACCTGAAATCACCAATCGAGTAATCAAGCCCCTCAATCGAATACCATTTACTACAATAGTAACTCACCCAACAAACCCTAACAAGCACTTCCTTGGATTTACACAGCCGCTATACCAATAAAGCATCACTATTACACCAAGAGAGTAAGAAAGTCACTTCCAATTCAACTTCACAGTTGTAGACACCTAATTTTTGTCTTTTTGTAGTTCTAATTTTTTATTATTTTTATTATTTTTTACAAAAAGGGTCCTAATTCAAAAAGAAAAATAATAAAAAAATTAATAAAAGATAAAAAATAATAAAAATTAACAAATGATGAAAATACCAAAAAAAAAATAATAATAATAGAAGAAAAATTATTATAAAGATTTTTGTAGATTTTTAGGAAGTAATTTTTTAGAATAAATAGTTTTAGTTTAGTAAAAAAGTTTTATTCTAGGGAATCAGATAGTTTAAATATAATTTAATTGTACTGAATGTTAAAGTACAGGCCAACAGTCTAACGGATAAGTATTGGAGTATTTGGACTAGATTTAGTTTGAAGTCTTAGGTTCGAGGTTTAGACTATATAAACACACACGCAGTCGGAAAACAATGGCGCCAACTCCAGTAGTCAAAAAAAGAGGAACAGAAAATAATAGCGCGTACATAATAGTGGTTTTTAATTATTGTCTATAACTTGTCTTATTTATTTATTTATTTTTATTTCACTTAGTATATATGCAGTTATTTTTAAAACTTGTACTACTTTTTTTTTTATATCATATCTTTAATTGCTAGTAATTAGTTATAACATTAGTGTCTAGTGAATATGTATTAAGTTAAATTTTTGTTTTTTCTAGATTTCATATTTTCAAAATGACATTTTTATAAAATCTTATATTTTACAAAATCTCGTTCTTTGCATATTGTATTAATTTAGAAAAATTGCATTAGGCATGTTAGGGTTTTTTAGATAAAAAAATCATTTTGATGTTCATAAGATAAAAAAAAAATCTTTAATTGACTTCTTTTTTACGACGAGACATCTTTTCCATCATTTAGGTTTGTTTTCCATAGTTTAGATATTTTTCTATAGTTTAGATATCTTTTCCATGGTTTGAACATATTTTCCATGGTTTGAACATATTTTCTATAATTTATATATATTTTCCATTGTTAGGTTTCTTTTTTATGATTCAAACATTTTTTTCATAGTGTAGGCTTGTTTTCCATAGTTAGAACGTCTTTTCTATGGTTAAAACATCTTTTCTATGGTTAGAACATCTTTTTCATGATTTATATATTTTTTCTATGGTTTAAACATCTTTTTCATCGTTTATATATCTTTTTTATGGTTAGACATCTTTTTCATAATTTAGGCTTCTTTTCTATAGTTTATATATCTTTTCCATTGTTTAGGTTTCTTTTTTATTATTCAGACATTTTTTCCATAATTTAAACATCTTTTTCATAATTTAGATATTTTTTTCTATGGTTTAGACATATTTTCTATGGTTAGGCATCTTTTCTATGATTAGGAGATTTTTTTTTCTTTTCTTTTTTTATGTTTTAAGCATCTTTTCCATATAAAAGATTCATCATGTATAACATTGCATATTTCATAAAATCTTTAGAGTTTTTCTTGAAAATAAAAAAAATTATCGCTTAGTTGTTTTTAAATAAAAATCTTAATTTGGTACTTTTCAAAAATTAGGTTTTTAGGTTTTTTTTTTTTATAATTAGGAATAAAAATTAAGCTTTTAGGAATTTTTCTTAATAAAAATAAAATGGTTAATAAAAACGCAAATTCAACCAATCATTTTTTTATAAATAGAACCAACACATTAAAGTTTTCGGAAAGAATTACGATCGTCTGATCTCGGCTAGCGGGTACGTAGGTACCTTCGGGATGACGATAAAATATGTAGAAACTTAGGTTTTTTTTTTTAATTATTTATTTATTTTTAAATATTATAGTTAGAAGAATAATACTAATTCCAGAAAATAGATAGTGGTACCCGTTAGTGTTTAATAGGTTAGCCTCCGAACTTGAAACCCTCTGGTTCTTCATTTAAAATTGAAATAAAAAACCAGTAGTCAAATCGTAATCAATCCACCCAATTGGTTACGGTTTCTTTTTTTTTCTAGACTCCGGTCGGGTGGCGACTTAAAAAATTTTTCTAAATAAAAAGCTGAAATTTTCCAATTTCGTTAGTCAAGAATTAATATTAAATGGGTTAGGGTTTAGTATTAATCGGAAATGGGGAATTCAATTTTAAATAGAAAACCGAAAAATCAGGATCGACAACAGCCAATACTTGCAAACCCATAATCCTAAACTATCAAGCTTTATTTCTCCTTCGAAGGGGAATGACCCACTTCAAAATCTTACGGCAACGACTATATGGAAAGAATAACAACTAAGTTTCTCCGTTTTGATATTCTAGTCTTAGTGTCTAGTATATTGAATAATGGGTTTACTCTTCAATTAAGTAATTCCTTGTCAACACTACATAAGCCGATGAACCAACACCTTTCAAATACAAAACAGTAACTGTAACACACTCACTACGGTAGCCTCGGGAGGAACACAGTAGCCACCAACAGTGTTTAAATAAAAACTTCACGAAACCTAACACGCTCCCTTATCAGAACCGCGCTCTGATACTAGCAAAGTTGATGTGTTTCCGAGGTTGGACACATAAAGAGGCATCACAACAAATTAAAGTAAGAAAATAAAATGGGGGGTTTTGGCAAATCCGTGAGCTATCTAGTTAAATATGATGCACCAACAAGATCTAATACGGTTTAAAACTCGTTGACTGTAATGCACCAATCTGAATGATAAGGTTGCTTGTCACAATCCTTGCTAAATGGATTGACAAGAGTGGGTAAATGAGAGTTTTTCCAAGAGAAAAGTTTCAAGGGTTTTTCGTTAATTGTTAAAGTCTCCTAAAACTTTATACATAGATTCTATTTATATACGATGGCAATCCTGTAAATAAAATGAATAAAATGATGCTCTAGTGGCATTCCTATAAATACAAAATAAACATGAGGGTAATTTAGAAAAAATACACTAAAGAGAAAGTCTAAATAAAATAAGCAAAAATAAGTGATTAAATGAGATGTCCGGGTGAATAGTGAATGAGCTAAGCTTCGGCATTTGGTGGGATCAGTACCTTGAATCCTATCATCCTTTATGTTAAAATATGTACAAAAGAATAGGCTCTTACGAGTACAAGTATGTTACAAAAATGCAACCTTGATACATGATATGTGTCGTCAATTGCATTGTTTATGTTTTCAACCTTCAATATACACGACATGCATTTGTCCTTATGCTATGACACACGGCACGTATTACCGCTTAAAGGAGATATATGTAGTGTTCTTGCATTGCTCAATCAGAGCCTCTTCACGTCATCTCATCCTTGTACAAGTTGGATTCCATCTTGTCCTCTTGTTTCTCCTACATTCCATCTTAATCTCTTAATTTGGATCATGATCACTCAGGTCACATCATATACCTTTACCCTACCCCTTAAGTTAGAGTGGTTAGTGGAATGTATCGCTCAAGTTTCCAAATGGCAATTACACTTCCCTTAACAACTGTACTTCTCATTTTGAAATTCAAAAATTTATGCATAACAAGGAACATAATTCCTCTTGCCTTACATATGCATTTCAATGCATTTAATGCTTGTTGATGTATATTGACCGCTAGTAGGTCATATGGATACAGATGTAGTTTCTAGGCATTTTATTCAGTTAATTTGGTACATCGGATTCTGCATTTTAACACATGTATGACAAGGAGCAAGTAGACAAACTTTTGGATATAGGTCACCAAAAGTTAAGTCTTTTTGCTTTGCAAATATGTTTCCCCAACATATTTCCTTACTTCTTCTCTATACAAAGAGTATGATGGTTTATATACCCTCTTCACACTTCTTCTAAAAAAAGTTCTAGAAACTTTGAAAAAGAAAATATCCGTGTACTCTTCATACTCTCATTTCTTCTTTCCCCTCTTCTTACCTTGTTTCCTTCTTTGAGATTTTAAAACGATAAGTATGGCTTATTGATCTTTTTCTTTAGTTTCCTCAAAACTTCTTATAGAGAAACTTAGGCAATAATGGTGTGGCACTTTCACAACTATCTCTTCTAGCTCCACTCCACCCCCTTCCCCCAAAATAAAAAGAGGTGGCGTTAGAAGCATTATCATCTAGGTGGGCTCCTATAACAGTAGTGTTAGTGATGACATAGGATGGAGTACAATTGGACCGGGTAGTTTTAGAGATGAACCCTTTGCATGATTAAGTAGACAAACCTCATATGTTTACACCAATGCTGATGTCTCAGTAGTTCCTATTATTTTGTATTAAGGTTAGTTAGGAGAACCTTAGATGCTGTAGCGAGTACCATAATAGAAAAGGAAGGGACCAAGATTACTTACTACAACAATTTAAGCTCCTTAATGGCTTAGACTTGCAAGTTTGCTAAGGAGGATGAGAAGGTTCTATTGATGGGACCAAGGTAATTCTGTATATATCATCAACATGTGAAGTTTAAGCTGAGGATACCCTTTTTAAACTGCATAAAGGTGGCATTCAACCACTATCATTTGAACCTTACCTAAATAACACTGAATGCTTGTTTAATGATAGTAACATTTGAGTCACTATGTGAATTGTACGGTAATATGTCGACCTTAAAGCTCTTGAACTATTTCTTTAAGCTTGGTAATGTGTCGATCCTAAAGCTCTTGAACTATTTCTTTAAGCTTCGGAAGAGACTTTCAGACTCATTAAGTGAAACTAATACCTACAAGTTCAGGCATGCTTCAATCATCTGAGTAAGAGATAGCCAACAAGCTGCTTAAGTGCATACCCTAGCACAACCTTCTAAAGGCTAAGGACCTTACTTCCTTGCACATCACGATGAGCCATAAGTAGATTAAGAGAAGTAGGAAAAATTGGAAGGTGTATCTTAGGATTATGGTTATACTAAGAAGGGCTAACTGAAGGAGTAGACCACTTAAGGATTTAGGAGGGGTTATGATATGTCGCGCTAAGAACAAACAAGAGCAACCGTATTGAGATGAGCTTAAGCTTGCAGAAAGCTTGAAGTGAAAGGTGATGAAATGCAAAGAGTTAGAACAAGAAAACGGAATAAATAAGCAAACCACAAACTATTCTAAGGATGTGATGCGATAAGTAAACTTCGTAGATTCATAAAACTAACTCGATATTACACATAAGTAGCTCGGTGAGGTCATTCACCATCTAATCTTAATTAAGCATTAGGATAAGATTAATTGACAGGATTCAAGGTATCGACTGAACCCAAAATGCCAGAGCCAAGCTTATCTACTTCTCGTTTAGATATCTTATTTGGTCAATTTTTTTTTATTTGTATTATCTATACTTTTTATCTCTTGTATTATTCCTAAATTACCGTTATGTTTATTTTATATTTATGGGAATGTCTCTAAGGCATCGTTTTAGCCATTTTATTTATAAGTTTCTCATTATGTATAAATAGCTTATGTATGCAGGGTTTTAGACAGATTTGAATATTAACGAAAAACCCCTTCAGTATTTTCTCTTGAAAAGACTCTCTCTCATTAACTCTTATCAATCCCTTTAATAAGGATTGTGGCGGACAATCTTATCATTCAGACTGATACATTATATTTGGCGAGTCTTTGGTTGTGTAGAATCTAGCTGATGTGTTATATTCCGTTAGGTGGCTTACGGATTCATTAAATCTCTTATTAAACCCACTTTATTTTCATTCTTTAGGCAGGATTGGATTCACCCCGATATCGCCGTCCTTGTCGGTTTTTGGCGTAGCATATCATCTTGATATTAGAGCGGATGCATGACTATGGGAGATTTAATTTCTTGAATTATTGTTACATATATTTGAAGGATTGATTTCTCCGTATTTTGCTATTTGGTAACTGGAGTTGTTTACATCTAATATTCTCAAATTTCTTAAATTGCAATATTATTATATTTCTCTTGTAATATGAGGGACCTAAAATAAGAATTGTTGGATTCGTGCTATTGAATATTGGATGACGACATTCACTGGGTGATGTCGGATGAAATGGGCTTACTTCCAATATATTGTTTAGGAAATGTTCAAGAACTATTGTTCTACGTGTTGACTCGCATTGGTAATTAAATCTAAAGACAACAACACCTAATAGCAATGGCGTGTGTTGTGAAGGAGGATTAAGCTGATTTATATTTAATAAAAAATAAAAAAATAAAAAAACAGAAAGAGAGAGAAGGGGTAGTGAGATTGGGGTCACAAAGAGTTCCAACAGCGGAATTAAAATTGGGGCTTTCGTGTTGCTATAGCAGAGAAAGTGGTGCATCGTGCGTGTTAGTGGGTTTGCACATCTGCACGAATTGACCATCCAAGTCGTGGTTTGGTCCTTGTAGAGTAGTACTTGGGTGGTGGCTATCGTCTGTATTACAGGGGTTATAGGTACAATTTGTGCAGTGAAAGAGGTGTGAGAGACTGTTGTACGAGTTACAGGGGTGCTTATGGAGATTTAACATTTTTGGGTTTAAGCACTTGAGTGGCTTGAGTCTATACGTAGGTAATAACAACCTATTGTTGCAAATTGTAGGAGCTATAGTATGCTAGAGTGGTGGTGCCGTCATTTAGTGCCGTCGTTAATTGTGTGTTTGATGTAGAGTTAGGATTGTTCATTAGAGTAGCAGGTGAGTGGTTGGTTGGTGTCTGCAGTTGGACAAACTGTATGAATCGAGCCGTTATTGATGAATAGAGAGGAAGTCGATGCTGCCCTTTTTGAAAAACTGCCGAATTGAACTGTATTGTCTAGGAGTCGAGGCATGGAGCCTTAAGTTATCCAAAGTCGCCATGTTGCTATGCCGTAGGGTAACTATTGTCGAGCTTATTGATGTGTTTGGGTCGAGATTGCAAAGGACTAAGCTGATTTAAGTACAGGACCCAACTGCCTTTCTAAAGGTTGTCGAGCTTATGTTATTGGATTGTGTTGGACTGGGTTGCATAGGAGTTTATTTTGCCAAACAGCCAAGCTAACCAAGTACTCCGCCCGAAGTTCGTATGTTAAGCCATGTATCCAATTACGTACAGGGGTGAACTTGTTGAGCTGACGTATTTCACAAATTGTCGAGCTAGATTACTATAGTGTCCGAACTGAGCAAACAGGGTCCACTGAACTGTCACTGACCAGAGGTGAACTGGGGTACCGAGCCGACACGTGTGTATACTGTTGTGCTTGCCGAGTAGCAATTCCAATGAAAAGAATTGTCCGAGCTACTCTGTATTGGACAAATAGTGTTGATGCTGAGTTATTGTAATCTTTAACCGAGTTGCTTTGTTCCTAGCCGTTGTTGAGCTCTTAAGTTGTTGACATCCGAACTGAGCTAGAAGAGTGTTTATCCGAGCTGATAAATAACTTGCAGAGCTAATCGAAATGTAGGACCAAGCTGACCTCCTAAAGCTACCAAGTTGAAAATTGATGTGTTCGAACTAAAGAAAACTAGAAGCATGCTATTCGGTTTAATTGCATAGTCAAGCTGCTTTGAAATCCTTATTTGCCGAACTAACAGTTCATATCCGAGCCGTTTGAATTGCTGTCATGCTAAGCTACATTAGTCAGAAACTTTAGTTTTAAGTCCATGAACCGTACTGAACTAAGTTGAATGTGTATCCAAGCTGCTGTTAAAATTGAGTAGTTGTGCAGTCGTTCTTGTTAGCTGTCCAGTAATTGCTGTTTTGTGCTATAGTGTCATGTGTAATAGTGTTGTGTGAATCTGTGTTGAATGGAATTGTGCTTGGAAGTAGTGTTTGCGTTGTGCCCGTGCTGTGTTGTTGTGTGCGAGTCAATTCCCGAGCTGATTCGCACCACAACCATAATTTGACCAAGCTGTTGTGCTGCTTGTGTCAAGCTATTAAATTATTTGCGCCGAGCTATCCAGAAGAGATTGGAGACTATTGTAATAGTTTACGGACACGTGCCGAACTGTTGCTTTGTGTGACTGAGTTGCTGTCCTATATTGCCGAGTTGAACTATTTCCAGTTGTCCAAGCTACTGTCAAATTGAAGATCCACTACCGGGCTACTCATCATTGTTTGATCTGAGCTGTTTTGCATCTGTATACTTTGATTTGTAGTGAGTTGGTGCCGAATTGTTTTGTCTTGCTGAGCTACATTGGTTGGAGGAGCTTCTATCGAGTGGCTTGTTGAGCTGCTGACTTAACATTTTAACCAAATGCCGAGCTGAATTGAGTGTAGGAGTCCGAGCTATGAAGTTGAAGTGTCCAGACCGAGCTGCTGTGTAAGAAGTATCGAGGTGAACAGTAGTGTATGGGATTATTGTGTGCAACTTATGTGGTTTAACGTGTCCGTGACTGCTGCTGTATGTGCTGAAGTGGAGTTGGGGTTATAGCCAAGCTATTATATCAATCATGTCAACCCTGTGCATGTATGTTGAAGTGAGCTGCTGCATCCAATCTTCCGAGCTGAAGTTGTAGATCTGAATTGTCCTAGTTTTCGAGCTATTCTAGTTGTTTTCGTGTTGCTGATAGGTTGATTGGAGCTGCTATATAGTGTTGACCGTACCGTCCTTTCTCAACCGAAAACTTACTTGTCCGAGCTGATTTGAACTGAAGTGCATTCAATGCATGTGTGCGACTTGGAGTGCTTGTGAACCAAGCTATGGCCTCGTCATTCGGATCATTGAAGTGACTGTGAAGAGTGTATATGCTGTCCACGCATATAGAAACTAAGGATTGGTTGGTGTATATGTTTACTACCTTGATCCAAGTGAAATTCTCACTCTGAGTTCAGTTGTGCTACCCATTTTAAGAAAATATTGAGCAACAGTGAATAATTGTGTTGTAGTGTTCGAGCTTCCAAGTGAGCAGACCTATATATTACAAGATAAGTACTGAGCTATAGCATTTCTTGTCCAGTTGCCTTGAATTTAATTATCGATAGTTGCTCTTGCGAGGCATTAAATACCAAGCTTGAAGTATTGAGTTGTTGAATTGAGATATATTTAGTATGGTATATGAAGCTGGATATGATTGTGAATATTATTATGAAGACATGATATCATAAATTTCGGAATTTGATGGATATAACACTCCCAATGAGTACTTGAGTTGGGAGTTTCGAGTTAATAAGATTTTTTAAGATTATTTTGTTCTCAAGCATAAGAGAGCCTATGCTATAAAAAATTTAACGATTAGCTTTGTAGTTACTTGGTGGAAAAGGATAATAAATCAAAAAATTGATAGAGGAAACATTGAGATCATTACATAGGACGAGATAAGACGTTTAATGCAAAGAAAATTTGTGCCTTGAGATCATCAAGACAAATTTTACGAGAGAAAATCCACCTATGAAGCTAACCTCTTTAAAGTGCTGGATCGATTGAAGACAATTGAAAAACGACTTGAAGTATTCAAGGATAAAATGAGACAATAAAGGAATGTCGAATTAGAGAGTATTAAAGGAGGAGTTGAGGAGGTGAAGGTCATTGTAGAAACAAGTAGTAGAGAGGAAGAGGACTAAGTTAAGTTGAAGTTAAACCTCCACATTCCCGATGTGATTCCATTATCGACCATACATACTACTGAGGATGACCCCAAGTACTACTACATCTATCTCCCACCTATTGGACTTCTTTATCTTGATCCACTGATGGGATTATCTAGGATTGGTGATAACTGTAGTAGTCTTGTACCTGTGAGATCTCATAGATTACTTCTTGATATTTATCGTGGTTGTTGTGATGGATATTTGTATTTGGGTTGTGTTGTGCTCTTGCATGGAAATCTTATGTTGGAAGTGCTAGAACTATATTGATGGAGAGAGGAAGGATTAAGTAGTGAAAGAATTGAAAAAGTGGAAGTGAATGAGGTAGGGGAGTGGGTTGAGGCCTTACATATCCAGATACATGATGAATGGAAAGAAGGGGCTTCAATAAAAATTTTAATTGATTGTGCCCACGACGAGTGGAAGGAGCTGAAGATGATGCTAGGACTGATCTTAGACTTGAACTATCTTTATATCACTCTCTTTAGTTTTTATAGGTTGGTATTTGATCTTAGTGGGATTTAGAGCCGCCAATTATCAAGTTTCAGGCTAAAACTTCTTTAAGAGAGAGGGAATGAGAGGACTCAGGGTACCGACCAAACCTAAAATGCCAAATCTGAGCTCATTTACTTCTTGCCCAGATATCTTATTTGGTCACTTATTTTTATTTGTATTATTTGTACTTTCTATTTTTTGTATTATTCCTAAATTACCCTTATGTTTATTTTATATTTATGGGAATATCACTAGGGCATTCTTTTAACCCTTTTTTTACTAGTTTGTCATTATGTATAAATAGCTTATGTATGTAGGGTTTTAGATAGATTTGAATATTAATGAAACCCCCTCTTCAGTATTTTCTCTTAGAAAAACTCTCTCTCATTAGCTCTCATTAATCCCTTTAGCAAGGATTGTGGCAGGCAACCCTATTACTCGGATTGGTGCATCACATCTGACGAGTCTTAGGTCGTATAAAATCTAGCTAGTGTATCATATCCGGTTAGGTAACTCACAAATTCTTTAAAACCCTCACTAAACCTACTCTATTTTCGTTCTTTCGGCAAGATCAGATCTACCCTAATATTACTGCCCTTATCAGTTCTTAGCACGGCGTATCAGTAATAAATAAGAGTAAGCATACTAGCTCATGAAAGAGAAGCATATTCAAATATCAAATGATGATTGTTGTGGCTACATATTACAGAGAGTATTTATTCCTGAAAAGTTAGGGCATCCTACCTAAAAATGGAAAAGGCAAAAAGGGTATTGTCTAAAAGAAGTAACGTATAAAGAATAATAAAGCGTACAAATGAAAATTCAAAAAAATTGGTGATTGGTACAGCAATTCATTTCATATGGGGGTTGGACACAAGGCGAAAGATCACTGGGGGTGCTTCTAGTATAAACAGACAAATTGTATGGTCAAACAAGAGATTGCCAAACAAAGGTGCTGAGTAGACCTACAAGTCTTTTGGGGAAGATGTAGGTTCATATGTGCTTTGGGGTTCTAGGCACTAATATTACCGAGTTGCTGGTCAGTATGGTCATGGCCGAACAAACGTGTGAAAGGATCGAGCTGTCAACAAAGCATATTTCAGGTTGATACTTGATTACTAATAAACGAGAAGTTACTTGGCTTAACATGTAGAGTTGGCTGGAACAATAGAGTTCGCTTTGTCAGTCCCTCAAAACCTTGAGCATGGGTACAAGTTAAAGGTCTAAATGTTTGAATCTATCAAATTGGCCCTATTGGGGCTTGTGCTCAATGCGGTAAGTTTTATTTTATCTTTATCGATCTAAATTGTTTTGTTGATCATTGTAGATGTGATTCCTCTGAAGAAAAGGACCCTAAAGGAGATTAAGAAGAGGTAGACCTTGGGTAGGTAAAGCTTTGCCCAAGTTGGGAAATTGTCGACTAAGGACTTGGTCAACCATGTTCAACCAAAGTCTATAAGGATTAGGGATCTAGCTCCATAAATGCCTCCCTTACCTATTATTGTAGGGACTGAGGGAAAAGAGAAAGCAAATGGCTCTTATAAGCATATTCAATAGTTGGAGGAAGGGAAGCCTCAAAAGATGGCCCAATTTAATGACACCATCCAAATGCTAGACAAAGAGAATAGGAGGTCGACCCTTTGGACTAATTAAGTCATACAATATACTAATGAGGAGGCACATAAGAGGTGTATAGAGAAAGAGAAAAAGGAGGAGGAGGATAAGAGGAATAGGATGTAAAGAATCTTCCTATCCCTAAAGTGACTACTTAGAATTATAAGTACGTTTTAGATAACAGATGCATTTATGACAAGCTACTGTCTAAGGTGATGTTGCCTAAGGACAAAGATTGTATGGAGTAAGTAGCTTGAAGCTTATGGCCAAAGGAAGTTTAGTGATGCTTTAACAAGCATTTTTACACTATAACTATTCATACTTGGTTTGTTGTTATCAAGGAGGGGTGCTTAAGCTAACAGACTATTTTGTTGATGTTTTTAGTTGATTACCAAGCTACATATTGGGTATATGGGATGTTAGGCAGATGAGAAGGTTATATAGGGTTTAGTCTAAGAAAAAATACCGTAATTTATGAAATGGAACACCTTAATAAAATATATTATATATTGATATAGAAAGCGAAGAAGGCAAAGGACAAATTGAGATTGCTTGGGTCGAGCTAAGGAAGTTTGAGTATATAATGAAAGAAGCCCAAGTTGAAGGGCATGCAACTACAGTAAGATGAAGTTAAGGGGGACTAGGCTGAAACTAAGCGGTTGAAGTAAGCCTTAGATGTTGCTCAATGGAAAGTTTGTACTCTTTCGACTAATTTGGTGAAGGCCTAGCATTAATGAGAGGCCATGTTAGGAGAGTTCATGTTAAGGGATGATACAGTGTGCCAAGAACAAATAAGGATGAACATATCGAGATGGGTCAAAGCTTGTAGAAAGCTTGAAAAATAAGGATAGAAATGCATGAAAACAAGAAAGTAAACAAACGAACCTCAACTGGCTCCAAGGATACAGTGCACCAAAGAACTATCGAGGACTTAAAGATAAATCGAATATGACATACAAGTTAGTCCAATGAGGATACTTACTACCTAGCCTTACTTAAAAGATAGGATAAGAGTGAAGTAAGCAAGCAAAACAGAGAGCAATGCTTACGAAAGAGTGAAGTATATTCAATATTAAGTTGTGTCTATTGTAGCTACTATTACAAAGGGTATTTATACTTGAAAAATTAGGGGATCCTACTTAAAATAGAAAAAAAAAGGGGTATTATTTAAAAGAAGTAATGTATAATGAATAATAAAAAGAACAAATGAAAAATCAAAGAAATTGATGATTAGTGCAGCAAATCCTTTCACGTGGGGGTTGGACACATGGCGATTGATCACTGGAGGTACTTCTAGTAGAAATAAACAAGTTATATGGTCAGGTTAAGGATTGCTAAACAAAGGTGTCGAGTAGACTTGGGGGTCCTTCCGAGAAGTTATGGGTTTAGACGTGCTCCAAAGTTCTTAACATTAGTACTATCGAGCTGCCAGTCGGTATAGTTTTGGTCAAATAGACGTGCGGAAGAATTGAGCTATCAGTAGAGCATATTTCAAGTCGGCACTTGATTACCGATAGATGAGAAGTTACTTGATTTGACATGTGGAGTTGTTTGGTAGTGAGAATTAACTCAGCCTTGGTAGGAGTTGGTTAGAATGATAGAATCTACTTCGCTAGTCCTTCAAGGCCTCGAGTTTGAGCTCTATCAAAGGTCTAGTTGTTTAATTCCCATCATGAGAGACCGTAAGGCTAAGGCTAAGGCTAAGCTAGACAAGATATCTAAAGAGGTAATGCTTACAAAGAAGCCTTAGAGAAGGCTAACAAGGTCGTAAAGGACCTTAAGGCTTAGGCAAGGAGGTCGAAAGAGGTAATTGAAGGGCTACATAGGCGTATCCTAAAGCTTAAGGAGGTAACCTTTACTGCCAAGGAGTGTTTGCACATGGAAATCCTTATGAAGTTCCTAAAGAGTGAGGAGTACAATGAGCTTTAGGTTATGAACACTATGGACAAGCAAAGGATGGTAAATGATGCAAAGTTAAGAAATATGATGTGTCCTATGATCTTAATTGGCTTGACTAGGAGCTATTGATCTTCGGCACTCCCATAAAGAAAGCCTTAAGGATCAAAGTGAGGATGATCTTAAGTTGGGGAATTCTCAAGATGATTATTCCCTACCTCTTCCTAAAGTAGACATTTCAAGAGATCTAGCCCCCTTAAGGAGCTTAAGTCGACTAAGGAGCTTAGGCTGAGCTCTAATGTCTCATTGTAAAGCACAAATATACTAGATCCTAGCACAAATATCCTAGATCCTTCCAATTACTAGTGGGGCAACAACAATAGTAGGGGCAGCAACAATGGTAGGAGTAGAAAGAAATGTCTAGATTTCTAACCTAACCTTCTACCTTCTTCCTCTTCCCATTTGCTTGTATTTTTTCCTTCTTTTTGTTTCACTTTTATGTGCATAGGTTAGGATGCCAACCTCTTCATTATAAATTTCGCTAGATATCCATGAATAAATTTCAAACTTATTCATAGGATATTCGAATTCATTTTGATATATTTATTCAAGTTTAATTAGAAAACAATTAACTCAAGTTTAAGATAGAACTAGTCAAGTAATTCAATTTGACAATAGTCGAGTTCTACTATTTCACGAGTCTAATTAAATTTGAGTTGAGTTCAAATATTAGTTGGGTTTACGTTAAATTTAGATATTAATATTATTTTAGTTGCAAGAAAGTCATCTTTTAAGATAACTTCAACCTAAATAAGCTTAATAGAGTGGTATTCTAGCACATTAAGTGACATTGGTGTTGAGTTTTGAGTTAATATTGTATTATGCTGCTTTGACTCGTTTATTGTCCAATTGACATTTTTGTTAAGATAGGTTCCTCTTGTTTGGATTCAAAATTACGTACCTTTTGGATCCAAATATATACGTAGACATTGACCATTGCAGTATGATCCAGTTTGTACCACGATGGCCGCCTGCAACTTCCCATTGGACGAAGAGCAGGCTATACACCACGAGATTAACAATGGGAAATGGCGGCATCATCAATACTTCATTGTTTTTCATAGATTGTGATTGATCGACGGCATTGTCTTAGTCTTGGGCATGGTGTTTCGTTTCTCCTGTCTCATTGTACGATTGTTTAAGGTTTGTTCTTTAAGACTTAGGATCAAGGATTTTATATTTTAGTTCATCTGCCGGTCTATTTCTATATGATATAGATTTGGCTTGCATATTTCGTTTTTATTATATGAAATCTAATCATATATATAAAGTCAAGAAGCCATAAATGATAAACCCCTCTTCACAGAAAGAGAGTCAGTGTGTGAGTCTAAGAGAGGCAGAGATATGAAGGCAATTTCTGTCGCCATCATTGTCCTCATCAATCTCTTCCACACATTATATCATGTTAATTCAGAGTCAGATGATTCTTGTACTTCCAACTTGAAGCTGGATTTTGTAATGCCATTTGACATGACTTCTTTGAAATGCATTTCTGCCTGGGACTCCCATAATCTCATTCTTAGAGTAAGAAATTTCATCTTTCCTCTCCAATCAACATTCCTTTTTTTTTTTTTTTTTTAATTTATCACATTTTGTTATAAAATTCCATATCAAAAGTTGAGCGTAAGTGGGCCAAAAATTTTATTAGTATGAACAGGAAATAAATATTATTAGAACTAGCACAAATAAAGGATTTGATATTGTGTTTTTAGTTTTTATATTTTGCAAAACTACGATTATTCATGTTATTTAGTTAAATATATGTCAGTATATAATTGGTCAATAATAATTAATTCAATAAAAATTTATATATTTAAGTATCTAGTAAAATAATAAATTAAGAATAACAAAAATTACTAATAATAAATAAAAAACTAAACCCAGCCATTACTCGGCTACCCTTGATCCTTGAAATGGTTGGTAAAGGTCGCTATACCTTCCAGGTTTCTACTCGCCTACGGTGAGTAGCTACGTTTCTTTTTTTTCTTATTAATGATCATCCACCATCCCGAAAAGCAACAAAACGGAAAAAAAGAAAAGAAAAGAAAAAGAAATTGACAAGGGAAAACAAGCGAGCAACTTGACTTCAACCCAATGCTTTTATAATTCGGTTTTTTTTTTTTTTTTTCCCCTTTTTTATTTCGACGTAGATGCCCTTGGTTGGGTTTGTTACTCAGCAACAAAGATGGCTCACATGACTCACGAAGGCATATAGGCTTGGCTGGTTGTCCCCTGGCCTAGGGTAACTGACCAACGGTTAGGTTTAGAATTTTTTGACCCTTTTTTAATTTTTGAATAATTATTTTTATAGTATTTAATCAAATATATATCATTTCATTAAATTAATTGTTGTAGATCAATCATATGCTAATACATATCCAGTTAGATAACATTGACAATTAATTGTAAAACATAGCCATGCAAAATAGACGAGGTGAAAAGATAAGTATGTAAAGTTTAATTTGCCCTCAACATCAAGATCGTTACGCTAAAAATTATTTGCACTTGGATGAATAAGAAGAATTCGAAACAATATGTTTGAAGATTTTTGCGGATCCATGTTATATGAATTTAGTTTTGTCTACAATCTAATTGAAAAAACTGAAAAAAGAAAAAAAAAGAACAGTTTATTAATTATTTCAACTTTACTTTTCTTTTAAATTTATTAAAGTTGGATTATGATTTATTTTTCACTTGCATAGTACAAAAAAGATTCTCCAGAGCTATGGAGCTTTGTTCTGTCTACACCTGCCCCAGATTCATATATAGCAATTGGGTTTTCAACCAATGGAAAAATGGTGGGATCGAGTGCAATCGTTGGGTGGATGTCAACTGATGGGCCAATGATCAGACGCTACTCCCTTGAAGGAATTTCATCATCTCAAGTCAAGCCCGATCGAGGAACCTTATCGGTTGTGAATAACACAGGTCGGATCTTTTCTCAATCTGATCGGTCCTATATGCTCTTCCAGTTGTACATGAGTCAACCGGAGCCACATATTATCTATGCGGTTGGACCGCCCGGTTTTACTCCATCTGAATCTGAGGGTTACCTTTTGGCCCAGCATAGTGACATGACCTCAATTACTGTAAATTATGGCTCAGGTAAGTGCAAAACCTTTCTCTCTTTTTCTTTATCTATATATTCACCTTTATGGTCAAATGAGCCACCTTCCTTTAGAATAAGTTAAATTTATTTCAATGTATAGAGCATGTATCAATGTAAATATTTATTAAAAGGATAAAAAACTTTTCATACTTTTTTTTAAAAGATTAGTTACATGCTTTCCAATAAGTATGTAAAAAATCATAAATTTTTTTAAATATATCCTCTTAAGAAGTGTAATAGAAACATCAATTAACATTTTTCCTTAAATATATTAAGATACAAAATAATCACAAATGAAAAATCGGTACATCTAGCAACATTATCATAAGAGAGGATTAGAGGAAAGAAAGACTCAAACCTAGTCATAAAGGAGTTAAATTAAAGAAGGCGGTAAGGAAGTATAATTCAAGTTATGAGAAGCTATATTACCATTAAAGTAGTGTCTAATTTCTCAAATTTCATCATTTTTCTTATTAGTATGATAGTTTGCTCATCATGTTCTCATTTTATCCAACAGCTAAAATATTTGTGGAGGAAAAAGCTAGAGAGTCCAAATTATCTACCTACACCAAATTCGGTCATATTAGGGAAAATAGCCACGTGGCTACGCTGGCTTAAAATAAACTGGAAATTTTATATTCCAATTTTCACTTTTTGTAATATATTACACTAAGAATATCTATTTCAGCATTTACTTTATCACAATAATTGCAATATTAAATTGAAAATATGACCAAAAATATTAATACATATCTATTTCGTTCAAGAAAATAACCAAAAGTTATTTAACTTTTCCTATTAATTAAGTGAGTGATTATTCATTACTTGAATGTTTTATTCTCTATGAAAAGGGGGATCATTCATTTTATAAAAGAGAATAACTATACCCTATATAGAGGAAATAAAAAAGTTATTGAGGATAAAAATACTTAAACCAATTTTTATAAATAAGATAATAAGAAGTATTCTGAAAATAACTATACTATTCTCTTTCTATTGCTTTGAGTAAAAGTAAATGAAATGTAAAAATAAAAAAGAAGTTTACTTTTGAAAATGATAGCTCTCACTTTCCAGCATATAATTTTGAACACTTAGCCTTTCTTTATGGTGCCATCCTGATTGCATAAGCATAGGTAGCTGACGGTTTACTCTGTCATTTCACTGTTATTTTAATATGGCGGATGGTTCCGTTGTTTTATAATTATTAATGGCATGATGAAGCTTATGCGTCATACAATGATGATGTATTTGTGAAGAGAGAAACAGCCATGGAGACGAAAGCATGAAAAATTTGTTTATTTCCAATAAACAAAAGTATAATACAAGGCCAAAGTTACTGTAAGACTCATCCGGACCCTCTTACGTTTATTTTCTAGAGTTTTATATGAATGTAGGCTCTTTTATGAAAAATATTATGGAAAAGGATTTATTTAAAAAAAATAGTATACTAAAAGCGTATCAAATAAATATATCTTCAGTTAATTGTGAATTTACATTAAAAACGCATATAATTGATGTAACTTCAGTAGCTTAGTTTAATAAAAATTGAACTGAAGATGTATCCAATATAAATATTTACACTGAAAGCACATTAACTTGATGAACCTTCAGTTTAAATTGCAATACTGAAGGTGCATTCATAATACTGAAAGCACATTAAATGAATGCGTTTTCAATATAAATTTATACTGAAAGTATATTCACTTGATGTACCTTTAGTTCAATTTTCATTTAATCTACTCATTTCTCTCTGTCCAAAATGATAAAGTAATGTTTTTCCAACTATTAGCTTACAAGCTGAATGGAAAGTTTGATATAGTAATCAATTATATAAAATCACAATTGGTGGAATGCCTTAACAAATATAGCAAAAAGGGAAGAAATAAGCGTATGGGATAATCATCTAATAACCATATGAGTCGGATAAAAGAAAAAATAATTGTAAATTGTAAAATTATGATAAATAAATAATGTATTGAATTGCAATATATGATGAAAAGTAAATTGTATTTCGAATAATCAGTATATACACAAAATTTATAATGAGTCAATAATAACATCAATACAATGGAAAAATAAAGGAGAAAACAAAAACAATAGACTAAACATATTTACTGATACTTATGCCGTGTAAAGGTTCTCATGGCACGAAAAAGAAGCGAACGCCTCTATCTATCGTGTGTTTAAGTAGACTCAGATGGTTGATCGTCTAGCTGAAGTTCCTTAGAAGGAATTGGGTCGGTTGGATAACCTGAATGCAGTTGAGTAACGCCCTTACCTATGGATGACTGTGTGGGGGTGGAGTAGTGTTTTTGAGGAGCTGGTGAAGTCGCAAGATCAATATGTTGCATTGCATGCACTTTCGATATAATTCTTTATAAGTAAATGTGCATTTACTTAATGCACTTTCGGTATATCATTTTCATATATATTTTTTTAAAACGAGCCCTTTTTCGTAATATTTTTTGAAAAAGAGCTTGTATTCGTATAAAACTCTATTTCCTAAGTTAAAATTGCCCTTTAAAATTCTAAAATTGTTCAGTAAAGTCCCTTATTCCATATAAACTAGAGCTAATAATTGAGACATAGCATGATACATAGGACATGAAAACATGATTATAGTATGAATATAAAAATGATTACAATGTAATTAATATTATATATGAGCTCTATTTAATTTCATATGACATGAATAATAAGGATGTTAAATTGACTTGTTAACTCAAAATTGGCAGCCCTAATGCAAACTCATAGATACCAATAACAATTAAAGTAATTAGTAGAACATTATTACTCAATCAAACCGAAACCGATAGTTTCTATTAAGGTATTTTTCTGAGGAGAAGCTTGTGCATGGCTGGATATGAATTATATTTTTAAAAGGAAAGGAAAATGACTCCCAATAAATTTTGTGAACAGGAACAAGCAATACGCAAAGCACACATCATGCGAAACTTAGTAGGGCGCATGGAGTGATTAACGTGCTAAGTTGGGGCACTTTAATGATAATTGGAGCCATAATTGCTCGTCACTGTAAGGAACGGGATCCTTTGTGGTTCTACTTGCATGCTGCCATTCAATCCAGTGCATTCATGGTCGGTATTGTGGGTATTATAAGTGGATTCATATTAAAGGACAAAGTCAGTGCCAATGTTTCCGCCCACAAAAACTTGGGAATCGCCATTCTTGTGCTAGGTTTCCTTCAGGTATCTCTCTGATCTGATCTCTCTTGTCTAGTATGAAGTTCGCAGTTCTATAAACATTTTTAAACTCAAATAAAATTATCATTATTATTATTATTATTATTTGGTACAATAATGATAATATGGGTTATTCTACATTGTAATCATAGTAAAAAATTTATATGATAGATGATGACCCTTTTGGTTGCTTTGCTTTCCCTGTGTGTTTTCTAGGTACTAGCCTTTAGGGCTCGGCCAGACAAGGGATCAAAACTGCGAATGTACTGGAATTGGTACCATCACAACGTTGGAAGGATATTGATAATTCTTGCCATAGCAAATACTTTTGTTGGGATTCATTTGGGTGAAAAGGGTGGAAAATGGATTGCAGTTTATGCCATTGTTATAGTTGTCTTGTTTATTGTTTCTGTTCTTTTAGAGATAAGAATGTATTGGAAAAGAAAAGCTAGTGGTATGTGATTCCACTTTTTTATTTTTAGTTTCTCCATGTTATTTAGCTTGGCGGTCTTGTAGTTTGGTAAGCCATCTTCACATTGTAAGAGCCACCTGTAAAAGTCAAAGAAAATGTAAAATACAGGTGTAAGCTTTTGAAAATGACACCCTCCTTTTCAGCATATAGAGACGTTTATTCAAGCATTGCCCCGTGTTGTAAGTAAATATCATATAATATAATAACCATCCATCTTTGGTTGCGCATGCTTGAAATAGATTTTTCCAAGTTCACACCTAAAGTGTAAGGATTACTAAATGTGATGCGTAATCAAATTTTAGTTGTTAAATTTATGACTTACCTCATTATTTATACTTATAATCATCAACCAATCAAAGCACGCGTTTATCACAATACCATTTTAAACCGAATGAGAGGAGTAAACGTTATTAGTAAAAACTCAATTAAATATGATATTTAGTACTATAAACTTTAAATTAAAATTTTTATAAATAAAAATTTGATTAAATATGATATTTAACAATTTTAAACTTTAAGTGTAAAATTTAAAAAAAAAGTTTCAAAATTAATCTTCTCACGCGATGATTTATATGTAGACTACACTTATGGTGAGCTTAGCTTTGGTATTGATGATGGGGTTTATGATATTGAGTGCGAGTTTAGACATTCCACTGCTGCTTTTGATACTTTACTACTTACGCTGATTCACTGCTGCTGGGTTTTGGACAGTCTCGGACTTGGTCGTCTTTTGGGTCGGTGAGCCTTGGTCTTTATTGGTTAATCATGCGATACTTTCATGGAGGTTTCATTAGTATATGTTTTCCAAACCCACGCAAGATTTGAAAACCTTTTCAATAAAAGCCAACGGCAATCCATATACCGGACAAATATTTTCAAAATTAATTAACGAAGGATTTCAGAATCATAAAATTGGTTTAGAAACCTGATTTAACTATAGAGGACTCTTGAGCATTCTATCTAAATAGGATATATGATAGGTTGTCATTGTTCTTAGATTTCAAGGCATAACATGGCTAGTGAAACATAAAGTACAAACAGGGAATTGGAAATCCTTTAAAACGAGACAAACCCTTCTAAAAATTTCTCATGCTATTTTTGCCTTCTCTCAAGAATACAGGGACGATTCGAAGAGTGTTTCATCTCTTTTCTAAAATATCAGCCTTAAACATGAATGTGTAAAAATCTTTCATATTCTTCTCCAAAAACACACTTCCAAATGTTAGAAATGAAACAACTAAACTTTTGAGTTATAAAGAAGTCGCTTCCTTTGAAAACTACCTAGGTTTCTTTCTGCATAAAAGTTTTATATTGAAAGCCTACAAATGTCATTTTTTATTTAACAAGGCACAAAAGGATTCAAGTGGATGGAAGGCCAGGAACTTACAAACGGTAAGAGGGTTACACTTGCCGAACAACCCCCTACTTATTATATGCAAGTTGACAAACTGTCATAAAAACAATTCATAAGAAATTTTGTATGAATGAAAATGATGATAAAGAAAGAATTCGCCGGGTGAACTAGTGTACAATAACTAAACCCAAAGACCTTGGTGGCCTTGGTCTTACTAACCAAGAAATTAGGAAGAAAGCCCTTTTTTTTTTCTTTCGCCAAAAGGAAGAAAGCATGTTTAAATTAAGCGATTTTAAGAATTTATGAACAACTCATAAGAGCAAAATATAAAGAAGTCCTTTAAGGAGGATCTGTTAAATGGATCAAGAGCCACCTTTAGGTCTTTAAAAAAAAAATAATGATAATAAATAAATAATTATATGTTTGTTAAGCATCGATGAACCGAAAGAGGTTTTGTATTATAAGAAATGGAAGAAAATTAGAGCACCAAAAAATTGGTTTCAATCATGGGCAGGAAAGCTACTATGAGACAACTGACTCCAAAGCCTATACATATTAATGCAATTAATTAAACAGCAAAGACTATTAGATAACCGAAACTAAGTGGAATGAAAATAAGCTAAGGTTTTAGATGTCATCTTTTATTGTAAACCATCTTCTTCATGTGGTTTTATGGGATTTAGCATCTATTTAAAAATTTTGCTCTCAAAGTGTTTGTTCTGATCTCATTCTAAGTGACATTTATTCACAACTAGTATTTGAAGTAGTAAAGGGAATAGAGAATTGAGATTGAATTTTGGTCATCTCTTTTTCCTTGAAGATTAGACTTCTTCTATGGAGAATAAAACATAATAGCTTATCAAAGGTAACAATCTAACAAAAAGAAACATTTGATAAAATGCAAGCTGTCCTAAATGTAAAGATTTCAATTAGGACCTAGAACATGATTGTAAGGATTTTAAGAAGTCAGAATCAATCTGTCTTCAACTTAGAATTACCGATGGCTACTGCACTAACCTTTGGCACAACTAGTAAAGTATGCTACCGTTAGAGAGAAGAAGAGTTTTAGTGAAAAACCAAAATGAGATTTATCACATTTTGTAGTAGCTACAGAGTATTTATAATCCCCATAAGCTATGCAAGCTGTCCTAACTTGTTGACTGACTGACTAACTAACTAAATATAACTAAAAAACTAACTAACTAACTACATATAAAACCAAAAAATGGAAAGTAAAATACACGTGATAGAATAAATATAAAGTAAATAGTAGTCTATGATCCCCCTTCAAGTTGGTGAGGCTTGTAATGCCAACTTAGCATAAAAGTGAGACAATTGCCGAGAAGACATAGGCTTGGTAAACAAATTAGCAACTTACAAGCGAAAGGGAATATGGGTAACTTTGAGGAATCCTGAAGCAACATGCTCTTGTACAAAATGCACATCAATATCAATGTGTTTTGTACAAGAGTGTGAACATGGATTAGAAGCAAAATAAATAATGGTGGATCAAATTTAATTCTCATATAAAGAAGAAAGATTTAACAAAGATCCACCCCCAAAAAGCATTAATTTTTTCTGGCTAACGAATCATTAAAATTCCCTTAGCTACCAAAATAAGTTTTTCAGCTTTTGAATATTAGGCTCCTTACAAGAAAAATAAACTGTTCTATGAATCTAACACGATGAATCTTAGTTAGATTCCTCTTTAGATAAAATTGAATGCTGATGGCTATATAATCATGTGCATAAAACAGACCTCAATTAAGGGAGTTATGAGGGATAGCAATGGTGGATGGATATTTGGTTTCCCAAAATTAGTGGAAAAATTAATATCATTTCCATGAAACTTTAGGAGTTTATTGGGGTATCCGTTATTGTTTGCAACAAGGATACTTCAAAGTAGTGATTAATGTTGATTTAAGTGCAACTGTTATTTGCATGTACTACAAATATAAATCAAAGTTTCATAATGTTATAATGGCATACAAGGAAAAGCTTTCTTACTTGTAGGAGGTTAGTATGAGGGGTTCGATATTGAAACAGGTCATGCGCGTGCTGCATGTTGTACTGTACTATATTATACGCTATACATAACTAAGGAAATGATTTAACTTGCACGTATGGGATGATTAAATGAGGTAGGATAAGGAGGTGGAATAGGTAGTCTTAGTAGGCTCTAGCACGTCAGGTGACAAGTGGAGGAGCGTGATGGTATCAAGCTCTACAATAGGTGAAGAATAAGGTGGTGTTCTTGAGGTGTTTGTATGTTTTGATAATTGAGACAGAATTCTAATAGAGCAACAATGTTAGTAAGAATTTGTCTCTTGCCCAAATAAGGAAATGAATGAGGTATTTATAAGAGATGGTAAGTGAATTCAATATGTTGATTATGATGTTGATCAATGACTAGGATTAAAGCCTTTTATATATTGGTATTAAATGGGCTTTTTCCATGGGTTTAGGCTCAAACAAAGGGTTATAGATTTCATTAGTACGAGCCAAACCAAGAAAGGTTGGATTGGACAGACCAATCCAACGAACCCTACTTTAAGCTTATCATACCAAATCTCCCATGATCATCTCGAATTCTTATGGGATTGACTCTCTAGGCCTTAGTACCTTAGCCTAAAAAGTCAAATCCACTTTGTTATTAAGCTTAAAGCCTACAAGTCAAATTTAGCCCTTTACATTTTTGCCCCCTGACCAAAGTCCTTTAGATAGAGTCAAAAGGGGTTTGGGCATTAAATAAGCCTTTCAATTGACTTCGGCATGTGCATGCTATTGAACAGCTGTGTCACCGCCTATTTTATTCAAGAATTTGCTTAGTACGCGAATTCATAGCACCTCTTAATCATGTGTCACGCTTTGACTAAATTGAATTGTATATTACCCCTATAGTAATACTTGGAGTAAATATGCTTTGAGTTGTCCATTTCTGAGTTGATCTTCATGAGTTATTGGTTTCGTTGAGTTAAATTTATACTCTAAGTTCACATTAGTGATCTCATTTGAATGACTCTATGCATCAATGTCGTCTTGATTTTCTTTTCATGATAAGCATTCCAAGGCCAACCAACTTTTCCTCAATAAACAAATTATACTTGAACTTCCTTTACTAGCTTAGAAGATGATCGTCCATGTTGAGGATTCTGATCATCGTTTCATTTTATTTCTATTGTAAGATTCGGTTGCCAATATTCTAGGATAGCTAAAGTTCTTTGCAGGACAAAATTTGTAGCACCATGTAATATGCTTATCTTGCCTTGAACTAATCAAAATCATATTTCTCTTAAAGTAGGATCTTCTTCTTGATGGTGAAGTGGCAATTTTATATATAATTTGATTGCCCCTTACAGACACAAGTATACACCAAACACGCTTCCTTTAATGCTTAATCAATGCGGTTGGAATCAACTTACATCCTTCACCACATGTGTATATTACCTTCTTGGTTCTCACAATCATTACTGTAATTGAAAATTCTGAATTATTTCCTATTGATATTGAGCCAAACATGGTGTTAATGCAAAATAATAATTCCCATTTGCTAATCATAGAATGTGTACCAATTTCATGAAATTCATGATAAATGATTGTTTAAGATTCCCTTCCACTTAGTCATATGTTGCCCCTCAATAGATGTCGCAAATGAAAGCATTATCCACTTTGTTCTTTCCCTATTTTTCATTTACTTGATTGATTTGGATATATATATATTTTTTGAAAAAGGCATATATAGCCCCAGAATACAAGGTAAAAAGCTGTCATGGCAGTGTTTATTATAGAAGGCACAACTTGAATGAATTAAATATCCATATACAGAGTAGATTGACCACATTCTCAAGAGATTTCTTGATATATGGATCATTTGTAACAATGTGTGCCCTGAAAATGCATTGATTGCACAAGCACATGATTTCGAAATTCCAAAATGAGGTTTTACACTCTGATTTCGCAGAAGATACTAAAGAATATTTTTCTATTATTGCTTCCCCCTTTATATATATATATATATATATCAGCATCTTCACTCCTTGCACAAATATCCAAGCCACACCATCACATAATCATCTATTATATTCACTCCCTAGTAATTCTTCTAGTCCTATTTCCACTTCACTAAATTTATTCCATCCTATACACAATCCTTCTTAATTTCATTTCAAACCCCTTGCATCTTTTTGTTTTCATTTCACCGAATTCATCCCATACTTCATCTTTCATCAGCAAATCCCCCATGTATACTTCTTCTTCCATATCTCTCTTTTCACTCATACGCATTCTTTTTCGACTTCAAATTTGATTTGTTCTTGTTGCACATACACTTCGGCTTTCCTTCTTCTCTTTCAAATTTTCACTATGTTATTTTCTTGTTTCTTCTCTTAGTAATTTCACATCTTCATTCCCATTCTTCCCACTTTGCATCTCTTTTACTTCAAAATTTTTTCTAGCTCATACACATCTTCGATTTTGTTTTCTTCCAGCCTATATACATCTTCAATTTCATTTTCTTTTACTCCTCACTCAAACAATTCAATACAGGATTAAGCTTCTTCCAATCTAAAATTTGAGGACATAGCAAAACAAGTTGTAGCATCCATTGAAGATTGAAGACCATCGAAGATATGGGAGCACATTGGGGTTATGAATAGCTGAACTTATCAAAAGAAGAAAACCAAGACGAAGAAGTATAGTGGAATTTGAAGACTGTAGCTCGCAGCCATCATATTCACTCAAAACTATTGAAGTTGTGAGAAAGATTGCTTGAAGACCAAAATCGCTGTTCTTGTGGTAAGTACTATTGTTGCTCCATGAAACAACTTACCTTTGATGATGAAAATACTAATTACACCGTTATAACCTTGCTACCATGTCATGGTCATTGTAGGTTACATTTTTTATGGTGGTTGGATTTTGCTCTTGAAGAAAACAAATATCATTGTCAAACATTATTGGTGAAGGATGCCACTGTAGGAAGTTAATAAAAAAAAAAAAAAAAAAAAAAAAAACATTGGATAGAAGTAAAGAGTTAAAAGTTAGTGATTGACTTCTTCCCCCTTCATATCCTTAACTTCTTTCCTTTGAGTAGAAAAAACAGTTTCAGTAATTCCAAGCCAAGCACCTTAGTATCTTCATAAATTGGAGTCATCAGTAGATGTCTTCCTTCAATACTAAAAGACTTGATATGGTGCTTGGAATATTTCAAAACAGTAGATATTAACTTAGAATATTTTGGACTCTTCTTGGAGGATAATTGACCATTTGATTTTGTTTAAGTGGAAGAGATTCCACCATCATGAAGCTCCATCGTTATCTATATAAACTGGCACAGACTTGAAATAGCAAAGAAGAGAACCCATTCTTGCATGAACTTTGCACAACCTAAATCAACATTTTCAAGCGCACCATGCATTGCATTTTTGCAACTTGTTTTTTTTTTTTTTATTCCATTATCTTGCTATGAAGCTAACGTGCAAGTATTCTTCTCTAACAAGTCACGAAATTCAACTAAATCTATAAGCTCGTTTTGAAGGTTTACCTTCTTTCCATCCGTTGCTTTCTCTGTTCCTTCTTTTCTTTCTTCACTTCACAACAAACTCCATAGCCTTTTGTTTCCTTTTACAAATTTCCATTCATTCCCTTTTTTGTTTTCCTTCACACATTTTAAACTTCAGCAGTATCTTCATACATTCTTTCTATTGATTTCTTTTTCTTCTGCCCCATACGCATTCTCCTTTGATTTCATTTTTCCTAACCATATACACGAAAATCTCCTTCTCAACCGTACTTAAATACCAAAGCTTGAGGAAATCCAAATTTGTCAATGAAGACTAGAGCTCGAAGACTAACTATGAAATTTACTTCTAATAACAACTGAATTTGTATGTAAGAGCACGTTTGACCAAAAAATTACCTAGTCTAATACACCATCAGTAGCTCTAGTGTTTCAACAAATCTATAGCATAAATAGAAAGTTCGCCATCAAGAAAAATTCAAATGAAATTAGCAGCTAAAATAGGGCAATTATAGAAACTAAAGTAGCAAAGTAGTCTAACACTTAACTCACATCTACTGATTTAAGATCGATATGAGCAAGTGTAATCGAATCGAGCTCCATACCAGCAGGCTATGGAATCCAACTCTTGTGTAACTTAGGCATATCTTTATCCCTTTTTCTTCCCTATAAGGCCATCTTATACTTACTAAACTCCCAATACTTTGCGTCTAACATGTCTTTATCAGTTAAATCCGACAAATCAGCGGGATTTATGGTCTCCACATTTGTAGTTGTCTTAAATGTCCCATTATGCCCTATGAGCAGATTCTTCTTACTCATGGCAAGATTCACTACCATGTCAATATCCTGCATAATCTTAATAATAAAAATCTATACAAACTGTATCATGGATGTATCCACTTTGAATTTCTCCATAGGCTCCATTAACTTAGCAACAAAAATAAGTTAAATTGGAACCGTAGATGAATTTGCCTCCATTCTTCTAAACACAATCACAAGCATCTGAACAAGAGAAGCTTTTGCCACAGTCTGATTAACTACATTCTTGCTATCTGAATACACATCATAACAAGTCTTAACTATCATCAATAAAAAATCACCATGAACTCTCAATGATATCAATGTAACTGCACTCAATAACATTTTCAAAACCAATAATTCAACATTTTCCTCATTTAATTCACCGCATTTACAAACCAATTGATCGATTTAGAGAGCAATTTCACCTTAAGACCACTTGAGGAGTCTACCTCTCCATGGAGATGCCCATACGCAATGAACTTCTAGACAGCATCAAGCATAGGATTAGCAACCTTGACATTGCTACATTGGCATGCATTGATGAATGGATTGAGGATTAATTCAGAGTCGTAGAGAGAGAATTGGAGCAGGCCATTGAGAGAGAGAGAGAGAAGGGACAGAATCCACAAGGTTGAGAGAGATAAGAGTTCATGTATTTGCGTAAGGGTAAGGCAGACGTATCAAGGTTAGCAAAAGGAACAAGGGTCTTGATATTTTGGTATAGGCGTTATTAAGCAAACATTTTGTTTCCATCTTAAAATTTACAAAGTACAAGGACTTGCAGTGATGGACAAGTATTGCTATGAAATATAAGTGTTCGGCGTTTAATCCCATGCACGAGCTTATAAGGAAATTAGTCTCTAGTTGAGAGCAACAATCGAATGTCATTCCTATTCCCATTACCTTTTCATTGGTAATATAATAATATATATTGAAGTAGATTGGATATGTTAAGCCCCATTTACCATTGTAATATAAGTGATTTCAAGTTGTTTTGGTACCATTTTGGCACTAGTTTGAGATTGAGTATTCAGTTGGATAATCAACAAAATTGGGTTGGATCCCCCCATTTAGCAATACTTTTGTCTTGCATACCTCCATTTATTTAATTCATTCTATTCACCTTATAAATTTCTTTGCATTCAAGTTCTCTCACTACCTGTATTTCTTTCTCCCATTCAATATGTAAACTTTTCTTTGAAATAACACTTCTTTCACGTTTGCAACTATCTCATTGTATATCCCGCATTCAATTAAACCGAGCTTCATTATACCTTGTATGCTCTCTTTATTCAATTTATTCTGTTCGCTTTGAGTTGAAATTTCTTCTTTTCATCATGTGACTAATTGATCCTTGTTATTCATCTTTGTAGGGGATATCGAGAGATGGGTAAGGAACCCAAGAAAAGATGCTCAAGCAGAATAATGGCAAGTAAGTGATAACCATCTTAGATGGTCACATTTCGGTCCTACCTTCACTATAGGACAAATGGCTCGATGTAACGATAAAAGAAGATTCCTTTTGAGGTGACGTAAGAAGGCAAAACTTATACAAACAACCAACCACTCAAGGTGCCTTACACTTACACTTCATTAGGCGAGAACCTCAAGTGCCTTACACTTACACTCCCTTGAATTCCCCTAGTCAGTTGGGCTGATTGGGTGAATCATATCTTGAGCAACTCATCTTATGTTGATGCCTTGGAGAAGGCGGACATATATTTCCCAGTATATATTTCCTTTTCTTTCAGTTTTCCTCGCTCCAATGACATGGAGATTCGAAGGGCACTAATGTGTTGTTGGAACACTTAGATACATATATTTGTGACTGCATGGGGTAAGATCATACCCACCCTTGAATACATCAGCACACTTCTACATCTTCATGATTTTGGTGCAACTGATATCACCATATCTACGATCTCTAAATAGGATTGAGACCTAATCTTGACTTTGGAGTTTGAAAGAAAGAAAGCCATAGACACATGCAGAAAGGCTACTTTTAATGCCTGGGTAAGATATTTCTTCGAAGCGAATAAAGAATACGAGTGAGTATCAACACTCTTACTTTTGTTATTCGATTTTGTTGATCTAACTGAGTCATCTCATGAACGGTCTCTTCTTGTTGGTATGAGCAAGAAGCTTTTATTGCTCGCTGGCTATCATTGTACGTGTTTCCCAATGGTTCGAAAGATGGTGTGAGCCTACGTTTATTTCACTTGATAATCTGTATAATACGTGGAGAGCATTTTGCCCTTGGACTATTTTACTTAAGATCATTGTATCGGCGTCTCCATCTCCATCACGAGGCCTTCATCCAATCGATGGATTGATATGCTATCGTATCCTATGTAGATGCAGTATTCTTGCATATTTTCTTTTGTGAGCGATATAAAGGATATTGTAGATCCTATCTCGATGGGCCCAAATGTAATGAGCCATGACCTTAGGCATAGGTCAACAAGCGACCTTTAGGTGCTTTAGTAGATGTTTTGGACAACTATAAAGAAGTTAATTTTCGCCCCTACGCCAATAAGATACCCAAATACTTGTGGTTCCTACATTTTTATCTAAAGGATCAAAAGATATCATGAATTTACTTAGTGCAAGGGAAAGACTCGATGCTGATGAAGCCAGTTTCATCCTTTCGTGCTTGCTCAGAGGTTTCCCCTCTTTACTTAACTAGGGTGACTCTAATAATCATTATCTAGAGTATAGGGTGATGCTATATGTACCATATTAGGTTGCTCGCCAATTTGGTTTCAATTAAGGGGTCCCTTCAAAAATATTAGTTGATTATGACTTTAATGAGTGCTGTAGATCACTAAGTCCAGATGACTTTAGAAATATCTAATTGGGAGTGAGGCAATTGTTTTTTCCATCTGTCAATCGCTGCGGGATTGCCTTTATTGGTTAGCTTATACATTGGACAGATTGCTTAGAAGACTTTAAGAAATATGTAACTACACCAGTTGAGAGTGAGCTTCCAGTGAGGACTATTTATAAGGATGAATTTCTATTTTGAGCTCTTAGTGAGAAGAAAAAGATACCTTCTAGTGCAAGAAATAAGAACTAGAAAGACCATTCCACCCCTAAATTACCTATCATCAGACAAATCAAGCATTCACGAATTTGTGAGGTATCTCGTTAATATCATCCTTTTGGTATTTACACTTTATATCTCATGATTTATTTACTCATCACTCCTCTTTTGTTTCTTTATAGGATGAGGACAATAGAAATGTTACCCCCGCTTTGAAGAATGACAAGATACCCAAGAAGCTCCTTTCCGTTCTTTCTCCTTTCCATATCCGACATGGCTTTGGGAAAACACCTCGAGTAAGTGATCATCTTATTGAGGTTGCTGATGATAGTGAAAGTGATGATGAGTCTTCAAATACTGATGAATCTCCTGCAGCATGAATGAAAGTAGTGATGGAGACTATCCACTGGGTAATATTAGTGATCAAGAGGAAATTTAAGACCAAGTTATCGTTAAAGCAGATCAACCAATTGAGAAACAGACTAAAGCTTTGAAAGAGTTAAGCAATATTGTTGATCGAAATGACCATGAAGCCATACACTTAGAAGAGGAGGATATCCAGTAGTATATTAAGGTTCTAAGGGCAGCCGTACTCTTTGATAGCCAGTTGAATAGTATAGTAGACGGCATTTCCTTAGGTACCGTCACAATTGATAATATCACCCTAGTGTACAGTCGGATTCCTTCACCAGTGGCTTATGACCATACTGACCTTATTATAGCTGTTGAGGTACCAAAGCAGATTGATGAAGGTTTACCCCATATAATGGTAGTAGAGACACCTTAACCATTCGATGCACATTCTTCATTTTATGGATTCATAGTTCTATTGGATCTTTTATAGCTGCTGGAGGACTTACGGGCTATGGAAGGTGATTTATCGATTGGATCAATTTGTCCTGGTAGTGAGGTGACAGATACTATAATAACCTTCCTTGGGAAAGCTGCTTCACTTTTGGACAAATCTTGGGAAACGCTACCTATTTGAGATTTGTAGCTATTGGTAAGCTGATATGTCTCTGGGGTTGGACATACAGAGAGGCTCCAAAATGAAGGGAACTAGAAAGAAACAAAGAAAAAGTTACTAAAGCCCGAGTAGCTACCAAATGGATATAACATGCTACTCGATCTTACTCGATCAACAATTCGCCGGATATGACACACCAGTTCGAATTGAAGGGTCACTCGCTACTACTCCTTACTAAAGAGAATAAATAAGAGTTGAATGATAACGAGAACACTAAAGTTGCTCAAAGTGAATAATTCAGCATTAAAAGTTGAATGTTTGCATACAAGGGAAGTACGGGTTTAGATACTTGCTCACTAGGATTATTTTACACTTATGAAAAGACAAAAGGGCATTTTACAATTATGTTACATGAATCATACCAAAAAGGGGTAGAAAGGACAAAGAATATCCAATACGGAAAGAAAGAATCATTCTGGAACGTTATGTCAGAAAGCACGTGTTGCTTAATGTCTGTACGTTAGGAGTACGATATGACATAGGTAGAAATAGGAAGTGCTAGTAGTTAAGAGCCAACCTGATCTAGATTAGGTTGGGAGCCAATCATCTTAGAAAAAAGGTCAGCTATCTTGAAGTTAAACGCCAGTGGATCAAGTTGGGAGCTTAGCTCAACTAGTTCTAGGCTATCTTTTGGATTAGGACTTCGCTGTTTGGTAAGAGCATGTTGGACACACGTAAGGATCTAATATACCGGTTGGATGGTGGTTAGATCGGGATAGGAGTCCCCATCTCAGCTATGGCTTAGAACTAGTATTTTTCGTATGAGCCCTATAAGTCTTGTAGCTCGGCTTCCTATGATCAGTTTAAGGGGTTGATTCTTATTATTTGCCTGGGGTTTAGAAAGATTTGTCCTCAAATCTGAAGCGGTTTCTGCTCGTACTTCTGAGGCACTCGTAAGGGCTTCTATTGGTTGATGGGGAATTAGATCGAACACATTAAAGGTAGAGGAAACACCATAGTTATCAAGTAACTCGATATGATAGGCGTTGTGGTCGATCTTCTTCAAGACCTTAAATGGGCCTTCAGATAGAGGGGATAGTTTACTTTGTCTTAAGTGTGAGAACCGCTATCGGCTGAGGTGAATCCATACTAGGTCTCTCGGCTAAAAGGAAACAGTTCGGCGGCCTTGGCTACCAATCTCTTGCCATCTCTAATTGAATTTGGCGATCTTATTTGTTACGGATTGGTGCAATTCATGTAATTTTCGAGCTTGATCAACTCCAGATTAACTCTCTTCAGTAGCTGCTGGGGTGCTGATTATGTTTAGGGGAATGGTTAGGTTAAGGCTATAGACAACCTCGAATGGGGTTTTCCTTATAGTGATATGGACAGTTCGGTTGTATGTGAACTCCACGACCGGTAGGCACAGATCCCAATCGCTTAAGTTCTTCCCTAAAATATCTCTGAGTAGATTACTTAGTATCTTGTTCATCACTTTAGTTTGGCCATCAGTTTGAAGGTAACTATTAGAGCTGAACACTAGTTTAGTCCCAAGTCGCCTCTAAAGAGTCTTTTAGAAATAGCTTAAAAATTTTGTGCCCCGATTTGAGACAATAGTCTTCAGTACTCCATGTAGTCAGAAAACCTCTTGCAAAAACAAATCAACAATATATAAAGAATTGTTAGTTTGATGGCATGAAATGAAGTGTACCATTTTGCTGAAATGGTCTACTACAACAAAAATAGAATCTTTCCCTCTAGATGTCTGAGATAACTCTAGGATAAAGTCTATGTTGAGGTTGGCCCATAGTAAGGTAGGAGTTGGCAGAGGCATGTACTCTCCATAGGGTTCTTGCTTCCCCTTAGCATGCTTACACTTGACAACGACCTACTAACTTATAGACATCCTTGGCTAGACTTAGCTAGTAAAAATTCTCTTTCAATAGATTAGCTGTCTTGTCCTCTCCAAAGTGACCTGAAAGTCCATCGCTGTGAGCATCTTGGACCAACAATTTATGTGTGGAGTAGTTCAAAAAACATAGCATGCAGTCTTTGAACAGATAACCATCCTTAAGATAATATCCTCTAACAATTAGTCCCTCGTGACATTGTTCAACAAGAGAACCGAAGTGAGGGTTATTAGCATACTGCTCAGTAATGAGTGAGAATTCCAATAGTTTTGTTTGCAAAGTAGTTAGCAAGGTTTGCTATTGTGATAGAGCATTGGCGACCATATTTGCACTTCCCTTCTTATGCCGAATGACTTATGAGAAACTCTCCATAAACTCTAACCACTTGGCTTATCTCTTCGAAAGCTTGTTTTGATTCTCTAAATGCTTCAAAGACTCATGGTTTGTATAAATAATAAACTCTCGCAACAATAAATAATGTTGCCAAATAATAAGGGCTCAGTAAAAAGAGTACAACTCTTTCTCGTATATAGAATAGTTTAGGGCTGGGCAGATCAGTTTCTCACTGTGGTAATTGATGGGACGTCGTTCTTCCATCAGGATAGCACCAATTCCAACTCCCGATGCATCGCACTCCAGTTTAAAGGGCTTGTCAAAATCTGGTAGTAAAAGGATATGTGCCGAGGTGAGCTTCTCCTTGATCTCCCTGAAGCTTCGCTCAACTTAATCGTTCCTCCTAAACCCTTCATTCTTCTCTGTTAACTCGGTCAATAGGGTGGCTATTGTGTTGAAGTTCTTAATAAATCACCTATAGAAAGAAGCTAGGCTATGGAAACTTCGAACTTTAGTGACATTCTTCGGCGTCAGCCAATCTAGAATATCTTAAATCTTTTCCTCATCGACTTGGATTCCTTCCCCTGATACTATAAACCCTAGGAACATTACCTCTTTCTAGCAAAACGTGCATTTCTTTACGTTCCCATACAACTTCTCAGTTCGTAAAATATCAAATACTTCGTAAAGATGTTGAACATGGTTATTCGGGTTGGCACTATACACCAATATGTCATCAAAGTATATAACCATGCATCTTCTAAGAAAAGAGCACATCATATGGTTCATTAACCTCATGAATGTACTTAGTGCATTAGTAAGCTTAAGTGGCATAACCAACCATTTGTAAAGCCTGTGCCTAGTCTTAAAGGTAGTCTTCCATTCATCGCCTGGCCTCATGTGAATTTGGTCTTCCATTCATCGCCTAGCCTCATGCGAATTTGGTGGTAGCTACTCTGCAGGTCAATCTTTGAAAATATCTTCGTGTTATGAAGCTCATCTAACATGTCATCGAGCCTTAGTATCGGGTATCTATACTTAACCGTAATTTGATTTATTGCTTGACTGTTGATGCACATGCGCCATGAATCATCCTTTTTTAGAACGAGTGAGCTAGTATAGCACAAAGGCTCATGCTCTCCTTCACATATCCTTGCTCAATGAGTTCATCTACCTATCCTTTCAGCTTGGTAGCTTGTTCAGGGTTCATCCTTTATGCAGGTCAGTTTGGCAGTACGGCACTCGGCTGTAGATCAATAGAATGCTCTATACTTTGGACTGGGAGCAATCCCTTAGGTAGTTCTTTCAGAAACAGGTCGGAAAACTCATTTAGTAAGCTTCGAATCTCTTTTGGAACATTGTATAACTCCCTCATCTCCATCATTCTCTTAACTAACAAGAACATTGGATCATCAGCTTTCTTAGCAGATTGGAGCTCTCTACGGCTCATCACTAGTAGGGCTTTCTTCTTACTAGCTTGGCTAAGCTGATTATGAGTTTCATTTACCTAAGATGGGGTTAGGGATTGCAACATTATCTTCCTTCCATCCTTAACAAAGGCATAGGTGTTCTTATACCTGTCGCCCATAATATGTCGGTCGAACAACCAAGGTTGTCCAAGCAATAGATGTAAAGCTCCTATGGGGATGAGAATGTACACTACTTCGTCCCTGTATACATTTTTGACATTGAACGGCATGGTCACTTGTTCAATCATATGCAAAGCACCCTTATCATGAGGCCAATGCAACTTATAAGGTCGGGGATACTTTGAAGTCGACAGATCCAACCTCTATGCAAAGGATTACACAACTACATTAGTGCAACTTCCTCTATCCATTATGATTGTGGATAATTGGCCTTTGATGGTGTACTTGGTATGGAACAAATTCTCCCACTAATCATCCTCAAGGTTCGGCAGGGAACTTAGGACTCGTCTTAAGACCAAGGTCATCACTTCTCCCTAGTCAGCATAGACATAAGTCTCCTCTTCCTCTTTTGCTTTTACCTTTCGAACATCTTTCTCCTCTTCAGGCTCACTCTCGTTGGTGTTATCCACTATATTTCCTTGGAGCACCATGACATGTTGGTTCAAATAATCAGCAGCCATGTATCTAAAGCCTAAGCATTAAAAGCATTTCACCTTGCTAGACTTCCGTCCGGAGGTTTGTCCCTTCTCATACATTCTTAAGGGTGGCCTAGCTTCGATTCGGCCTAACTGTCCTACTCAGCCATGTCGACCTGCTCGACTATCGTCGGGTTAGTCATTTAAGTCGTAAACCTCTAAGGTCTCAATAAATTTCAATAAGTGTTCTTTAGCGCTCCTTTCTTCCCATTAAACAATATAAACTTCAAAGTCACATAATCCTTTGGATATGGTTTGATAGTGATACGTGAATGATATAAGAGCTTCAATTCCAAGACGACTGACGTAGATTTTGCTTGTATCTCCCTCATGTATACACCCAATTCCTCTTTAGTCACAAATGAAGCCCTTTGAGTAGATGCTTCCATTCTTACCGGCATCGCAGGAGTAGGATTAATGTGGTTTACAGGAATAGAATTCACCGGAGCTGAATTCATAGGGGTAAGATGCACAGACGCAACGATCATAACCCATGGAGTGACACGTAAAGACGATGAGCCTCCTATCTGAATTCCCTAATTTACTAGTTCAAGCAGGGTATGCTATGTAGGTATAGGTTCCATTGCAGGAGGCTATTCCTCAGCTCTAGGAGCATTTTGCTTACCAGTAATCGAAGGATTGAGTGGTTGGGAAGCTGGTGTAACATATTGATACATTATATTGGGGAGACCTGCAGCAATTGCCTCTTGTTGTGCAACAGTGAAAGCAGCCAAAGTAGGTACATACTAGGCAAACATTGCCTTAAGCTCATTCAGACTCTGATTTGTTTGTTGCAGCTCTCGTACTAGTTGCGCATTGTTGAGGACAACTTCTTGAGTGCCTTGTCCTTGATTCGTACCTCCCATTGGAGGTGGATTCTGATTATTGATAACAACAATACCATCTTGTTCTTGATTGTTAGCATCGGCAGGATCAATAAGCCTTCTTTGTAAAGGTACCATAACGTAAATGCCAAACCCTTCCTCCCTAATAGAGTCACCAAAAGATGTGGGTGGGGGGGGGGGGGGGGGGGTTTGATATCAAAAGAGGTCACGTGCGTGTTGTGTGATAAGTCACACTACACGTAACTAACACGTGACTAAGAAAATGATTTAACTTGCACTATGGGATGATTAAATGAGTTAGGATAGAGAGGAGGAGGAGGAGTAGACAATCTTGGCAGACTCTAACATACTAGGTGATAGGTAAAGGAGTACGATGGCATCAAACTCCAAGATGGATGAAGAATGGGGTGATGTTCTTAGTATGTTTGACTGTTTAATCTTTGAGATAGGATTTCAACAGAGTAACGATGTTAGTGGGAATTTGTCTCATTCAAACGAGGAAATGAATGGGGTATTTATAAGAGATACTAGGTAGATTCGATACGTTGGATCGTGGCATTGATCAATGGCTAAGATTAAAGCTTTTTGTATATGAGTATCAGGTAGGCTTTTTCCATATATTTAGGCCCAAATAAAGAGTTTTGTATTTTATTAATGTAAGCCAAACTAAGAAGAGTTGGATTGAACAAACTGATCCAATGGGCCCTACTCCAAACTTACCATACCAAGTCTCCCTTGTTCATCCCGTATTCTTATGGGCTTGACTCTCCAGGTTTTTTCATCTTATCTCAAAGAGTCAAATCCACTTCATTATTGGACTTAAAGCCCGCGAGTCAAATTTAGCCATTTACATTTAGCATTGAAGCTATGTCGCATAAAGTGAATGTTATGATTGATAAGTTAGTAAGGAAAATTCAATGTGTGGGGAAGATGGTGAAATTATAGTTCCAGTGTTGCCCATCCTTGTGTTTGATCTTTTGAAAAAAAGACTTGTTAAATCATGATTTGTACGGAGCGCATCAAACTTTCATTAATGGTTTAAGAGTTAGAGTCTCTAAACAATTTATGAAATTATTCTTATTAATTTTATAAAAAAAAATTATAGTTTTGTTTGACATAGAAAATGTACCTTTTGTGGTGCCATGTTCAAATATCGTTACATTAGTAGTTTGTAATTTGATTTAACAAACACTCCATCGAAGGAAAGAAAAAAGAGTTTAATTCATTAGGGAGAAAAATCACTTTATTTGGTCTATTTGGATAATAAAAATAGCACAAAGTGTATAGATCAAATTCATAGAATTTTATCTTGTAAGGGGTACCTATCTTACAAGAAAGGAAAAAATTATTAGGAAGGTGGAGAAATGTTTATTATTTTTACTACAATGGACAACCAAGCTGTATGTTCTCATAATGTTTTTATATGTTTTTTAAATCTTCGGTTATAGTTAAGGTTATTGTAGTCTTCTAACATAAAATACTGGTTTTTCAATGAAATAGATCGAATTCGAAGTCATATTTCTCCCTTATCAAGTTGTAATGTTGTTGGGGAAAAAAAAAATTCTCCCAATATACAAAAATGAATAATTTGTGAGATTTTAAATTTGAACTATAGAATAAATTGTGAATTCAATAGTTTAAATTTAAATAATAAAAATAAATAATAGAATAGAAAATGAGATTAATACCGTAAAAATAAAAGATTAAGATCATAAAAAATTCTGTTCGCACTATATTTGAACTTGGAAGTCATCCGCGATAAGTATCTTCTTTTCGTTGGGAAAGATTGATCTTTTTGGGGCATCACCAAGGTAATTAAATTCCATTTGGAGATCCCGAAAGAAACCGTCCAGAATATTATGAAGGAAAAAAATCAAAAGCTGACCTACACACTCCTTTTTAGAAAAACAAAATCACTTCTGTCCATGAGCAATCCAACATGTTAGTTACAAGTATGATTTCATTTAAAATTACTATCATTATCATACGTCAACCAATTCTGATACCTTGTACGCATCTCATTCCCATTAGTTTGCCCACCATAGACTTTGTCGAGAAGCCATAAAACCCTCTTAGAAACACACAGACACTAACGGAGAGAGAGAGAGAGAGAGAGAGAGAGATGAAGGCAATTTCCATCTCCATTATTGTCTTCATCAATCTCTTGAGTATATCATATCTTGTGTATTCACAATCAGATTCTTGTACTTCAAATGTGAACCTCAATTTTCTGCCATTTGACGCGACTTCTATGACTTGTATTTCTGCTTGGGACTCCCAAAATTTCATTCTCAGGGTAAGTATATCATATCCCTATCTCCTCCATCGACTTATAGCACGTGAATTGTCTAGTAGTAGACAAACAGTTTAGAATAATTATGATCACCGATGTTTAGTCTCCCTGACATGATGATTGGATAGTGTCCAGTGAATTTGTTTTCGGGTCAATTTTATTACCTAACTTTGGTATGTTTTGATTATTTTGCACTTGTATAGTACAAAGAAACATCACCAAACCTATGGAGCTTTGTTCTCTCTGCACCTACCACAAGTTCATACATAGCAATTGGGTTTTCAAGCAATGGACAAATGGTGGGATCAAGTGCAATTGTTGGATGGGTATCAACTAATGGAGTAATGATCAAGCAGTACTCTCTACAAGGAACTTCATCGAATCTAGTCAAGCCTGATGAAGGAAGCCTATCAACAGTGAATGATACATCCTCGGTCTCTTCTCAATCCAATCGGATTTATTTGGCCTTCCAATTGCGTACAAGTCAACCCGAATCCCGGATCCTCTACGCGGTCGGACCGGCCAGTTTCACCCCGGTTTCACCTAATTATCGCTTGATCCAGCATAGCAGCAAGATCTCAACATCTGTAAATTATGCTTCTGGTTAGTGCACAACTTGTCCCTTCTTTTTCCCTTTGGCTATGTATGTCAGCGTAAGAACAGTACCGGTTATTCCTATTTTTAGGTTTATTTTCCATCATTTTTTGTTAAAATATAGGATTTTGAGTCCTGAAAAAATAAAACTAAAAATAAACCAAAATGTCCTTTTTATAAGTTTGCTTAATAAGGAAAAGTGAAATTCTCAGATACTTTAATAACTTGTTTTTTACTGTAAAATAAATGCATTAAAAATTTAATTTTATTTTCACGACTTAACAAGTACAACAGTTTTTTTTTTTTTTCTTTTTTAATGAACTGGGAGATACATTAGTTGGAAATATGTATTATTATATTTGGTGACCTAGCACATGACAATTAATTATTTATAAATACAGCAAGTTTAAATTCTTTTATTGTCTTATCAGTTCAGGTAGTTGGTCTGTGTAAATTATGCCCACTTTTGAATTTAGAAAGGTATGAGGTTAGTGGCATAAAAATCCGATGGTTAGGTATGATCACCTAATGCATGGGTTTCCAAAAGATTGTTAAATATATATAATATGGTCTCAATGCTATTCTGTATATGGTATAGGTAGCTGAAAATGTACTCCAGCATGCATTTTCTTGGCATATGGGCCCGATACCTTTCAGTGGTGGCATGATGAAGCATGTCATATTATTAGTATCAATTACGTGTAAATGGTATGGAGAATCGAAGAGGCACATGATTTATCAGGGTTTCGTAAATAAGTGCTTTTAAGGTATCAGTTGAAAATTTTAAAGTGAAAAAAAAAAAATCACATTTTCTAATACCTATTGATACTTTATAAAAAAAATTAAATTAAATTAAGTTTTTTTTTTTTTAAAAAAAAAGTTAATATCTTAATAAGTGGCTTAAGAGATATTTTTCAATTAACAAATAGAAAATACAGACTAAAGAACCTTTCGGACAAGACCAAAAGTAAACACAAACGCCTTTGATTATACAAGATGCTAATATGCAATTCTCTTGTGGAGCCGGACTTTGTTGTCTTGCCTTGATGATTCACTAGTCGGCAATAAATAAAGCCAAGTTGAATTAATAGATCTTACTTTAACATTCAACATAATTTGATCGGAGGAAAAAAAAAAAAGAAAAGAAAGAAAGACCTTCAACATAAGATATGGTTTTAGAAATTGGTCTTTTTCGAATTTGCAACTATATATTTAATAAGAAAATTTCTTGTTTTCAAGAATCCATTCTAAGAGCAGTGAAAGGATATGCTTGGTTGTTGGATGTTGGATTTTAAATAAATCGAATTATGTCAAACTTTATTAAACTTCAAGTTAGTTTTTCTCAAGCTCGTCTGGAGTTTGATCTAGTGTTTTCTTTTTTCCTGATTTCAAATTTTGGGTTAGACTATTACTCAACAAGCTCAAACTTCATTGGGTATATTCAAGTTATCTCAACTAAATTAAGCTTATTTACATTAGAACATTTAAAAAAAAAAAATAGAAAACTTATCATATATCTAGGTTCCATGGAACAACTGGGTTAGGTTTACAAGGGTACTGATATCATACAAAATTTATACGGCTTACAAGCAAATTGAATTCATTTATAACCCTAGTTAGAGGGAAGAATGAGCACTTATTTAGAAAAGGAAAAATTACGCGACATATTAAGGAGCATAACACAAGGGATAATAAGTTTATGCATTTCACGAGAAAGATTATTGTAAATACAGGTTTTCCTATTAATAGGACCATATATACTTTTTTAACTTTATTAATCAATATTCCGGATACAAGACCCATATAAATCAATCAATGTTGATGCTAATGATTTGCCAACACGAGAGGAAAGGTCAAACTTTTTAGCAATTTGGATAATGCCAGCATGTGTCTGAACTGTAATAAATAGCATTCATATGACTGAGTTTATTTTATATATATATCACATTTATCAATTGTTCGTCATTTATGAGTCCAACTCGTCTAGTGGAGATAACGAGTCATCCCACATGATGTTGTACATTCTAGTATAATGTATAAATTACTAAGTCAAAATTATTGATTGTGAATGCTTGAATTTATAAAATGTAAAAAGATAGTTCAATCCTATATATAAATAAGCATAATATATATATATTTGCAACTATATTAATATCTTATGTAAATATAATGATCGATTACGAGCTCAAACTTGGTCAATTTTGAACCTTCTTGTTGTAGTTAGAATAGATAGTCATCCTCTCTTTCTTCTGAACTAATATACAAATAGGTTTAGAATATAAAAAAAAAAATAAAAGAATGTTTTCTATTAAATTTTCACAGATCGGATCGAATGCAAAATGGGTTGACGAAAGAGGACTTGGTCTTATAAACAAGCCCGTCTTAAACATCAACGTAATCAGACAGAATGTCAATATCAGAAAATGATAGTACGTAACAATAAAGGCAAAATTATGGTATGATGCCACCCAAAACGTGTCAAAATTACAAAAAAAAAAAAAAATAGCTTGAATTTTTTATATACTACATTTACACCCCTTGAAAAAAAGTTGACAAGGGAAATTTTTTCTTTAAATACAGTATCAAATTAATTTTTTGTATTAGTAGACAATTTTATTTTTAAAGTAAGTGTAATAGCGACGCGTATTTTCCGATGTAAATGCTTGGCAAAGTGACTAATACCAGGGTTTTTCTTTCTTTCTTTCTTTTTTTTTTTTTTTTGTTATATATGCAATGAATAACAACATGGAACAGGACAAAGCAATACCCAGAGCACACATTCAAAATTAAGGAGGACACATGGAGTGCTTAACATGCTGAGTTGGGGAATTTTAATGATAATTGGTGTCATAATTGCTCGTCATTTTAAGGAACGGGATCCCTTGTGGTTTTACTTGCATGCCACCATCCAATCCAGTGCGTTCATACTTGGCATTGTGGGTATTATATGTGGATTCATATTGGAGGATAAAGTTAGTGCCGATGTTACCACCCACAAGGGTTTGGGGATCTTCATTCTTGTGCTGGGTTGCCTCCAGGTATGTCTTTAATTTTTAAGCTAATCGAAATTTCTTCATTTTCTTTTTCTTTTTTTTTTCCCCCCTTCGTTAGAGAGAATTAAATTAAGTATCAACTGTTCTTGTTAGGAAATAGGATTATCGAGAATTCCATTCGTGGAATTTAACAGTACAGTGAAGATGTTGGGTTTATAATTACAAATTAATTATCGTCGTCCATACATTACAAATTAATTAATGGATAAGTTTATCAAGAATCAGCTTATAAAAGCGTTGGACATAATATAATAACAAGACAAAGTTCTGGATAAAGTGCCACTAATTTACCATCCTCTTTGTTCTATTTACTTATTGTCAAACTAGCAGTTTATGGGTTAGATAGCTCGTTTTACTTGCGAGAAAAATTGAACTTAAAATATAGAATGTGGTAATGTGGTAAGTGAGTAGAATAAGTAGTCCTCAGTATTATAGAAATGGTCTCAAAAAGACACGAAATCCCACAATTAATCGGATTAGATTATGTTGCGGAGCCATAAAAATTGGATTACTGTATCATTATGGCCATGATAATATGATAAGGATGAGAAAGAACTTAAAATTAGTTTAAATCAATTCTAAATTACATGATTGATGATGTTTTATGATTGCTTCCTCTATATCATGTGTGAAGGTATTGACCTTGCTGGCTCGGCCAGACAAGGGATCCAAATTCCGAAGATACTGGAACTGGTATCATTATACAGTGGGAAGGCTACTGATAATATTTGCAATAGCAAATACTTTCTATGGAATTCATCTTGGTGAGAAGGGTAGAGGATGGAATGCAGGTTATGGTATTGTCCTTGCTGCCTTGGTTATTACCTCTGTTGTTCTAGAGATGAGATCATTTAGGAGAAATAATTGATGTACTCTTGCTTCATTAGGCTAATTCTTCATACAAACCTTGTATTTCTAGTTTCCTTTCGTTTTTTCCCCCTTCTGTATCGTTTGGTTTTAATAGAACTGGTATTTATTAATAGGGTTTTACTTTTTCATTTTGTTTAATCTTATAAATACCCCATTTTTATTGACTTATTTTTTATTTTTCATTAGGTTTAAAAATAAAAAAAAATAATTGCAAAAAAAAAAGAAAAACAAAAAAAAAATGAAAAAAAATAAAAGATTGAAATTTGAAAAAGTGTTCGAGTCAAGTTAGTGAGTTGTTTAGGATTAGAGAAGTCGATTTTATAATCAACAATATATATGTGATTTGATAAGTTCGGAGTTCTTAAGAAATATTGGGTTTTATTTTAAATTAATACTTTTGAGCAAAGTCTAGTGGAATATTTTGGAGTCATGAAGTATATTTAGTTAAAATTATTGGAAGTTTTAAACGGCCTTTCATTAAATTTTAATTGAGTTTTTCAAATAAACTAGACGAATTAAATAAGAACTTAGAAGTTATAATTTTACAATGAAAAATTCTTTTTGCATTAGTATTTTTATTATTTGATTGTCTCCGGGGTGTCTTACAAACTTTAAGAATTAATTGAATCAAATCATTTTTGAGCTCAGAAACACAAGATTAATTTGACCTAGAATCTGAAGAATAACAAATAATTTGTTGGCCACAATAAATGAGAAAAAAGCTAGCTCTCCTAGTTAGCTTGTGTGCCTATTATTCAATAGATCATGTAACTCACACTTCATGCTTTTGCTCCTCAAGTCACATGACCATCACGTGACTAAATTCTTCTTCCTTGTCCAAATAGAACACATGAGAAGCAAGGGAAAGAGAAATGGCTAGCTTAGGATCTCATTGAATCCAAGCTAATTTGATTCAGTTTTATCGGATTTTTTAAAATTGTAAATCTATCTTGAACCATCAAAGATACAATTTTGTTAGGAAATTTAATATAAACACCTCATTTTTGCCCTATTTATTTATTTTTAAAATAAAGAAAAGCATCTTAATTTAGAAAAATTACTAAAAAAATTGAAAATACAGAAAAATACAAAAAATTAGAAAATTAAAATAAAATACAGAAAATTAAAAATTTTAGAAAAATAAAAAATAGGAAGACAAAATTTTTAGGAAAATAGAATTTCTTTTTTAGAAAAATGGAGGTTTTTTTAGGGAAAATGGAATTTTTAGGAAAATAAAATATTTTTAAGGAAATGGTTCTTAGAAAAAAAGAATAAAAATTTAAATATGAGTTGGGGTCATTGAGTTTAGATTAATTAGTTCAAGTAATCTTTTATTTTAACAACTCAGATTGTTTTATAGGTCAAATATAATTTAGATGCAAAACATTTTAGGGTATGAGCTAATAGCGAAATTGATTAAACACTTGGTCTTGGAATACTACTAATTGGAACAAAAAACATGTCTTAATTCGTCCACTTCTCGTTTCAATTTAAGCTTGAAATCTAAGAAAATTGACAAATGCATCATGCTTAACTTGGCAAATCTAAATTGTTTTGGCAAAAACTAATGAATCTGAGCTTTAACTGATAATCACTAACATGTTCTTGATCATTTTCCTTATTTAGATCGAAACTTTCTTCAAGTTTCGAATTAAATCAAGAAAGGGAAACTTGTATACATGTGACAAAAATCTTCCATTGCCATACCTTCTTAGGTAAAATTTGAGCTTCAATAGTATAAATAAGGTGCTGTATTTTGCGTTTCAATATGAATCTCAACTGGAATCACTCACTCCCTCTCATTCTTGTCTCTTTCTCTCTCTAACACTCACATAGTTTCTCTCTTTATTAGGAGTACCTCTACGATTCGATTTACATACACCAAACACTTCCATTAAGAAGCCTACTATCCAAGCTTTCGGCCACCACTAGCCCCTTTGGTTGTTGTACCCCATAGTATCTTAATTAAAGCTCCACTACCAAAACCTTCGAACACCATTTCGTATGCCACTACCGTCGTGACCTGACACCACACCAACACCTCAGTTGAGCTCCTCATTACTCAAAACCTTAGACCGATCACCCTACATCGCTACCTAACTGCTACCCCCACTGCACCTCCCCCCCCCCTCCCCCCCCCCCCCCCCTTCCATTCTTGCGCATCACCCATGGAGCATAACTAACCTCTTTTTATCTCCATCATTGATGGCCAAATGCAAAAGCTACCTAAACAATCGTCTTAGATCGGTGCACCACCACCATCAGCCCTATTGCCAGTGAGTTTCACATAGAACTTTGATCACCGACTTAGATTACCTAATAGAAGCTGCTATGCGAAGCCCCTTATAACTTTGATCTTCTCTCCCAAGTGCAACCCAAATTCTGAACCCAGATACATATCTGTTTGACTCGTAAACTAGTTCCTATTCGGATCCCTAATCTAAATGCTGCTATTTAAGGTCCGACCCTTTCTTCCTTTATTGTATTTTATTTATATATTTTTCTTTATTGTATTTTATTTATTTATTTATTTTCTTTTCTTTAGTGTTTTATTCTATTGTAAAAAAATAATAACATAATAAAAATACATTAAAAATCCGAAAAAAGAAAAAAAGAACAAAAAAAAAAGGACAAGAGAATAAAAAAAAAAAAAACTTTATATTTGGAAGGTTAAGGTAGTACTTGTTTATGGTTTAATAGGTTAGTCCTAGATCCAAAAACCCTAGTTTTCAAAATCGTTTTAAAAAGAATCAGCTTTTACATAGCCTAGTAGCTGAGTTATAATTGATCCACCTAATCGATTATATCTTAACTTTGTCCCGACTTCGATCGAGTGTATCTCCAATTTTTCAAAATAAAAATAAAATTTGGTTTCTTTAATTCTTAGTTAAGAGTTAATATTAAACGGGTGAGATTTAATATTAATTAGGTTAAGAAAACAAAAATGGAAAATTTCAAGGTCAACATTTTCATTAAAGATAATATGAATTGGATCAAATCAAGTGCAAAAATTAAGGCTTATCTCTAAAAATTATCAAATTCGATTTGATATCATTACATATTCTTAATCAAAGTGTTTATATGAGATAAAAACAACATATAGAAAAAGGCTTTCGATACCATGCACTTCATCCTCCTTCATAATCCCCATTTGACTTACACAACAAACATCACACCCACTACGCTATTCAATCACAACACAATAGCCTAACTTTGACTACTCTCACATAGATCCATCTACGCCCAATTGCCCAATAAGATAGCAGTGGTAATCACCTATCAAGCTATAAACCCCAACCACCATCACACTATGACCGACCCATTCGACCAAACATACTAACATCGCCGATCTCCTCTTTGTTTTGCATAATCCAAACATCTACTCCACACAGCACCCACACACACACACACACACACACACACACACACATGTACACACACATGTATACTAGACTAAACTTAGTAGCTCCATATGTGACCCCAGCCAACACCACCCAGTAGCTTTACCGTGCAACTAGCACACATGCATGATATACTGCCCCTCTCTTGCATAGCAATACCTGGTAGCTCCACTACGTAGCCACTATCCTACACAAACACCAAACCCAATGCCACCATTACCAACTGAAGCTACCCTTTAAGAACACCACTAACTACTGCTTCCAAACTTAAAATTAACCTTACTCTCGAATTTACCACATAAGAAAAAGCCCTTGAATTGCTCTTTTCTTATATCAAATCAGCCCCAACCGTATCAAACCAAGTCCACTACAAATCTCATGACAATGCAAATCCTTGCTCGAGCCTAGCACATTTAATATATTTATACTTTTAACCTACGAGTCGGTCTATTTAACCTACTTTTTAAATGGGTTAGAGTTAAGGTTTTTAAACCCATTTAAAAGCAGGCTAAATGAGCTCAAGCTATTTATCCCGCAAGTCAAAGTGGACCGGGTTGAGTCAAGTCAGGTCAGGTTGGTTCGTTTAACCTATTTGCTTACCTCTAGTTGCCATCAACCTCAACTCGTGACCCGATTAAAGCTTCAAGATCCGTGCTTGACTCACAAAAGACCTAACCTACGCGCAGCTAATGCCCTTGATTCGACCCATGCCTACTAGTGAAAAGTGGGTGTTGTTTTTTTTTTTTAATTTATTATTAATGAAGGCCCTTAAAAACTATGTTTTTTTGGGTCCTCATTAGTTCTCTTATTATTGATTACTTGTAGTTTTTTTTTAGTACATTCATGTTATTTAAGAAAAAGAAAAAAAAAAGAATCAAAAACTTAGTTTTATTTAAAATTGCATGATTAAGATAATTTGTTGGCATCAAATAGGTACTGACATGGTTTTTCTTGCAGGTCTTATGATTTCTACCTGTCTTTGTGTACTCTTTTTTTTTTTTTTTTGCATACTTAGTGAAAAATTGAAAAATTTTTTAGATTCCATCTTTTATTGACATTGCTTCATGAAAGTTTCATCTTTTGTTAAAAATTGCATGGTTTCAAATTTTTCATAAAAAGCATCTTCTTAGATAAAATTGCATATTTTTAGAAAGCATTCCTTTTCAGATAAAATGACATTTTTTTAGATGAAATTGTGTCTCTTTAGTAAAAATTGCATTTTAGATAAATATTACATTTTTTTTTTTACAAAAAATCACATTTTTAGGGTGTAAATGCCTCTTTTTCTCAAGATTCATATTTAGATTAGATATCTTAGAAAATTTGAGTGGGATTTGCATTTTTTAAAAATCAATTTAGGCATCTTAAAGATTGTTCTAAAAAAAAAATGTGATTTTGTCACTTAGTTGGCTTTTTATAAAATAAAAAATGTTTAATTTTTTTTTTCAAAATTAGATTTTTTTACAATTTTAAAATTGGGAATAAAATTTAGGTTTTGTCTCCTTAAGGCCTTTCTAAATAAAAAATAAAATGATTGAAAACATACACCTAACTACTTTTTTTCAAAAATAAAATGAATCCACACAATAAAGTTTTTTTTTTTAAATAAAAATGAGAACTAAGTTAGTTTGATCTTAATTAGTAGATACATAATTACCTTCAAGACAACCATAAAATTTGGAAAATGTTTTTGCTTTTCTTAGTTTTTCTAGGAAAATTCGTAATAAAAATAAATAAATAATCATTTTTCATGTTTTTGCCTATTTTTGTATGTTTTTACATTTTTTAGAAAAATTGTAAAAGTAAAGGCACATTAGTTATTATTATTATTTTTTTATTTCTACATGGTGACCTACATGTTTTAATAGGTTAACCCTCAAGCTTAGTTTTCTTTGGTTAAAATTTTTCTAAGAATTATTTGTTAAAAAATTTGTAGGATTGTAACTTGATTAAGGTCCTTCCACCTAAAAATCCTAATCTTATTTTTTACTAGTTATCATTAGTTGGTGACTCCAAACTATTTTTTTTTTCAAAAAAAAATATTTTTCCTTAATTTAATGTTGAGTAACATATATTAAGTAGGCTATACTTAGTATATGTTAAATTAAGAAAAATCAAAATAGGACTTAACAAATCCCTAAATGATATGTTACATTAGGAAGTTTTAAATTCTCTTTTATAATCAGTCATAGCTTTCATTTACTAAAGATGATAGTATCTAGCATGATGTAACATAATGATAGATAGCTAGGAGTTTCAAATAGAAGATGTAGCTCAAAATCCATGTTTCTATACTATGTGTATGTAAGTATGGTCGATAAATATTGATAACATTTTGATCTATGACGATCTTTGTATAACATGGATAATACCTTTTTTCATAAACTATCCAGTTATGCGCTATCACTATCATTTGTCCAAACTTAACTAGTATCTTTCCACTAATTGTTCACACATGTGGTTTATATTAACCAATGAATCTTTTCTTGTGAAGCATACTTATAACATAACATAACATAATAGTATACTTTGTTAAATGCAATAGATTCAGGATTTATTGTAATAACATGTGTCTAAACTTTTAACATAACGTCTATTATAAATGAGAAGAAAAATGAAAAAGCAAGGACATCGATACCATTGAGATTCAATTCTCATTCATCTCTTGTTCCTTCCTTCTTGGAATCGCATCACCTATGCAATTGTATTGTGAACCATCACTCTTTTGGGTGACATTGCATTGCAATTTCCAAACTTGACATAGTGAGCTTTCTAACCACTTTTCTAGGCCTTGTAATTATTATTATTATTATGTTTTACCATCTTACAAGTTATTAATGACCTATTGGCACTCAATCTTACTAACCATTACAAGTTAGATATGGTCTAACCACATCTTCAGTCCTTTATTTTATTTTATTTTATTTATATTTAACAAGTTGAAGATTTGGTGGGTTAGTTGTATCCAATTGATGAGCCCACCTTAGAACTGTCTACACATTAGGGCTTTAGATAGTTTTAACTTGTCATGGTGAGTCCAAGGCGAGTTCAAGACCTATCTGGGTGGTTTTGATGCGAGTCTAACCTAGTTCATAAAAATACATGTTAGTTAGAAAAGATTTAAAGAAGATAACATATATGAGAAGGAAATTACAAAACTAGTATTGATCGTGATTAGATTAACTAGGATATGCAAACACCTATGAAGACCGGTTAGAGCGAACTTAAGCTTTGACTTTTGCTCCTTAATACCTGTAAAAAACCCCATTTGGGTATAGCCATTAGAGCCCTCTGACGTTCAAGTTAGCAAGGAAGACTAAGAGAAGAGGAGACGAGTACTAAGGACCTAAAGGACCATGCTTGCTTAGTGTGTGTATGTGTGTGTTGGACTTACGTTTTAGAAAGTAGGGGAAGAGAAAAATGCTTTGAGAGTGTAAAATAGCCTCCTTACTTTCTGGCGCCTAGCGCCTTTTATGTAGGTTACTTGGCACGTCGCTATTAGGGGTTTACTTATATTAGTTGCCAGCAGGCATTACATTATATAGTAAAGACTGAGCTCTACTATAGATGGCATGTTGTGGTTGGTTAAACCACCAAATTTACAATTTAGTGATCTAACAAGAGTAGGGATTACTAGATGTGCTAGCCATACCATGGATGTCAAATGCTGATTAATAAGTTATACTGAAAAGTAGGTGCTAAAGACAAAAGTCAGGTTGAGATGTTGAGAAAGGGATCGTCTGATGCTCGATCGAGGGGCAACTTGCTCGGACAAGTGCTATTTGGCTCCTCAAGTGGGTCATGGCATAGAGGACTGGCTCATCGATAGCTTGTATGTTCCCTACATGGGCATATAACCTTATGTGGAGGTTATCAGGGGAATGACAAGCTCGCAAGTCATTTGCATGATAGGCCTTCACGATTACCCTTACTTATTAGGCCTTAGTCTAGGCAAAAATCGGGTGTCAACACTTTTCCCACCAATCTCTTTAGTGTTATAGGCATGAGGAGAGTAATCTATGAAAAGGGGCTAGGCTATCTACTCTTCTAAGTAGGGGACCAATTTGGCTACTTAAAGTCATGGCAGACAATACCTCTAATTGAGCTCATTTTCCCATACATCAGGTTATTGCATCATTGATGTGACTGATGGGCTATTCAAATGTCATAATGATTGTCTTTGGAAAATGTTACAGGCATTGATGGCTTAGAAAGGATGGCTGTATGCCTGGGGTGATCATTTGTTAGACCACATCATGGATTTGTATGTAGGGACCAATCGGGGCCTTTAATTGAGGGAGTAGGGCATGTGGACGGTTGAGGTTTAACGTAAGTCCTTTCGTAGGCTTGTGCCTTAAGAGTGAGAGAAACTGTTCACCTTCTAACCTTGTTTGTCTATATAAAGGAGAGCTTGGGTCCTCGTTTTTTACTTTGCTTTATTTACTTAAGGGAAACTCTACCAAAATTTCCACTTGTGAGCTACTTACATTTCATTGTATGCTTCTATTCCTAGTTAATCATTTGCGATGGCTAATTAATGCACAATCGATAACCAAAGTGAGTCCTTCCGTCCTTTTATTTCGAAAGAGGTAGATGAAGGTTGTGAGGACTCGTCTTGAGTTTTTCCCGAAAACAATAGCAACAGTAGCAGTGGTTGCAAGAGAAGAAGATGGGGTGATACTATCTTGGGAAGATAGGAAGGAATGCATGCAGCGATGCCCTTGCAATATGTACTGTTCAGATGACGAGGAAGACAACATTAGGTGATTGTTGCAATCAACTAACATGAGTGAGCATGCATGTTGTTGAGTTCCTTATATAGTGAGTGAAGAGGAGTTAAGGCTAGTTAGTCGAGTAGTGGAGGTAGTGCTCGGGTGGCAAGTAGAGGTATATATGGGTAGGTAGCAAGCTTATGATGTAGGGGATGACCAATCATTCACATTTATGTGAAGGTGTTCGAGCTCGGTCTTCAATTCCCCTTTTTAGAATTCCTTTTAGAGTTTTTTTAGCACTTTAAAGTTGTATTGAGTAGTCTTAATATAAACATATAGATTCAGCTGCTCACATTTGAGGTATTGTGCATTTAGGAGTTGCAACGACAGATTGCTCAACTGTTTAGGCATTTCTTCCATTTGAACATCATGGTAATCTAGAACATTAGCATAGGAAGCTTCTCAGGTAAGTGGACAAGTTGAAGGATGACCTTAAGATGGTTGAAGAATTCGTCAAAAGTACTAAGGATAAGCTAACTACTGAGTTGAGGGCAAGGGGAGAGGAGTTGTAGAAACTGTGAGCCAACTTTGCTAAAAGGGAGGCTGAATCGTTGAAAGGTGAGGTGTTGTCAGTTGAGGTCAAATGGGATATCTTTGTGGAGACCTTGGATGACTCCTTAATCGAGAAGGCCACCATTACGATTAGGTACACAATGGCGGAGGAGGTGTAAAAATAAGTTCGGCAAAACATACATGATGCTAATTTATCCTTCTTGCATTAGCTAGATAAATCTAAGGTGGTTGCTGAAGGTGGACTGGGTGGCAAGTTGTCTAATGACTTGTTAGGAGTCTCCCACAGTGGCTCAAATGGGGGCCTTAGGGAGGGGGGATGGTAATGAATGGGGTGGGCAGGAGCAGTAATAGTAGTAGGTGCAACAGCAATAGTAACATGAGCAGTAGGTCAAGGGTGCTTAGAGGCAACTTTAAACTTTTTCTTTCTTTCTTGTAGCTAGTGTAAGCGATGTGTTCCCATTCCTGATTTCACTTTCTATAATCCTTTTCTAGTCAGAGTTGGAGCACTAAACTCTTATAATGTAATTGTGGTGGACTTGGATCAATGAAATTTCTTCTTAATTTTCTTTGAAATTCTTTTTCTTTTCCTTAGTTGTTGCTTCTCGCATTTTCACTATTGTTCCATGCTTAAACTCTATTCATTTTTACCTAAGTCTTTTGTGTAGAAAAAGATGTTTTTCGAGCAGACCTATTACTTCATTTCCTCATGAGATACACTAAATTCTTTACTCCCCAAGTAGGTGGTCTATGCCTACTCATTGATATTTCCTTGTAGGCCTACTTAATTACCCGTGTGTTGTTGCATTAGGCTTATCTTTGATTTTTATCTAAGTGTTTTATACTTGTGATGATGCTTCCTAGTAAGTTGACATTCCATATCTCCTAAGCAAATTATGATTCCTCAGGTTATTGTAAGGACTTAGTGTCATGAGGTGACAAGCTTTCCAGAACGGATCATGTTATGATGCATACCGTAGCCGAAAACAAACAAGGCCAGTTTCTAAATGAGTCCAAACTTGTCGAAAGCTTGAAAAAGGAAGTAAGGGGTGGGGAATGTGCAAAAGAATGAATGTGAATGAATAATAAGTAAAAACCCATAAACAACTCCAATGGATATGACGCACTAATAGAACTTCCGAGGACTCACGGCATAACTCGATATGACGTATGAGAAGGTTTGGTGAGGTTGCTTGTTACCTAGTCTTGCTTAAAGGTTAGGATAAAAGTGAAATGAGTGTAGAAAGGGTAATGATTACGAGAGACAAAAATGTCAAGTATATTAATGCTCAATCTATCTTTATAGCTATAATCACAAAGGTATTTATACCTATAAGTTCTGAACTTCACTACGAGCGGCATGTTGTGGTCGACTAAACCACCAAATCTGCAGTTCAGTGATCTAACAAGAGCATGGGCTACCGAATGTGTTGGCTGTATCACGAATGTCAAATGCTCATTAATGAGCTATAATAGAGAGTAGGTGCTAAAGACAAAATCTAGGTTGAGATTTTGAGGAAGGGATTGACCTGCTTGGATAGGTGTTATTCAACTTGTCAAGTGGGTTGGGGCGTGAAGGACGGGTTTGCGCGAAAACTTATGCATTTCACATAGTCTTGCACAGAGGTCACCAGGGGAGTAATGAGCTCGTAGCTTGTTTGTATGATAGGCCTTCGTAATGGGCCTTGCTTATTGGGCTTCAGTCTGAGCAAAAATCGAGTGTCAATAACTAGCAATTAGTGAAGCCTTAGAATGAAGATAAAATTCATAGTTACTTTTTTTTTTTTTAAGAAGCATAACTTCATTTACACTAAGCAAATATCATATAGAGAACAACCAACAACTTAATCAAGAGATAGCATTTCAAAGAACAAATCGACAATGGACATATTTCTTTGACAATTGAGGTTGAAACATTTTCTTTTACAAAGAAATTTCTAATGAGAATGATAATTTATCCATTAACCAAGAACCACAAGCTTGTATAGAGCATAAACTACATTATAACAAAAAAGGAAAAAAAGAAAACCAAACAAGCCTAAAGACAATGACGAGTAAACATAGATGGTAAAGAAGTAACCATGAGGAAATATAACCAAAATGAAGAATTAATAACAATAAGGAAAGTGTTGGTAGTAAAAAGGTCAAGAAGTAGTTAGGGTAATAATGTCATAATGGTTGTCAAAATCATGATTCTATTATTATTTTGAATGTTTAGAATTAGTGGAATCATATGAAATCGTATAGAATCATACAAAATCAATAAAATGGTAAATTTATAAAATTGTACATCAAAATTTATAATTAATTCAAAAATTTGTACAAGATAATTGTATATCCATTTTAATTAAGAAAACATTCTAAAATAATAAATTCATAGAATCATATATTATACCTCTGATTTTAATAACTATTATGCCAATGGAAGTTGTGAGACTCGTATTGGCGCAACTAAGTTTGGTAGCTAATTTAAGGCATTCAGGAAAATAACCCAATTAAGTTGACAGCTTACGAGGGGCTTCGTAAGATTAGTTGAGTAATTATTGTAGGCTTGAAATTTAAAAATATAATAAAATATTAAAAATATAGCCATAATAATATAATTTATTATATTATTATTATCAGTAACAGGAGAATTGGATCCTAAAAAATAACGAACACTTAGATATAAATTATAAGAGTAATATAATTAATATTATACATAAAATAATATATAAAAGACATGTATATACATTGGGTGTAATTATTATATAAATATGTATATCCGTAATTATTGAAAATACCTGAAATAGTGTAAAATCTACTAAATAATTAATAAAAAATTGGGAAAAAGTGTTAAAAAGTTATAAAACAATTAGGGAAATTCTCCTTATGTTGTGGCAAATTCATGCAAAGAGGATTGGTGACACATATTGGATAAAGAGGACATATGGAATGAAAATTTAAAAAGAAAATGAACATTTAGACGTTGAAAAACCTTTCCATCGATCAAAGCATCTTTTGAAATTCCTAAGAGCACTTCTAACATGAAGTTTTATTAGTTTGAATATGGAGAAAAATCTAGAAAGGCTCAAGAAGGGTTAAAAAAGATCTTTGCAAAAATGGCAAGAAAATGGTACAAAATAGGAGGATTTTAGGTTCCTTAGGCTAACCACTACCTGGAAGTGGGCCAAACAACCTAGAAATAGTAGATGCAATGCTAACTTCGGAAGACAAATGCCCGTCCCTAGACGGTTGCCGGAGTTGCAAGTGGTGGTAAGTTTCAATTTTGGCTGTTTTTGATTTTATTTTTCTAAAAATAGTAAACTAACTCTAAAAATTATAATTTTTGGTTTCCCTTTGTAATTTTTCATGTATAATCCAAAAATGCAACTAGATTCTTTAAATTCCAAGTCAAAATATGGGTTTGTTAAGAAACTGGACTAAAAACGAATTGAAATTCTAATCTTTAGTAGTTTAAATGATGTTGTTTTGTTCCCAAAATTTATGTACAAACATTTCAATATGCCTAATTTGATTCCATAAAAATATTTTTCAAAAATTCAAAAGTTGAATTTTAGGGTTTTTCCTATTTAATACGCATGTGGCTGAAATTTCTCAAAATTAGTGTTTGATTTAATAATTGGGTCATCATATACTGGTTTATATCTGTATTTGTGGGTTGGAGTATTGGGTTAGAATGTTGGAGTAAGGAAATAGGGGTGTGGATGTTAGAATTGTGTCATTTGTGAATTCAAAATATGTTTAGTGTAGGTTAGATAGTAAGTTAGAAGGTATGTCAGAATGTAAGTTAGTGTGAACAAGGTGAATACAATAGAAATTTGATCTGGATTATTAAAAGGCTATCCTTATACTCTACATTATTTCTATAAAATAAAATTTAAGTTGGAAACTTTCTAAATGAGAATTTAATTTAGAACGGCGGATAAAAAACTTCGTTAGAAATTGGGTTAGAATATTGTTTGGTGTTGGTTATTCTTGACCATATATGGAGCTCAATAGTAGATTAGCTAGTAATTTATATATGAATTCCACACCTTTATGAAAGTCAGAACATGAGTCAGAAGCCATTTGAATAATAGTCCATACTACAAGACCAGGTCAGAACCTAAGTCAGAACCTCGATCAGAAAGTAGTCCAACAAAGGATGCAAAATATATAAGCAACTAGAAGTTTAGAAGTGGATGATATTGAATATTGGATCATTGGGAGTTGGAGAATAGATCAGAAAGTCACTTAATTATACTTTCTAAGAATCTATTGAAGTCAGAAACTATTGGGCGGCAATTTGTATCGAGTTAGAATCTTTGTCAGAAGGTATCTTATTTTAACTAATATTTAATAAGTACCTTAGAAAAACTTACAAGACACAATTGGAAATATACTTAAATGTCCACAATAAACACATATGTTATATAATGGATATGAACTAAATATGTTATGTTAAATTTTAGGGATAATAAAGAAAGACGAGATGAGACCAATACACTAGGAGAATGAGCATCAATATCCAAGTAAGTGAGATCAATATTTCATCACACTTTGAAATATTGTTAAGAATACTTGGGGACCTTAGTATATGTCTTATTTGTGGTTGTAAGTAAGTTGCTTATGCGTATGCAGCGTGTTGAATATTGTTGTTCTATTTGAGTACTTGATTGCTTCATGATATTACATGCTCTGAACTGTTTGAATTTACTTGATTATCCTAAAAGCAATCTAACACAAACTTAGCTTAACTACTAATTGGACTTGCATCGCAACCCATTAGGGGAAACGACTAGGAAGTGTAGGCCAAACACGGATGCTTTCGTTGAGGATAGTAGAAATGGTCCTCTTCCTTCCTTGAGTCGAACTAAGTGACAAGAGAGAAGGTTGCGGCCAGGTTAGGATCAGTGGTTCAAAGGTAGTCTTGGGAGAAGCATATTCTCCATTACACAAGTCTCAGTTTGAAAACTAAATTCAAAAGTGCGTAGCGTTAAACTCTTCGAAACCCGGATTAGAGTAAGCATAATTTTTCTGATCTTACAACAATTAGTCAATGTCGTGTGATGGTATTTGCTTGATTATGCATTACATCTAACTAAACTTGCTTGATAACCTTGATTGCTTTGTGTCAGATATGTGCTACTATCTCCATCTCACTTACTGAGCAAGTTGTCGCTCATTCTCCTATAGTTGTTTCGTAGGTTTCCCCAGTAAACTCACTAAAAGGCTAGAGAATGGGGTCTAGGAGTGAGATTCAAGACTTACCTGACTAGATTTTTATTTGGAATATTGATTGCATTAACTTGTAAGAAAACTAATAGGGTCTCCTTAGGCGACCCTTAGTTTTCAGTTAATGAAATTTATTCTATACTCTGCAATCTTGTAGATTTTAGTGAAATTTTAGTTGTAAAAAAATTATTTTTCAGAATCCATTTTTAAAAGTTATACCACAAGTTAACTCAAACCAAGTATTGAAAGGGACGCTTTCAAGCAGGAGAATGGTGAATGCCTTGTGTAGGCTATACTTACGTTAGCAGCTAAGGTGACTAGTTTCTAGCATAGGTTAGTTTATATGGCGAGGTTATTACGACTCTCTGATTTGGGACATGAAAGAAGCATACATGAAAAAGAAGATGGCAAGATCAAAAGAGGGTAATAACCACAATGAAGCAAGAAAGTAAGCTCTAGTCAATAACAAACTTATTTAGTTTGATATGGATAGAGGTGAGAAAAAAAAAAAAAAGAGAGGTAAAAGATAGAAAAAGTTGAAAAATGAAGGAGAAAGTGTTTGGGATAGCTAGAGGTGACCACCCCAAAGGTTTTTAAAGCTTGGTTTGGATTCTAGGCTATTTTTTTTTTTTTTTTTTTTTTTAGGAGAGGAAAAAAAGATAGGAGATTGAAGCCAAAGTTCATAATTATTCAAGAGTGATAATAGCAAGAGAAAGAGAAAGTGAAAGTGAAGTATACATTAATTTAAGATTTAAGATGTTTCCATATTAAAAAAGCATAGTGATTTATAGAGATGTAAATAGGTAGGTCATAAAAGCCCACCCAACCCACTAAAAAGCATATATTTTACTACCTAATAGGATTTTAGGATGGGTTTTCAAAAATGGCTGAAAAACCTAATAAGGTTTTAGGATGGAATCTAGGATTTTCTAAATACTAAGAAACTTGCTACCCAACGAAAAAAGTAACATATAACATTCTATTATCCATAATACTATACACCAACTAATCAAATTCAAAACCTTTTGCCCAGAAAAAAAAAAATCAAATATCAAATCCTAAACCTAACCTTCAGCACAATGTAACCTTAAACTTCACTACTTTCATTCTTACTCACTTACAAGTTACAAAGTGCACACACTCGCCTTCAACACTTCCTTTCTCATTCTCTCGCTTGTCTGATACTCTAATCCAACCCTATAGCCATAACACAAATAGAGTTTAGAGTCCACACCACACATGGTACACCACCATGACACTTAAGCATAACTAATGAAAAAAAAAGTAATTGCATTTCAAGAACTTTATCTATGGAATGCTCCTTTTTCTAGTTCTTTTTATTTTTCATATCCAATCTTAAATTCTTGTTTGTTTAATAATAAAAAAGTTCCTACTATTAGAATATGTTTGATATTTTATGTAAACTAGACTAAACATGTTTTAGTAAAATAACCATTTGGCAAAAAAAAAAATAAAAATAAAAATAAAATAAATAGGTTGGGAAGCAAGTACCTTATCAAGGTTGTGAAATAGGTTCTAAGTATAGGGTTAAAAACCCGATAGGGTTTTAGAATGGTTCTAGGAGCCCTATTAGAGTAGCGTGGCAAGTCGTAGGTTCCTATGAACTGTCCTAAACCTGCCTTGCTTAAATCCTTAGTGATATGTGCATTAAATTAAGACCATCTATTTTAGAGAAAATGTGCATATATTTTTGTACTGTTTAAGTTGCGCATTAACTTAAAATTTGAATCATTTATTTTTCTTATTTAAATAACAAGCAATTGGGCATTACTTTTTGCTCACACAAAAGCAAAAAGCCTAAGAATTAGTGCTCTTAATGGTGTTATAGTCACAAGGAAAAACAATGTTCATTGATGGAGGAATTCTTGATAGTTCTGTCCAAATGAGAACATTATTTTTTGAATTGAATCAAACAAATGATGGATGATCTATGAATGAAAATTTTAATGCATGGCACTCAATGGAATCCATCTTCTAATAACAATATGCCACAAAGAGATTCTTATGTATGTAACTTGAAGCTGAAAGTTCTGAAATTCCATGGATTCAATCCATTATGTTGGCTTTTTAACATAAAGCAATTCATGGTATTCTATCAAGATCCCAATTAGGAATGAATCTTGAGTGCATCTTTTTTAATGGAGTGACTAGCATTAAGGTAGTTTCATTGAATGGACAAATATAGAGACAAGCACTCTGGGCTAACTTTCTAATAAGCTTTAGAGTTGGTTTCAACCCATTACAATAAAAAGAGTATCAAGGTAGCACGTTAGAATTGACATAAAAGGACTTGTGATGGAATATCTATTGCAATTTGAAGCCTTTCAATTATAGTATAGTGTTGTCCGACATTACTTTTTCTTTTTTCTTTTTTTAAGATGACTCTTGAAAATATTGAGAGGAACATTCAAAGGGAGGTAAAATTAATTAACTCTAAATCTGATTCAAGTTATCAATTGCAAAATCATAAGAAGAAAAATTACATGTGAAACATTCTTATCAACCTAGTCCTTCTAAAGTAGCCTAAACTTTTTTTTTCATCTGCATCCATTTCCAAACCAATTTCACGTCTTTGAAATCCTATTCCTAATAAAAGAAAAATTGTTTGATGATAAATTACTTGAGAAAAGAGAAAAAGCCCTTTGTTATATGTACAATATTCCTTATGGTCATAAATGAAAAGAAACATGTTGATTTTGATTTGTCTTGATTTAAATGATGAATTGTCGAAGTGCCTTTTAGTATAATGGTTTGAAGTTCATCAGAACTCAAAAGGTTAAGTGTATTCAGGAGGAACTACTCTTAGGATGGTGATCTTTTGGGATGTAACTAGTACTAAGGATAAAACCTTATGTTTATCACACTCAAACAGACAATACATCGGTATGCCGAGTTTCAATCAACTCTTTACATCCTACCCATAAGACATCAACCCAATTAGATTGGATATGATGTTCATCACTGCTAAACCACTCCTCTCTAACCTTTGCCAACCATCAAACACCCCTTCTACACACGAACCCATTACTTACATGAACCCGACTTCCTTTTCCTTAAACATGCTACAATTGTGGACTACCCAAGTAGCCGCAAATAGGCATTGCCCCCTACCTTTGTCATATCACTAAGTCCAGCTACCTTACTTGTTGTTCGCTAATCCTTTACCATCCAATATAGTCTTGATTTAACATATTAGCTACAAACTTTTCCTCAAAAACTACTTCTCAAACCAACTCTATGCTCTTTAAACTATCTTCATTCTCTTATCCTAGTTTTGCCCAAACTTACACTTGTAGAGGGCTGAAATATATTGTATTAATTATTGCACTAAGCCCATTATTTATTTGGGTTCATTTTATTGGTTAAGTAATAAGGTTTAAGGATTTAAGTTCATATTGAGATTATTCAAGAAGAATTGGCTTAGTGGCCTCATAATAGGGATCGTTGAACCAGTCCATCTGCCTCTAATCTTTCTTAGGTTGGCTTATGCACTTATGAGAAGGTTATTAGCTCGGGCCTTTTGTAAGCTCATTCAGGCTAATTATGAAATGAGTAAAAGCCCATCTTATTTATTGATCACTGAGATAATCCTATGGATGTCATTATGTGTAAAAGCTTATAAATATTTAGTCTTTTCACCTCGTTTGCAACTCTTGGAGAGAATTGAGAAACAATATTGCTTTGTGAGAACTCTTGATAGGGTTGTGCTAAGGACAGATAAGGTCGACTATATTAGTGATGAGTCTAAGCTTACTGAAAGCTTGAAAACGGAGATGGAAATGTGCTAAACATAAGCAAAACCCATGATTAGTTCTTAGGATATGATGTATCGAGGAACTACCAAAGACTCATGAATTAATTTGATATAATGCCCCAGCTAACTCGATGAGGGTACTCGCCACCTAACCTTACTTAATGGTTGGGATAAGGGTAAGACTAAATAAGCAAAGATGCTTACAATATGGACAATGTAGCATATTCGATATCAGATAACTGTTATAGCTACAATGTACAAGGGTATTTCTATGGTGACATGCCAAAAGTGGAAAAAACTTAGAAGTGTATTGCCTAAAAAAGTAAAATATAAGAAATGATTAAGGTTACAAAAGATAATACAAATGGAAGTTTTAGTGGTTGATTATGTCATGTAGAGGGCATGGGATACGTGGTGGCTAGCTAGTGGAGAGGCACCTGTAGAATCCGACAAATGAGTATGGTTTGTATTGAGTAGGATCGAGCTAATCTATAGACGTCGAGCTAACCTGGGAGTACTTTGGGATTGGATCACCTTAAGTTTGATCTTGGCAACTCGAAATAGGTATGGCCAAGTTGATGCTATTATAAGAGTGTTCCTTAAGTTGACCCTTAGAGATCATAGTTATATATGGGAGAGCTTAACTCGACAAGGTTAATAGGTCCACAATCAGAAGTAGCTTGAACTCTTTAGATGTGGGTTAGAGTAAGAGAATTTACTTGGCCATACTCTCAAGCCCTCGAGCTTGATCTTTGGTTAAAGGTCCAGTGGTTTGATTCCTATCATCCCCTTCAAGTTGATTGGGATTTAGGATCAAATCTCATTGGTCTTTACCCAATTCTTCTTCAGGTTGGTAAAGGTTAAGATATGTAATGTTAAACACATCGGACACTCCAAAGTCTTCTGGGAGCTCTAATTGTCATTGATCTTCTGGAGTATTCTGAATAGTCCTTCAACTCAAACGAACGACTTGTTCTTCCTCTTGTTAGGAAATTTTTCTTTAGTTAAATGTAGCCATACTTGGTCCCCAAACTAAAATTGCTTAATCTTTTTTCCTTTGCCTTTTTCTTTCAGCTTTTTGGAAGCTTGATCATTATGCTGGGTTACTCATTGGTAGATCTGTTAGAGGGATTAAGCTTTAGTTCTTCTTGTTTAGTCAATGGCATCGGGGTGTGATCAAGTGGTAGCTTTGGGGTTGAAATCGTAAACGACTTCAAACAGGTTATGTCTAATGGTTACATGTACTATTCTATTGTAAGTAAATGCAACCACAAACAAGTAGACATCCTAGTTGGCTAAGTCCTTTCTCACTACAACTTAGAGCAATGATCTTAGAGTGCGATTGATGACCTCTGTTTGACTGTTAGTCTAAGGATGGCAAGAAGTACTAAAAAGTAATCTGGTTTCCATCCGATGGCAGACAGTTTGCTAAAAATGGCTTAGAAATTTCAGGTCATAATCTGACACCACACTCTTTGACACTCTATGTAAGCAAACAATTTTCTGCAAAAACAAATAAGCAATACCTGAAGCATTGTTAGCTTTGGTGCAGAGTAGTGTACCATCTTATTGAATCTATCCACAACGACCATAACAAAATCTTTGCCTCAAGCAAATTGGGGTAATCTTAGGACAAAATCCATGATCTAATCGAGATGGGTAAAGGCATTGCTCTCCCTTGTTTAACTCAGCTCTTCGCCTTCTTGTAGGTAACGTAACCTTCAATCACACAATGTACATCTTAGTTCATTTTAGGCCAAAAGAACCTGGCATTCAGCAGTTCATATGTCCTTTTCTCTTGAAAATGGCTAGAAATTCCTCCATTATGAGCTTCTCTTCCTAGTAGTTCTCTCAATGAATAGGTTAGCACACATAACTTGCTACTTTGGAACAAATAGCCGTCCTTTATATGATACTCATCAACTGTTCTTTGCTCTCTACAATGCCTGTATATGGGGCTAAAATGAGGCTAATGTTGAAACTATTCTTTAATGCTCACAAAACCTAAGAGTTTGGTCTGCAGTTCAATAAGAAGAACATACCTTCTAGATAGGGTGTCAACAACCATATTGGCTTTGCTTTACTTGTACTTAATCATAAAGTTGAATCCCTCCAAAAATTCAACCCATCGGGCCTATCTCTTCGAAAGCTTTAATTGACTTCTCAAATATGTCAAGGACTCATGGTTAGTGTATATGACAAATTCTTTTGGCAAAAGATAGTGTTGCCATATATGAAGAGCTCAGATTAATGCCAAGAGTTCTTTGTCATATACAAAATAGTTCAGTTGTTCTCTCTTAAGCTTTTCACTGTAATAGGTAATAGGTCGGCCTTCTTGCATTAGTACAACTTCGATGCCAACACCTAATGTATTGCATTCTAGCTCAAACACTTTCTTAAAATTAGGTAGAGCTAAGACTAAGTTAGAGGTCACTTAGACAAAATTCCTCTCTTCTTTCTCTCTCTACTTGAACTCTATGCCCTTCTTTGTCAACTCAATAAGGGATGCAACTATTAAACTAAAGCCTTGAATAAAACGATGGTAAAAGGAATCCAATCCATGGAGGCTCCTTACCTCAGCACATGAAGTTACGGTCTGCCATTCTACAATAGCTCAAATTTTCTCATTAACTCTTAATCTTCCTTTAATAACTACATACCCTAAGAAGATTACCTCTTCCTGATATAAACGGCACTTCTTTAGATTTCCAAACAATTTCTCCACTTGGAGGATATAAAAACTAACTTGGAGATGGTCAATATGACTTACCAGGTTGGCATTGTATACAATGATGTCATCGAAGTAGACTAAGACACATCTTCTATTTAAGTCTCTCACAAACATGGTTCATCAATCACATAAAAGTGCTTAAGGTGTTTAATAGCCCAAAAGGCATCACCATGCACTTATATAATCCATGTCGAGTTTTAAAGGCAGTTTTCCATTCATTACCTTGCCTTATGTGAATCTGGTGGTAACTTAACTTCAAGTCAATCTTACCATATATTCTAGCATCACTCAGTTCGTATAACATGTCATCTAGTCTTAAGACAAGGTATCTGTACTTAATAGTAATCCTATTCACAACTTTATTATCAATATACATTCGTTAAGTACCATCCTTCTTCTGTAAAAGTAATGTAGGCACAACATAAAGGCTAAAACTCTCCCTTACATATCCCTTCTCTAGTAGTTCATTGACTTGTCTCTAAAGCTTAGCAGCTTGTTCAAGATTCATCCAATAAGCTAGCTTGTTCAGTAAGGAAGCACTAGGTATCAATTTAATGCAATGTTCAATGTCTCAAAAAGAAGGTAATCTTTTAGGCCATTGCTTGGGAAACAAGTTGGCATATTCACCTAATATCTCTTGGATCTCCTCAAGTAGCACAACTTGCTCCTTCAATGCCAAAAGTCCTCTTATCAATAGGAACGTTGGCATATTGGAGCTGATGGCTTCTCGGAGTTCAATTCGACTCAAAACCAAAGCTTTCTTTGATCCTTAAGCTAATTAAGCTTATAATTTGCTTACTTGGCTAGGGGTCATAGGGTTCAAAGTGATCTTCTTTCCATCTTTCTTAAATTTATATGTATTGCGAAACCCATCATAAATGACCCTTTAGTCAAAAAGCAAAGGTTGGCTTAACCACACATGTGATGCGTACATGGGTAGTGCGTCACATAGAATCTCATCAGGATAATTCTCAATTGAGATCGGTAGTAGTACTTGCTACGTGAGATGAAGTGCTCCTTCATTTAGCCAATGTAATTTATATGGATTGGGATGTGACAAGGTTGGCAAATTGAGCTTCCAAATCAAGTCAACAGATGCTACATTAGTATAAGTCATACTATCCACTATGAGTGTACGTACTTGCTCATTCACCTTACATGTGATGTGGAATAGATTTTCTCTTTGCTCCTCTTCAGTAGACGCTTCAATGCTCATCACACATCGGACAACTAGAGTTAGCTTGTTGAGATCTTTAGCAAATACATCCTCTTAGACTAGCCCCTCATTGCCTTTAACATTTTTATCTAACTCTCCTTTCTCTTCAAGTTTTTCCTTAATACTATCTACTTCAACCTTCGAAGCATTACCTTTGATGATCATTGTTTGCTTGTTCGAACACTAAGAGCTATGTATCCAAACCCTTGACACTTAAAGCACTTTATCTGGCTTGTCTTTCATCCAAACCCTTATCCCTCCTCATAGGACATCTTTGGCAATTCATGGTTGGTAGTATCACCCTTCTACTTAGATATAACATTGGTTCTCTTACTAGAGTCAATATCATGTGGATTTCGATTGTCACTTTGAGCAAGTCAGTTGCTCTAAATAGGTTGGCTAATCTGAGGTTGGATTGGCCTATTTCTCCTTTATCTTTCTACATGCTCAACTATTCTTATAGCTCATCCTGTATAGTAAACTATTGAAGCTTCACTACATCTTGGATATCATTCCTTAACTTAGTAAGGAACATGGATACTATTCGGGCTGATTGCTCATTAATGTCACAATGGATCATAAGCATATGAAATTCTCAAACATACTCATCAACAATTTAGGCCCTTGACTCAACTCTTAGAGTTGAGCAAAAGTATCTTGCAAGTAAGTGTTTGGAACAAATCTATTTTTGAAGACTCTTTTCATTTTGAGCCAAGTGCTAATTTCTCTATATCCTTCTCGTCTCTTCATGGCATGAAAATTTCTTCACCGCAATGCAACATATCTTAAGAACTCTATAGCAGCAGTTTTCACCTTTTCGCAGTCCTCATACTGGAAATAGTAAAAAACTCTTCCCAGCTTTTCCTCCCAATCTAAGTAGTCATCGACATCCCCAGAACCGTTGAAGCTCAAACTCTGAAGCTTCACATAGTCAATAGCTCGAGGTACTCGAGATCATTCTTCTTCTTCAATATACTCTTCTTTATCCTCTTCATGCACTTCTCCTAAGTCAATTCTCCTCTGCACACGTTTACGTACTCCTCCACTTCAGTATTACCAAGATAGGATTTGTCTTCTTACAAGTCAAACACCTTAGGCAGCTCTTCCAAATTTTAGAGCAACTTGGGGAGTATGCTAAGCAACCTCAGCAGGTTGGAAAACCCATGCATGAATAGCTCTGGTTAGGTCGGCTATTAAGTTAGCCATTTCATTGAATCACTCATAAATGATTTTAGGAGTATTTGGGATTGTCAGCCATTGTGGACAACACTACTATTATCATCTTCGATACCACTGTTGACACTTGAATCAATCATTCTCTCACTCATTCTCATACTCTCAGTAAACTCAGCAACAAACTCGGGATCTTAGAAATAATAAACACTATCTTTAAGTAAAACAACTCACTCCCATACTTCATTCATTAACACAACAGCTACTTCGAAAAGCAACAAAATCTAGTTGAAGCTTTCTTTGTTTCTCATGACTTGAATTAGAGTAAAGCAGAGTATTGAGTATCTTACAATAATTACCTTAGAACAGCATTACTTCCATTACTTACTAAAAATACTGCAACTAACTCTTACACAACCACAATGCACTACTATAGCCACAAGTACTCACAATACATAAATAATAAGGCTCAAATATAACTTACCTAAATGAACCTTTGCTCTGATACTAAGATGAAAGGGCCGTGCCAAGGACAAATAAGGTCAGCTGTATTAGTGATTGGTCTAAGCTTGTCGAAAGCTTGAAAATGAGGATGGAAATGCGCATAATAACAAGTAAAGAAGCAAAACCTACAATCAGTTCCTAGGATATGATCAATTGAGTAACTATCGAAGACTTGCAAATTAACCTGATATGATGCACGAGCTAACTCAGTGAGAGTACTCATCACCTAGCCTTACTTAAGGATTAGGAAAAGAGTAAGACTAAGCAAGCAAAGATACTCACAAAAGGGATAATAATAGTATATTGAATATAAAATAACTATTATGGCTATAATGTATAAGGGTATTTATACCTGATATTCTAGGGCGACTTGCCAAAAGTGGAAAAGACTAAAATGGGTATTACTTAAAAGAAGTAAAATACTAGAAATGATTAAGGGTGCAAAAGAGAATGCAGATGCAAGAAGCTTTGGTGGTCAATTCTATCATGTAAGGGCATGGGACACATAGTAGGTGGTTATTAGAGGGGCACTAATAGAATCTAAAAAATGAGTAAGGTTATTCTGAGCAGGGTTGAGCTGATTTGTAGATGTCGAGTTGACTTAGGAGTACTTCGGGACCGGATCACCTTAGGCTTAATCTTGGCAGCTCAAAATAAATATAGCTGAGCTGATACTATCAAATACATATTCCTCAAGTTAACCTTTAGAGATCATAGTTAAACATGGGAGAGCTTGACTTGGCAAGAGTAGCAAGTCGGTAGTTAGAAGTAATACAAACTCTTCAAGTGTGGGTCAAAGCAAGTGAATTCTCTTAGCCATGCTCTCAAGCCCTCAAGCTTAAGCTTGGGCTTGGGTTAGGGGTCCAATGGTTTGATTCCCGTTTACTCCTCTTTAAGGTTAAGGCACTAGTTTAAGCAAAGAATCAATCTCTTTTTGCTTAAGTTGCAAGGCAATGTTTGAGGTTTCTCAAGACTTCTTTGTCTGTCACTTGTGCATTTAAGACTCAAAGATTACTTATTATTCCTCCCTACCTCTTTCTCTCTCAATCATCCCAATAGGAGTCATTCTTACATCACTCCTCTAAAGATACGTATAGTGTGTTGCACATGTAACACGCACGTGATTACCCTAGTTACACCTTTATATCTATATTTTTGGCAACTCCATTAAGAAGGAGTGATAGTAGAGATATAACATCTCTTTGGAAGAGAGCTGCTCTCCCATCTAATGTTACTTCCCAAGATCTTGACACTATTGTTGAATCCTATCGAGCAGAACCTACTCCTGCCACCTTAGAATACTAACTAGGACATTTTAATCCTTAAGGCTTCTATAGATCCCACTTAAACAATGCGGGCAATAGAAGAAGCTATGAGAGCTCTAGATCAGTTCATGACTATGTTCCAACCCCTTATGTTTAGGTTGGCTACTATTGTTGCTGCGCAATAAGGTACAATTTTGCCAAACCCTACTACTGCTGCATAGCTAGGCATTACCATATCAACTTGTCTAGTTAACCCTTTTGTACTTGAAAAGGATTCCCTTTAAGTAGAAGACAAGCAAACCCCTCCACCAGAAGCTATACAGTAACCCATTCTTAAGATAAAGAATGTAACAATATAACTTAGTGGATCTTCATCCTTATGCGTGTCTACTCCTATTCCTAGCCCTATAGTCTTATCCCTTGGAGGATCTACTTACCACCCTAACTTTGCCCATACTCCATCAACTACACCTATAGTATTTGCTCTGAGAACTTCATTGATAAGAAGGGAAGACTTAGATGTCTATTTGAAAGAGATACGACCCGAGTCATCCATGGGGGTACTAAAGTTGAAACTCTCATATCACCACCACATTGTGGCAAAGCTTATCTTAAGGTTAATGTAAGTCTTAAATCTATGTTGTTTAATGGCAAGAAAGGAAGTGCCAAAGAATACTTATTGAGGTTTATTGACACATAGGAGCCATATAGGCTTGATAATGACTTAAAGCTCTAAGAGTTCTGAAATCACAGATAAAGAAGGCATACACCTGCTATGTCAATCTCTCTTTGGGGCCAATAGATTCATGGGGACTATGTGCAAGCTCTTCTTAAAGATATTTGTCCCTACTTAAGAACGGGTCACGATCATAAACATGGGGAAAACACGATAGAACTCGAAGGATAATCTTATGAATTATATAGAATGCTTTAAAGAGTGTACCCTAAATATTCGGGATGTCTGTGATGAGAAAGAATTGGTAAGATTTATATCTAATGGATGTTCACTAAGTATGTAATTCACTTAGAAAACCTTAACTAGAGTTCTTTCATATGCCCACTAAGACAGCAAGGAGGACTAACAATTCTATTGTAAGGTAATAGGCAAAAGGAGGGAGATTTGGAAAGAGAGTGACATCTACTAATTAAGCCCAAAGTAGAAGTCTTCGAGATAATAAGAAGCTAAGGAACAATAAGTCAAGAGGCTCTACACTAATGCTTTCATTCCCGTGCTCAATGGGTGAAGTACATGCTATACTTGACCAGTAGCTATGGGATGGAAACATTAAGCTTACAAGAGTGGACCATTGCCAACAACAAATGAGAGGAATAATCTTAAATTTTGTAGATATCATAGGACCATGGGTTATCCTACTAAGGATTGTTGGACTCTTTAGAAGATATTTAATGATAAGGTCCACAATGGTGAGCTTGTAATAGAAAACAATGATGTCTACAACAATCTACTCCTTACATATAATACCCAGCAGGGCGTTGCTAATGCCATTAGTCATGACCTAAGGCAAGAAGAGGGAGATTTGCTATAGGATGAGGCATATGAAGTTAAGGAAAAAGCAGTAGAGGTAGACTAAGATGTACACCTATCTATAGCTGTAGCCTTATTAAAGACTTCTAGCTTCAGGAAGTTCCTTGACTTTTTAGGATCTGATGAAGAGGCAAGCCTTACAACAACAATTATGCTTACCTAGATTTTTGAGAGATAATATGGTGAGCACAGTACTGTGTAGCTAATATGAAGGATGGCTAATGCGCATGAGAATGTGATACTTTTTACAAATGCAAACATGTACGCAAATGTAATATCTTAGAATTTCCAACCAATTTAATAACCTTAAGATCCGAGCCCTTAAATTTAGGGCATTGGATTATTATACCTATTTAATTTCAAACTTCATAGTAAGGTTAAAAAAGTCAGATGAAGTAATTTAAGTAAAGTCAATTTCTCAAAATAAGTTATATAAAATATTAATTTAAGAAAATGTTAATTTATCACTAAAATCGATAAATATCAAAAACTTGAAATTCAAGTATTTAGATATAATAATAAATATCCATGTATTTACATGGAATATACATTATTTGTATTTAATACACATATATATTAATTATTATTATTAAAATAAGGTAAATTAACATAAAAAATGGAAAGGATGAGTCATCCCATGATATGGCAGCCAAGAATCAATTTAAAATAATGAGTCAAAAGGCAAATAATTAGAAAATAACACCTCATACATTGAAAAATTAAGAAAATAACATGTGTAATCCACATATCAAATTTTTATTAATCCTAATCCATTTGGGAAATATAAATAAGGCACGCACACTTGAAAAACAACATTTTAGAAGTCTAAAAATAAAAGAAAAACATTCAATAAAATTTCCAAAAATATAAGAAAATTAAAGTAAAAATAGAGTACGAAATCTGATCAAGCTAATTCAAAGAGTTATAGGAGTCTTGTTGTGGTGGTCATTTGAGGTCAAGGAAAGCATCACAAGAGAATGTGTTCCAATAAGGTTGGGTGGCCAGAAGCGGCAGGTTCAGGTGAACTAAATTTCCAGCTAAAACTTTGTAAATTTTGTCAAAATAGCAAATGATGTTATTTAATTGTGAAACTTGGTTTTCTGGAGTTATTTTATGTGTAGATTAATGGAGTAATTTTATTTTAGTGAAATACTATTTATTATGTATTTTCATAATATAAACCTATATATTAGCCTAAAATATGATATAGTAATTAGTACTAATGTAATATTTGTTAAATATGTAAAGGATTAGTGTTTTTGGTACATAATGAATGCTGACCAGATTAGAAAATGAGGAAATTTAGGATTTTTAATTTATATTTAGGGTTTATTTGTGTTAATTATGAATTTATAATAACATACGGTTGAATTAGTAATATGAGATGGTATTTTTGGACTTTGATAATATTGAAAGACTTGATTCTTAAGATCTTAATAGTTCTTAAAATAACGATTGTAACGATATAAAGTTTACTGAAATTGGATAAGAAATAAGTAGGATACGATCAAACGAAGTTTAAAAACGTGGAAATAAAAGCTTGTAATAGTTTGAGTTAAACTCATACTTGATTTGAAGACTATGTTATATTTTCATAGGTGTGAAAAGTAAGGAAGGATCATGTAACAGAGTTTAGGATTTTGCGCTATTACCAAGTCCAGGTAAGTGGATCTAACCTATGCTTGGAGTAGATATATTGCTACTCATAACACTGCATACTGTTTGATGCTGTGTTGATTGAATATGGGAATTTCTTGGGTGAATTGATATGCTACTATGGTGAATGCTGATGTGATGATTATGAATGACAATAACTATACCTTAGTTGAATTGTTATGTTGTGATGTTGAGTGATGAATTGTGTTTATGAATGATTATGCTAACCAAGGAAATTGAGTGATTGCTAAGTCAATCTTCTAGGTGTTTAACTAAGTAAACCCTAAGTAAGATACTAGAATTCTGCTAGGGAGAGTTCGAAAACTAGATTCAAATCACTAGATTCAATGAAACTTAAAGATTGATTGTGTTGATTGATATTCTTGAGTTGTTATTGCATATCATAGTATGACATGGTATGACATGGTATGACACAAAAAGAGACATACAGGTCAGAACTTTCAGAGTAAGGCTTCTAAGTGATCATGGAAAAAGCATAACTTTATGAACTAAATTTTTGGAAGTACATAGATTGCATTGCTTGAACATTGTGACTATTTTGATAATCAAATTTGGTAGACTACAATGTATGGTCTAATTTAGAAGTGTTGCCACTTTAATTTGGTGAATTATAGTATGTAGTTTAATTTTATAAAGCAAAGTTGGGAGTCCTACTCCTAAATAGCTCCTTATTACCCTTTTTGAAAATGGTAGACTACAGTATGTAATCCAATTTGGTAGGAGTTATACTCCTAAGCAGCTCTTTGTTGGCCTTTTTGAAAATGGTAGGCTATAGTGTATAGTTTAATTTGGTAGGAGTCCTACTCTTAGGTAACTCCTTGTTGCCCATTGGTTCCTGAATGTTGTATCTAGATGCTTGGCTATGTCAACTAATTAGAAGAAAATTAGAGGGCATAGGATATTGGTACTAATGCATGCCATGTACATAAGCATAGCATGCCGCATTGTGAGCAGTAAATGCCTGATTGGGCAAATGCATATGTGAAGTTGTACCTGTGGATTATGATTGAAATGTTTCAGTTATAATATGCAGTATTGTCTATCATATTGTCTATATTATGTTGTTTGTTATCCACTATCACTTAGCTTTAGTAACCGAGGGGATAAAATGTTTTATCCTTAGGTTAATTGCATCATGAAGGGCTCAACACTAAGGAGGGATATATATATTGAGAGCATGGGTCGGAGTCAATAACTTTTGTATGGAATCTGTACTAAGTCAGGAAATCTTATTATTGTAAAGATGACAAAGGAAAAAGCTAGTTCATGTTTTGATGTAAATATTATGTTGTATACATAAGTTGTAATAAAATATTCAACTAAACTCCAATATAGCAACCCTTTTATCATGTAAATAAAGTTGTCTTTTGATGAATGAGTAGGTAGATTTAAGTTTTCAATAAGTTTTCCTTTGTGATGGTGCATTCCGTGCTATGCCGGGATGTGACAGTAAAGAATCCCAATCATAACCGCTCTCTTTATGTGGAAAGTATGCTCAATGGGCATCTCATCAAGAAGATATTTATAAATAATGGCTTCTCCATAAATATTATGCCAATTGAACACCTCACATGGATGGCTAACATTGCGCTAGTAAAAAAGAAGAATAGATAGATACGTATTTGTGTGAACTTTTATAATCTCAATAAGGCCTGTCTAAAGGATGATTTCCCATTACCAAATATTGATACATTGGTAGATGCCATAGTTGGACATGAATTATTCACGTTCATAGATGGCTTTAATGGCTACAACCAAATTAAGATAGCTATTGGGGATGCTAAATGCATTACCTTTAGAACAACAGTATGATATTTCTACTATACTGTCATGCTATTTGGACACAAAAATCCAAGAGCTACCTACTAGAGAGTAATTATGGCCCTATTTCATGACATGATGCATTAGTTCATGAAAGACTATCGATGACATAGTTATCAAGTTGAGACGAGCACCTGATCACTTAATCCATCTATGAAAGGTCCTTAAATGATGTCGTCTACATAAGTTATGTATGAATCCCTTAAAGTGTGTCTTCAGGGTAGCATCTGGGAAGTTTCTTAGATTTGTTGTTCATAAGAGATCGATGTGGATCCAACAAAGGTACAGACTATATGATCCATGCCCTTATCAACTAATTTAAAAGAATTAAGGGCCTTCATAGGGAAAGTCTCTTACATTAGGAGATTCATCCCTGCACTATCAGAATTTCTCATCCTTTATAACAACTTATGAAGAAAGGAACCTCATATGAGTAGGGGCAACCACTAGAGGAAGCCATACATAAAATTAAGCAAATACTTACATCCCTATAGACAATGATGATGCTAGTTAAAGGGCTATTAATGATCTTATTTTTAATGACCACTAACAAGTCCATTGTGGCTTTGTTGGCACAAGAATTAGATTGTAAGGAACAACCAGTCTACTATCTTTATCTATCTCTACAAGGAAACGAGGCTAAATACTCAACTTGTGAGAAGCACTACCTCGCACCAATATTCATTATGCAAAAGTTGCACCATTACTTCTTGGCGCATAAGGTTAATCTTGTCACTCATTCAAATCTACTAAAGTACTTATTGTTGCGACCGATCCTTTCATGAAGGATTGTAAAATGGCTGCTCCTTTTATCAAAATTTGATTATGATCATGCCAACTAAGGCTACTAAGTCTTAAGCCCTAGCAAACCTTTTGGCCTAGTTCCCTATAACACAGGTAACCCATGCTATAGACATGATCCTAATAGAATTTCATGAGGACTCCATAAGAGTGGAATCAGAAGGAGAGTAGTAAGTGCAATTTGATGGCTCCTCTAATAATATAAGACGAGGAGTTAGGATGATCTTGATATCTCTAGAAAGTTATGAGATACCATTAACTTTAAAGTTACACTTTCCCTGTACTAACATGGAGGTTGAATATGAGACTCCTTTGCTTGGACTTCTGCCCGAAATGTTAGAGCATCTTACTTTTGCATCTGAGATGGCTTTAACCTAATCATCATGTAGGCTAAAGGCAAGTTTTCCCTTAAAGAACTAGCATTAGTACCTTATAGGGTTACAACTCAATCTTTGGTTAGCAAATTCAATTCAATAAGATATGAGCATCCTAAGTAGTCTACTAATTGCTATGCAAATTCTCTAGCAACATTAGCATCTAGAGTTCTCATTTAGGATATAGAAAAAATTTGAATGTCTAAGTTATCAAGAAATCTATCCCTAGTACAGCTCTATAATTAATGGATGAAAAAGAGGAAGTGTAAGATGATCATTACACTCTCATTAAGGTACAATTATCGCATCTTGATGTAGCTTCTATGACAACCTTAAAGAACTTCACTAGCATTAATGGCAACTAAAACTTTAAAGGACTAGAAGGCGTTGTAAGCCCCACAACTAATCACTCAAGGTTTTGATCGGCTGAAAGATCCGATTAAGCCTAAATTATAAACTATTGAGAGAAATATTAGTAAAAATGACCCCAATAAACGTGAATTTAAAAAAATAAGTAATAAAATAGGAGACTATAAAATTTTCAAATTTGAAGCATAATAATTGCTAATTACTGAAAAGGCAAAAAATGTAATCTAATAACTAATAAATTACTATCTCTAGTAATTTATTAGTTATTAGATTATATGTATACTAAAAATAATAGAATGACCTAAATAATATTTAAGAATATTTATTTGTACTATATATGAATTTACATGTAAGTATAAATACGTGTAATTTCTTAAAATACGCGAAATGTGCTAAAATAATACAAAATACTTAAAGAAAATTCATAATTAAATAAGGAAAAATCAAGAAAAATCAGGAAAAATCATGAATGATCCAGAATTGGGTCGTGGCAGCTGGGAAAAATAAGAAAAGATTCGGCCAATTAAATTAAGACAACATAAAAGCCAAAAATCAAGGGATAAGGCAATTGCCTTATCTAATTTAATGCACAATAATTACACTAAAGCTCTATAAATAGCAAGAAAAATTCAAAAGCTCATTTGGATAGATATAAATCAGAGAAAATTAGGGAGAGGTGAAAATTGAGAGAAAAATTCGGTTGAAAAAAAATTAGAAAAAACTGTGCAATTAGGGCTTTCAAAGGGAACCCACACCAGACGAGCAGCTGGGAGTAGACGGCCACCACCACCACATAGTGGTGGCAGCGCCCAGGCCGGCCGACAAGGCCATGGCAGTCGGCGGTGGCCGGAGCCACCTAAATCGGTGAGTCCAATTTCCAGCCCGATTCTTGTGTAATTTTGTAAAAATAGTAAATATTATTATAAAATTATGAATTTTATTATTCTTGAATATTTTTGTATTTAGTTTGTAGGAAAAATATTATTTAGATGAAAATATATCTCGTGATATAGGGTTCTTAAGAAATCATGCAAAACCGAGCATGTTTCGGTTTATAAATAAATGACCTTAGGAGTGTAGTTTCGAGCCCAAAATTTTTGCGTAGATTACTTAGATGATATAGAACAGTGCTATGAAGCCCATTTTCAAAAATTAATTTTTGAAATTTTTAGATAATTTTTAGGTCCTAAAATGAGGCATAAAATGGGTAATTTAGGGTTAATTAAGTAATTAAATGGTTAATTAATGATTTAGTGAATAAGTATATGTTCTAGGATGTGAAAATATGATGGAGTATGATACTTGTAGCATTTAGGGTATTAGATGTAATTATTAGGTTAATTATGTAGTAAATGGGTAATAAGGAAAAATAGTTAATTTTGTAAATTAGGGAAATTTGGAGTAAAATCTGATTTAGGATGGATTTAGACATTTTGAAATGATAATTGATATTTAGAGATGGTAATTAGAGTGATAGAAATATTAGAAGTGTATTATATACATAAAAGGTAATAATACATAATAGGTAATTATTGGAAATATAATAAATAGAAAATATTATAATAAAAATTGATATTTTGATAATAATAAAAATGTACAATAAATCTGATAGGAAACTTGAATTTATGTAATTATATGAAAAATGTAAAAATTTCTCACATTAAGAGTGAATTCGGTACACTAATATGGATTGTAGTGTACCGGGTAAAATAAATATTGACTAGGGGTAATGTAGTATTTAGGAGATCGGGAAGTAATGTGATTAATTTCACATTATGGGTTGAAACGGATTTCTAGGGTTGGAATCTAAAACATTACTTAGAAATCGAACTAAAACCTAATTTAGAAATCGATACGAAAACCGAACCTAAACCTAACCCCAAACCTAGAATAATTGTAAAAGACTTAATACTTAGATAATTAGGCATATTAAACCTTAAACAAAACCTAACAATAAGTGTTATAGGATAAAACGAACCTATAATAGTTATATGAAAAGCTGAAACCACGTTTGTGTTATAGGGATGGTCGGCGATGGCTTGAGCAAATCGGACTTCGAGTGAGTGAGCGAGGAGTCGAGGTAAGTTGGGATTAATACGATGCTGTATTTTGGAGGCTTAAGATTATGCTTGGTTGTGCTTGTTAGATAGTTGAATGTGTGCATGTGCTTGATTATGGGTGATGCTATGATTTTGTTTGTTGTTCTGGCATATATTGTATGATTTGTATGTAATGATTGATCACCCTAAACTGGACTTAATCAAATATACGACCAGTAATCATAATCGGACATGCATGGCAACTCGTTAGGGGAACTTAGGACTCTTCGGCCAAATATCGACCCATTCGAAATGGATAACACAGGATTGCAAAATGGTCCCTTCTTCATCCTTAGTCGAACTAAGTGACAGGAGAGGAGGTCGCGGCGAGGGTGAAGACAGTGGTTCGAAGGTAGTCGCGGGAGGAGCAAGGTCTCCATTACACAAGCTTGGGTTTGGTTGTGAGCTGTTGCATTAACGGTAAGTCCTCAACCCGGATTAGAGCGGGTGCAATTTCTTTAATCTCACGACGGGCCGGACAACATTGTGCGATGGTATTTGCTTGTACATGCATTACACCTAATAAGTGGTTGAAAACCTTGTTGTGTATATGGTATAGTTTTAAGTCCTCCATCTTAACTTACTGAGCTGTGGTTACTCACATCCCTATAGACGTCGTGTAGGTACTGGCTAAGAAGCGGCAAACAACTACTCTAAAGCTAGCAACTACTGGATCTTAGGGAGTGAGGAAAAATATTTGAAAAACAAACATATATTCTTAAGGTCTAAGTTTTTATTTTAGAATTATTTTATTCATTTTCAAATGATGTAATAACTGAATTATAGTATATATATATAGATTTTCTCACTTTCTTAGGTAAATGCTTTATCTAAATTACAAACTATTTACTTCAAAGCGGGTTAGTCGTGGACGCCTTATGTAGATCAGGTCTAAGATAGTGGTTATAAGGTCAACTTCTATCTTAGGATGGTTTACATGGCGGGACTGTTATGACTCTGCCGCTTCGGAGCGTGACAGGCGTCCAGTCCCATTGCATTTGTGCAAAACAAGCTTATTTAAAGCTAGATAAATACCATAAAATCTAGCATAAATTCTTAATTGGTAAGGCATAAAGTAAGAAAGTATCTTATGCACGAAAGTGAATTGTACAGGGTATCATTATGGGAATGCTTCTTTGATGCATAGCACCCTTGAAACAAAAACTGTATCATTTGAAGTACACTCTAACGATGGCAGAGAACACCAGGGAAGAAGGAAGTTATACTACTACTTGCTTAATAAGGGGTACCACTAGCCTACTACGAAAAATGATGCTTTCAATTTTTCTGAAAAGTATGCTATATGCCAATAACATGATGATGCAATCCATGCTCCCATTGTTACATTACATAGCTTGACTACTCCTTGGCCATTCTATACTTGGGCATTTGATTTGATTAGTCTAATACATCTACCATCCAAGGGATGCATATGGATCTTAGTAAGAATAGGATATTTTACCAAGTGGGTAAAAGTAATCTAGCTCAAGAAAGCAATAGGATTTGTAGTAGTAAGTTTCATAAAGGAATTTATTTTATGCCTCTTTAGAATCCCAAAGTGCATCCTTTCAAATAATGGCACCCCATTCATTAGCTCATACGTTCGATAGTTGTTGGCCTTCTATAATATTGATAGTGTAAAATCCACACCACACTACTCAAAAGGGAATGGCTAAGAAAAGGCAACAAACAAGACTCTATTGAAGGTGCTTAGTCGTATGATTCATGAAAATCACAAAGAATGGCATGATAAATTGCCAATAGCATTATGAGCATATAGGATATCTAAATGAGGATTGACACAATCAATGCTTTTCTATCTAGTACATGGATCTAAAGCAATGATGCATATGCAGGTTTTAGTTCCTTCAATATGATTGGTTATCGATGCTAAATTAGAACTTGATGCTTTACATATGTTAGATCGTAAAGCCTTAGAGGAAACATGAGACATTGCCAAGCATAACCTTGCCAATTACCGACAACAACTCAATATATCCTATGATCTCTTGGTTATGAAGCAATCTTTCCAACAAGGTGACATTGTACTTCATGCAGTAGAGCATAAGCGCCGAGGTACTTTAGCACCAAAGTTCATATTAAAGTGGGAAGGCCACTTCATAATTCATGAGGTCCATGACAACAACTACTACAAGCTCTTTAATCCAAGAAACAATGGAATCATTTCTCCTATTAATTTTCAATACATTAAGAAGTTTCACTTGTAAATGCAATAGTGTACTCACAACTCACATAAATGCAACAATCAACTTATATTGTTGTAAATATTTGTGTTTCTCCTTATTGTTACTGCAAAGTGAAATTTATTTCTTCAACATATGATTTTGATTACGTACTCTATCCCCTATCTCTTTATTACTACAAAGTTAGATATGCATCTCCTTAGAGCATAAGGCTAATTCGTATGATACACACACACACATAAATGAATAATGAGTAAATAAAAGGGGAAACATTGCCATCGTTGCCATTTGGTAAGAGCATTGGCTCTCAAAGTGTGTGATGACTTGTTTAGCTTGTCATTAGATGTAAGCCTTAAATATAAGCACTGTAAATGTAGAATCGAACTTAGTACACAAAGTTTAGAGTGATCGGTTAAAAGATTTGATCGAGCTTAAATTATAAAACAAAACTAGAAATATTAGTAAAAGTGACTCCGTAAGTTTGAATTTAAGAAAATAAGTAATGAAATGATATAATATAAAAATTTCAAATTTTAAATATATTACCCATTATTTATTGAAAATGCGTATAATACATTCCGATAACTAATGAATCACTAGAGATAAATTATATGCACACTAAAAATCATAAAATAATATAAATAATATTTAGGAGTATTTACTTATACTCCATATGTATTTACGCGTAGGTAAAAATACTTGAAATTACCTAAAATACTTAAAAATTGCTAGAAAATTGCCAAAAAAATTAAAGAAAACTATAAAAAAAATCAAGGAAAAATAAGAAAAAATCAGAGAAGTAAAGAAAAATCTAGATTTAGGTCATGGACCAATTAAATTTAAACACTTGTAAAGGCAAAATGGAAGAAGATAAGACAATTGTCTTATCTAATTAATGTACTAAAATTACTTTAGAGCTTCATAAATATCAAAATTTTTATAGAGGCACATTTGATTAGTTTGAAACCTTAGAAAATTAGAGAGCATTGAAAATTTGAGGAAAATTAGGGTTTTACAAAAATTCTTTACAGAATGAGTAATTAGGCTAAACCCACATAATATCATCACCTAGAACCAAACCACCACCATCACCACCACCTCACTCCAAATTGACTGTCTAGACCAGCCGACAAACCTTAGACTGGCGTTGATGTTTTATCGTATGTAGATTTAGGAAAAAAATAGTAGTTATGTTTAATTTCATCTGTAGATATAAGGTACTTAAGAAACCGAGCAAAATCGAGCATATCTTAATTTGAAAATAAATAGGTTTAGGAGTGTAGTTTTGAGCTCAATTTTTTTTTGTAGATTACTTAAGTAATATAGAATAGTGCTATGAAGCCATTTTTCTAAAATTAATTTTCTAAATTTTTAAGCCCTAAAATAATGAATAAAATGAGAATTTTAGACTAATTAGGTAATTAAATGATTAATTACTACTTTAGTATATAATTAGACATTTAGGGATGTTAATCTCTGATGTGGTAACATAATCATAGAACTTGGTATATTAAATGTAATTATTGTAGGAATTATATAGTAAATGTAGGTAATTTAATAATATGTGAAGTTATAATTATAATGGATATAAAATAATAGGTTAAATTGGATAATATTATGCTAATATTAATATACATTAAATCTGGTATAAAACTTAATTTTAGATAATTATACGAAAAATGTAAAATTTCTCACATCGAGAGTAAATCTAGTATGCTAATAAGGATTATAGTATACTAAGTAGGTTAGAATGCTAATTCAAGACTAAGTATGATACCTAAGATACTCGAGCCTGATGTAATTAAATTCGCATTAGGGTTTAAAAGGAATTTTTAGGATTTATGTATAATACTCATAGTTAGAACATAATTAAAACCTGAATTAGAACCAGATTTGGCAACCAAACCCTAAACTAATCTAGGAGGAATCAATAATAACTAATATGTATATATGAAGAATTGAACTAAATCATAACCTAGAATATACTTATATCATCAAAGTAAATACTAAAGAACGTATTTATATTATAGGACACATGGAGATGAGTTGACTTACAACTAATTGAGTAAGCAACTCAAGATTCCACGTAAGTTGGGTTTAATACTTACTTGTATTTAGGGTACTATTTTAAAGTACTCGGAGACTTATGATTGTATTTGATTGTGTTTGTAAGTAGATATGTATGCATATGCTTGAACATCTTATTTTGTGCTGAATTCTGTGTTATATTTGGTGATTGTTGTGAATGAAATGTTGTGAAATTGTTTAATCACCCTAAACCATACTTAAGTATAGTCGACCTAAATACTCTAATTTGACATGTACTGCAATCCTCTAAAGGATAATTAGGATTCTTCAACTAAATACCGACACCTTTAAAAAAGATAGCGTTGAATAGCATAATGGTCTTTTCCTCATCTTAAGCCGAACTAAGTGACAAGAGAGGAGATCGTAGTGAAGATAAGGGCATTGGTTCGAAGGATAGTCTTGGGGGGAGCGGTATTTCCATTGCACAAACTTGGGTTTGGTTATGAGCTGTTATATTAACGAGAACTCCTTAACCCGGATTAGAAAGGGTGAAATTACTCTAATTTCACAATGGACCAAACCACATTGTGTGATGACACTTGTTTATTGCAATACATATAATTAATTGTCTAAAGATCTTGTTTATGTTTGTTATACTTTCATAAGTCTCCAATTCAACTTACTGAGCTGTAGTTGCTCATACCCATATAGATTCTCTTACAGATTCTGACTTCTGATTACCATGCCACGATACAATATCCAGAAGTTAGTTCTCTTTTGAAGCCATAGGGAGTAAAGATCAAAGGGCTATATGATTGAGTCTGTTTAATATCTTGGTAGTACTTTAGGTATATGAATTGATGTGTGATATGTAATTTAGCAAACTATTGTAATATGTAGAACCTCTTAGGAAATTTACAATATTATGAATGTAAATATATATATATATATATGATATGAATGATAGTTCTAACTTTTATGTAAATTTTAGATTAAATTTTAATTGAACTATTTACTTCAAAGCGAGGAGTTGTAGATGCCTTGTATAGATTACATCTTTGATGGGGATTGTGAGGTCAATTACTGTCATAAGTTAATTTACACAATAAGACTATTGCGACTCTATCGCTTTAGGGCATAACACTAGATATGACACAAGGTTAAGTATTGCGAAATATCCTCTTAACCACAAATGCTAATACTTTTGGTACATATTATTATCAATGCTTATGTGGGATTGATCATTCGATCACCCCTACTTAGCTGATTGTCGCTAGTAAGAGAGAGCCTCGCTCTGATGCACAACACTATGGTATAAACACCATACGTCATAGAAAGTGAGTCTTACATTCAAGACATTTTTTTTCTTTCCTTTTTTTTTTCTTTTTACATCATTGCTGCTAAGTGAGGAATTGCTTCTTGAGGCGCACATCTATAAATTCAAGTGGCTTAAGCCAAATCTAAAGGCTATGTAGTCTCATTGTCTAATGTGAACAAATGCTTGAGGTAAATGGCAATAGAAATAAAGTGAAGTAATCAAATTTCATTCAACTAAGGTATTTGATTACAAAGCAATGCATATGATTCAAATGCTATAAGAAGGCAAAGCATAAATAGAAAACAAAGATAATTAAACTAGACTAAGGTTGACAATTTAAGCCAACTATGGATTAGAGGTCCATGTCACCTAACATCTCTTTTGCCTTACATTCTATTTTCTCAATAGCACCCTGCAATGCTTGAATCTCAGCCATAAACTCATCCCATAGTAGCATAATAATTTAGCAATTTCTTGGCCTATGTAGCAATGGGCCCTAAGTTGCCAATTTTGAACTTCATAAGATAAGCCCTCTCAATACACATAACTAGCTGTCATGGCTTACTCTCTAATAAAGACTTCCATAGCTAGTCAAGCAATAGTGTACTCTCTCCTAACATCTTCATCATGGTACTAGCTAGCTCTGACCCTAACATAAGAGACTCGATCTAGAAATCTTTATCCATGGCATTAAGGTTCTTTAAGTATGCCAACAAATGAAAAGGAACAGAATATCTATGGAAGGATACAATCTCCTCTAATCTAGTAATAGCTTCTAAAGTTGCTACCTTGTCTCGATGAGACATGTCAATAACTGGGGGTGGAGAAACATTAATAGGTGTTGCATACAATTTACATCCATAAGTGCCATAACGTAGTAGTGCATTTGCATGAGTTTTAAGCCCATTTCCCTCCTTGATTGAGGTAGTAATGTCATGTTCTTTAGAAGTGATGGACTGCCAACTACTGGTCCTCTCACTTATGCGCACCTCAGTAACCTTTAGTCACTCGCCTAAAGAATTCTCTTTTGTCAGCCTGCCAAGGAAGAAAAACAATACACAGCAGAATGGTGGCTGAACTCCTTGAGAGCTCCAAGTGGGTACACTCTACTCTACTTTGACCCTTATGCCTATGCTAATTTCTCCTTTATTAAGAACTTTTTATCGAGTGATGAGGACTTAAGCCCTGTACACCAAGTCTTGTTTGGACCTTCAGTAGTCGAGAGTTTCCTACCAAGTGTCGAGACTTAGGCTCTTACTAGTCGAGTACTTCTCTTTTAGCTTACCACTAATATTTATGTCATTCCTTACTCATCTCGACAACTTGGTGCCACCATGTCATGATCCAACTTAACTATTGTGCCTAAAGAGTCCTTAGCATGAGGCCATTGACGAGCTGCCATCTGTCCTTTTTTTCCTTTTTGTCATTTGTCCTATTTACCATTTTTCATATATACTAGAAATCCCCTTTTTATGTATGTCTTTTTGTAATTTTCTTTATTTATAATGTTGCCCTAAGAACTTATAATAAATAGTCCCTTCTCCTTCTAACCAAAGTCATCTTACATTCCTTACAGACATTGAATATACTTGTTCTTACGAGACAACTCTCTCCAAGTTCATTTTCTTATACTCTTATCTAATCTTATCGAGTAGCTCAAGATTAGTGATGGGTAGGCCTTGACATTAACTTGTGTGTCATATCAAGTGAAGTGTTAAGTTATATCATGTTCGTTGGTGGGTCATATCCTTCGTATAGGTTTACGTTAGCTATTATGTTCCATTCGTCAACCTACTCACTTTATTTTCTTCGATTTTTCAAAGGACCCATTGGTTTCTAACCTCCTATGGTAAGCCCTAATGATAAATTGAGCTCCTAAGCACATCATATAATCCTGGTATCAGAGCTTAAGGTTGCGACCAAGAGTTGTATTGTGATAGTTCTTACTAGTTTGCTGTTTGATAACCGAGCTCCTAGGCACCACCTCATCGTACCGACACAGTTGCAAGAAGGAGACTTTAGTTAGATGAAGTCAACGAGTATGAGAAGGAGAAGTAATATGTTAGGATAGACGAACATAAGCTTAGAGCTCTTAAGGGAGCTGAACCTCTTAAAGTACAAATTTTAAGCTTTAATGGGTTTGGTAGTACTAATGTCTACCTAGACTGAGAAGAGAAGATTGAAAAGATCTTTGATTTTTATGATTATGAAAATGCTGTTCGTATTTGAGTGGCCGCATTAGAATTGTTTGGATATACAGCAATGTGGTGGAAGAAGTTGTAGAATGTTTGCTTAAGAGCCAAACGAGAAGTCCGAACATAGAATGAGATGAAAAGAGTTCTAAGAAACCGGTTTGTTCTAAAGTACTATGAACAAGACACCTTTTGATGCCTCTAAGATTTGAAATAAGGCGGTAAGTCAATAGATGAGTATGTATGGGAATTCCTATACTAATGATTCGATATGATGTTGACGAACCCAAAACTTGAACTATAGCTTGATTCATTTCTGGGCTCAAGACTGAGGTTGGTCATATTGTAGAGCTGCAGAGACTTGGGAGTTTAGATGAGGCCATCCGAGTGATACAGAAGGTTGAGAAGCAGAAGCGGAGCTAGATTAGCTAACATGGATTGCCAAGTTGAAGTAGCATGTTGAGTCGATCAAATCATGGCTGAGCATCGAACAATTCTGAGGTAGAACATTGAAGACAAGTGCCAAACTGACCTAAAGAAGGCCAATGTAAGGGCAAGGTAAAGTAACTAATGGTTCAAGGAGACCAAGGCTAGAGCTTAGGAAGGAAGACTCGGGAGATCAAATGCTTTAAATGTCTCAGTTATGGATATGTAGCTAATCAGTGTCTAAATTGACTTATCATGATGATAAAAGGAGACAAGCCTTAATTCAAAGTAGAGAATGCTAGCTAAGAAGAGGAAGAAATGGGAGTTGAATAGATGCTAGAAGAATTTTAGGAAGACCTCGATGTTGAGAGACCACTTGAAGGCGGTACCAAGTACTGGTTTGTTGTGTATCGATCACCTAGCACTTGGCCGGCAAACGAGAATGCACAAAGGGAGAATCTCTTCTACACAAATTGCCGAGTGAATGATAAGCTATGCTCTTTGATCATCGATGGAGGAAGCTGTACCAATGTTATAGTGTAAGGAATATTCAAAGCCATGAAGTTACCGATCCTTCCGCATTCGAAACCATATAAGATTTACTGGCTGAATGAAAAGGGAGGTTTACTTCGCTGTAAGCAGGTTAGAGTACCAATTACCATTGGTGATAGGTACAAGGACGAAGTATTGTGTAACATCCTTCCTATATGTGCCTCATACATCTTACTTGGCCAAACTTGGCTATTTGACTTAAGGGTATTACACGATGGATATAGGAACACCTATATGTTCTAAAGGACAAGAAGAAGGTTATACTAACCCCTATGAGTCCTAAAGAAGTGCAGGAGGCACAAGACAAGGTTGCTAGATCACTACAACAAAAGTCCTTAGTGATTTCCCACACTCAGTTTCCCCATGAAGTCAAGGCTAAGGAATGTATGCTCCTTTTAGTCAGGAAACTTATGGAGTTGAGAGAAGCCGAAAGCTTACCTACCAAAGTGTAGATATTACTATAGGAGTATGCCAACCTATTTCTTATTGAAATGCCGAAAGGCTTACCACCTTTAAGAGGCATTGAACATTACATTGAACTTTAGCCAAGAGCTGCATTACTGAACTAACATACTTATAGGCTCAATCCTGAGTAGGCAGTTGAGTTGAAGAAGTAAGTAGACAAGTTAGTAGATCGAGGATATGTTCATGAGAGCATGAGCCCCTATACTGCTCCAGCCATGCTAGTGCCGAAAAAAGGATAAATCAAAGAGAATGTACATTAATAGCCGAGCCATCAATAAGATTACTATTAAATACCAATACCCAATCCTATGACTTAATGACATGCTCAATGAGTTACATGGTGTTTACATCTTTTCAAAAATTAACGTAAAAAGTAGCTATCATCAGATACGAATGTAGCTTGGCAATGAATGGAAAACATTTTTCAAAACAAAGGATGGTCTGTTCGAGTGGTAGGTGATACTGTTTGGTCTAATGAATGCGTCGAGTACTTTTATGTGGCTCATGAATCATATGCGGAGGACACTAATGGGAAAATGTGTTGTAGTCTATTTCGACAACATTCTAGTTTACGGTGCTAACCTTACCTCCTATATTAAGCATTTAAGAATAGTATTCGATACTCTTTGTACCAAGAGGTTATTCGACAATTTGAAGAAATATGTGTTTTGCTAGAGCAAAGTGGTATTCCTCGGATATACTATTTCGAAGGGAGGAGTCTAAGTGGATGACGAGAAAGTCAAAGCTATACTTAAGTAGCCTATGCTAACTAATGCTACAGAAGTTAGGAGTTTCCATGATCTAGCTTCGTTCTATCAAAGATTCATTTAGAACTTCAGTTCTATAACTGCACCATTAACCAAAATGACCAGGAAGAATTGTAAGTTCAAGTAGTCAGAGAAAGCTGAGAAGAGCTTTGAAGACATAAAATCTAAGTTGCTATCAGCCTAGTACTCGCCTTACTAGACTTTGAGAAAGTTTTTGAGGTAGAATGTGTCGCATTTGGAGTCAGCATTGGTGCTATCCTTATGCAAGAACACCGACCTATTGCCTATTTCAGTAAGAAACTGAAAGGAATTGCCCTGAATTACTTGGAATATAACAAGAAGTTATATGCCCTTATCCGAACACTACATAATTGGCAACATTACCAATTGTCGAAAAAATTCATCATCTACTTAGGTCATGAATCTCTCAAACACCTCCGAAGGCAACAAAAACTTTCTCGACGTCAAGCTAAATGGGTTGAGTTCCTAGAGTCTTTCTGCTGCGTCATCCAATACAAGAAGGGGAGCACAAACACAATGCCTAACATTCTTTCTTGTCGTCATATCCTTATTATGACTATGCAGGCCAAGGTACTTAGATTTGGAACACTACCCCATCAGTATGAACATGATCCATATTTTGGGCCCTTAGTAGCCAAGAGCAATGTTGGAACTGTAGATGGATTCTATTTAAGCTAAGGGTTTCTAATGAATGGTAAGTAAGTTTGTGTATTGAGTGGTTCGGCTAGAGAGCTACTTATTTGGAAAACTTATGCTAGAGGCTTAGCTGGCCATTTTAGAGAAAAGAGGATGGCTGAAATATTAAAAAAAAACTTCTACTGGCCTAAGATAATGAAATATGTGCACTGAATTCTTGAGAGGTGAGAGGTGTGTAAACATGTGAAAGGGAAGAGAAAGCCATATGGAGAGTCACACCCCTGCCTATACCTAAGCACCCATGGTTTGACCTAAGCATGAATTTCATGATCAGCCTTCCCCAAACGCCGAAAAGACATGACTCAATTATGGTTGTAGTTTATTAGTTTAACAAGATGAGCCATTGCATTCTGGTGTGAGTCGTAACCAACAACTGATAAAGTTAGTTGCTGGATGGGTCCAAGCTTATAGAAAGCTTGAAAGGAGTAATGAGGAAAATTTGTAAAGAACAGTAACAGATGAAAGCTAGGCAAAACCTACGAATAGCTCCACAATATATGACGCACCAATGGAACTTCTAAGGACTTACGGCACAATTCGATATGACGTACAATTGGTCTAGTGAAGTTACTCGCCACCTAGCTTTGTTTAAGGGAAAGGATAAGAGTAATACCAAGCGTAAAACAACAGTGTTTATACTATGAAGGAAAAATACTCAAGTGTATTAGATGATAATGTATCTATTTGCAGCTTACAAATACAAAGAGTATTTATACCCAAGAATTTATAGCAACTTACCTAAAAGGGAAAAGATAAAATGGGTGTTACCCTAAAGTAGTAACTTATAACAATACAAAAGGAAAAAAATTAATATTCACAAAAGCAATAATTAGTGGATTCTACGTGTAGTCTTATATACGTGGGGATGCTGTATTGGTGAGGTTGTTAGAAGATACGGACAAAACAGTACGACCGACTGGCTTATCCGAGCAAGGATCGATTATGTAGTCTGAGGTCTCTCTCTTGGCATAGCGGCTAGGGTGATGCCAAGTAAGTGGTCAAGTATGAGGGAGAATTGGATGTTGTTTCAACCATCCGTTTCTTAGCATTCTATCCATGAAAGATTGGCAGTCATTCAGTAAGGCTTAAGGAGTGACTCAGCAAGGAAGTACTCATCCTCGTAGGAGTTAGCTAGAGTAGAAGAATTCATCTCATCAAGCCTTCCAATCCTTAGGCTTAGCTGCGGGTCAAAGGGCCAATAGCTGGATTGTCATCATTCCCTTTGGGTTGATTTAGATTTGGGATCAAATCCAGATGGTCTTCGATCAGTTCTCCATTAGGGTGATATGGACTAAGGTCGGCAATATTGAAGGAGTTGAAAACCCCATAATCCTTTAGCAACTCTAACCTGTAAGCGTTGTCATTGATCTTCTGGAGGATTCTAAAGGGTCCCTCAGCCCTTTGGGTAATTTTTTCTTCCTTTTGCTCAAGAACCATTCCTTGCTAAGGTACAACCATATTAAGACTCCTAGTTGGAATTGCTTAGTCATCCTACCCTTGGTTTTCTCTCGCATTTTTTTAATAACTTGGTTGATGTACCGAGTGACCTTGTCGTATATGTGCTAAAGAGATTGTGCTTTGGCCAAGGCGTCAGGGTCCTCTTGCGCGAGTACTGGTACAGGGTTGTAGTCGAGGGGCAACTCAAGATTGAATCCATAGACCACCTCGAAGGGAATCTACTTAATGGTGTTATGTACTATTCAGTTGTAGGCGAACTCAACCATTAGCGAGCAAACGTCCCAATTAGCCAAGTTCTTACCCACTACAGCACAGAGTAGTCATCCTAAAATGTGATTTACCACCTTTGTTTGGCCATTAGTTTAAGGGTGACATGAGGTACTAAAGAGTAATTTGGTCCCTAACCGATGCGATAAGGTTCTCTAGAAATAGCTCAAGAACTTTGGGTCTCTATTGGAGACTACACTTCTCAACACACTGTGTATCTACACAATCTCCAATAAGAAAAGAGAAGCAATAGCCGAAGCGCTACTAGTCTTGCTACAAGGTGTGAAGTGTGCCATCTTATTGAACCTATCTACAATAACCATTACAAAATCTTTGTCTCGGGTAGTTCGCAGCAATTCGAGAACAAAGTCCATGCTCAATTTGGTCTACAACCTCATTAGAACAGGTAGGGGCATTGCTTTCCCTTGCTCGGCTCGGCTCGGCACTTGGCCTTCTTGCACATGACTCAATTTTCAATAACTCGATGCACATCTCTCCTCATTCTCGGCCAAAAGAATCAGCCATTCAACAATTCACAAGCCTTCCTTTTTCTAAAATGTCCAGAGAGTCCTCCCCTATGAGCTTCCCTGATCAATAACTCCCTTAGGGAATAAGTCAACATGTACAGTTTCCCACTTCGAAATAAGTAGCCATTCTTCATACGATACTCATCTACTGTTCTTCCATCAATACATCGTGTAAGTATGGGTCCAAAGTGTGGATCCTCAAAGTAATGCTCCTTGATACTTGCAAACCCAAACAGCCGAGTCTATAGTTCAGATAAAAGCGCATGCCTTCTCGAAAGAGTATCTACAACTATATTGCTCTTTCCTTACTTATATTTTATTACAAAATTGAATTCTTCAAGGAATTCAACCCATCTCGCCTGCCACATCGACTACTTGGTCTGACTTTAGAGGTACCTCAGTGATTCATGGTTAGTATATATGACAAATTCTCTCAGCAATAAATAGTACTATCAAACTTGCAATGCTCGGATCAATGCTAAAGGTTCTTTGTCACATACAGAGTAATTTAACTTAGGTCCTCAAAGCTTCCCATTGTAGAAGGCAATTGGTTGGCCTTCCTGCATTAGGATAGTACTTGTTCCAATACCTGACGCGTCACATTTTAACTTAAAAATTTTGTTAAAGTCAGGTAGTATTAACATCGAGGTGGAGGTCAATCTTTTTTTTTTTTTTTATCTTAACAAAACTCCTCTCCTCCCTTTCTCTCCACCAGAAGTCGGTGTTCTTCTTTGTTAATTCGGTAAGTGGTACGGTGAGGGCACTGAAATTCCTGATGAACCGCCTATAGAAAGAAGCTAGTCTATGGAAACTTTTCACGTCTACATAAGTAGTAAGAGTTGGCTACTTGACAATTGCTTGAATCTTCTCATCATTGACTTACAAGCCTCCTCCAGTAACAACATAGCCAAAGAATACAACTTCCTCTTGGCAAACGCAACATTTCTTTATATTGCTAAATAGTCTGTCGGCACAAAAGATATCCAAGATTGCTCTGAGATATTTACAGTAACTCGATATGTCGACATTGTAGACCAGGATATCATCAAAGTACACCATGACACACTTCTCTATGAGAAGTCTTAAAACATGGTTCATTAGTCTCATTAAAGTGCTCGGGGTATTCGACAAGCCGAAGGACATGACCATCCATTCATAAAGTCCATGTTGAGTCTTGAACACAATCTTCCACTCGTCCCCTGGCTTTATTTAGATTTGATGGTAGCCAGATTTAAGATCAATCTTACTAAAAATCATGGCTCTACTTAGTTCATCCAATATGTCTTCTAGCCTTAGGATCAAATACCTATATTTGATTGTGATCTTGCTTACCACTTAGCTATCTATACACATCTACTAGGTTCCATCCTTTTTCGACACCAGAAGCACCGGTACAACACAAGAACTGAGACTCTCTTACATAGCCTCCTTCTAACAACTCATTGACTTGATGTTGGAGCTCAGAAGCCTACTCGAGATTCATCCGATAAGCTAACTTATTCGGTAATACGACGCTAGGTACTAAATAAATGCAGTGCTCTATACCTTAAGTTGGGGGCAACCCCTTTGGTAACTTTTCTGAAAACAGGTCGACATATTCATCTAACAACTCTTTGATCTCTTAAGGTAGCTCACCCCACTCCTTCATTTCCAATAGTCACCTTACCATCAAGAGGGTCGACTCATTAGCATTGATGGCCTTTCAGAGCTTGGCTCTACTCATCACTAGAGCCTTTTTTGATCTGTGAGCAAGTTTCATCCACAACTTATTAACTTCTCTCGGTGGCATCAGATTCAACATGATCTTCTTGTCATCCTTCTCAAATGTATACATGTTCTTATAGCCATTATGTATAACTCTCCTATCAAACAACCACAGTCTACTTAGCAACACGTAGGAAGCACACATGAGTAGTATGTCATAGAGAATTCAGTCAAAGTAGTTCCCAATAGTGATAAATAGTAATATTTACAGAGTGACATAATGCTCCTTTATCACTTAACTAATACAACATATACAGTTTCGAATGTGCAACGGTTGGCAACTTCAGTTTTGAAATAAGATCAGTTGATGCTATATTGGTACAGCTTCCATTATCTACGATGAGGGCACACACCTGATCATTCACCTTACAAGTGATGTGGAACAAATTCTCTCTTTGCTCCTCTTCTCGTAAGGGTTCCACGTTCATAGTATGTCGGGTAACCATGAGTAACTTGTCCAAGTCCTTAGCAAATATGTCCTCCTCAATCAACTCTTTCTTTGCAGGAACCTCCTCTTTCTCGAGTTCTTCATTTGTACTTTCTACTTCTAGCTTCAAGACCTCTCCCTTAATGACCATCATTCTTCAATTCGAGCATTGAGCAGCCATATGTCTGAACCTTTGGCACTTGAAACATTTGATCTAGCTCGTCTTCCTTCCAGGCCCTTGCCCCTACTCATAAGTTCGGGTTGGCACTTCACAGTCGGATCAATCTTTCTGCTTGGCTCGGACATCAAACTTTTGTTAGGCTCAGTACTCAGGAAAGTTCGATGACTTCCCTATTCAGTTCGGCTAGTCGATGTTCTGGTCGGTACACAGCCTTTTGTCTACCTCTCCACTCGTTGAGCGATCTTAACAGCTTCATCTATTGTGGTGAATCGTTGAAGCTCCACAACGTCCCAAATATCACCTCTCAGTCTAGTAATAAATCTTGACACAATTCGAGCTAGTGGTTCCTCCACCTCACAACAAATCGTGAGTATTTAAAACTCTTGAATATACTCGTCAATAGTTTGGCCTCCTTATCTTATCTCCTGAAGCCGAGTGAAAGTATCTTGAAGATAAGTTTCTAGCACGAATCGATTTATGAATATTCTCTTCATCTCGGGCCAAGTATTAATCTCTCGATAGCTCTCTCGTCTCCTCATCGTTTGAAAATTTTTCCACCACATGGTGGCATATTTGGAGAACTTAATAGCAACAGTTCTCACTTTCTCATAATCCTCGTACTGATAATATTCAAACACACACTCTACCTTCTCTTCCCACTCTAGATATTCATCGGTATTCCTAGATCCATTGAAACTTAGAATCTGAAGCTTCATACAGTTGGATGCTTTGGGGATTTGTATACGCTCTTCTTTGAAATACTCTTCTTCTTCCTTGTCTCCCAAGTCTGCCAAATCAATTATTCTCCTTACTTACCCACCTACTCCTCCACTTTGAACAGGTTAAGCTAGGATCTGACTTCTAATAGGTTGAGCAACTTACAAGGTATTTTGCGTAGCCTCAATGGGTCTACAAGACAACGTATGGATAGTTCGGGTTAAATCCACTAAGAGGTTAGCTACCTCATCAAGTCTCTCGTTAGTGCTTCTAGGAGTTCCATAAGATTGTCATCCATGGTAGACAACTCTACTATCATCACCAACACCAACATCCATACTCGGGTCAGTCATTTTTCCTCACAAATTTAAAGCTTAAACAAACACTTGAGGAAATTAACAGTTAACAGCACATCGCTCAAATAAACACAATAGCTTACTCTGTTTTACACACGCAAAATAGAGTATAATAGAACTTTGAAAACATACATCAACTCAAATTAAACCTTCGCTTTGATACCAAGATGGTGTAAACCGTAACTAAGAACTAACAAGGCTGGTTGATGGATGGGTCTAAACTTGCAGAAAGCTCGAAAGGAGTAATGAGGAAAATGCGTGAAGAACAGTGACAGATGAAAGCTAAGCGAAACCCACGAACAACTTCAGAGGATATGAGGTACCAATGCAACTTTTGAGGACTCACGACATAATTCGATATAATGCATGAATTAGTCCAGTAAGGTTACTCGCCGCTTAACCTTGCTTAAGTGAAAGGATAAGAGTGATACTAAACGTAAAACAACAAAGTGCTTACACCAGAAAGGAAAAATACTCAAGTATATTAAATGATAATGTGTTTATTTGCGGCTTCCAAATACAAAGGGTATTTATACCAAAAAATTTAGGACAACTTACTTAAAAGAAAAAGGACAAAATGGGTTTTTCCCTAAAACAGTAATGTACAATAATACAAAAGGGTAAAAATGAATATTCACAGAAGCAATAATTAGTGGGGTGGATTCTACACGTAGTCTTGTATACGTAAGGATGCTATATTGGTGAGATTGTTACAAGATGCGAATAAAGCAGTACGACCGGTTGGCTTGTCCTAGTAGGGATGGATTATGTAGTTTGAAGTCTCTCTCTTGGCATGATGGCAAGGTTGATGTCGAGTAAGTGGTCAGGTATGAGAGAGAATTGGATGTTGTCTCGGCCATTCATTTCTTGGCATTCTATCCGTAAGAGATTAGTAGTCATTTAGCATGGTTTAGGGAATCACTCGACAAGGAAGTAGTCGACCTCGGCCTTGGCAAGAGTTGACTAGAGTAGAAGAATTCGTCTCGTTGAGCCTTCTAGTCCTCGGGCTCGGCTATAAGTCAAGGGGCTAGTAACTCGATTCTCATCACATTCCCTACCATAGAACTAATTGTGTTTTATTTGTTGCTAACCTCTTTTTGCAAGAAATTGTGTGATTACATAAACTATCGAGAAGTATTGTGTTCAATCGTGACTCAAAGTTCATGAGTTTCTTCTAGAAAACCTTATGGAAGAAACTCGGTACTAAGCTTATGTATAGTACTTCTTGCCACCCTCAGATAGACGGCTAGACTGAGGTAGTAAATAGGACGATCGGTAACCTTTTGCGAGCAACTGTTAGGAAGAACTTACTTGATTAGGACCTATGCCTACCTATCATTGAGTTCGCTTACAACCGATCTGTTCGCAACTTAATAGGAAGGTCACCTTTATCTATGGACTTAACCTAAACTTACCCCTAGATATGGCTACCAACTTGGCCATTCAATAGGAAAGTCAATCCGGCCTACAACACACCAAGGAATTCAAAAAGTTGCATCAAAAGTTTGCCAAACAACTGGCACAAACTATAGCTTGATAGAAGGAGCAAGGAAGTCGAGAAAGGAGATGAGTAGTTTACAGCCCTAGAGACCTTCTCTAAGTTTACCTTAGCAAGGAGCATTTCCTTAGGAAGAGAACGAACAAGCTTTCCCCCAAATTAGATATACCTTTTAAGACCCTTAAGCACATCAATGATAATGCATATGAACTTGAGCTATTCGATAGGTACGGTATATTTGCTACTTTTAATGTGGTTGACTTGACACTCTATGTACTAGATGAAGAAGAGAACCAAGATTTAAGAGAAAATCTTTAACAACTCTAGGGAATTGATGGACTGCCAACCAATGGTCCTCTTACCCTCATACGCCTCCGAGGCCTTTAGTCACTTACCTGAAGAATTTTCTCTCATTACCCTGCTAAGGACGAGAAACAGTATACAACAAAATGGTAGCTAAACTCCTTGAGAGCTTTAGGTGGGTATACCTTACTCTGCTCTGACCCTTATGCTGATACTAACTTCTCCCTTGCTAAGAACTTTTTGTCGAGTGATGAGGACCCAAGCCTTGTACACCAAGTCCTATTCAAACCTTCAATTGTTGAGAGTTTCCTGCCAAGTGCTGAGACTTAGGCTCTTATTAGTCGAGTACATCTCTTTCAGCCTGCTACTAATATTTACAGAATTCCTTACTTGTCTTGGTAACCTAGTGCTGCCATGTCATGATCTAGCTTAGCTACTATGCCCAAAGATTCCTTAGTATAAAGCCATTAATGAGCTGAGCTGCCACTTATCCTTTTTTTTTTCCTTTTTTTCATTTGTGCTATTTACCCTTTATCATATATACCATGAATCCCCTTTTTATGTATGCCTTTTTATAATTTTCTTTGGTTGTAATGTTGCCTTAGGGACTTACTATAAATAGTCCATTCTCCTTGTAGCTGGAATCATCTTACATTCTTTATAGACATTGAATATACTTGTTCTTGTGAGACAACCCTCTCCAAATCTATTTTCTTACACTCTTATCTAATCTTGCCAAGTAGCTTAAGATTTATGGCGGATGGACCTTGACATTAACTTGTGTATCATATCAAGTAAAGTGTCAAGTCGTGTTGTGTTCGTTGGTGGGTTGTATGCTTCGAGTAGCTTCACGTCAGCTACTACATTCCATTCATCAACCTACTCACTTTATTTTCTTCAATTTTTTGAAGGACTCATTGGTTTCTCACCTTTTACAGTAAGCCCTAGTAATAATTGAGCTCCTAGGCACATTAAGAAGAATCATTAAGCTCTTTAATACTATGACTATCATCACTACCATTATTATCTTCAAAGTGGACTAGAGATTCCCTATAGTCTACCAACTCCTCATCATCATTTTCCTCATTTGAAGCTACTAATGGTGTGGTGGGATTACTTGAGTGAAGCTTAAAGCTTAAGACAACAGCATTTCCTCTTACATTGGCTACTAAAGGAGAATTACTCTCAATCTACGAAATCAAGTGAGAATAAAGAAATAGAGCCAAATAAATAAATAAATATATATATGCATAATAGAAGGATGTATCTAAAGTTGTTACCTCTTGAATAACTACTGTCTTGCTTCGTTTAGAATCCACTTGTGGAGGTAGTGGGTGACTATTCTTGGATTTTAAATTGGCTTCATTCCCTTCGCCCCAGTTGGAGATCCCGATGGTTTGAATGCTTACATAATAGCTCCTTGGACCATCTCTAATGACTTGAGAACTAAGGTCGTGGAAGTCTAAGGAAGAATTCATAACAATATGGAATGGTTATAAGAAGTGTATCATCTATCGAAGCAATGATATAAGCCCGAAAGACAACAAAGCAATTTGACTAATGTGTCAGCTAACCATTAGAAGCTACCTTAGAGCTATTAGTAAAAGGAAAGGATTGTTGTTGCTCCCTAAAATGAATTTTCCTAAAGTCACTTTATGATAACAACTAGTAATAGGACTCAAAGCTCTTATTGGCAATAATGAGGCAAGGTACCCCTTGGTCAAAACTATGTTGATGTATGACTCAACAGGGAGAGTATACCATGACCCTTTGTTCTAAGAAGCAACTAGCCTGATCTTTGTTATCAAGTAAGGATGGTAAGCTGCTTAAAATGCACCACAAGAGAACCCTTGCTTCAAAATCATGGAGGATCTCTTGCTTTTCTACAAAAGTCACCCCATTCTTCGTACTAAGAGGACAAAATCCATTGTTGTCCTCATAACTTAAGAATTGCTTTACATAAGGTAGAACCTAAATACACCCTCAAGGTTGATGAGTTGTAGAAGTGATTGATTAATCATTCCCCCAACCTAAGCTTATAATTTAGGGAGAGTAGGGTCACCGTCTTCATTCACAATAGGAGGAGTAAAGTGTCTTCGAAACTACTCATAGAAAAAAAGATGAAGGAATGTTATGTCCACATGTAAAATGTTCACATATCAACCTTTCAATCGCATGAAAACTTATGGTACAAGTCTTAGCACTAGAATAGTGAGCCAAGATAAAAGGGGCTTAAATGAAAGTGCTCATCATAGGTAATGCGTATGGCCAAGAGGGAGAGTCGTAGACTCACGCTTTCAAAATAAGAGAGCCAGAATGAGACAAAAGCTACAAGTTCATACCTAAAAAGCCAAGAGATGAATGTATGAGTAGAAGACGCTATCAAAAGAAATGAGATCATGTGCATAAACAGACATTAAGATACTCACTCCTTCCCTCGACTTGGGCCTAAGACTTGAGGCATATCATTCTTTCTCTCCTCAAAGAAATATGCAAGCTAAGAAGTAAAGCATGGTTTCTTCTTCTTAGCACGGGCAGCTTTTAAGGCCCCCATTAAGGATATTTGAAAGCTATGCTCCTTGTGAGAGATCATTGTTACAATAATATTAGTTGTCTCATAGCTACTCAAGTTCAAGAGTATGGTTACATGTTCCAGTATTAAGGTTATCTCCCTTTAGGAAGTCATAAACGTGTAGGTCTAAACACTCCACTAAGAAACAATGGCTCACCACACTTCTATTCCATTCATCTATGGGAACCATAACTATGTAGAGGTGGCAATAACTTGGAGGACTCTAGCTCTCTTTAGAAAAACCACATATTCCAACTTCTTCATAATGTACTTCACCCAATCATCCCATCCGAATGGTAGCTCTCTTAAGAATGCAAATTGGGTGCTAAAGAGAGGCAACTCTCCCATCTCATTTTTGAAACATAACACTAAATCTCCCATGATAGTATCTTTAGAATCAATGCGAAGCTCGCACTCTATAAGCTAGAGCTTGCCATCGGTCAAGGTGTTGTATAAGTCTTTCAATGCTTGATCTTGTCCCAGAATACATTTTTAGAAATGGTTTCATCCAACCACTTATCCCAAGGACTTAAGACTAATGGTGGATGTTCATCTTGACATACTTATAAGTCCTTTTGTTTGACTGCTTTTGTGCTCCGACCTTGGATATTCTCCATTTCTTTTGCCATTAGAGTGCAACACTACTCTATTCTTGAAGATAAGAAATTGAAATAAATCGCCAAAGTCATACCATTATTGCTAGTATGAGCTAGACTCACCAATTGGCAATAGGAGGACTTTATCCAATTTGAAGAGCTACTATTTCAGTAATGAAGACTCATGTCTTCTATAGGCTATCAAGGAAAAAAAAAAAGAAAAAAAGAAAAAATAGGAAAATTATAGTATTATGATGATGACATTTTAATATGCAAGGTACCTTCATGCAAACATGACCTGCAGTAGTATAAGCAAACAAAAGCTAAAGAAAGGACTCACTCAAGTTCAACAACACACGTAGAGAATATAGTTTCACCATCTATTCTAAAAGCACGCGGACCACATGGCCATTCAAGGAATATCAAAAGCAATATCTATGGAGCATATTATATTGGATAGTCGGTGAATTAAAAAACGAAAAAACTTTTCCCGAGTCGGTTTGCAACCGCACGATTCAAACCATGACCAATTACAAGAAAAGATGCATCATGAGAGGTCACCGGAAAATCAAAGCAGAAAGAGAAGGCATTAATTGATTTAAGTCAATCACGAAAAGCGGATTAACAATTAGCTATCTACATATGCTAGGTTCGACTACGATTCATCAGGATGGCCTTCTAAGGTTGAACTTCCTCGCTCAAAAGGATGGCTTTCAATAGGGAATTCCTTGTTGAGTCTAGAACGGGAAAATAGGACGCAAACTAAAAATCGTTATCGACTATTTGAGTCCCAAGTGTAGATCAATATGAGAATGGCAACATGGCATCCAACGATCAGCTTCCTAGCATTATTATCAATGAAGTGGGGCTATTTACCGTTAGCAATTTGGATAAATTGGATGTGGCTCCGGGGACTAGGATTCATTTTACGTGATTAGGAATAAAGATTCGGTCTCGTGGGTATTTTCAATGATTTAAAAAAAAAAAAAAAAGTAGAAAGAGAGTGAGAAAGATAGATGACACATATTTTGTGAGGAGTTCCTGTCAAGCCAGACACAAGAATGTCTACTACAAAGCGTTTCGGCTTGTAAAACACGAAGGGAAAGGAGCAAGAATTATGCCAGAAAAAAATAATAAGAAATTAAGGAGGAAATCCATGCATGCACATGCACATGCAGGCTGCGAACAGTGATAGAGCAAATGAGTTGGGTCTTGTAAAATCATTTGCTTGTTTGTGTGCATCCTTTCATTTTGTAGTATCAAAATATAGCGTTTCGGACTTGGAAGAAAAAAATATCAAGATATATATATATACACACACACATACATTCATACATACATGCCCCGACGCAGTACGAAGGAAACATATTGAAGAAATAAGGTCTATGAGCCGTTTCACATGGTGCAAAGCAAGATCGTCCAAGATTTGTCAATCTAAAAGCCCCCAGTATCCGGTTTTCATGCAAGTTCGGAACGAACAAAAGAAGACAAAGGTATATGTAAAAAATAAATAAATAAATAAAATAGAAATAAAGTAATGAAAAAAGAGAGCTTCACACAATATGTTGATGACATCAAATCAAACGTGGCTGCTCAGTTTTGAAGCATATCATACACGTCCATGCATCCAGTTCCATATGAGACTATATATATTATACATATATATAATTTGATGTCAACAAATCAGCAACATATGGAAGAATTGAATGTGCATGAAATTCCATGCAAGTAAAAGGATAGAAGTGTTTTGTTTTCATTATACATGAGGACGCGCATGGGACTTCTTCGCAAACAGGCGTGCTGCAGAATAAAAGCACTATTCAATATTTATCACAAGGCCACGTTTATATGCTTCATTCGGGATATTATAAAATAAAAAAAAAGAAAAGAAAAAGGCAGTATGAATTGTTCTAAGAAAAAGAAGACCAAGAAGAAAAAAAAAGAAAAAAACAAGAATAGCAAATTCCCAACAAGAAATTTAACCGGTCGAAACTTAAGTGAGATAACCTAATTAAACTCACATCATCTTAAGATTCCACGACAGAGAGCATTATATAGATTTTGAGTGTTGTAAGGTAACCACTGCTCATGACTAATTAGGTTACTCCACTTAAGTTTTGATATAACGAATACTCTTCGAAAACATGTAAAGTTACAAAGTTTAAGAACTTTTAGAATATACTCTTATCACATATACTTCCCTTAAACCATGAGTTAATACACTACTCCTAAAAGGTGCAACCCTACTAATGTTTGAGTGAGTTAGAAATACAATCAATTTTTGTACCTATTCTTTTATAAAAAGTTTTGTAACCATCGAATCAATAGTAGGGTTACGACTTAAGGAATGAAGTACTAACCTAATGGTTCTAACATTTACATGCTTCTAGGTGCATTATTTTGTTATTAATAAATGATTCTTATCCATAAAATGTCTAAGCCTATAGATAACAACAAATGACCAACAAGTGAACAATCGAAGAATCGATAGGCTACAGAACTTCCTTAGGATTTATGAACAACTACTATAAGCCGAGATTGCTTATTTAAGAGAGAAGCTTGAATGTTCTAAAACTTATAACCAGGCCTTAAAAGCCCTTCTTGAACAAGTCCTTGGAAGAACTTGAGAAATGCTAAAAGACCTTAAAGTTCAACTACAAGAGTTAGATTAGGGTTTTTCAAATTGTGGCTAAAGGGCCTAGAATAAATGTTAAGTTTCATTGAATAATAATGGAGAATAAATGTTAAGCTCCTTTTCTTTTCTTTTTTTTTTTCCCTTTGTACAATTTGTTGAGATAATATAAGTTCCCTTTAGTATGCCTTAGTATTCCCCTTGTGTAAATAATCATTCAATAGCATTCATCTAACCATCTCTCTCTCACTTAAGGAAATGTAAATAAAATCCATAAGCTTGTAAATAGAACTTCAAAATCCCTGTCTTTATTTGTAATTGGATCACTTGGTTTCTATAAAGCCTTATCTTTCTCTCTCACAAAAAACAAGAAGAAGAAAGCAAAAAATAAAAGAGAAATTTGTTAATGGTTACAAATTCTTATAAGGACTCGAGACAAAACACAAACCTTTGGCCTGTTGAGGCAACTAACCCAAACATGAACCCTCGACCTATTGAGATAGCCAACCACTCACAAACCCTTGACCCATTAAGACAACTAACTGAAACATAAACCCTTGACCCGTTAAGGTAGCCAACCAAAACACGAACCCTTAGCCCATCAAGGCAACCAACCCTAACACAAAACTCTTGACCCATTAAAGTAGCTAACCTAAAACAAAAACCCTAGTCTATTGAGAAAGCCAAGCCTTACCATAAATCAAGTCAAAACATAAAGCCAAATACAACCTCAGTCTTGTTAAAATGTGAGGAAACTTCATTGAGCCTAACCTTGGTCCAAAGAAAAAGGTACCTCATAGCTCCTTCACCTCAAAAGACATCAATATTGGCTTACTCGACTCTAAAGAACTAGGTCCATAAAACAAACATGAGAGCCAAAAGGCATTAAGACCTATAAGTTTAAGGCAATTATCTGCTTATGCCATCACGAACACACAAGATTCGAGACATTTGGTCTTTCGAAATTTAATTTTGAACTCAAATTGAATGAAAGTTATCATTTCACATTGGAGCATATCTTAAGGAACATTTTCGAGAAATTAAGGGGCAAAGTCAAATTCTACCCTAAGGCAAATCAATATTGGCTTGTACCTATGGAAATGGTAACTTACTTTTAAAAGGTTAAGAAAGAAAAGAGGCAAACTAGATCGCAGACACTAACCCTTAACACTTTGAAAGTTGAGTGACATTATAGTAAGAATTTTTAGACTAATTCCTTAAAAGAGGTCCATTTTGAACGTGATACACATATCAAAATGAAGTCCAGGATTCATTTTCAAATCCCAAACACAATTATGCTCCATCAACCTTACCGAACCAATTTGGTGTGTTTTCAAATTTAAACTCTATTAAGAACCATCTTACAATGGGGCAAATAAGAGGTTAGGGTTACAATTAGAAGAAAATCATAAAAAATAGCTAGTGCTTACCCTAATGGCGTCAATCCAAGGATAATTTTGTTTTCTTATAATTTATGTTCTTGAAATAAAGAAGAGCTTATAAGAACTTTATACACACAATCTAAAAACTTTGGGGAAATGATCACTTTTTGGGCTAAGAAAAAAAGAAAGGGGGCAAGAAATAACAAGAGAATTGAAAAAGAAAAAGAAAAAAGAAAAAGAGAGAAAAAGTGAAGCTAAAAAATTAGGCTCTAATGCTTAACAAAAGTCTTGAAAGATATATTACATCTTAACAAGGGCAATAACTAAGAACCTAATTCTCCTAAATTCTTTAAAAGGCTTAAATGGATACACAAGTCAATTGCAGTGTTTTGGCTCTATCTTCTTCACATTTTTTCCCTTCCCTAACAACTCTTTTCTCTTCAATCTTTTGTCCATTTCTCTATGATTTTATCAAATTAATGGTGAAATCATGGAGATTACATGAGATGGTTTGCATTGAACCCAAAAACTAGACTAAATTAATTCGTTTACCCATTGAAATCAATGTCAAAAATAAGGAAAAAAAAAAAAATCAAGATTCTAACTCTCGCAACATATGTCGAATTTAAACATAAAAAGAAGTTATCGAAGCTTCCATTCAACTCCCCAAGACTCGAATCACTCCTATACAGCTCACATTATACTCAAATTCAAGTTTCTTTCCCAAATTTCAAAGATCACTCAAGCTATGCATTCTTAGTCAAATCGGCCATTAATGACCATTTCCTTCTTTATTCAAGCTTAGATTTGTAAATATACCTTTCCCATGCTTATTTAATCATCAAGTTCACACCTAATCTACTCCTCACATAATGCCATTAGCATTCTTTTTCTAGGTTTTTTGTAACCCTCTCTTTATAGCCTGTCATGCAAGGACAGTAGTTTTTCAACAAAACCACCATCATAGCCAAGTTCCTTAAGCCATAAGCTTTTGAACCTGACCTTTCTCACAAATCGACATGCTCCCTACCATTGCAAGCAACACCAAGCTCCCAAACCCTAAGGCATAACTACCTCTGCTCAAAAACCATTGCTACACCTCTCCTTAATCGAAATTACCACAATGACTGAGCTCGTAATGGTCAAAAACTAATAACCTAGTACCCTATCAAACATTATGCACCACCATTACGTGCAACCCAATTGCCATCGTGACCCAACCACCTTGCACCACTTCGAAATACTAAGGAAACTTAACCAAACCCCCTATTTTTAATAAGAAACACATGAACCTAGGTTTTCCTAGTCGTTTTGGAGCCAACATCCACCCTTGAGATATCTACTACCACTTAGTTCCTCCTCCTCATGTCAAGCACATGCTAGGCACGAGAATCGGGTCAGGTAACCTAACCCGACCTATCGGCCAATTCAAGAGTCTGGCCTTATCTACTATTTTAACTTGTACGAGAATTTAACTAGGTTTTTTTTTTTTTTTTTTGTTCTCTTATTTTCATCGTGATAATTTATCTAAATATAAAAATATAAAAAAGATAAATAATAATGTAAACAAAAGAAGTTTATTTTATTTTTTTCCTTATTTTTTAGTTCTTCATTTTTTTCTTTTCTAATAAAAAATAAAGAAAGTGAGACAAAAGTGTAAAAGTGAAAAAAATATAGCTTGAAAGAAAAAAAGACAATTTGTCACTTAGAAAAATCTTTTCTCAAACAAATAAAAATAAATGAATCTTTTGAAAATTAGGGTTTGTCTTAGATTTTTTATCCCTAAAGTAAAACACCAAAATTAGAACCATTTTTCTAGAATTTCTTTAAATAACCTAAATTGATTAAAAACGTAGATATGATCATTTTCTTAAATTAAAATACACCTACCCATTAAAGTTTACCAATTAAACTACGGAAGTCTGATCTCAAATAGTGAATACGAAAACACTCGTATACGATTATGGAGCAACTTAAAATATGTAAAAATTTTATTTTTCCCACTATTTTAAATCATATTTCAATTTCTCATTTTTTGCAAGTAGATATAATTTTATTTATTTACTTGTAAATAGGTACTGTTTTTAGAAAGGCATTTTGAAAGATAAACTTAATTTTGGAAAATTAAAATTGATATTCAATTAAGGTTTAATAGGATAGTTTCATGATCCAAGATTTCTTGTTTCAAAATTATTTTTCAAAAATTGATTTTATTAAAGATTGATACTTAAGTTATAATTAATTCACTTAATTGATTATAATTTAACTCTCTTTTAGATCCTAATCTAGAGATAACTCTAACTATTTTTTTCAAAATACATAAGGAGCTCAATTTTTTTTAACTTTTAATCGAGGGTTTATGTTGAATGAGTATATAATTCGATATAAATCAGTCTAAAAAAAATATATAAAAACTGAAAATTTCAAGCTTCACATAATTCCAATAAATTCTATTTATCCATGGTGAAATAAAAGAAGGAAGATTTATTTACCTTCATTTCAATCACTTATCGAAGCCAGATAGAGTATCGTGGCTGAGCATTCACCGGCGTCCACTTGGAAAATTCGTTGGATTATTATTGATAGTAATTTCTTTATATCTTACAATCTGTCCATTGTATATGTGGAAGATATCATCGTACACGTGACAAAAAGAAAAAAATAATGAATAAATAAAGAACGAAAAAGGGATTAATATTCACTTGAGAATTCAGAAATTACTGCCTCGTGAATTTATAAGATTCCACTTCCAATTTCGATGGAAAAGAAAAAAAAAAAAAAACACAAAGAGAGGGCAGCTGAATTGTGCGTAGTGGAAAGAAGCCCGCAATAAATGTGAACGAATATTTGGCTTCCATTTCTCTTAGCGCAAAAGTTTGTAATTTCAGCAAGATATAATTCATGCGTGTTGAAGGTTAGCAAATATATGGGATGTGTCCATGATTTGAGGAAAGTGAATAAGAAGAATAAATAGACAAGTGTACAATATTTCTTACTAGTCACTACAGGGCACTTTACGTTCCATTTATATGTGAAAGGGGAGAAATTATTACCATTGACCATCCACTGTGATAATAAATAAATTAGTCAAAGGAACGAATCTATCGTGCCAATATTTTATAGATCTTCATTTAGGGGCTTCACTACTCCAATCACGAAGGGGATATACTTGTGTTGTAAATAATAAATAAGGTATGTGAAGGTAGAAGAAGGCTTGAAGAAAAAGTCCACTCAAATAATTTTATATGGGATTGCATAAAAACTTGGAGCAATTTTTAAAAGAATATCAGTGTGCTTCAAAATATGTTTGGTTATAAGAAACAATTTTTGGAGGAAGTTAAAAAGAAAAAAGAAAAAAAGGAGGAATAGTCTTGAAATTATGTCCAATGAGGCAATGAAGGAATTTATTCCTAATATGGTGATGCCCATTTCAAAGACAAATACCTATTAAAGGCCATCTATTTAATACGTATATTCCTATGGGGCAATGTCACTCAAGCACATATAATGTGCGCAATTAGAAGGTACTATAAGTGTGCACACTAAATATACAATGAATAAATTCATAGCATTGGTGCTAGGCTCATATGTTCTAATCTGTCAACAAATGAAGACTCAGCCGTGTGAGCACACTTGACAACAATGCAACTACTTTATAATGCATGTGTACTAAGAAGCAATTTGCCTAGTCAAAGTGAATGATTGATGCCCAAAATACTTTACTTCATCCAAGAATTTTGATTAGAGAGCAAAATGTAGAGGCCAAATTATATTATTTTAATTATTTGGCTAAGCCCATTGTTTATTTGGGCTTAATTCTATGAGTTAAGTAATAAAACCTAAGGAGTTAAGTTTATATTGAGATGATCTAGGGAAAATTGCTTTGGTGAGCTTGAAGTAAGAATCATTGGACCGATCTATCTACGTCTAACCAATCTATTTGCATCCTATCTTTCTTAGGTAGACTCATGCACTTATGGAAAGACTATCAGCTCAAGCCTTTTGCAAACTTATTCAAGCTAATTATGGAATTAGTAAAAGCCCATCTTATCCATTAATCATTGAGATGATCTAATGGATGTTGTTCTACCTAAGAGTCTATGAATACTCAACATTTCCTTCTTATTTACAACTCTTAAAGAGAATTGAGAAACAATATTGCTATGTAAGAACTTTGCTCTCTAAGATCAAGCCACTAGTTTAGGAAAAGAATCAATCTTGTTTCGCTTAAGTTGCAAGGCTATGTTTAAGGTTTTTTAAGACTTCCTTATCTGTTACTTGTGTATTTGAGACTTAGAGATTACTCATTCTTCCTCCATACGTCATTCTCTCTCAAACATCGCATCAAGAGCATTCTCACATCACTCCTCTAAAGACACATATAGCACATCGAGTAGGTAGCATCGATGTGACTACTCCAATTACACTCATACATCTATACCACTTGAACCAACTCAAGATCTCCTCTACTAAACCCTCAACTACCCTTTAAGTCCCTTTCTTACTCAAGCAATACTTCAATTAATCATCTACTACCCTATTGTGTGAGCCCCTCTACTACCTTTTACCCATTTAACAAGGGCGTCTCTACCTTTCCTACCTTTAATCTACCCACACTATCTCTTGATAGCATCACTAATGTTGTTACACGAGACTTTTTGTTGATAATTATTAATTCTAATTGTCACTTATAACTTCCTTTCTCATATTAATGGATCTACATAAATATGTCAATGGTACAACTAATGCACTATCTAAGAACTCTTCACCCACTTCTAGTGCACTCTTATCCTAAACTCGGATTACATACATTGGCTCTAAAATAATCATATAGTTAGCACTTCGCTTTTAGCCATAATCTCTACAAAGATACTGCTAAAGATGCACAAGACTTTAGTATAATAAATAAAAAACTTGATCAACAATATTCTGATAAGGCTCAAATTAAAAAGATAAAAAAAAAATGCCATATAAAGCTTATTTGGAGCTTTAAAACATAAGAAGAGTTTAATTAGTAGTATTATGGGTATGATTTTTCATTTTTTTTAAATTAAGAAAGATAGGGTATGTGTAAACAAATTTGATTGTACCTTGATCTTGTACAACAAAGTTAAGCATAAGTAATTGCATGATCTGCAAACTTTGAGTTAAGGTTATGTGTTTATTTTTTTATTTATACCATCTATATCACATGTTACAATTGGGTAAGAGGAATTCAAATATAATCCATCTTATTAGGAGATTAATGTTCATACCATTATGTTATAACAATTTTAGCAGCTAAAGATAAGTATGGAAAACCAAAGACTAAAAGATTATGTCAAATCATATAGAATATTTGTGTATATATGTGTATGTGTATACATATATTGTACTTCTTTACTTTAGTTTCTATTTAAGATAGTTTATGGTTTTCACTTTAGTTTTGCTTTAAGCATTTCCCAACTAAAATAATCCAAACTGAATGAAAATAAACATGGTTGTTGAACATAGATTAGTCCAATAGGTTAGACTAAGTTGAGTTAAAACTAGCCATTATAATGAGTTGGTTCATAATTAAACCCATTTTTAAGTGACTTAGTACAACATGGTTCACCTGACTAGGTTAATCCGATCGAACCAATTAGGTTGAGTGGGTTGAATTGCTCCAAATTTAATAGGAAAAAATTCAAAGAAAGAGTAAGAAAGCTCCTTCTCTCAATTGGATAATGCATGTACAGTAGTACAAAACGCAAAAGACTAATGTATAGATAGATGTTTGATTTTTAAAGTAATAAAACTAAAATACGAAGTTACAAATAAAAGGTAAAAACTAGAAATTGAAAAATAAGAAGTAAACATACAAATTAATAAGTAAATAGTAAAGAGTAAATGTTTCTTAGCAAATAGCAATAATAAAGTGTATTTAATATGTCCTACTCTATTTTATGTTGTCAACAGATTAGTCATGTGTTAACTATTGAATAAAGCCTTTGTTACTTTTCAAGTATTACATTTGACTTTAACCTCTTGGCTTTGTATTTTGAATTAATTATTTTTGGTTGTCATGTTAGTAAACGATAGTTATTTAAAATAAGAATTGTAAATTCATATATATATATATATATATACATATATTATGTCTTTTATAATTAAAATGTCTTATATTTTTATTATTTTTTACCTCAATTGGACTCCAAGTTAACCTCGGTCTAACTCCTTAACCCTTATCCCTCTAATAGATCCAAGTCAGCCTTTGAGCTGAGCTTAACAACATTGCATATGAAGTAAAATTAAAAGCAATTGAAGCCTAAATATGCATAATAACTAATTTTTCCAAACTAAAATCGTATGGACGAATACACTTTCAGATTTCCACTTGTTGTCATGTTCTTTTCTCCTTTTCCACACGATTAAAATAAGCATGTGAACTCTTCGACTCATGAATGGAAGATGTAACAAATCTGAAGAGTAGAAAAAATATATATAGAAAGAGAACCTAATCAAGAGAGCTTCCATACTAGCTTAAACGTAAATCTTCTTGCTTGAATTGAAGCACAAACTTGGATAGGAAATTTTTGTATTTTTATTATTATTATTATTACTTTTTTTTTTTTTTTGTTGGATGCAGCATGTTATATACGATGTAAATGTAAAAATTCTCCCATAACGAACTTGTATGTATATGTGAATGTGGAGAGGGCACATCACCATAATCTAGTTACAAATAAGAGACATAGTGTAAAATGTAAAATGGGCTGGCTCTATGAGCCACATCCCATGCTGCTCAGCTAAATTCTTACGGATTCAGCCCAATAGAGGTAAGCTTATAGGCTTTCCTTCGTCTAAGCCCATGACTGTAGCTCCTGAATGTAGAGCATGTTAAGTCAAAATGCATTCTGGAGTTTTTTCAACCAGTAAGTCTCTATTTATGTTACTATAGTCTCGTCCACAAATTCCCTTCACTAGAAAATGTCCGGAACTTATAACCGGGATAATGTAAAAATTGCTATTGAAATTTTATGTGTTTATTTAATTTTTTAAGTTTAAAATTGCTAAATATTAATACCTATTCAAACTTTTATTTATTAAATTTAATACTTGAATATTGAAACTGCTAGATATTATATCCAATTAAACAATTGCCTACTATATTTATTATCCCTATCATATTTAACATGGCAAACAATTTTTCATCAAAAAATACAAATATAGGTAAAATAGTAAATCTGGCATGCAAAAGTTTGGTTTGCAATTTCAAATTTTATATGTAAAATTAAATTCAAATACTAATAAAATTCAATACCAGTTACATAATTGAACCTACAATGTTGGCATCATTCCTTTTATATTTTATTAGCAAACGTTGTGCCTATGCTGTGGGTACATAACTTCATAGAGAATAATAGAAAAGGAATATCGTAGTTCACTGATAAAATGGTTATCAAATAACAGTGTACTCATGGGATGCATGATTATGCCTAGACAATTTCCAATGTCACTTGTTGTAGTTACTTCTATATCCTTTAATTTATTTGAATAATGTGTTTATAAATCATGTAAAGCACCAAAGTATGCTTGCATTTTAATACTAGACTAGATAAATAGAGGATGATGGTGATTTTTCTATTCTTCTAGAAAAATCTATACTTATATAATAAGGAAAAGGAATTCAGTTGTAATAGTATAAACACTTTTCATTTTAGAAGAGATAGGGTTATCATATAAGACAGTTATTTTTCTAAAGAAAAAATTCATAGTAAAGGGCTTTTATGTTTCTATATGATTTAAAACATAAGAGTATTATACCATGCGTAACCTTAAAGAAATGATGTGTAAATAATGGTTAAAAAGATTAACCTTAAGAAGATCGACTATAAAAGGAATAGACGACGATATGAGTTATTTAAACATGTTAGTGATAAGTGCATGAGATATAGAATATTGGTCTACTATTCTTGATCAATTTTCACACATTTTTAATTTGAAACTTTATAGTAATGATTTTACTATCTTATACTGTATCTTTGGTCTTTGAAGCGTTCGAAAGTCTAAATGAAAATGAATAACTAAGTATTTATAAGTTATTTGGCTTAAAGACATCTATTAGATTGTGTTGATAATTGACAAGTAAGATTAAATTTACTTGTTTAAGGTATATCTTTAATAGGTAGATTATAGTTTCAAAATTAATAGCCATAAAACAAAAATGGAGAGTAGATGGACCGATTCAATATTCTTACTCCAAACTCATCTGACCAATCCTCTCCATTCCATCCTAATTACAGCACTTTGGTCCATATTAAGCTCAATAGCAAGTTAATTTAATATTTTAATGTAATTAATTTATCCTTTTATCAATCTTATTGAAAATAATAATAAATAATTAATCTTTAATTATGATATTGATTTTTTATAAAAATAAAAACAGAAAAAAATCTAAGCAAATCTAAATCAAAATTTGCATTTGAAGCTCTTGAGTTTGATTTAATTTAGTTTAGTTTTATATTTTTCTAACGAAAAAAAAAAGTATGTCAGCTTTAAAAAATGCTTTAAAGATTAAATCCAACAAAAAGGTAACTGTATTTGTATTGCATTATCACGCAATCAAAATTAAGTCCAAGGCAATATCTTTCGTAGCTCCTGTTTCTTCTGCTCCGCTCCATTTCAATCCGCGCTCTTTCTCCCTTCTAAATTTTTCACCAAAATGTTGAGGACGCGATTAGTGTGGTTCGGATTAGGGTTTGCGTCAACATCAGCTGCAATCTCCCAATTAATCTGGAAGGATCTTTGGGTCGACCGCTACGCTCTTTCTTCAGATGTGCGTTGCGCCAACATTTTCCAATTTCAAAACCCAGAAATTTTGATTGCTCATTTATCGTATTGCTTTCTCTTGATTATTACGTCATTGGTGAACCATTTTATGCAGGTGAAGCAGAAATTTGATTCCTTGGAAGCTAGACTCTCCAATCTGGAGTCCGTTCCTTCTTCGGAGCTCAATCCTTCTACCCAGGTATTGATGCGAAAGAGAATTTTCATTAGATAGTGAATTTGTATGATTGAATTCCATATTCCCTTCATGAATGATGGTTAAGACCAATTATAAGGGGAAGTAGAAAAGGCCATTTTAGGGCATGGCTCGATATCATAAATCATGTGTTAATGAAAGTTGGAGGTAGGTCTCTCAGCTGCTATGGTGTGTTTGGACTTTTGATAGCTTTAGCTGCTGTAAATGGATTGAAATGGAAAGAAATATCGATTTTGGGTAGCCTACGTGAAGAAGGAAGTTGGTGGAAGCACTTTAAAAGTCCACCTATAACGATGTTTACCAAATATATAAGGGTAACTTCTCAAATACATGCTTTGTTTTCTTGATTTCCTTTTGTAATGCCAACAAACTATTGGAATTTGGAAAGGAAACATTTTTTTTTTTTTTTTTCAATTTCCTTCCTATATTTCTAAACACAAAGTGGAAATTGTACTTCTTTGGTTTTTCTATTTCAACTTGTTTCTCTCCATTTCTACACACTTCTGCCCATTCACTTCTTCTAAAAGATTTCCAAACATAGGACATGTTATGATCTGGTCCTTCTGAACCATCAACTTATGAAAGAACTTGGTCTATGTGTATGACGTATGGAGAGTTTGGGAAGGATGAAACATGGTTTAAGTGGTGGCTTTAATTGGTTTCTTTTAATGTGGTTTCTTCTGAACCATCAACTTATGACTGAATCTTGCAGCATGACTTAATTGGCCTTGCCAATATTTTAGAAAGAAATATGCCGCCCATTTGCACTGTTACTCCTTAAGAAGGTCAATCATCATGTGATGAATGATGAAAACATTGCTATGACATGAGAGACCCACTATTCATGGGAACTCCTCTTGGTTGTGATAACAAAGGTGTTACTAACCTTAATTGTAGGAATAAGGTCAAGGTCAATGTCCTATGTGACTAGAGTAATTACCTGTATGATTGTTGAATACCCTTATTATGAACATATGATACTTCCTTTGGCTAAGGAATGTTAACTTCTAAAAGAGTGGTAATACCATGGTTGTTACATGTAGGGTTATCTACAAGGTTGTAGCTTGTATTCTCACTTCACTGTTACCCAATGTTAATAGAATTTGATTATTTTCATTTCTTGTCTGCTCTCTTTTGATTTGACAGATCTCTATATCTGTCATGGCTGCAATCAATACACCAATGTGTGTAATAGGCATCCAGCATCTATTATACTTACTTGAGTGATGAGTGAGGTCTGTCCATGGAAGTGATTGCAGTCAAATAAATAAATAAATAAATAACAGAGAGAGAGAGAGGGAGAGGATACTTGCTCATAGTTATCCGGAAAAACCTAAATGAAGACCATGCTTCAGCTTCGATGTTTGCACTTTGTGTGCAATACTATAGGATGTGAATTGGGATAAAGCCTACAACAGTACCTAAACTTTTAAAAATGTTTATTTTAATACCTAATCTTAAAATTTTTTTGTGTACTAAAATGAACATTTTAAAAGGTTTAATTACCTGTATTTTCTTTATCCCAATGTGAATCAAAGCATATGAAAACACCTCTCTGGGGAAAAAGGATAAAATAACTAAGAGAGTGAGAGCAAGAGTCACTTCCAGCTTTTGGCTAAAACATTGGATGATTGATTATTATGAGGTCTCTCACCTGCTATGGTGTGTTTGGATGGCTTTAGATGGTTGGAGATGGATTGAAATACAAAGAAATATCATTTTTGGTAACCTATGTGGAAAAGGAAATCAGTGGAAACAGTTTGTAGTCCACCTATAACAATGTTTACCAAACAAATAAGGGTGACTTTAACAAATACATGCTTTGTTTCTCTTGATTTCCTTTTGTAATACCGACAAAATATCAAAAAGGGAAACAATTTTTTCCAATTTCCTTCAATTTCCAGATCTTGGCTAAAGCATTAGATGATTGATTATTATGGGTGCTTTTGTATGGTGTTCCAGTCATGTGCAAAAGCTCCTTATTTAGGGGACAAAAGGGTTTCGTTCATCCCACCAAACTTTTTATGGTTATCTATGTATCACAAGCCATACTTGTCCAGTGCATGGTTGTTCATGTGCTTGAGATAGCTGTTCCAAGAACAAACATACTTTCTATCAGCAAGAGAAAAGTAGTTTCTTCACAGCATATAGCAGGAGCACAGAAAGACGACAATTTAGGCTAGGTTTGTCACATATGTGAAGTGTGACATATGACATGTTTATTGAGGGAGCGCAAGGAAATTAGGTGTTCAGAACACAGGCATCAGGGGGAAGAGAGTGATTTTTATATAATTATCTCAAATTTTCAAGTTTGGGAGCCATTCCTTTAAACATATTTGTTTATCCATCTTTTGATTTCCTCAATCTCCCTTGGAGATGTAAGCAAATATTATTTTTAGCAACTGACACCAAATATAGCTTCATCATTCAGAATTTATGTTGTGCCCAGAGCCAATCGAGAGGATTTTAACTACAGCTCTTTCCTATACTTATAGTTCGTTTTCAGTTGACTACTTGCATGTCTGTGAATGCTGTAGAAGTAGCATGTATAGGTATTATCTGCAATGCTGAGTAAAAGTGAAACTTCTTCAGCTTCAAATGGTTTTGAAATTTAGATATGTAGGCAGTGAGTTGTTCCAAGAATGTTCCATTTTGTGGAACTTTGTTTAACTTTGAATCTAATTTCTACACAGGTGGAAGGCTAAAGCCATAACCGCTGATTCAAGATGGTTTGGGTATATGTTCTGAGTACAGCTCTGTTAACTTGGCAAGACAGCTGTTGGTGTTTTTAGGATGTGACAGAGAAGTTTTGATTGTGTACATTGTTTCTGGCATTTGAGGTTCTGTGGCAATAGTATAGTAACTTCTCTTGTTTTATTTTTGGTGGTGGAAGCTGATCGGCGGGTATAAGCATGTTCTATTGTTCCTATAAAAAGTGGAGTCTGGCAATTCTGCAAATCCTTGCATGGTATCTCAAACTGAGTCTTGACAAGAGCAACAAGGTATATCAGTCTTCAACAATTAATGAACATATCATTTTGATGGACCATATGGTTATTCCTTATGAGCATGCGAAGGGTGGTCATTTGTATTGGCAAGGGCATTCAGGCTGTGCAAGGAATAACCATATGTGTTGTGTGTGTCATGATGTAGGTGCACATGTGGCGACTAGAATGTAGCATGTGAGAAATGCTTAGTGTAGAGATTTAGGTGTATAAGGGAATGTGCAAAGGGTGCTTGCATGGTGTAGTAGGAGTGCCTTAGTGGTGTGCTATCTAGTGATATGGAATTGTATGTGAGTAAGCAGGTCAAGGGCGCTTGTTGGGGATTGAAGAGTGCTCAATTGGTTGACTTGGGGTTGTGATAGGGCCACTCGAGCAGAGGAGTTGGGGGGCATTCAATAGTGGGTAGTAGGCGCTCGACAAGTGCTGGTGATTTGCCATTTGTGTAGTGTAGTGTAGTGTGGTGGTGACTCTAACATCGGTGAAGTGATCCTGCAACTAGAAGTGCAGCGATGGTGGCAGGGAATGGTAGTTAAGTGTACAATGGCTATGATATTGAGTGGTGGTGTATGCAGTGGAGCGTGTACTGTAGAAATGTGTGTAGTGGTGAGTCGTTCAAGTGTCTTGTGATTGAGAGAGTGAAGTGCTGTGATGCCTTGGCGTGCTAAGTGTAGGTTGCTTGAGCACACAGGAGCTTAACAGGTGTTATGCTTAAGAGAGACGAGTGCGAACTGCTAGCTCTTGTTCCGATAGTGTTCAGTGAGTTACATTAGGTTGGTCTGTTGTCTTTTAGGTTGGACCGTAATTAAATTAAAGTTGATATATGGTAATAAGGCAAATCTTTTGATCAACTAGTGATGTGTGATTTATAAGGTACAGTCCCCTCCCCCCTCCTCCCCACCCCGTAAACCGAACCTATTATTATTGTTGTTGTTGCATGTAAATCAAATATAATCTTATGGTTTAATTCATAATTTTTTCGAACTTATAAGAAAAAAAATAGTCTAGTTCCGTTCGTAGTTCAAACTGTTATTATTGAATTATAAATTTTAATATATGTTTTTGTTATGATATTAAAATTTAAGAGTCACACTTCACGATATTTTAATGTCAAAGTAAACATTAGCTATTGCACATTCCAGGTTATTCTCCCTCGCGTCATATAGATATCGACTTTTTAGGGGACTATTTTCAAACCCGAAGCTGATGGCTGAGATTTCTTGCCCTTCCCGTCGAGCCAACGATGACGATGTGCACTGATTGGGTCCAGTTGGGTCATTCCACTTTCGAGATCCAACATCCTTGGAAAAGAGAAAGTAATCGGGTAGCAACGAGCAAATCCCAAAGATGAGAAGAAAGTCACAGCCATACAAATACTAGCTAGCGCCAAAGATGCTAGGAATGAGCTCGGCAGAAAAAAACTAAAAAAATGAACGAGTACAAGAATTCTCTCTCTTGGGAGTGTCTGATCAGGATGAAGAGATCTAATCTAGAAGTACAAAACCCTTATTTTGAAGTAATAGCACTAATAGTTTGTTAATTTAACTTTTTCTTTATACCTAACTCATATACATGCAAACAATTTAGAATAGACTCGAGTAAAACTCGAGTAAGGATTGATTTTGAATCGTAAATCGAGTCAAAAGTAGGCAAGTCAAACTATTCGAAAAATCGTTGAGCTTTAAGGATTTAAGCAGTTCGTTTGAGTGAAATTGTTTGAATTGGTAGTTCAAAAGAGAGAAAAAAAATGTGGGCTATCGACACAAACCTCAAAGCTCTCCTTACCTTTAAGCTTTAGAATTCAAAAAATCAAATAATTTCAAATGCTTAATTACTTTCAGCGCATACAGTTGGAGATTTGAATTGAAAAATTGAAAATTTGTGGCATTGAAATATTTGAAAATTCAAATTTTCAAAATTTGAACGATACGTTTACGTATTCATCGGTCTTTATAAATTAAATTGTATCGATATACAATAATTATTACTCTACAAACTAATTAAAGCGCTTTAACTCTAACTATTCTACTTTCGAATTTTTTTAATTGTGAAACGTTATCATAGAAATATTTTCTTCCATTAATCATCAATATCTAAACATAGTTTTTTATTCTACTATACTAAACCATTTGCATTAACAAGTAACATTGACATATACATACTCATGACATAATTTTCGCTTTGTTTTGTCTTATATATTATCTCTATCTTTCATTTATAAATCTTTGTTATAGTAAATCAGAGAAAAAAAAATTTTAGCATTCATATAAAAATTTTTGTATCGTACTTTCTTTGGTAAGAAGCATGATTCCTCATCTAGCAAGAAAAGTAAGAATAAGGGCAAGAGCACCAGCACTAGAACTGGTATGTCGTCTAAGCCACAACGGTTTAACGACGTTCAGACATACTCAAATAATGAATACGATTTGAATGAACAGAGAGCACATAATATGGTTAAGAATATAGAAGAACAAATTACACCACCTCTTGGGTTCAATCTAGAACCTCATCGCACGAGTAATCATGGCACACCATCTTTTGAATTTGACATTGAACCTCAACGCATGAGTTATCGAAACATGCCACCTCTTAGTTTTGAGCCTTCATGCATAAGTATTCCTAAACGTTTTACTAGATTCAAACCTTCTTGTATGAGTGTTACTATACAACCTGCAGGATATAAATCCCCATGGATGAGTTGTTATGTAAACATGTTTGAGGATGAGGAGGATGAGATAGAAATTATTTTCGAAACAGAAGAGTAATATATAGGACAACATGGGCCTAGTAATTCAAAACCTTTAGGCTCAAGTAAGCCCTCTAAACTCGGTAAGTCTAATATTTTTACTATGTATTTCTATAAAAGTATAGACAAAAAGAGAAACTCGAGGGCATTCTACAACTACTGCAACGTGAGTTACTAATAGAAAACGAGAAAAGGATATGATACTTTTAACAGACACTTAAGGTCGAAGTATCATAGGGAGGTGGGAATAGACAGTACACAGCAACAGATTGCTCGGAGCAGTAGCTCATCTAGTCAACTACTGATGAGATATGATAAAGAGATGCATAAATACAACCTGGCATAATACGTAGCGAATATGCACTTGTCATTCAACGTGGGTGTATCAGAGTGGCAGAATTGATACCAGCGAAAAACATTCAACCCAAGCTCACAATAGCTTAGTTACAGAATGTTAACTCAAGCCATGTAGGAGCTCTATTGTAAAGGTAAAAGGGAGCTCACAATTAAGTTCACTTCCCTAGATACCCATGTGTCTATATTTGCAGACATATAGACAAATCATTTTTGTGATAATTCTTATATGGGTGTTATTGTTCACTAAATAGAAGATAATTGACAACTTAATAAATGACTATTAGCTTGAAGGGTATATAACGAGTGGCACACATCGTAAAATATTTATAAAATCATTAAAAAAATCCTAAATGAGTACAAATTAATAAGGAAAATTTTTTCTATCGATTTTGACAATGCAAGTATCAATACTGCTTTAATATCTAATCTACAAAATTACTGTTAATCTGTACTGGGTGGGTGTGTTGTTTTCTACATACGTTGTGTATGTCATATTCTTAACTTATGTATCAAGGATGGCATTATAGCTTTGCAGGATAGTATAGCTTTAATAAAAAAAAAAAAAAAATCATTGAAACAATTATAGAGAGACTGTCCCTTTACAAAAAGTAGAGGAAATTTTGCATGAAGCGCAGAAAAAGGCCCTAGAAGTTTAAGATGGTGTGCAAGACTATTAGAACTTGACTTACAAGTTGTTGTATAGTATAGTTCCTTACAGCGAATTATTATATAACTTAGTAATGTATAACATGTAGAAAGTTGATATTCTTCCTAATAATTGGGATATATATATATCCAATTGCTCAAAATTTTGAAAGTTTTTTATAATGTTACTAAGACTTTCTCATAGATTTATGGGCCCAATGTATACTTGTTTGTTATGTCGGCTGTCAATATACTTAGCATGCTACTTCAGGCCAATGAAGACCCAAATCTACATGCATACATATATGATGTGACGTTGAAGTGGTTAACTTATTATAAAAACATTCCTCATATTTATCTTGTAGCAACTATTCTAAATCCTCGTTATAAAGCAAAATAATTACGGTTACATTCAAGATTTAACAGATTCCCAAAATGTGTATAGCTTGGAAGTACAGTAGGAAGTGTCGACAGCGATGACCGACATAGAGGAAATGCTTAGCCACTACTAAAGTCAATATAGTGACCAATCATCTTTCTTTCCTTCATTATCCACCAAAAGGCGGCATTATTTATTTATGGGTAAACAGTTACTAGCACAAAAATTGAAAAGGTAACGGTCTAGTGGTCCAATGTTTGAGATATAGCACTGCATTAATACGAATTTTGAGTTTTCTAAGACTATCTCCATCAAGGATTTCGATATTTTAAAAGTGGTAAAGGCACATAAGAGACTACCAACTCTTATCTCGCATCGTCTGTGAAGTATTTGCTGCTCCAGCTTTTAACTGTTGTTATTAAGCAAGTGTTTAGTATAGCAGGCCTGATCGTCAACGAACGTCGAACCTCTTTATCTGTTATCAATATTGAGAGAAATACTTACATAGAAGATTGGTATAAGGTAACCTATAGACGACAAGAATCATGTGAGACATTAAGCAAGGAGGATAATTATTTCAGTGATTGGAACCAACTTAATGGAAGCTCGAGCTTAATCGTAGATTCCACTCTCAGTTATGATCACGAACATGAACAGTTACCTTAAGAGGAGACATAATAAGTTTTCTTTTCATTTTTTTCCAAAAAAGTTTTATCATGTAGAAAAATCTTTTTTCTCACTTATTCAAAAAAAGTGAATGTCATGGTTTTCCCAAAAGTGATGATTTAGCATTAGGGTTTTCCAAATTATAACCAAGTGAAATTATTTTCCTTCAAAAATTTTAAATTAAATAGTTAAGTACACTCGAATTCTTTTTGTAAAACGTAAAATTGATCAAGAAATTAAAGGTTTTCTAAAAATTCAAACCGAACTACAACGTTTTAATTTCGATTAGTGAATACATAGATATCTTCCGGACAACTATAAAATATAATAAAAAATATTTTCTCTCTTACCACTTCACTTTATTCGATCAGATTAGTTCTTCATACTATAAGAGACTTCTCCATATTTTAATTTTTGTCCATTTGTAATGTATGCTTTGTGGAAGGAGGAAAGAAAAAAAAAAGTTGAAGGCTCAATAAGGAAAAGGGGAAAAAAATTATGGAAAGAAAGGAAAAATAAAAAAATAGGAAAAAAGGAAAATAAAAATATTTAAGGGCCTTGAATCAACCATTGAACCACTAGGCTTATTGAATCGGCCTAAAACCACCAACTCATGAGTTGATCATGGTTCACCGTATACTCGGCTTGTGAACCAACGGTTCAAGGCTGGTTCAGTCCTTTGCTTGGGTCTAACCTAGAAGGACAATAAGCTTAAGGTGGATACTTAAGTACTCAAAGACAAGGACTATTTGATATTGCAGAGGTTTAAAAAGTATCTAACTGTAGTTAGAGACTTAATCTTATGCATAAAAAATAAGCACAATACTAGATTACATTACCTCCTTTATGTTGTTTAAACTTATTCACCTGTAGTCAAGTACAATTAAAAAAAAAAAACGACAATCAATCTACAACATGACCATTCAAATTGATAATTCAACAATCCACCTTTTTGAAAAACTTGTACAAAATTGTAAAAAACTTGCCTCATTTATTGACTTTCACAACCTGTAGATTTGATATTCAATAATATATATAGGAAATTTATATGAACTATGATACAATCATGTGATACAGATCTCTTCTCCTATAGTGTACATTCAACTTTCAATAATCAACTCCTTGCTAAAGAAAAAAGAAAAAGAATAATAAACATCCATCTTGCATATTCATCCATGAACCTCACTTCTAAATTGTTCATAAACTACTAACCAATGAAAATATTTACACTTTATATAGATCAAATTCCAATAGACACAAGTGTCATGCTTACAGTTATAGTACATGCAAATAACAACTAAAACCAAAAAGAAAAGTGCCTAACTCAAGCTAATACTTCAATAAACTAAAGTATTTCAAAGTTCTACCAAACAAATATTACAACAAAATAATGTGCTCATACAACATAATGCTCCAGCAACAAATGAACACATCTTATAAAATCTTCAAGCATCAACTTCAAATTTGTACTTGAAATAAAAGACAAACAAGTTAATTTTTGCATTAATTTAAACAAGTTAAAGTCTATAAAAGTCATGAAAATGACTTTGATTCAATCAAGGTAATATATATAGTAGTTAATTCCACCATTTTATCGAATTCCACATCTAAAGAAATATAAAAATAACCATAGTAAGATATTGGTACATAATAACATTTTCACAAATCAAATGAAAATTTTCATATTTAAGTCACAACTTCCAATCCTTGAAGATCTTCCTCCACATATAATATTATAGCAAGATTTTTTAGCCAATCTTGTGCAAAACAAGGGCTTTCATCATATATAGAGTTAGGGAACCTCTCAAAGGATTAAGTACTCAACCATTTGTGCTAAAAACTTTTAAAAGCCATAGTTGGTAAAGAAATAATCAAAAAATCTTTTGCTATTAAACATACGATAATGTATCTAGAAGATGATTTTATCCACTAGTCAATACATTAAAATCCTTATTATAAAAATCCTTATACTCTTCCCTTAAATACCTGTTTGATTCATTTTTCTACATTAGTTTTTTGCTTCCCATCTCATGATTGAAAACAAATTTCCATGATTTATGATCTTTATTCTTCATCTCTAATCGTGTTTCTTTCACAAAAGTTTGAGAACTTAAGCGAGTATTCTCTTCTTTGTGCCCCAAACTAATACCGTAATAATTATAGGAGGTAAAAGGGCATAGTTGATTTCACTCATGAGCTAGCTTGCCTTTTCAATATCATACACACGTTTAATCATCTAATCAACATGATACAACTTATAAAAATGATCAAGAACCTTAGAATTGAAGGATAATACATTGATATTATTAATATTTCCTAATACTTGTCATGTTTTCTTCTCATCCTTTCAATCATCATCCACGTAGATGGATTAGGTCACTACTTTTGCTTTGTTCATCAATTTGATAGCCAAATACCTAATATCTCTTCAAATTGATTGCAAGTTGCATAAAGAGAGCTAGAAATGTTCAATGTAGCATCATAAAATGTCTTTAAAAATGGTGATACCCATGTGCATATTTCAATCTTTCTCTATAGGAACTTCCCTTATTTTATCCTTCTTAAATTTTACTCTGAACTTATCATCATTGATTTTCAACAATGCAAACACCTTTTGAAATTTTACAATCAACTCCAATATTAAGTTGAGTTTCACTTAATTTCCACATTTAAAGACAATATTGCCTTACTTTCAATATTTTCTTCCACTACACAGCTCTTAAATTTAGCTAGTCTTGATAGAGAAGACCTAACATACCTATCCAAGTGAAAGATGATAAAGATTGAATCATATATTAAACTCTTCTTCATAGTTAAACTTAAGATATGAGTACAACACCTTATATGAAGGAACTCTCCCTTCATCATGAGTGAATTCGAAGATTGAAAATTTTCTTTTTAAATGTTAAATGTAAAGATAATTTGAACTTATATTATCAACAGTCATTGTAAAAAGTGATACCTAACACTTCAAACATATCGCACTAAAATAGTATTGCTTATAGCCTTTCAAGAGGAGTTAGGTATATGACAAAAATTTATAATCTTTTTTGTAGTTTTTAATCATCATTAATGTAATAACATGTTAGATACAAATAAGATAAATTTTGATAAGATGTCCATGTGTCAATGATCGAATATACCTTACCTCCAAACATAGAATTTTTTTTTTTTTTTACAACTTTCCCGTTTCTTCTTCAAACACTTCTACACAATCATGCGAAAATATTTTATGAGATGGAACTAAAAATTTTGGTTGTAATATATTATAATTAGTTAAATGAAAGATTCATGCTCAATAAATCTAAAGGGAAGTTTAGTAACGATAAACAACCTTGCAAACACTTTTCTACATTGACTTTAATCAAACTTGTTATTTAGATTCATAAATGGTACTTACTTTGTTAGATGGTGAGAAGAGTTTTTTGCTTACTCTTACTTATAGTCATCATTCTTATTAACAAATTGCTTTTATTAAGTCAAATGAATGTCTAATACACATTTCCATCAATATATCTAAAAGATTTACAACAATAATTACATCTTGCCTTATAATTCTCATATGCATCAAGTGTATTGAATGACATATGTTCCTAAACCATAATTTATTGTCTTTTATTACAGATAATATGGATGAAAAAGTTATGGATGAATTAGCAGGAGAAGGCCAAGTACCCCCATTGTTAAGATAACATTAGGTTGTCAAGTTTGTTTATATCAACAGCTTAGTCATCATTATCCATTGGTTTGCTCATGCCTTGTTCATCAAAAGTAGACATTTGAAAAATATAAAGAAATAGGGTTAATTTAATAGTAGAAAGAAAACCGATTAAAAGTAACTAAATAGAAATTAACTAATTATAATATAACATAAAAAAATCTTATAAGTTGATGATTTTGGTTTTTTCCATCATGGGCCATTTAATTATACAATCATTAGTCATCTGTAAACCACTTATCATGATATCAATCTTAAAAGTAATGGCACAAAATGTCATGAAAATAAAATATGTGGTATAGAAAGTCATGAGAACAAAATTTAAACTTAATTATAATTGAATAAAGCCACATACATTCAATTAATCTTTAAGAGCTAAGTGACTCACCATGACTACGATGCATAATCATATAACATTTTATCTCAGAGACAATTTGCTAATTCCAATATGTGAAACTTTAAGGGGCAAAAAAACTTTTGGATAAATTATTAGCCAATAACTGAAAATTTTATTCTTAGAATTAACTATTTATCAAATAAAGTAAGACATTAATAGAATTAAGGAAGTGTAAGATATATTAACAATCTTTTCTTAACCATAAAAGGAAAAAGAGTTTCGTCAAGATAAGTTAAGCTAAATAAGGTACACATTTGGATTAGGAGAAACAAACTCAACATTTGACATTGAAAAATCTTGATTTTTCATCACCCCTCTCAAATATCATCTCACTTATGAGCATGTAAAATCTAACCTTGATATCCACTTCCTTGAAAAGCACTAAATTTTTTTCAAAAATAACATTGAGCAATTATTCAACTAATAAACAAATTGTTTAACATCACATAAGTAATCAAATTGATCAAGGAACTTAAATAAGATTAACAAACTAATAAATGATAAACAATACTAAGAGATTACTCTTCGCGGTTTTGGCTTTGCGTGATAGTCTCAAACAAGAGAAAGAGGATGTCTTAGCTTTAAGTCTGTGTGTTTGAGACAAAGGAAGATAGTAAGAGTCAAAAAGAACTAAGAATCAACTTAACTAATAGCAAGAGGAAAACAAGAATTATAAAATTTAAGTGTTTAGGACAGAGAGAGTAATGACGACAATAAGTGAGAGGCTAAGAGTGAGAGACTTAACAACTGAGAGTGAGAGTCTGAGATTAAGCTAGATGCTAGAGAAGAAAATGACAAAGGCGAGACGTGGTTGTGAATTACAGTTACATAGGTTATGAAGTGGAGCATATCCAAGCTTTTTTTCTTTTTAAACCAAACCTCCGATTAATATATAAAGACCAAACTCAATTTTTTATTCAATTTGCTTCTCAGTGTAATTGATTTTTTTTTTCCTAACCTAGTGATTTAGGGAAATTGAGATGGCGTTTTAGTGGTTATATTACTCATGTGTAGTGCTTAGTAAGGTTGGGAAAAAAAATTTTGATCAAACCATGAACTTAATTAATCTAAAAATTCAAGTTTTTTCAATTCGGTTTAGTTTAAGGTTTATTCAGTCTTTATACATAGGTTCGTAATTGGGTTTGACTAAGCAAACTAAACTAAATTGAACTAACATGCTATTAAAAAAGAAAAAGAAATCTATGTTCCACTTCATAACCCAAGTAAGCCTAATTCTCTATTACACCACTCCACTCTACTCTCTTTCTTTATTATAAGTTTCTAACCTTAATTCTCTACTACCCCTCACCTTTGTCATCTTCTTCTCTAGCATTTGGCTTTAGCTCTCCGCCTTTCACTCTCACTATCAAGTCTTTTGCTCTCAAGTCCTTTAAGTCCCATACTCTTTGTCTCTTAGTCACTACTACTCTTATTCTTTTTGTCTCTAATGCTTAAGGTGAACTTTGTGATTTTTATTTTCATCTAGCTCTCAGTTCAGTCGATTATCAATTCTTATATACACATGGACTTAAAGCCAAGGTATCCTTTTTCCATTGTCTTAAACTCTCAAGCGAAGCCAAACCCATAAAGGTTAAGATCTTAGTCTTTTTGTTGTTTATTAATTTATCAATCTTATTTAAATTCCCTTACTTAATCAATTTGATCAGTCATCTAAAGTTAAACAAGTTGGGTTGATTATATAATGGCTCAACTGGGCTTTTGGAAAGATTAATGCTTTTTAAAGAAGTGGATGTGGAGTTGAGACTTTACATGCTCATAAGTGAGGTTATATTTGAGTAGGGTATTGAAAGAATAAGATTCAAATTTTAATGTTAAATGCTGAATGTTATGTCCATTTCCACTAATCTAGATGTACATCTTATTTAGCTTGATTTTTTTGGATAGAATTCTTTTCCTTTTTTTGGTTAAGAAAATGAATGTTAATCTACTTAAATGATCTTACACTACCTCAATTCTATTAATGTCTCACTTTATTTGATAAGCAATTGGTTCTAAAATTACAAGTTTTATTAAGCTTTTATATGAGAGTACATTGCAGTTTAGAGAGAATTAGCATAGTGTCTATAAGATAATATGTTTTTTGAATATGCATTTGATCAAAGCTTAGCCATGGTGAGTCTCTTAGCTCTTAAAGATAGTCTAAATGTATGTGCTTTTTAATCAGTTGTAGTTAAGTTCAAATTTTATTCTCATTAACATTTTGTGTCAAAAATTTCATTTTCATGATATTTTGTACTATTACTTTTGTAAACAAGATCATAATAAGTTTAGTATAATAATGGATAATGGTTGTATAATCAAATGGCCCATGATGCAAAAGTAAGAGTCATTAACTTATAAGCATTTGTGTGTTATATTATAATTAGTATCTATTTAGTTACTTTTAATTAGTTTTCTTTCTATATTTAAATTAGTCATATTTCTTTATGAACAAAGTATTAGTGAACCAATGAATGATGATAATCAAGTTTTTGTTATATACAAACTTAAGGACTAGATTTATTAAGTTAATATTAAGGGAACTCAATCTTCTTCGAGCAATTCATTTATACCTTTTGCATCTACATAATCTATTAATAAGAGACAACAATCTATAGTTTAGGAACATATGTCATTGGATACATCTATGCACATGGAAATGGTAAGGCAAGATACAATTATTTTCATAATTTTTTTTAAATGTACTGGTGGAAATGAAATAAGTAGATCACACACTCATTTGACTATAACAAGTAATTTGCTAATGATGAGATGACTATAGGCCAGGGCAAGCAAAAAAATCTTCCTGCTATCTTATAAAGTAAGCAGCATCTTATGAACCTAAATAATAAATATGATGAAAGTCAATGTAAGAAAATGCTTACTAAGTTGTTTATTGTCATTAAACTTCCTTATAGACCAATTGAGTATGACACTTTCATAACTTATTCTAGTGTACTACAATCTAAATTAAATTTTTAGTTCCTTCTCATAGAATATTGATAATGATTGTGTGAAGTTGTTTGAAAGGGAAAAAGGAAGGTTGAAAAAAAAAATTTGTATATTTAGTGATAGGGTATGCTTAACCAATGATACGTAGGCATCTTGTCAAAATTTATCTTATTTATGTATTACATGTTAGCAAATTGATTGTGACTAGAACCATAAAAAGAAGAAGAAGAAGAAGAAGAAGAAGAAGAGGAACCCGCTACCTAAGGTGAAGTTTTAGGCAACACTGTTCAAAGTATTGAAGTATCACTAACTTCTTTTAATAACTATTGACAATATAAGTTCGAATAATCTTTGCATTCAATGTTTAAGAAGAAGATTTCAATCTCGAGGCAACACATGATAAAGTGAGGGTTTTTTCATATAAAGTGTTGTGCTCATATCTTAAGCTGAAATGTGAATTAGGATTTAAGAGTTTTGGATGATTCAATTTGTAGAATCTATTCAGTGGTTTGATATCTTAGGTCTTTTCCACCATGACTGGCTAAATTTAAGAGTTGTTTGGTGGAAGAAAATATTGATAGGAAGGCACTATTATCTCTAGATGTAGAAAGTAAGTGGAATTCATCTTACTTGATGTTAGAGTCGATTGTAAAATTTTAAAAAGTGTTTACAATGTTGGAAATATACTATGATAATGTTAGAGTAGAACTTAAGAAGAATAAAATAAGAAGACTTCCTATAGAAGAAGATTGGGAATATATGTGTGGCATGTTACCATTCGTAAAGAAATTCTTTGATGCTATAATGAGTATTTTTTGCTCTCTTTATGCAATTTGTAATAAATTTAACGAAGAGATATTGGGTCTTTGGCTATTTGATTGATGAACGAAGTGAAAGTGGTGATCCATCTATAAGAATGATGATTAAAAGGATGAAAAGAAAACATGACAAGTAATGGAAAAATATTAATAATATCAATGTATTGTCATTTGTTTTAGCAATTCTTAATCCTCGTAAAAAATTGTTTTATGTTTGATTGGATGGTCAAACATGTGTAATTTTTATAACACTAGAAAGGCAAGTTACCTCATGAGGAAAATCAATTATGCCCTTTTAACCTTGTATAATTTTTATAATTTTAATTTTGGGCCTAAAGAAGAGAACGCTAGCCCAAGTTCTTAAAGTTATATGAAGGAAACATGAATATAGATGAAAACTACAAATCATAAAATAGAGATCTGCTTTCAATCATAAGATGGAGGGGAAAAACTAGTGTAGAAAAATAAATTAGATAAGTATTTAGGAGAAGAGAGTGAAAACTTTGATAATAAGGATTTGATATATTTTAATGGTGGAGAAAACACTCTTTTAGGTACTTTATCCTTTCTTTAATGACAAAAAATGTTGTAGCCATTCCTTTGTCAACTATGGCTTTTAAGAGTGTTGTTAGCACGATAGTTGAGTGCTTAATTCTTTTAGAAATTCTCTAACTCCATATGTGGTGAAAGCCCTTATTTGTACACAAGATTGGCTAAAAAATCCCAATACAATATTATACATGGAGGAAAAACTTCAAGCATTATAAGTTTTTTACTTAGGTATAAAAATTTTCATTTGATTTGTAAAACTACTGATATTATTTGACTTTTTTGCCGTACCTTTATTTGTGATAATATATCACTATGTTATTTCAATATCTCTTTAGATGTGACGTAAGTAAAATTGTGGAATCAACTACTACTCATATCATCCTTATTTGAATCATGGTCAATTTTTATGAGTTTTTAAAGCTTTAGCTAGTCTAAGTTGATGTACAATTAAGGGTAGGCACAGTTCAGTTTGATTCAGTTTTCCCTCAAAATCAAATCAAACCATAAAATGGAGTTTGGCTTTTTATATCTTTGAACCAAATCATATAGCATGGATTAGAAATTTTTTCAAATCATAAAATTTCGGTTTGGTTCAATTTGATTTATGAATTAAACCATATTGGAAGAATATTTGCATAATATGTAATCTCATGTGAAAGCATTAAATTTATTTAATAATAACAAGTATTGATATCATAATAGAGGTTGATGAAGCTAATAGTCATATGATCATATAATTAAAAAATTTCAAAAATTTATTAATAGCTAATTTTATTTATTAATACATATGACCATATTTGAGTCAAACTATATATATAATTTATATATTATGATAATTAAAAGTTCCAAATTTATTATTTTTATTTCTCTTATTTCCCTTAATAAAAATTAAAAATCTAGACTTCTCCAAATATGAGACTTTTGGAGCCTTCACTTCTTTTCTTTTTTAAATTTTTTCATGACCAAAAAATATGTGAAATCAAATAAAAAAATTAGGGTATAAGTTGCCATTTAAATGGCAATTCTTCCATGGATGTTATGTTTGTAATCAAGAAAAGAGAATGGGAAAAGAGGGGTCGAAATGTTTAACCCTTCCTACCACATGTTGCACATCTATTGTACGACACATGGCGCAACACATGGGGACACGTCACCCACCATGTAGCGCAATAATAGCGCCAGGTAGCAATGCAACATGCCATTAGATTTTTTGGTACCATATGGCATAATCATGTTCTGACACAATTAAGGTGATGTGTGTCACCTCTTTATTTTTTTTTCTTCTTCTTCCTTTTTTTTTTTTGTTTTCTTTTTCTTTATGTTTTTATTTTTTCCCTTTACCTCTTCATTAATTGCCGATCGTTGGAATCTCCTTTTTTTTTTTTTCCCTAAAACACCTAAATAAGACTTAATTAATTATTCCACTTCTAAAAGATGACACTACACTCTTAGATAAAATGTGGAGTCTAATAAATATATACTCAAATTTCTTTCAAAAATTATCTAATTTAACTAAATTTAGAATCCAATTTTTACCTATATTTAGTTTTTTATTAAAATTTTTAAATGGCTATAAAATGTTTGTTTTAACTCCAATTGATATACAATTTGAAGTCACAATCTCCTAAAAAAGTGCACTTTCAAAATCAGCAATCCAAGCCAAGCCAAAAAATATTATTTGCAATAAATGTCCATTTTTATCCAAAATTCCTAATTCAACCATATCGCATATACTTATTTTCACTCCAATAACCATTTTTTACCTCAAAAAATGATTTCCACCCCAAATCAATCCAAATAGACCATTACATGACACTTTTTATGTTTTTACATGGAGTTTTTCTTTTTTTGGTTTTTTTATATTTTCAATTTTTTGGTATATTTCACATTTTTTTTTAATTTTTTAACCTTTTTCAAAAATTTGGGTTCCTAAATTAGAGAAGGATCTAAGGAAGACAAAAATATGATATCTACAAGCTCAATTCTAAAGTTTACAATAATTACGTTCAGTTATTGAATATGATATCTACAAGCTCAATTCTAGAGTTTACAATAATCACGTTCAGTTAGAGAACTTGTACATCTAAGCCCTCTAATTGGGCTACTACTGACTAACGATGAAGGGGATGCTAGGACCTTAGTCCAAAAATGGCACAAGTGCCATAAAAACATTCCGATCTCCTAGAAGCCAAGCATTGAGCTATACCCTATGACAAACCTATGGTCATTCGCCTAATGGGGACTAAACGTACTTGACCAATTCGCGCAAGCATCCAGATGTTGGCAATTCATTTTGGTGGTAGTTTATTGTTTCACCAGGTGGGTAGAAGCTCACATAGTAGTGATCATTATTGCCTAGGCTACAAAAGGTTTCGTTTCACATACATCTTCTCCCATTTTGTGGTGCCTTATGTGCTAATGATGAACAATGGTATGGGCCTTATATTTGGTAAATAGGAATAGAGTGGATAAATTTAAGGTATCGGTGCAACTAACCCCAATTAACTTAAAAATTTACGTATACGCTCGAGCTATTACACGAGGAGACCTTGTAAACCTAGATATTAAAAATATAATAAAATAATAATAATATAGTTAAAATAGTACAATTTAATTATATTACGCATTATTCATTATAATCGTGTAAAATATGTTTCGTTAGTTTGTAAACTTTTAGAGATAAATTATATATGTAATAAAATTTATATGGGACATAAAATAACATATATAATATATATGTACTTATCGTATGTAATTTGTATAACATATATAATATATATGTACTTATCGTATGTAATTTTTAAGTATATACATATACCCGTAATTAGCAAAAATACTCTAATATATGTAATTTAGGTTAAAATACTTATGAAAATCAATAAAAAATCACTAAAAAGCTATTTAAAAAATTCACGGTGACTAGGAATTGTTAGGATTAGGCATGTGTCATCATGCACGACATCGTGGTGAAGAAAAAACACGTAATAGGATTAAGTATTTAGGGGAAATTTCAACGAAGAGAGAGAATAAAACCATGTCCATGCAAAATAGCTTCCAAAAATTTAGAAAACTCTCTCTACTAGATACTATAGTCAAGTGAGGAGTTAGGAAAAATCATAGTCAGTTAAGTTAATTAAAGGATAAAATTAGAAATTTTTTTTTTCTTTTTTGAAAATCTATGTACAAATTAGGAGTTTGGTGGTTCATTAGTGTAAGTCGAACTTAGAGCTTCACCACCATCACCACCACCGGAGGCCACACCCATTGTTTAGTTTCGTCAGCAAGGAGGGAGGAGCCATTGGTGGCTAGAGCCTAATTTTCTAATGATGTCCATTTTTTATCCGATTTTATGTAAATTATTAAAAATACCAAAAATGCCTAAAAAATTATGAAAATAATTATTCTTACATATTTTTTAGTGTAGAATTTAGGGAAAAAATCATTTTGTATAAATTCAATAGTTAATATATACTTAAGAAATCTAAGAAATTATATGATCTTTTATGTTGAAATAAATTAAGTAAACAACGTAGTTTCTATCTCAAATTTTTTTCTACAAAATATCCTAAGGTAATACTAAATTGCTATGTCAAATTTTTTTGTGATACTGGTTTTCATATTTTTATTTGATTTTTTATCCTAAATTGATGGTTAAAATGGTGTATTTAGTAACAATTAATATATTTCCTTACATAATCATACTTAGATACTAAGTTTGAATCATATGTAGAGTATGGGTATTGTTTTGGAGTGATTAGATTGATTAATACAGTAAAGAGTTACGGGAAGTTGGTAGTTGGCCTTAAATAGTGAAGAGCAGTATTTGACTATTTTATCAAATTTGAAACAATTGATAAATTGTGATGTAATGAATGAAGAATTAAGAAGCAATGAAACTGAGGAAGGTTAGTTAGAGTGTTATTTGATGATTTCAACTTGATTCTACAATTGTAACTTAAAAATGAAAGTTAGAAAATTTGCTAAATTTAGGATTTTGATTGAGAGCAAATAATAACTCAAAGGATTCCAAAGATAAATTTTACATTAGATTGACACTCAAAGATTAGGTCAAAAGCAAAAATTATGAAGTAAATGTGAAAATAAGGGAAGTAGAGGATTAGTCAGAGATGGTTTTATTAAAACGTCTATAGACAACAGAGTGAGATGATAGCTCAAAGGATTGTCAAATAGGGAGTTTAACTTAGAGAAGTTCAGAGGCTATCTCAAAGGATAAAATTGTATAACAAATAACCCTTGAATAGCTCAAAGAGAAACTTAAAAGATTTTTGGATTAAAGGAAATTACTATAAAACAACTCAAAACCTAGCTCAAAGGATTTTGATTAAAGAAAACCACTATTAATCCACTCAGATGATAGCTCAAAGGATTTGATTAATTAAAGTAATCTATAAAAATCATTAATTAGTTAAGAAATCATGATTTTTAAGTTAAATTAACTTATGAAATTTATGACCAAACAACCAAAAACATATAAAACAAAGTAATGACTAATGAATCAAAGCTTGAAAACTAGTCTATTGTATATTTTTAGGGACAATTGAAGAACAAGGAGGCTATGGTCAAGAGTAACTGCTAGAAAGTGCAGGTAAGTTAGGATTTATACTTAATGGCATATTGAAGTGTCATGTTAGGATACTTGGAAGGAAGGGTAAGAATACTTGTTTGTGGTTATAATTAGATTGTATGTATGTATCCATGTATGTGCTTGTAATACTAACTGGTGATTAGGAGATGAAGTCTAAGTGTTGCTTTCTATTTGACATATCATGTCTTGTGTATATGAACTTGGCTACCTACTTGATAATCTAGATTAATCTTGAATTGATTAAAGATTTAACCTAACATTCACAATAACCTAATAAGGGTAATGATTAAGTGATCAAACTAAATACTAACACTTCGATGAGAACAACAGAAATGGTCATTTTTGCACCCTTCGTCAAACTCAGTGACAAAAGAAGAGATCAAGGCAAGGTTGTGAATCGTAGTTTGAATGTTGTCTAGAGAGGAGGGTGTTCTCTATTGCACAAGTCTAAATTTAGTTTGATAATGTCGCATTGAAACCCTTCGAAATTTAGGTTAGAGTAGACGAAATTACTTTAACTTTACAATGAACTGATTAAACATTATGAGATTCTATATCATTTATCTATTGCATTTACATTCAATTAGTGATTGAACAACCATGTTTGTAATGTATCCTTATGACTTCGTCCCTTCTTACAAAGCTAGTTAAGCTTACATCTTAATAAATTGTTTTGCAAGTGTAAGATAGTACTAGAAGATGCCTTGTTACAGTTGCCTACAGGTTAGTTTTGATGGGTTAGGGAGTGAAGTGATAAAGTCTAATAAATGGATTGAACCTCATGTCAATTTTTGGTTTTCTTTTATGGGATGATTGTAAGGTATTCCTAGGAGGCCTTATAGTCTTTAGTAGCTCATTGTTATGTCTATATATGTAATGTAGTTCTCCTATAGGAATATAAAGTTTCTTTTGAAAACTTTGATACTTTTGATGTATCTAAGGTTGTGTATAAGAACTGCTTTATCTATAATTATGAGAATATGTATTTTGTAAAGTATTATTTCACAAGTCTTATCTACTATAAGTGCCCATCTGGTTACTTCAACGCTAGTTGAGCCATTGTTTACCTTGTGTGGATTATACCTATGTTAGCAACTAAGGGTGTAGCTTTTAGCCTAAGTGAGTTGACATGGGAGGATTATTACAACTCCTTAAGTTTGGGGCGCGACAAATGGTAGGTAATACAACAACAAGAAGTTTTGAAAGTTCTATGATAAGCACAATATAAAGCTTTACTAGACCTTGGTCACTCACCCCCAAACCAACGACTAGGTCATGGCGATCAATAAAATCAACCTTAGCAACTTGAAGAAAAGGATAAAGTGTCGCTAAGGGAAGATGAGTAAACGAGCTCCCTAACATCCTTTAGGGGTATTGCATGACTCATATAATGTTTGTAGGAGAAAACCTGTTCCGCCTTACTTTTGGATCAAAAGTTGTTCTCCCTATCAAGCTCAAGTTATCTATGAATAGGGTTTAGAACTTTGATGTAAACACAAACTATATGGCCCTCCAAGTGAGCCTTGACACGACTAAGAAGGTAACAAGAAAAATAAATTTACATTACAGCTAAAGGCGTCAGCATCCCAACCTTACATAACAAGACAAATAGGTGTTGCACCCGAACTACATACAAAGTAAAAAAAAAAACACACACACACACAAAGCTTAGCAATCAACCTAATCAGGTATGACTTCTTCTTCCTCTTCATTGCTAGACCCATCCCCGTCTCTAACCTTCCCAACGCTCTCCTTAGTAAAATCCTCAAGAAGTGCCTCTCTTCGCCCCCACCACCAACTAAAAACCAGCTACAGCCTTCGAGTCGTCAAGCTATTCCATAAAAGTTAGGTCAGCTTATGGTTTTTGCTGACGAACCTGATCTTGGGCAAGCTATGTGATGGCAAAGCTAGCATTGCTAACAGTCTCCTTGACTAGAAGGTCATTCAAGGTTTCGAAGAAGAGCCATTGCTTCACCTCGGTAGAAAAGACTCGTTCTAACTCTTTCTCTTTGTCCCCGAGCTCAGCCTACAACTTTGTCACCTCTTCCCTAAAGGCCTTAATAGCAGCCTTAACCTCCTTTAATTCAGCCTCTACCTCTCTAGCTCGCTCCCTAAGATCCTAATGCTAATACTCTAAATCATTATATGTAGACAATAGGTCACCACACTACCTTCTTTCCCCCTTAAGCACATCACGGAGCCTCTCCATCTCAGTGTTGACCTAACTCCTCTTAGACCGTTGGTACCTGCAATTTTGTGTGAGTACGTATTTCAACATGTCATACAGTTGTGAAGAAGATAAGCATACAACTTAAGTAAGGTGGACACTGCATAACATTTGGAAAAAAAAAAAAAAACCAACTATAACCACTTACATTGATAAGCCTCCAGAGTATCTCTATAGAAGCCTTAACATTACTCTTCCCTCCAGAAAAGTGTCCAAACCTGGCCTCAAGCTCAACCATCCATAGCACAATTGTAGCAGCTCGGTCTATAGATGGCTCGAGCTCCTGTTGCACAATGTGCTACTTGTCCCAAGTTATAGGTTCCATAGGTTCATTGTCATCTATGATGTCAATAGCTCAAACCCTAACATCCTAAAGATTGCCTTAGAGTCCCCTTATTGCTCCTATGCTTGAACCCCAACCTATTAAACTAGCCTACTATACCTCATAAGGTCACCCCTCAAGCTATCGGCCTCAACTTCCTCTACATGTTGAGTCTCCTCCTTCACAGTTTAACCAACCTCACCACTAGATGCAACAGCCATACGACCCGAGGTCGCCCTCACACTTAGAGAAGCAGCAACATCTACAAGGATTGCCTCTACCACCATGTTCTGCACATTCAAGGATAGTCTACTACCTACCTCCCCTACCTACCCCCTAGGCCCCTACCTCCCCCCCCCCCACCCCCCACCCTTCCCTCTTTCTTTCTCTTCTTTAGAGGACACTGCAAGCTATCCCCCTCTTCCTCCACCATTGCTTAATTCCTCTTTCTTAAAGCCTCCAATACCTGTATCCTCTTCTCCTAGAGAGTTAATAGCTTCTACATAAACTTGTCAGAAACTACTTATACGGTTGCGAGCACAAGCAATAACTTAGCAAAAGTAATAAAACTAAAAGTAGCATACTCACACTACTAAGGATGAGTAGATCTAAGCTCCCCCATTATGACAATGATGTGACATGATAGACAAGTAGCCACCTCCCCTTTGGCAAAAGTTTAGTAGGTACCTGTCTCAAACCTAAAGAGCCCCCTATTTTAGTATACTTCTAAGCAATCGTCAATGGGCAAAGCTTTTTCTAATTGATGAGGTCCAATACCTCAATTTTTCATCCCCTCATCTTCGTCTCTAAGGTAACTGACGATCTTGCTTTAGATAGGCATTGTCCAAGATGTCAGGAAATTTGGCCTCTTTAGCATTTGGATATGGAAGAAGTACTCATTCCACTTCACCTTATTTGGGGGGCTCTTAAATACCTTCAGGCCCTTACTTCGCGAAGAGATATAGACCCACCCATCAAGGCCTCTCTTCACTTGAAACAAATACTTGAACAACCAAGCCATAGGTCTCCATAGCTACCATAAATAAACTACTTTAAACCCTAGCAACTACACCCAGGCATTCGCATGTAGAGAGCTCAAGCCAATTCTGAAGTAATTGCAAACCTCTAAGAGAAACTCTAAAAGTGGGAGTCATAACCCCAACTTGAATGGTTTCACATACATGCTAAATGTTCACTCCCTCGCTATTTAGTAGGCTTTCTTCCCGGCCACTAACATCTCGACTTGCTACCTAGGTACATCCCTAATCGCTCGATTTACTAACTTTAGTTTCACCTTGTCTTCTATGAAATCTACACGAGCACAAGCCTTTTGATTGTTGTTTGTTGTGCGTAGATCCTCCACGACCTACTCGTCGTCTATACATCTTGAGGCCTCAATGCAACAAAAGTCCTCCTCTTAGGCTATGTAAGCAACATTCCCTCACCGTCACTACCTGTCGTTACTATCACCATTGTTTAGTTGTTAGGTGGGGGGGAGTAGTGAGTAAGGTTACCACCCCTCTCAAAGATGGCCTCCTTGTACCCCTTATTTATCTCCCTTACCTTGAACAATTAAATGCTAAGAAAATATGGCGAAGACTCAAGAATGGGACAATGAGCTCTCGATGAAAAATTTTGGTAGAGTCTCCCCTTGTTTGAAAGCAAAAAGTGAGAAATGAGAACCCAAGTCCCACTTTATATAGACAAGCCAAAAGGGGAAGACAAATGGTTATCTCTACTATCAAAGCATGTACCAACTGCTAGGATGTGTGCCACATCCTATCCATCAATGTGTACCCATTAACTAACTAATGGATCGAATCCTTCACGGACACAGATTGCTGATGTAGCCACACATGTTAATGCCTCATGATGACACCTTCTTTAAGAATGCATTAATGAAAGCTGCTCTTCCTAAAAGACCATTATTGCATCTCGAGTAACCCAACAATCATGTCAGTCACATTAAAGACTGCTATATGCCAGAACAGTCCCTATCAAATGTGTCAAAATCACTTTGATCGATGATGTACCTAGGTACACAGCTCGGAACAAGGCTACCGTCACCTCAAGCCTGTACTCTTGGCAAACCTACTCTCCTCGCATCCTCGACACTAAGAAGAGTTAGGGGGCAAGGGTTGATAACCAATTATGGGTTGACTCGAGGCCCAACTCATGTAGAGGTCTCCTGAAGCCCATCAACGACCAATTAATCAAACACCTTGCCTTATTTAGGCATCTTGCTCTAGTCGAGCACTAAGCCCACTTGAAGATACTTTGAGAACCCGATCTCTAAGCATTCAATTCCCAAGGACTTAACCGATCTCTCAAGTAAGCTCAAACTATGAAGGTCCTTACTATCTCTAGGCCTGAGCACACCACCCGAGAACACCCCAACTTTCATGGACTTTCCCTTAAAGTCTCACTTACAACCTACAAGTTGCTTGGGCTCCCTCCTCCACCTCTTTAGGAATATTTGTCTTTGGTGCTCACTTCTATCCTTGATTCATTAATTATGACTTGACATTCGTAGTATGACTAGCATACCCAACATACTCTAAAGGCATCAAAGCCTTAAATTATAGACATGACTACTAATATGGTTGTTGTCGACCAACTCCTAAGGTTACCATATCAACTCCTTAGTACATATCCCTTGCTAGCAGCAAGTAAGGATGAAACTCGTGCCAATATGTATCCTAGGTAGTTATACTCCTTGTACTATTTATAGTGCGAGGAGACGATGGTTAAAGGGATTCAAACCCTTAACACTTCATGTTCTCCTAGACATACACAACCTAACCAAGTCTAAGCATATTCCCTATGGACTAAGAGTGCTAAAAAAATCCTCAATCCCCTTTCTATTGATCCTTCTTGTTGACTTAAGTGTTAGAGGGCCCTCGTGGACGCATTTACAGGTAACTTAAAGTAAGGAATGCATCTAATACTAAAGCCCATTGATGCACCAATCCAAGTTGTTAAAGCCCAACTCCCCTTATTATACATAGTTGATTCACCCACAATCAACAGAACCGTTGTAATGCCCCGCCTTCTAGGTGTTTGCTTAAAAATTTTTCTCAAACTCTTGGTACCCAAAGATAGTTTGTTACTACCATCCTTGAGTTAAAAATAAGGAAAAACCTGTATTCAACTTGCTTTTTTGTTCCATTAACAATTACTTTTGAGTCATTTCTCATTCAATATGACCAACAACAACGTAAGCTTTCACATTAGCAAGCTATACTTAAAGTATCACAATTACACACTTCTTATACAACATAGTAACTATTTTACAAATACATATTTTTAAACTACTACAACTATACTAAACCTTTGATAAAAGTGTAACGCCCACTACCTTCTTGAAAAGCTATCTCCATGTACTTAAGCCATATTATGTAGTCAATAACTTCTCTCAAGAGCCCATCTTTAGCTATAGTTTTTGAAGTCTCCTTGTCACTCTGATTCTTTTATCTATTTATCTGTAACCTGAAGATAAAAGAAACTTATCCCCTTAACTATTGTGAGTTGTGATAGGGAGCACGGACTATCATACGCTTTAGGGCTCGAGGACTTGCTCATATGATACATCGAGTTGTCTGAAGAGAGTTAAACTTAAAAGAGCAATGTATTCCCCAATTTAACCTATTAAGTTACTTTGCTCTCCACTTCATAGAAGAAGCTGTCGGGGTGACCGACCTCTTATCGAACCAACTTCTCCCCAATACATCTATCTAAGGCTAAGTACCAAACAAGCATATTACTGATTTGATACATTGCTAAGGCCGAGCTAACCCCGATTCCAAACCGACCTGTTAAAGCCGGCTAAACATTGGGACACCTACAGGACCAATCCTTCTTAGTCCCAAACATCCAAGTCGTTGAGTTGCTGAGGACCTGACACCTAACCTAACCTACTTTGCTCGGCAAACAACATTAGTGGGACCATATAATGGATAACTATAATACACCCTACTTTCCTAATATTTGTACTATCATTTTCTATCATTTATAACTTTTCCCTTGTAAATTATTCCTTTTCCTTTATTAGTAGGAATCTTTTTTTTTTTTTTTTGTAATTTACACTAACCTAGGACTTACCCCTAATTAAGCTATATAAATATTTGCAAATTGCAATGGCCGCATTGGTTAATACATTTGACATTCAGATACATTCTTATGAGCTAAGTGTTTTCTACTTACTCTTGTTAACTCTTGTTTGATCCTTCGTGAGCATAGATCTGTGGCAAGTGCTCTTTGATCACACTTTTGCATCATATCAAGTGCAATTAGAGCTTGTATGAGACGTTGGTGTGTCATATCCATCATTGGTGCACGAGGACCCATGGTTAACCTTCAACTATCATTTATCCTTCAAACAGTTTTGAGGTTCAAACCCATCCACTTGGTTCGTGTGATATCAAACGCTGTATGTTCATCCACATTGAACCCGTATCATCTTGGTATCAGAGCTTGGCTACGTTTGAGCTAGTTTCTATTACTTTATCCTCTAAGTGATTTGTTACTGCTTTTGCGTGTTAGAAGTTTTGTTGTTATCATAGAAGTTTGGTAGGTAAGTAGTATTGAAGAAATTTTATGCTCTATTTTCCGCTATTTCTTGTACGCGAAATTGGGTGTAAGTATTTGCTTGTTTATCGTATGTAGTTGACATAGCGGTGGAAGTGTTAGGTATTATTCTTCTATTATTATTTGGGGAAAGAACTTTGAGCGGTATTTTTAACCATCAATCTCGTAAAATAGTTAACAATGTCTGATTCTAGTGTTTAAGGAGCCATTGGTAACTAAGAGAGTGGTGCTTGAAATAGCTAAGGTCAACAAGGAAGTTCCATACCGCATTCTGCAGATGACCGACTAGATCGACTTATTGAGTCGGTGGCTAGTTTAGCGACTGCCATAAATGAAGATAGATGAGCTAGAAATTATCCCTACAGAGGTCAAACCAATGAACGACCAGAAAGAGGCCATGGCTAATATGGCTGAGCTAATGCCCCAGTTCAACCTCACCGAGTTGGAGGAGTGGGTAGAGTTGTTGGGCATAGACTAGCTTTAGAAGAGATTGAAGAGGAGGATGAGGAAGAAGAAGATGAAGTAGAAGAGTATTATGAACTTGAAGATAGGAATGTCTATGCACCAAATGCAGAGGGATTGAGAATGCATATCCCCAGTTTTTCTGGTAGTAGTGATGTTGAGGACTACCCGAATTGAGTAGATAAAATCAAAAAGCAATTTGAATGCTCTGAGGTACCTAAAAATACTAATGTTAGACTTGTTGTGCTAAAATTTACTAGATATGCCGCCTTATAGTGTAAGAACAAGCAAGCCACACATAGAAGAGAAGGAGAACGTGAAGTTAGGAGCTGAGATGAGATGAAGAGAGTCATGAGGAGGAGGTTTGTTCTTAGCTACTATTTACAAGATGCCTTCAAGAGGTTACAAGATTTGAGACAAGGAGGATCAAATGCTGATGCATATGTAAAAGAATTCTAGATGTTGATGATATGATGTGAAGTTTTTGAACTTGAAGACTGAATTACATCTCAATTTATCAATGGGTTGAAATACGAGATTAGAGATATTTTGGAGACCATGGATATTGGGTCACTTGATGACACTATCTAAGTTGCCCAGAGGATTGAGAGGCACCAAACTAGAAGATTTCGACCTCCTATCAGCCAACTTGCGACTAGCTAACCTATTCCGAGCATACTTGTGGGTCGGAACCAAGTAAGGTTGCTAAGACCTGACCTGCTTAGGCCATCGAAGTAGAAGAGAAGGAGATCCTGAGGAAGTTTAAGAAAGGCTAGAGCTTAAGATGGAAGACAAGTGAGATAAAGTGCTTTAAGAATCAAGGATTTAGACACATGGCTACTCAATGTTTGAACAGAAGAACCATGATAATCTAAGGCGAAGTGCCAACTATTGAGGTAGACAATACTGACGAAGAAATAGAAGAGTCAAAAGAGACTGGATAGATAAAACAATCCAAGGAGGAGGAAATCATCTATAGTGAGGAAGGTAACTTTATACCTATCACTTTATTGTTAAAGAGGGCAATAAGTGTGAGTCTTATGCTTGAGGATAAGTAGTGAGAGAATCTGTTCCACATTAGATGTGAGGTGAATGGGTCATTATGTGCAATGATTGTTGATAGTGGTATCTGCACCAATGTAACATCTATTTTCATGGTCCAGCAATTAAAGTTGCTAACCAAACCCTACCCCAAGCCTTATAAACTACACTAGCTTAATGACAAAGGAGCCCTATAAGTAAACAAACAAGTGACAATGCCGATTAGTATTGGGAAATATCTAGATGAAGTGCTTTGTGATGTGTTATCTATGGGTATATCCCATATTCTACTTGGATGACCGTGGATGTTTGACCGTAGTATGATATACAATGGAAGAAAAACACATGTTCCTTGGAGCACAGGGCAAAAAGGTGAAGTTGAGCCTTATGACTGCCGAATAAGTTAAAAGCATGCAAACTTAGTTAAGCCAGGTTCTGAAGAAAGAGGTTTTGGTGATGACCCGAGCCGAGTTAAAGAAAGAGATGGAGCTTGAAGAGTTGACCTATCTGCTAGTCAATAGGTTACTTAAGATAAGGAGATTTGAGGAAGAGCTACTACCTATCGAGGTGAAAACCTTATTAGATGAGTTTGCTGACCTGTTCCCAAGCAAGTTGCCAAAAGATCTCCCTCTTCTCTGAGGTATTAAACATGCAATTAACTTTCAGCTAGGAGCTACATTATTGAACAAACCTGCCTATAGGCTAAACTCTAAATAGGTTGTCGAGCTGCAAAAGTAAGTAGATGAACTGATGAAGAGATGGTATGTACAAGAATCCCTAAGCCCCTATACCATGCCACCTTTGTTGATACCAAAGAAAGATGGAACATGAAGGATGTGTATAGATAGTCGAGCAATTAATCACATTAGTATCAAGTATAGATACCTTGTACCAAGGCTTAATGATAAGTTAGATGAGTTAAATGGAGCAAAAGTATTCTCCAAGATTGACTTCAAGTCGGGATACCATCAGATCCGAATGTCAGAGGAAGATGAATGGACCACATTCAAGACCTGCCATGGGTTATATGAATGGCTCATGATGCTGTTCGGACTATCAAACACACCAAGCACATTAATGCAACTGATGAATCATGTGCTCCAAGAACTCATAGGAAAATTTGTGGTGGTTTACTTTGATAACATCCTACTATAGAGACTCATCGAGAGCATCTCTAAGTAGTCTTTTCAAAACTCCAGACCTAGAATCTCTACACCAACCTAAAGAAATGTGACTTCTGCCGACCTGAAGTGATTTTTTTAAGGTTTGTTGTGGGTGGAGGTAGTATCCAAGTAGATGATGAGAAGATAAGGGTGATTACTGAATGGCCTATGCCGACCTATTCAGCCAACGTGCAAAGCTTCTGCAACCCAGCATCATTCTATCATAGATTTATAAGGAATTTTAGTACGATTGTGGCCTCACTCATTAAGCTATCAAAGAAGAATGTTGAGTTTAGGTGGGGAAAGAAGGAGTAAAGAAGTTTTGAAGAGGTGAAGGAGAAATTGACCATAACCTCTATCTTAGCTTTGTCGAGCTTTGACAAAGTATTTGAAGTAGAGTGTAATGCGTTCGAACTAGGCATAGGTGCTTTATTGATGTAAGAAGGCCGAACTATTGCTTACTTCAATAAGAAGCATAGAGGAGCTACACTCAATTATTCTATTTATGATAAGGAGTTTTACTCCTTGATCCAAACCCTGACTATATGGTAACACTATCTACTATCTAAAGAGTTTGTGATCTATATTGATTATGAATCTTTGAGATATCTGAAGAGCCAGCCTAAGATGTCATGAAGACAAGCCAAATGGGTTAAGTTCATGGAGCAATTTTCTTATGTTATGAAGTACAAGAATGGAAAGAGCAATGTAATGACCAATGCCTTATTGAGATCATACTCCCTTCTAACTAAATTACAAACTAAGCTATTGGGATTTTCAATGATAAAGGATTTGTATGTTGAGGACCCAAATTTTGGCCCAATTTATACCCAATTAAAGAGGGCCCAGCCTTAGATGACTATCATAGGAAGGATAGATACTAATTTAGGAAAGGGAGATTATGTATCCTTACCTTTTCCATGAGAGAGCTGTTAATGTGTGAAGCACATGGAGGAGGATTATTTGAACACTTTAGTAAGAACCGAACTCATGAGGTACCATCCTTAAGATTCTTTTGGCCAAGGATGATGAGAGATGTCCAAGTAGTATTGGAGAAGTGTGCAACTTGTAAAAGAGCAAAGAGCTAAGCGAGTATGGAAAATATTTACACTTACCAATTCTGACCAAACCATGGTCTAAGCTGAGCATGGACTTCATGTTAAGGTTATCAAGGATGTCACGTGGGAAGGACTCCATCATGGTGGTAGTGGACCACTTCAGTAAGATGGCACACTTCATGCTCTGCTCTAAGACCAATGACACTTTGGCTATCTCTTTTCTTTTCTTTTCTTGCAAGAGGTCGTCAAACTTCATAGACTACACAGAACCATTATTTTAGACAAAGACCTAAAGTTCATGAGTCACTTCAAAAGAACGTTATGAAGGTAAATGGGAAACAAGCTATTGTACAACACGTCCTGTTACCTACAAATAGACGGACAAACAGACTAAGGTTGTCAATAGGACAGTCGGCATAGTTGAGTTCACCTACAACAGGACCGCCTATAGTATCATGAATATGTCACCATTCGAGGTCGCCTATGGGTTTAACCTTGAGCTCCCATTAGACTAAATACCCCTTCCGAGCCCTAATGATGATCAACTACCTATAGAAAGAGTCAAAGCCATTAAAGCCATGCATAAAAAGAATAGGGAATTTCAGCCTAGTGATTTAGTTTGGATCCACCTCAGTAAGGAACGGTTTCCGAACTTAAGGAAGAGCAAGTTATCCCCTAAAGATGACAGACCATGCAAAGTGCCTAACAAGGTCAATCATAATGCCTATAAGATTGAACTACCTGAAGAGTATGGAGTATTGGACTCCTTCAACATTACCAACCTCCATCTATATGCTCCTGAAGACGAGTAGCATGGAGCTGAGCCAGATTTGATCCCATATCTCAATCAGCCTGGAGGGGATGATAAGGAGCATAAACTAATCACAATCTCCAAGGCTCAAGGACTCGCTCATATGGTATGCCGAGCTGTCTTAGGAGAGTTAAACTCAGAAGAGAAATGCATTCCCTAGTTTAACCTACCAAGTTACTTTACTATCCATTTCATCCAAGAAGTTGCTAGAGTGACCAACCTCTTTCTAAGCCAAACTCTTCCCAGTACATCTATCTAAGGCCAAGTATTGAACCAGTGTACTGCCGATCTGATACATTGCCTAGGCCGAGCTAACCTCAATTCCAAGCTGACCTACCGAGGTTGACCAAACATTAGGACACCTACAAGACCAATCCTTCCTCAATCCTGAATGTCTAAGCTACTAAGCTACCGAGGACCCGATGCTAACTTGACTTGCTCAAAACTTGCTTTGCTCTACAAACAGCATCATTGGGACTATAGAATGGATAGCTAATACGGGCCCTACTTTCCTGACATCTATACTATCCTTTTCCAGTTATCGGATATTCTTTTTACTTGTTTACAACTTTAGCCTTGTAAATTATTTCTTTTTCTTTACTAGTAGGAATCTTTTTTTGTAATTTACACCAACCTATGATTTACCCTAATTAGGCTATATAAATACTTGTAAATTGCAATAGCTGCATTAGTTAATACATTTGATATTCAAATACACTCTCGTGAGCTAAATGTGTTCTACTTACTCTCATTAACACTTATTTGATCCCTCATGAGTGTGGATTTATGGCAAGTACCCTTTAGTCATACTTATGCTATATTAAGTGTAATTAGAGCTCATGTAAAGCGTTAGTGCATTATATCCATTATTGGTGCATGAGGACCCTTGCTCAACCTTCGACTATCATTTACCCTTTAAACCTTCTCAACGTTTAGATCCATCCCCTTAGTTTATGTGATACCAGACATCGTCTGTTCATCCACATCGAGCTCATATCAAGTTGAGTCAGAGTAGACAAACATACAACAACAAGCATAATAGAACAGGCATAACATTCAAGTAGTTAGTTTAATTACGTTATCTTATAATTTCTCAGCCAAACAATGCAAATGCAACAAGAGTGTACCATGCTCATATACGTATCATGTATCAATATCAATATCCTAGCCCAGTTTAGCAACTCATCTGATTCGGTCAACTCAAATTGAGCATCTAGATAATAAATTCAGGAACCTAGCAAACATTTTAGCCTAGCAATAACCACATAGAGTAGATGGAAAATCTAGCATATAGTTGGCCCGGCGAATACAATATAGTCTCTATATGCTCAAAAACCCAACTTTTACAAATCAAGTAGTTCACTTGATAAAACCAGCTTATCATATGGAAACCAACCTAGCAATATCTCGATTGTTAGAAAACTTGACTCGTAGGTCTTTTTCGTGCCATGCCATGAATGCATTAGATTGCACATCAAGTAAAACCTAGCAAATCCAAGCAAACTTATTCATTACTTGTTACATAACCTTTACATTGTAGCTTTGTCAGCTCTAAGATTTTGGTATTTGGTTGACTTAGGTTGACATCTTAGGAGATAGAGTTAATCCCTAGATTCTTTTCCAAGATAATACAAACCCTAGCAAATGTCACATATGCATTCATGAGCACCGATATAACAACCAAGTTTAGTAACATATCGATACTCAATTTGTAACAATTACAACAGGTAGCTCGATATGGTTCACCAAACAACACATCAACTTGAAATCAAGTTCAGCCAAGTCAAAACATCATAGAACACACAAAGTTAAGAGTAGATATAAGTTTACTATAGCACACATAAATATCAACTTACCTGGCTAGCTGTACCTTCCCAATTGTACTCATTAACATAAGCTTCCTCTTCTACAAATTCACCTAGCAAGAGTAAGTAATTCTAAGGTCAATTATAGGTCATTGGTATACAAAATATACATATACTAGTTCAATACTCACTTGTTGGTAATTTGTTCATTATAAGTTAGTTTTTGAGTTTGATTATGAGTTTTCTTCTAAAACAACTTCTTATTGCACTATCCTCTTTTACAAATCATAATTTCTTGATCAATCAATGATTTTTATAAGTTACTCGAAATTTCCAAATCCTCTAAGTTAGGTTCTAAGTGATTCTATAGTAATTTTCTTTGATCGAAAATCCTCTAAGTTAAGTTTTAAGTGATTTATAATGGTTTTCTTTAATAAAAAATCCTCTGAGTTACTATTTAAGTTACCAAGGTTCATTTGTTACACCAATTTTATCCTTTGTGACAGCCTCTAAGCTTCTCCAAGTTAAAGGCCTTAATATAATATCCTTTAAGCCATCCTCTAACTCTATTAGCTATAAGATTTTTAATAAAATTATCCTCTAACTAACCTTTTACTTCCCCTATTTTTACATTCATTCACAAATTTTCGCCTCTAACTTATTCTTTAAGTATCATTATAGAACAAGATTCATTCCCCGAACGTTTGAGTTACCCTCTACATTCAACCAATATCTTAAACTTTAGTTAATTTACTCACTTTTGAAGATCAAACATTTTCTACAACTCCTCATTTTATTGCTTAAATAAACCATCCTAGAATAGTACATATACTTTAAGAATTGATCTAACTCAAAATCCAAGCAAGATTATTAAGAAAATAAGTTATTTTTTCCACTAAAAACACAATTTAATACTTAATTTAGGGCTCAAAAATCATATAAAAATTTAAAAAATAGTTTTGTGAGAAATCTATTTATAGCAATTCAATATTAATATAGGGTAGTTTATAGAAAAATTTCAAAGGTAAAATTATGTCGTTAACCTTATTTATTTCAATATAAAAAATTATCTAATATCTCTAATTTCTTAAGGACGTATATTGGCACTACTAAATTTGTACAAAATGATATTTTTCTTAGATTTTATATACAAAAATATGTATGAATAATTTTTTTCATAATTTTTTAGACACTTTTTATATTTTTACAAAATTTTACAAAATTAGACTAAAAATTGACCTCATCGGAAAATGGAGCTTTGACCACTAGTGGTGGTTGCCACCTTATCGACACAATTGGTTGTGGTGGTGGGGTCGATTCATGCCTAGTAACTCCTTATACCTGTGAACCACTGAACTACCCAATTCATACACCAATTTTGTTATATTTCCCTAATTTCCTTCTTTGATCCTTTTAACCCACTTTAATTTTTCCTAAACTTCACTTTGCATAAACAACATGTTAAAGAGGGTTTCTGGATTTCCTAAGCTGGTTAAGTGCGGAAAATGCATTTTTCTTTCCCTCTCTTCAAATTTCTAAGCTTAAATATAAGGTTCCTTTGCATGTTTATCCCTATCATAATGCCCAACACTTGTCCATTTGAAGAACATGCCTATTAGGATGAATTCCAACTGCCTAAATGCCTTTTGCAATATTTTTATTTATTTTCATGAATTTAATTAACTTATTTTGGCCTAAAATGCTAGTTTTGGGTACACATATACGCAGAATAATTACATGCAAAGTATATACATATGTTTTAAATATTATTTCATGCCATTTAATATTTTTATTACATATATAATTTATCTTTAATGTTTTGTAATCACTCGGAATGCTAGTTTCATAATCACTTGGAACGCTAATTTCGAGTTTTTGATAATTTCCAATTATACCCAACCAAAATACATTTTATTAAGATTAAATATTATAATTACTTTATTTTATGAAATTGATATTACCGAGGATATTTGTCTAACTTTTATAAACTTACATTAAAATTCAGCTCAATTCAAACAAAATTATCTAAATGCCTTAAATTGTTTTGAATGCCCTAAATTACATTAATATCAAATAGTTTAGGTATGATCATTTAACTTAACCTATTTCTTAAGTTTTTCTTAATAACTTTACTTTATTACTTCCATCAACTATACTCCCTAGGTCCCATGTGTAGTAAAGGTGGTTCATTGTTTTGAGTCTCGAGTAATAGGTCAAAGATCGAGTTTCGCAACCGTAGTATTAAGTTTAGTTTAATAAGGGGGTGAATCCCACTGAATCGAACTACACCTATTCTTAGTGCTTAGAATTTATACAATTTCAAAATTTTTAAATTATTTAACATGGCATATGATGATGGATATGGTCATGGAGTTAATTCTTAATATAAGACAATTGAGGCTATAAAATTAGATGTGCTAAAATTTGATGAGCATGACTCTTTAGATGAATATGTTGATAAGGAGCATCAAGTAGATGGAACTGGATTTTCTAAAGTTACTTTTTTCCTCAAGTTCCCTAAAATTACAAATCAATGGTTGTTATTATCTAGATTTTTGAGATATCATATGACATCATTATGACATCATCATTTTAAAAAATTTAAATAAGTAACAACCATTGATTTGTAACTTTAGGAAGTTAAGGAAAAAATGAACTTTAAAGGATTCAAATCCCAAGTATATAAGACCTTTAGGTTTATCCTTAAAGATATGCAAGTAGGGCTTGTCATGTAAGTCAGCTAAGGTTGAATCTCAAGTCATTTAGAAAGCAAGCTACTTGCTTACCTCACTTAATTTGCAAGTTAAAATGGGCCAACATATTACAAGTCGAGCTAGATCGTAGACCTTGCAAAAATAAAAATAAAAAAGAATAATGGTGAGTCAAAAAAATCCCCTAGCTTGTTCTTAAATAAACTTTAAATTAAAATAAAGAAAATAAGAGATCCCGATCTCATTTGCATGAAATTTATATTCAAGAATGTATTGTTAAAAAGCAAAAAAAAAAAAAAAATGTTTTGACCCACCAAATTATATGACTTAGTTAAAAGAATCTGCTTAAGGGATTATAAAGTAAAAGTAAATTACTGTTGATATTGATACGTAAATGAGGAACAGGTAATAATATTCCTAAAGAAAGATTAAGTGATGAAGACATCAATGGTAAGATAAAGAAGAAGAAATGTGAATAGAATGGCTTATGCTCAGTGTTCCCATTTCCTTAGCTAATTATTGATGGTTGATTTTGTTTCATTAGTTACGTTTTCTGTTGTATTTCATAAGTAGTGAACATGAAAAAAAAAAATCAAATAAAAGTGAAATCATAGATACATCTCCAAAGTTAAGTATATATAGGACCATGAAAATTTACCTCAAAAAAACTTCTTAAAAATATATGTATATTTCAAATAGTTAACTAGACCTAAAATTGTTGCTAGAAGTATCATGAATGACTACAATTTTGAAACTTTAAGAATGGGGGATCTTGTAGCATCTAGTCATATTTATAGTTTTCATAAATTACTTGTAATTGAATAGTCTATGTTATCTCTCATATGTAAATACTAGTTTTTGTCATATTTCAATTGAAAAATTAAATTTATTTTCAATAGATTTATTTTACGATATTAAATTCTTCATAAAAAATCTTAGCGGGTTAGTGGATTAGCCCACTTGACTTACTAAATTGTATAAATGGAGTAAATTCCATAAGCTAGTAAGCTTGCCCACTTAACCCACAGACCCATGGTGGAGCAAGTTGAGGCTAAAGTTATAGCCTACTTATTGAGTAAGTTTTATATAAGAAGGAAAGTATGATTAGATAATTATAGACCATGCAAATCATAGAAGAAATATGAGAATATAGAGAGTATTTGATGGGATAAAAGATGATGTTACGTAGTATATAACGAAGCATTTGATAAGAAAAAAATTTTTACCACCTCAAGATAATTAGGAATTATATGAAAGACGAATAGCATTGAGATGGGGATACATGAGCGTTAAGAAATATGCTCGAGAATATATACCTCTTCTAAGATAATATTAGTTGTATGAGCCCCATAAGTAAACTAGTAGACCATAACCAAGTTTATAATTGGCTCAAAACATAAGTTTGCTAGAGTTGCTAAGCTTCATAAATTTAAGATGTTAGATGAAGCTATTCGATTAACCTTATGGGTAGAATATTTGCAGCATCATAATTTTCATTAAAATACACTTATTCATTCATTGAAATTGATTATTCTTAATCGAATACTAAAAGAGATGTTAGAGGGGTTAAGTAAATTCAATGATAATAGTACAAAACCCAACCTAAGAATACCAGCTACGTTGGATGAAGTTAAGGCATTATTGGAAAAAAGGTTTAAAGGAGTAAAGAAATCAACAACAAAAATACCAAGTGCTAAAACAGAAAAGCAAAAGGCCTTAGTGGTTGGGCAAGAGAAATATTCGTAATGATGGAGTGGGGTATAGTGAAGATACCATTATTAATGATACTAATACTAATGCCAAGGACGGTGTTGTTGATGGGGGTACTGATATAATAGAGTTGGATGACACAACTAATGATGTGTATAATAGTCAAGAGATCATTTTTACATTCCATGATATCTAAAGAGGGCATACCTATATGTAAAACAATATCTAGATGTTCGTATCTAATTCAATACCTTACTGTTAGTTCCTAGAGCTCCTAGTGATTAAAGTACTTAATTGTATGCCTTTTACCATTAAAATTGTTTTATCATGATCCGTTGTTGGGAATGTGTGATATTGATGGATACTATAGTTTTTTTTTTTTTTAGTGGTCATGAAACCTTATAGGATGTTTGTTCGTGTTTATTGGTACTATGTTGATGACTATCTATGTTGGTGTAGCATTCTACTTATACTTAGTGAAGAGAATCGTGATTCTAAATTTGAAGATAGAAGATAATGGGAGTAGGTAAGCTTAAGAAAGTAAATACAAGGATCTTATTTCAACCAACAAGCTATCAAAGGTTAGCTTTTGAAGCCTAAAAAGACTTATTATGAGGGAAGGAATGGCTCACATTCCAATTATGTGAGGAAGTTTGCTGAAAATTAAGCTCTAAATTAAAGAAGATCGTAATCTAAAGCTTATTCGGTTCATCAAAGGAAAAGGTCAGCAGCTCTATACATAAGGCATCTTTTAAGTCAGAGAGATTTTGATTCTAATCTTAGAAGAAGAAATGGCTCTAATTCTAAAAACAACAAGAAGGCATTTCAAGAAAAAACCTCTTAATGAATACATCAGAAGAAGCTTATAATAATAAACTTCCAAAATAAGTTATTTACATAAGCAAGTCTTAGTTACAATTAGACATTATTCCAAATCTTTCAAATAAGAAAAGAGAATCATATAAAGCACGAGAAATTAGAGATGCAATTATATAGACATTTATTTTATTTCCTCTTAGATAGTTATTTTCCTATTTATACAGTTATTTCTTTCTTTTCTAGTATTTTCTTGATTATGGCAATTATTTGTCTACAAAAATTATGCAACCATATAAATTAGGGAATAATCTATAAGTTGTTATTAAATGAACATATGTTCTTAATACTTATTACCAGTAGTGTGTGAAACCTTTCATTCTTCATATTGAAAGTGTTTTTCTTTGATCTTACAAATTGGAGTATCCTTCTATTGTGACGATCCTCTTAATTAATTGTAGGTCGTATTAGCTACTTCAGTTAAACTCTTTTAACTTCCATAAATTGTAGGTAATATTGGCTATAAGAGTTCACAACCTCTTTGTAGTTTAATGCTTGAATTTAATTCAACCGTTGTCTATATCCTTTTACTTTATTTCAACTTCATAATACTAGAAAACTATAAAAAGTTTTCTCTTTTCGTTATTTTAAAACCAAAACCACAAAAGATTCAATCTTTCCCCTTTACCGCACATTCATCAATAGTGTTAGATTCCTTCTAAGGATTTAAGCACCTTATATTTGGTATTAAAGTCCTTAGTCCATGTGCTTCAATATTAGGAAGTTGTAAATATCATCATTTTAATATCAACATTTCTAATGTAAGAGGATTGGCCTATAAATCCAATTGTGTAGGAATTAGAAGGGAGGTTGATTGGTTGTTGTGATATTATGATTGAATATGGTAGTGATATTACAATATGTCAAGTGAGATTGTTAATGTTAGTGATAGGTGGTGGTGGTAGTGTTAGGAGAGGAGAAAAGAATGTTGTAAGAAGTGAAGTAAGTCAACAATTAGCAAATCTTGCAAAAATGATACACATCATGATCACTACACAACATGTATCGATTCATTGTACAACATGTTATAGGAGAAAAAATTGGAGGTAGGAATAACAAGTAAGAAGTGTATGGCAATGGTGATAGACATGTCATTGAACATAGAGAAGATGATTAGTGAGGAGGAGAAGGGGACAAGTTTAGGACAAAACGAACAGTTGAAGTAAATCAACAAGTGCAAAGTTTAGAAGCTATAAAATTAAGAATTCTTAAACTTGATGGTCGTAGATCTCTAAATGATATTCTAGATTAGGAGCAACAAGTGATGAGATTATCTTAATGTTATAAGTATTATAAGCCCATTAAAATTCAAATGGTTGCCTTAGATTTTGTAGGGTATGCATTATTGTGGTGGAAGAATGTAAAAGCTTAAAGATGGGAGTATGATGAAGCAGAAGTAACTACGTGGGCAATGATTAAATGAGTTATGAAGAATAGATTTATGTGACACGATTATAAACAAATTATTTATGAGATTGTAGAATTTGAGACAAGGAGGAAAGAGTGTAGAGGATTATGCACAAGAATATGAAACCTTTTTAATCAAATGTAAAATGAAGGAGCCTATGGAACATTTATTCTAGGATTAAAGTATAAGATTACAGATATGGTGGAGTCACAATTGTATAAGACACTAGATGATGTAATTAAGTTAACATTCAGAGTTCAAAGATAGAGACAAGGTCGATCTCTTAATCCTGATCATAAATTATAAGCCTTACAAGACAAGGAAATACAAAAGGAACACAGAACTTAAAAGAGTGAGCATAGAAGTTTTAAGAAAGATAAGTGGCAAACTTAAGACTTATCACGTACAAGAGAATGATCAAGAGTACCGTAGAAAGAAGCTGAGCTAGATTAAGTATTTTAAGTGCTTAGGATTTGGGTATCTTGCTTTTAAATGCCCAAATAGAAGAGTTTAGCTAGGAAGAATGAAATTCTGAAGATGGAAGTGGAAAGCAAAGAGAAGGAAGATTATGTTAAGGCTAAACTCAAGGAGCTTGATGACAAGAGGGAGGGCACTAAAGGAGTAGAAGGTGATGTTATTTCCCTAATGATTAGACCAATATTACATGTCAATGCTTTAGAAGAGGGCAAGTAGAGGGAGAACTTATTTTATTATAAAGGATTGGTAAAGCGTAAAAATCGTATTTCATTATTGATGGAGGGAGTTAATAGGTGAGGTTACATATCATTGCTTTAAAGAGAGCAAGTAAAGGAAGAACTTATTTTATGCTAAAGGATCAGTAAAGCATAAAATTTGTACTTTCATTGTTGATGGAAAGAGTTACACTAATCCTATCTTTGGTGTATATGTCCATAATGATATATTGAAAGTCATGCCACATCCAAAGCCATATGATCTACATTAGATAGGTTATATAAGATTTATATAAGTTAGAAGGAAGTTAAGATACTATTTAAAATTGGAAAATAAGATGATGAAGTAAAATGTAACATTAGTCCAATAAATACTGATGATATTTTGCTAGAAGGACCTTGGATATATGCAGAAGAGTGTTATATGATGACTTTCAAAACACTTATAGTATGTTGATTTAGGGGGAATGGCTATTCTATTTCACTCTTATTCTTTGCAACATCTCTATAGCCGTGTTTACTTTGCAGAATTGCAATTCATAAGGAGTCACAATTCGACATTGCTGAATTGTCATTCCTTACTCCCAGCCATGAATTATAGATCAACATCACTATTATACCCACTGCCCTCTTTTGCTATTTTATCTTCTTCTTCCATAATTCTACTTCCACTATTAAAGAACCACCATTGTAAGCCACTTAACCACTATACATACCACAGATGCACTCGCACCACTACTATCTAGTCGACCACTCGTGTACCACCACTAGCTACCTAACCACTTACACATACCACACATGTAAACACTTCCACCCCACATAAACATGAGCTACCATATGCACTCTCTTTAGTGAGCCCCTTTTGGTTCTTTCTTATTAGGGTTTTCTATGTTCATTTTTGAATTTATATTTATTTAATTAAAAAGTTCTTTTTTCTTCCTTTTGAAATTCCTTCTTTATGTGAAAATTTTGAAGTTAGATTTATTTACTTTATTGGTAGTTCTTCATTCCTCTTGCATTTACATTATAGGGTAGAGATAATCAAGAGAGAGAGAAAAATAGAAAGGAAGAAGATGAGGGCAAAATTATATTTTTAATTTCTATTATCGGTATATTCTTAATACCCTTTTTATTCAACTAAATACTATAATTGGCATTATGACCTTATTTCATTACATAAGAAACCCAATTCCATTCCTCTGTAGTTTATTCAACAAAGTGAATGGGTCATTATACTCTTAGAAAGGATGGACAAAACATAATAATACTTCCTATGAATCCAATGGAAGTAAAGATGGAAAGATTGCTCAAACCAAGTTAAAAGAAGGCATAAACAATTTGTTTCCTAGAAATTTTCTTTATTCTCATCCTAGGAATAAAAAGAGCCAAGATTCAAAGTGAATCTTTTTAAACGACTAAGGTAATGATAGAAATCAAGATTCCAAAATTTGAGGTTAAAAGGCTATGGAAGAAGACAAACTCTAGAAAGTGAAGACAAGGTTCTGATTTCAACTAACAAGCTATCAAAGAGTTGGTTTTGAAGCCTAGAAAGACTTATTATGATAAAAGGAATGGCTTAGATTCAGGTCTTACAAGGAAGTCCATAGAAGATTAAGCTCCATATCAGAGGACTCCAATCAGAAGCACATCTAGTTCATCAAAGGACAAGGTTAGAAGTTTTGAGTGTAAGACAACTTCCAAGTCAAAGAAAGATTCTCATTCTAATCATAGAAGGAGAATTGGTGCTACTTCTACGAATAGTCAAAAAACATTTGAGACAAAAGCTTTTTACAAGTACATTAGAAGAAGCTTCTAATGACATACTTCCATAAAAAGTTATTTATGTAGGTGAATTTTAGTTCAAATTAGACATTATTCCAAAATTTAGGAAATAAAATCATATAAAACTCGATATACTAGAGATGAAGTTACCTAGATATCTATTTTATTTCCCCTTAGATGGTTATTTTCTTTCTTAGACAATTAATTTTTTCTTTTCTAGTGTTTCCTTTTTTTGGCAATTACGAGTATTTGTCTATAAATATTATGTAACCGCACAAATGAGGAAATAATCTATTGATTATTATTGAATGTATATTGTTCTTACTGAATGTCTATAAGTATTGTGTGAAACCTTTCATACTTCATATTGAAAATGTTTTCCTTTGATTGTATTGATTGGAGTATCCTTCTATTGAGGCAATCATCACAATTGTTCTAATTGTGGCTTATATCAACTACTTCAATTAAACTTATATGATTTCCACAAACTATGGGTAATATCAGTTGTCGAAGTTCAAAACCTTTTTGTAGTTAATGGTTGAATTGAATTCAATGTTGTCTATATCCTTTTTATCATATCCCATCCTCATGACACCAAAAAAACCATTAAAAGTTTATTCTTTTTATTATTTCAAAACCAAAAACACAAAAGATTCAATCTTTTCATCAATAGTGCTAGATTCCTTCTCAAGGATTTAGGCATATTACTTGGTGTTGGTATGAAAGAGATAATGTCATATGGCAGTTGTTGTTTGCAACTTTATGGACATTTTGGGAAATTAGATTTCTATAGATTGTTACAAGATTATTTGTAACGCCCTAGAACCCAGGACACTATAACCCCACTACGTGTCCCTAATTTTTATTGATACGTCAAGTGTTTAGAAACATGCGACTTATTTAAAATCCACAAAAGAATAACATGAAATCTGCCAATTCATAAAATAACAACCTCGAATTTAAATAAGAGTGAAATAACATCCATTTAAACTCTATAAAATACGAAAGGACTCTAGATTATAATTGGAGTTTCATAGCACCAATAATAATTAATCTACCTAACCTAGCAATAAGAGTTACAGGTGACTCCATAACTACATAAGTCTCAATAAGTAATTCCAAAGAAAATAATTACAATCTTAAGTCCACCCCTACAATCAAACTATGCTGCCCCAGCTTCATCATTAAAGTAGTAATAATCCCCCTGCTCATCATAGTATAGATAGTGAAATCCATAATCCTCCACATAAACCCAATCATTAACCTCATAACCTGTCCCTACAGTTGAAAAAATAACAATCCCTATAGGGTAAGCCAAAGCCCAGTATAAGAAACCATTCACATGCGCATGTAACACAAGTATCAGTCAAAACATACGCATAAATACCCCTACTAAATACAACAAGTAATAGATTAATGTTTTAATTAAGCTTACAACCATCACAATCTCAATGCCCTAAGACTTGGGGTTACTTATGACCCCTAACAAGCAATATATATAGATACTATATAAGTATTGGTATTGGGTACTCCCCAACACCCGAATGCCATAAACCAACTTAGATCTACTTAGGTCTTTTCAGTACGGGACTCCACTGGGGACAACATCGTGCAAAAATCACTAGGTGCCTTACTAACACCATTAGACCCAACCAGTGAGTGGTCGAAGTCAAGCACAACCAACAACACAATTAAGTTCAAGTTTCAATTAGTATAATTTATGTTCGCTAACCCAATACAAACATTCAACAAACACATATCCCATACCTAGAGTTTGTATCCCAAGTTGATCCAACACCACGCGTTCTCTTGTACCCGTTTAAGATATAAAAGCTAGCTTAGAATTTCCTAACTCGATACTTCTTTCTCCTTAACTCCACCCTCCACTCCGTACTCTAAGCTTCCAAATCGTACACCATGTATCCTTCCAATATCCTCCTAACATAAACACATGCAATACTGACATTCACATAAGTCCCAACATGTTGTCCCATACGTACACCTACAGTGCACATCGCTACTCTAATCCACAAGTGCACATTGCCACTTTAATCCACGCATGCACATACATACTTTCACACATAGAAATTTCATGACATACCTACACACATAAAAGACACGATATATGCACACTATACATCCCAAAACCACTTCACGACATCATCAAGATATAATCACATCATCACCACCACCACCACACTAACAACATCGACACCTCCATTCCTAAAACCTAAAGGAACCTTAAAAGCATAAATTGAAAAAGGCAGAATGAAGATAGAAGGATAACTTACTTGATTAAGGGGGAAAGACTGATTCTTGTTGAATTCCTTTTTCAAGAACATGAATCTCGATTTAAGAATTAAGGTTGAGATGAGTTCTGTAAATTCTCTAGAAGGTAACATAAGTTTCTATGAGAGGAAGGTTTGGTAACTGTAATGTATGTTTAGATGATTAATGGAAGTGTAACTCTTCCTTTTTTTTTTTTTCCAAACTAAAATGCTCTTGGCATTAATGTGTAATACAAGCCATGCTGATGTCTGAAACTTTTCTTATGACTGTTTTGCCCCTAACACTTAATTCTTAATTACATAGCATACTAAAGGCTAAATAAAAAAAAATTCTTATTTCCTTTAATTCGCTCAAATTAATTTATTAATTATTTTTAACTTGGGTTTTACATTATTTATGTGGAGCATATTATTGAGGAAAAAATGTAATTGTTTGAGAAGACACACATTATAATAGCTTATGAAAGGGTTGGAGCTAAAAGAGTTTATGATGAGATGTTATGGGAATTGTTGGTTAAGAGGGGATCTACTGTCTTAAAAAGTATGAGATTGAAGATAATCCATGAGCCTAGTAGGGTTAGGTGTTTTTACTTAACCACTTTTTAGTTTTGCAAGTTTGTTTTCAATCTAGGTGGTTATCTTGTTCAAGTTTTTAGCACAAATCTTCTCAAGTTTAAGGATAGTAATAGGGATCAGTTTTCTAAACCTAGAAAGTTTTCTCCTTCATCAATTGTAATGAAGAAATGATATTGATTATTGCATAGACAACTACTTATTACATGGTTCTTTCTTTTTTTTATTAGGATGTCAACTTTGCATACTAGGACATTAATTTTGTATGATGACAACTTAAGGCTATAAGGTAATAGACTTTGCATGGATGAATTAAAGATGGTGTCAACTTTAGAAAACTTCCATGGGGATTTTTGCTTTATTATTTTATTTATTTACATAATTAAAATTAAGGAGTAGTTTATATTTTTTGGATTTCCAGTTTTGTCATTATTTTTATGACTCTTTTTTTAGGGATTATGAGACGCTTGTTAACAGGCATTATTCTACAATTAGTCAAGGAATTAAAAAACCTAAAGTTATTCTCTAAAACCTTTTTATCTCATCAATCTACCTAGATGCAGTAAGGATGTAAAGAAAAACAATTACTCTGGTTTCTCTGAATAAAGAGAGGAGTCAAATGTAACTCTAGGGAAAAACTATTTTTGTATGATCTTTTTCTATAAGGTTCCCATTGTATATATATTGGAGCCCAATTTATAGATAAAGGCTATAATAAAATCACATGCAAAATATTCCCCCTAAAACTAACTATAAAGCTAACTTGCTACGTCACTTTAGAATATTCCAATCACAAGCTACAACACTCCAAAGACAAGTTACTAGCAAGAGATACTTATCTAAATAATAATATTTAAGATTAACCTAAGGTCCAAGACCCAAGCTGTTGGCCCACTTCCATACTTCATATGGAAATAAACAAACTAAAGTAAAAAAATAAAGTGGCCAACAAGACAGTAGCAAACTGTTCTCAGATCAATCCCATATGCTTGCACCATTACTCTTCAAGTTTACTCTCCCAAACCCTGACACTGTACCATCTTTCCCTCCCTTCGAAACCCTTATCCAAAAGGGTAGTTAAGGAAAACAAGATTGCATCTCGGAGAGAAATTCTTAAGTAGCCTTTTTAATTGAGTGGTTTTTCCACTTAATCAACACCATGGTGTTAACTACTAATCCTCACTTAACCATCTTTTAAACTAATATTGTTTCAGGTTCCCATACTACTACAAATGAAGACGATGGTAGATCTATGTTTAAAGGAGTTAACAAACCAACATATTCCTTCAGAAGGGAAACATAGAGGGTTGGGCAAGCAATGGAACCTAATGGAAGATCTAGTTTGTACACTGTAAGCTCCCAAAATTGAGTTTAGGACAACCGAGCTCAGATTTAGAGCTTTTAGGGTAACTTATCCAATTGAGCCCAAACTTTGCAACTAGAATGAAAAAGTTAGTTGAGATATTACAATGAAGTTAGATTTTAGTAATAATGACCCGAAATCCCAATTTTTCCCTTAGAAATTGGAATATTTAATAAAGCACTAAAATGTTCGGAACTCCTAAAATTGAACTTAGATTGAATGAGAACTTAGAGATAAGTTAATTGAGCTATAAAATGAAATAATGTAGTATAATTTACTATATAAAAATACACGTAATTTTTTGAGTATACCCGATATAAATAATAATTATACTCGTAAATTAACCCAAAATTGTGTAATTATATATTTATTGTGTTGAATTCATGAAATTAACTTTAGAACGTATCTTAAAAATAAAAGATATGCTAGAAACTTAATTATATGAGTAAAGTTATATATTTCACATATTATTTACATAGGGTATAAAGTTGTATATTAATTAAATAACTAATTCTAACATATAATATCTATATTTAAGTAATTATTTAATAAAAGAAAAAGAAAAATTAATCAAATAACATTGGAGATTGCTGGACATGATGCGTGGCAGGAGAATGGAAAAGGGGATTGCTGATTCAAAAAGTGGAATTTGCAACTTTAGGACACCACATGCTTAATAAAGTAGAAAAAACAAAAGAAAAAAAATAAAGAAAAATCCATAGGCGGTGAAAGAACTGTATAAAAACTATCCTAGCAGCAGAATGACAACATTTAGCAGTTTGGAACCAAAAACAACAGAAAGAAAATTTGGAAAAAAATCGTGGAAAAAAAAAACAAATTTGGAAAAAACAGAAAAAATTAATGAAAGTGTGGAACCCTAACCTAGAATAGTTCTACTGTGAAACCTAGCCAACCCCACACGGTCCACCCACCACGCAGGCCGTCCGACAACCGCCCAGCCGCCGTCAGCCACCGGAGTACCTAAGAATACCAAGGTCAAATTTCTGTCCTGTTTTTCAATAATTTCTAAAAAATAGTAAATCCGCCCAGAAAATTATGAAAAAAAATTACACTTAAGTTATTTTAGACATACTTTCATGTGATATTTTTATTTTTGAAAAATTTGTAATATTTAATATACTTTATTAAGAAATCTATAATTCACCTGAATTTATATTTGTGAAATAAATGTACTATATGATGTTGTTTCTAGCTGAAAATTTTTTTGTAGGATGTGTATGATATATAGGTAATTGCTACATAGCCCAAATTTTTATTTGAATAATTTTAATATTTATTGCATTTTTAGGCTCGAAAATAGCTCGAAAATAGGCTGAAATTATGAATTTAATAGGAAATTATGAAATTAATTGATGAAATGGACATGTACTGATCTATAATAAATAGTAACAATATTGAGTCAAATTGAAATTAATTTGGTGCTAAAAGAATTATAATTGAATAATTTATCATAATTTAGGGGTAAAATTGTTAATATGAAAATATAGATAATAGGTCGGAAACTTAAAACCAGGTGATAACTGAATTACTTATATTTTTAGAATCTTATAGAAATTTTCGGGGAATTATTTGGTAACCCGAACTATTTATTACGAATTTATTAAGTAAAATAGCTTAAATTACAAGTTGGGGTGTATTTGTAATATTAATAGGCTAAAACGAATTAAATAAAAGCTATATAAAGGATTGCTGATCAGATGGGATTAATGGAAATTTTTATTTTATTTATTAATATTTTCTGATCGGGATACACTTTAGGTGTATTAGAATTGAATAATACTCATATTGTTACAATATAAGGACAAATTAGATAAAATATAATTTAATAATGTAAATTACGTATAATACGATCATTTTTATATAATTATGTATAATTGTATTAAAAACTTAAACTACCCGTTAAAAGCCACCTCTAGAAACAGGATTCGTAAAACGTGTCGTTAGGTCTATACGAACCCAATGACACTAATTTTGTTGAAATCGGACAACCTTAAGTAAATTAGCTCAAGACTATATCATATTCAAGAATATACATATTTCGGTAACCTTACCGGAATTAAAACGTGAATTAATAAATAAAAAGTACGTTTCGATACGATCGAAACGATATATAATACGTAATAGTATATATGATGTACAGTATCAATAATTAATAATTTAATTCGATATATAGTGATAACATAACGATATATTATGGAAATAATAATAATATATATATATATATATAACCATTTTAGATAAAACCCTAATGTTTTCGTAATTATTACGAAAACTGAATTTGGGCCTTTTGTGTAATTAGGACCTTCCAATACAAAGACGGTTGATAATTCAAGTCAACAATAGCGAACGTCTATATATGTAAGTTGGGGTTGTGGCTTCACCGCTATTTGGGTGCTATTTAAAGTATCCGGAGACCCAAGAGTATTTCTGGTTGTGTTTGTAGTTAGATGATTATGCGCATGCTATGTGTGTGAATGATACTCAGTTGTGACAGGAGTTCAACTCCTTGGTGTGCTGTTCTGCATATTTACATGGATTCCATATTGTATGAACTTGTTGGTCACCTTTGATTAACACTAACGGTTATTTGACTAAAATGTAATTGGACATGCATAATCACCCGTTAGGGGAAAACGATTAAGAGTGTTAGGCCAAATACCGACTCCCTTCGATGAGGATAGCTGAAATGGTCATTTCCCCATCCTTAGTCAAACTAAGTGACAGGTGAGGGAGTCGCGGCAAGGTTGGGGGCCGTGGTTCGAAGGCGGTCATCGGAGGAGGGTGTTCTCCATTGCATAAGCCTGGGTTTGGTCTAACTTGAGTCGTAATGAAACTCCTCAATCCGGGTTGGAGTGGATGAAATTTCTCTAACCTCACAGTGGATCGGTTAACACTGTGCGATGTTTCATTTGAGTGATTGCATTGCATTTCATCATAATTATTAACCTTATTTGTGATTGTATAGTACTCTTCTGACTCTGCCCCACTTACTAAGCCAATTGTGCTCACATCCCTACAGACTCTTTTGCAGGTGTTGAGTGAAGGCAAGATGTTCAGGTACCACCGTTCCCAGGTTAGTGTGCTGCTGTGTGGGAAAGTAAGGATCGAGAAATTTAACTGAACCTGAGCTTTTGGCTTTATCTTTAAGTTTTGAGGAAAACTAAATGGGAATTTCTTAGGAGCCCACTAGTTTTTCTAACTTATTGTATATAGACCGTAAAACCCGTCGTTTTTAACAAACTCTGATTGTAAACTTTACCTTTGGACGTAAAATGTTTGTTTAAATACTATTATGATACTAAACAGTAGGTTGTATAGAATAAGTAACTTATAAAAGCTCTACCACATGTTTGGTTAATAACAGGTGTCAGAACAGATGTTTCAAGCTAGTTGAGTTGTGCGCCTTGTGTAAACTGCATCTACGATAGCAGCTGTGAGGTCAGCTTCTATCTTAGATTAGTTTATACGGCGGGACTATTATGACTCTTCTCGTTCGGGGCGTGACATACACTATGCCACCAATCCTGTCAACTACATGATAAGGACCATAGTATTTAAGACATACTTGTAGTTGCAATGGTCTTTAAGAGTGTGTTATCCGTATGCTTGTAGTTTGACCTAAATTAAGTCACTAATGTTAAATACCCAATCTATCCTCTTCCTATTGGTTAACTGTATCATGCGAGTTTGAGCCCTCTATAGATGGAACTTGAGTTTAAGAGTCTCTTTCCCATCAATTAGTACTGTGTTGAGTATTTCATTTCAACAATCTCCAAGTATATAAGATAGATGTATTGAAGGAGGATAGCTATACAAACTTTCGAAAGGGTAGGAGTAGGTACTAGAATGAAAAAGGTATCGTACCACCACTCAGCAAGAGGTAATAATGCACTCTATCTCTTAAGATTATCACTAGAAAAGTATTGAAGATAGGTTTCTAAGCACTTATTCACCACTTCGAATTGACCATCTATTTGTGGATGACAAGCACTAGAAACCCCTAATTCAACCCCTTGTAACTTAAATAACTCTTGCTAAAGGAGCTAACAAAATGAGATCACACTCACTCACAATATTGTGAGGTAACCCATGCAACTTATAGATGCTATCTAAGAAAAGTTGAGCCACTTTCTTAACTATTAAAGGATGAGACAAAGCCAAGAAATGGGAATACTTGCTCAAATGATCTACAGCAACCAATAGCAGCTCCTTCCCATTAGATTTAGGCAAACCCTTAATAAAATCCATTGAAATATCTATTCATAACCCTTCTGGAATTGGCAAAGGTTGGAGGAGACTCGGAGTAGCTACATTTCCATGTTTCTATTGTTGACACATAGAATACTCCCTAACATACTACCTAACAATCCTCACTAACCTAGGCTAATAGAAGACCTTACTTATTTGCTTATAGGTGGCATGACCACCTACATGACCACTTGAATGACCACCCAGCAAACTGTCATGGTACAAATTGAGTAAAGACTTCTTAAGTTCATCATCAGGCCTTATAACAATGTGTCCCTTTCGTCTTAATATTTCTCTGTTCCCACCTGCTTTCCTTGCTGCAACTGTTCAATGATACCTGTATAAGAGTTATTAGCAGCCTAATTACTTCTAATTTGATTTATTAACATCAAATCATCCGTTCCATACTTAGAAATGGCAATTAACTCAGGTTGATTAACCCTTGAAAGAGCATCAGCAACTACATTTTTGGAGCCTTGCTTATATTAGATTTCGTAATCTAATCTAATAAACTTAGTAAGCCACTTTTCTTGACTTGGAGTCACAACTCTTTACTCCAATAAGTATTTGAGACTTTGGTAATTGGTTTTAATAATGAAGTGCCATCCCACCAAATAATGTCTCCATTTATCAATTGCATGTACTAATGCCAAAATCTCTTTTTCGTAGATAGATAATCCCTTTTGCTTATGAGACAACACCTTACTAGTATAAGCAATAGGGTGTTTATCTTCCATTAGTACAACCCCTATACCATCTCCACTAGCATCGATCTCAATCTCAAAGGATTTATAATAGTCAGGCATTTGCAATACCAATAATTGAGTGAGTTTCTATTTTAGGGTGTTAAAGGCTGTCGTTGCAGTTTCATTCCAACAAAATTGATCTTTCTTACGTAAAGTGGTGAGTGGTTTAGCTAACTCCTCAAAATTCTTGATAAAGTGGTAGTAATACCCTACAAGTCCTAAGAAACCCCTCAGCTATTTTAGGTTCTTAGGAAAAGGCCACTCCAAAATAGCTTGAATTTTGTGTAGGTCAATGGTGGCACCATTCTTGGTGATCAAATGACCAAGATATTCAATTCTCTTAGCACCAAAAACACATTTGCTCTTTTTCAAAAACAACTGCTCCCTTCTCAATACTTGAAATACTTGCTGCAAATGTTCCTCATGTAAATCCAATGTCTCAGTAAATATCAAAATGTTATCAAAGAACACCATCACAAATCTTCTCAAATATGGCTTAAACAATTCATTCATCAATGCTTGAAAGGTTGAGGGGGCATTAATTAGGCTAAATGGCACTATAAGGAATTCATAACGCCCTTCATGAGTTTTGAAGGCCATCTTGTATACATCCATGGGGTGCATACATATTTGATGGTAACCTGACCTAAGGTCAAGTTTGAGCCATGGAGCTTATCAAATAAATCTTTAATTAAAGGAATATTCCAGTCACAAGCTAACTATAAAACTAACTTGCCAAGTCATTTTGGAATATTCTAGTTTATTGGAATATTCTAGTTGCAAGCTACAACACTCCAGTAACGAGCTATTAGCAAGAGATACTTATCTAAATAATAATATTTAAGATTGGCCCAAGGATAGCCTAAGGTCCAAGACCCAAGCTACTAGCCCACATCCATACTTCATATAGAAATAAACAAAGTAAAGTAAAAAAAAAAATAAAGTGGCCGACAAGATAGCAACAAACTCTTCTCATATCAATCTCAAACACTTGCACCATTACTCTTTGACGTTACTCTCTCAAACCCTAACCTTGCACCATTTAGATTGTGGTGACAACTCATTTTGATTTATTCAACTGTGTCTAATATCGATTACATAGGTTGAAACACTCATTTATCTCTAAATGTATGCCATATCAGTTAAAAATTAATCAAATGAAACCTTAGTTTGTATTAATTTGGGTTTGCCATGTCCAAGATTAATACTTCCATGTCTTTTAATTTTCATGTTCAATTAAAAATCCACAAAGTTCCATAAAAATTGAAAACCTAAAGATACTAAATTTTAGTTCTTTTATTTATTCTTGGATTCTACATTTGTAACTAGACATATGAATTTTATCCCAGCAAATTGAGTAATAGTAATATTATTCCCTTGCAATGAACAATGAACATTAATTTTGATAAACAATGAGAAAAGAATATGAGAGAATCCATCAAGAATTTCAAATGAATTAAAACCTACATTTCATCATCTAAATAGTATAATGATAAGGGTCCGTTCTTCCTCAAACGCATAATTCTAATTTAAGTGATTATTGATAGTGTGCCATGTATGAAATATAAGTTTTCTATGAAAACCTTCTTGACACATGAAAATAAAATAAAATATAAGTTAAAGAGGCCCTGAAGGAAACTGAAAACGTTGTTAGCTACTAGGAAATGTCGTTACTAACCATCCCTTAGCAACACACTGTCCAAAGGAGCCTAACCCTGAAACCCACCGATCTCGCAATTTCTATGTGGGTTGGGATCCAAGGATCAAGGAAGATTGAGCATTCCCCAAACAACAGGCACTACCGTAATATATCAAGACAAAAATAAATATATAAATAAAATTAACATGTTCGCATCGAAATCGAACCATTCTCAACCCAATGTGTAAGATTTCTTTTTTCTTATTTGAATCTGAGGCGGCAGTCTATGATCGAACGGTGACCACCAGCAGATGGGCGGCATCCCCGTCGACCCCAAGGTGTAGCCATAATAGTTGCAGACTGCTATCCACAATTAGAATGGGAGATCGATGGCTCCCTATTGGGTTGGCATCACTATAATCATATAAAAAGAGGAAGAAGTAAAACATATGCCACAATATTCATTCAACCTACAAAATTCACAACCTAGTAATCTACGAACTTAATAGATTGATTACAACCCATTCCTAAAATCAGATTCACTGAGTAGAGTAAAGAGAATATAAAATTACAATTGCTATAGAAAGGAAAAATGCAATGGAATTGCCAATACTTTATTCACTGCACATAATTTAAATAGGAGTAAGTCATGGCAGGAGATAACATGCCGAAAATACCAATAGTTTAATTAAATAATAAGATTAAAAACAAATTTAAAAAAAAAATTAACAAGATTCAAAAATACATGAACCCTAACCCAAATCAGTTCCCGACCACAAATCTCTTGCCCCGAACTAATCACACATCAACGCTAATCCCAAATCAAGAATACATGAACCTTAACCCAATTTCACAAGCATAGATAAGTCTATTCAATTCAAAGCCCTAATCTCACTCTCTCATTTCGTGTCGAGTGAGTGATATAAAGAGCTCGAGAGACCGAGAGGGAGTAGAGATCAACGGATAAAGAGATCTGTTTGACGAGTTATTGTGAGCGTAAAATGCATAGTTTTGTAACATCTATAAGGTAATTTGAAGTAGAAAACAAACAAAGATAGCTACGCCTAATTGCAATTCTTAGGACAAGGCAAGGAATGGCTATTTCCTATTCTTAAAAATTGCAATTCCTTCTTGTAATTACAATTACGGGTTGACAACGCAAGCGAACGGCCAATCCCCCCAAGTCAACATTCCATTCCCCTAAGTGAACATACTATAGATATAGTATTGCACTTCTATCAAGACTTATCTACTTCGTTTCATTTCATACAATTAATTGCTCTCTGCATTCTATTTATTCAGCAGAAAAATTAAATGGAACTAACTATTTACAAAATCTAGTTCCTCACATCTTGAACCACCACTTATGAATTGTCACAACCGACTATGGTGATTTTACAGACAGAGCATCAATGAACCAAAAAATCTCTCACATGAAACCTTAGGTCAGTTCAATGAATTGATGCCTTTCTCTTGATGTCTTCCTTATCAGGATAGATGTTGAGTCGGGTGATATGATTTAAATCAATGTGTAGCTTTGAGCTCCGTCTTTGCATGACTAGACGGCCAGGGGAGGATTGAATTGGCAAGCTCTTCATTTATTTTCACTGGAAGTGGAGGCATTTGCTTCATTTCTTCAGGCATGTCAGTCATGCTGCAAAACAAAATCAGATCAGTCAATGTGTCAAATTTGATGGTGTAGATTTTTGTGTTGCAGCTGGGTAGAAATAAACTTAATAATCATCAGATAAAACCATCATGGCATTAAGAGAAATTGAATTTGAATGCATCAGTGCTTCTATTCAATGCTATCACGAAGATTATCCCATCAGACATAACAACTTGCAATATGCTTATACGATTGTCCAAGATGAATCTGATAGAATAAAAACGGGGACATACTCATTCAAGATTGCAAGAATGTTGTCGCGGGTTCTGCCAAGGAGACTAAGGTTCTCATGCACCTACAAAGGGGAAAAAAATGTAAGATCTCTGTGACTTTAAGTACCATAAGGAAAAATGCAGTCATTGCCATCCATCCCTATCCACTTTCCTACACAGTCAACTATAACCAGCGTATTTGCAGGAATGTATCAGATTGAGATTATTTATAGTTAATGCACAGCAGGAGGGAAAATGAAGGCAGTCTGAAAGAAATATCCTAATCTAAAATCTACATGGACATCTATCTATCAGTTAATTGCATGGTGATTAAATAAATATGTATCAAGGGTTCTCCATATAGATGGAACATCACCCAGCAGTCAGCAGAGGATTAAAAGCCACTAAAAGGTAATACCAAGATAAGATAGGTCAGCCCTAACAACCACCACAACCACCTTGACAGTGTCAACAGCATTGGATTGAAAGATATCCAAAGAGGAGATCATGCAGTCAAGACATGAAGTTACCTGGAAAGCTGCCAAATTTGCAGAGATCTGATTGAACATTTGAGCATTTTGCTCAAGAAGGTCTCCTGTAACACCACCGATGTCTGAAAGCACATGAAACATAAGATAAGATTTAATATGGTAGGTAAAGAATTTTCCTTTAAATGTTGAAAGCATTGTGTTAGCAATGTGACTGAGAGCTTCAACTTGAATAGGAAATACAAACAGTGGGTTTCACATGCAAGAAATTGCAGGAGCTTGATTGTCCATATATATTGATCCATTGAACCATATATTAAAGTGTGTAAACAAAAGTAAAGCATTCTTTTGCCAAATCCCAATAGCCATTAGCCATTGCGTCAATACAAAGTCATGCGACATGATGCATAAGTGGGCAAAAGAGTAAAACTTATGATATAGCAGCTTTATGAAGTTACAGATTGGAATGGCCAGCTCTAGAGAATGCAACATGTAGGACAAATTGGCTTGAAACAAATGTGATTAACTATAGCAACTGCAACAGCCATGTTACATAAGAAATACAAGTTTCGAGCACATGCATTAGAAGCCAAGAAAGTGAAAATTAGATGCAGACAACTATTGAAACATAGGAAAGCCATTATTTTTCTTTAGGATGGTGGTGATGACTGATGATTATGCACAAAAATTTCAATGTCACTTAGTTCCACCATAAGCGTCACATTTTCATGTCTTAATACAGTGACATAACACAATTAAATTAGCTACCATGAACACTTGAACTACATTGCAGGCCCACACACCACCAGTTCGTCCACAGATAATATTGTGTAGGAGTGGCTTATAGGTGTGCAGCCGATGGTTCATTTATTTTTCATTGAGTTTCTAGGCCTTAACCACTAACCCACTGTTAGTCATATTTTTTTGTTGTAGGCTTCTATTAGAATTGGCACAAGTGCATTCATATTTTTATCTATTATTGTCTTTATAATCTCATTTTTATAATTCATGCCAATAAATGCAATCTTCTTGTTGAAGTGCAATATCCATTCCCACCAGCTTTAGTTTTAAAATAAAAGCATAAATTGCCAGCTCCAAATTTGAGAAATGTACACAACTAAAGTGTAAAATAGGCAAACTTATAGAATAATTCACTGTCTTCCCTAATCATTTCATTTGGATTCACCTTGCTATCAACATCTCCAAGCATAAAATCAGTTTTACAAAACTCATAGCATACGGCAAGACTCTGAGTCCTAGCTTGCAGAGTATTACTTCAGCAAAATTATGGCAATCTTTGTTTGCAAGACTATTTATTTCAAGCCAATGACAGCACTATACCTGATTTACATCTAAAATTCTCAACTTAAAGAAATGCATCAGCTATATACATAGGCCACTAGGGAAGCTGACATGTAAAAAGTACATGGATAAGTAACCATAGCCTGATTCCAGAAAGTCCCAATTTGATGGTTCAACTAAATTTTCAATAGTCTGGCGAACAGATCAGAGCAATACATGGTTGTTTTATAACTTCAAATCCCTATCATCCTAAGAAATAATACTCAAAAGATCCCTTAAGAAACGGGAAGAGGCACAACACCATTAACCAGCAAAAATAGCAAATCAACTATCAAATGCATGCATCTAAAAGAGAATGGAATACACAAAAAGATACTATGTATCATGACATAATAGTAATCTTGAACAAAGATATGTGGGGGAAAAAAAATCTGACATTTTACCCAAAAAGAAAATAAAATATCAGTGCAAAGACCTTTGAACGAAATGCCATCGTCAATGTCCAGAGGAATCAAAGGAGGAGCAGAAGATGGACCATTTGATCGAGCTGCTAAATGAGATGATGGCTTTGATAAAGAATCCGTAGCCTTTTCCTGTCCAACGATAAACAGAAATTTGAAGCTCATAACAGGTAAAAAAAGAGTTATATATTTGTGGCATACTAGACCAACTAAGAAAATTTTCCCAGACGAAGCTAAAGAGCAGACTAAAACACATAAATGAACTTTATATCAAATCTTACACTAAAAGCATTCTAGATTTCTGGATATTTATGTTATAGAAATAATGAGACTTTGTAAAATTGAGGAAACATTTTTTCACTATGTGCAGTTTCCGGGCTAGAAATCTTCTCACATAATAGCATGGGATCAACTCACATCATGAAACACATAGCCACCACTATGGAATGTTGGTCCAGGAAAAAACAGAAAGGAAAATGTAAAATTACACCAGGGATTTATGGCCTGACTACTGTGCCTCTTAAAGCTGGAAAGATATCATATTGCACATGATTTAAATTGCTAGAAACCTCGATTTCAATCTTTACAATTTTAAGCAATTACAGCACAGTTCAAAAAGTTTGTAAATTTGGATTCATTTTTATAAATAAGAAAACTACAACTGGGACAGTGACAATCAAATTTCTGTAAAAGATTGCAAGGGCAAAGCTCCTATGGAGAAATGAGCAATTTAAATAATAAAATTACCTTTCTATCCTTGTTTTTTCTTGCTGAACTATTGTCCTCCTTTCTCCTTTTGCGGTTATCCTTTCTCTGAAAATGTGAGACACATTGTATAATGAGAATTTGCAAAAACATCTTGAAAGTCTTTACACCATTCATTGTCACTCAACTTGATCCATAAACATCTTCAAATCCCATATTAGTATTATTATCAGAGCATTGAACAGACAGCCATTGAAGCAACCTAAGGAAAAAATATTGATCAAGGAAATGTGTAAAAGATTGTGGTAGATTTTTCTAGGGAAAAAAGGGGGTATGGTATCCTACTAATATGTCCAAGAGTGCACATTCTCAATTGCCGACAAAGAGGAGACGTGAAAAAACATTATGACACACAGTACTCACATTCATCCATGAACAGCGGAATGCCACATCCCTCACAGTCTTGTCCTTCAACTTCATAGCAATCATTGCATACCGCCGTACAGCTGGCTCGGAAGCAAACCTACAAAAAGTTCACAGCCCTAACTCAATAATCACAAACCTTCATGCTCCAAATCATTATTAAACACATTTGAAACCATGCATGCCAACAAAGAACACAATCACTAATATTATTGTTATTCGTATTTTCCAATTTACAACTTAGCAACCAAACAAATTCCCATAAAATTCTTCTATTGACTTCGTCAGCATAGTCTCTACCAACACTAATTAAAGGGAAGTGGTATTTCGGTCTCCACATGCCTTAAAAATTACGATAATTAATTAATACTACGCTAACATGCTTCTTAACTGACTCCTCCACCGGGCTTTATCCACAGGCACCAACTTAACTCCCACAGCTCACATTTGCACTCAAGAAAAACTGCCAATCGCATTTTCTTTGGCACCTGTAATGTGGGTGCATTATCCAATTCTCACACAATATTCCTAATTTTCCACAGAAACATCCCTATAATCATATAAAAAGAGGAAGAAGAAGAAAACAAATGCCATCATTCAACTTACAAAATTCACAACCTAATAATCTACCAATTTAATAGATTGATTACACTCTATTCCCAAAATCGCAGGTTGGGGTGGTGTGGTGGGAAGCGTGATGTGGGGTGGGTGCGGACATAACCACTATGAACCTAAATTTAGAACAATCCTAATCTAATCTCACAGGGCTGGCCTACAAGTGAAACGCCGCAATTTTGCATGAGTTACCGGGTTAAAATCAACACTTTCTTGGGCCATTTAGACACCTTAAAATATGACACTTCGTTTACCGAGAGCTAGCGAGTCCAACTACAGATGCACCATCAGATATTTTACAAGATTTGCATAAAGTTACGACCTTGACTTGCGTAACATTCACACAATCGTCAAAAGGAAACAAAATTCCAAAAAATTCAACATTACACATAATCAGAAACCCCAATAATAGACAGACTTGGAGAGAAAAACTACTAACTTTACGAGCAAATCTTCTAACGTGGACTGTTCCTCAGGAGTCCAATCCAAATTTACACCAGGATTATGTTTCAAAGCAGTGGATTGTTTTGGCTGCGAATTTTCGCTGTTCGTCGTCGTCGCAGTCGTAGGTGTAGTCGCTGTATTATTGTTGGTAGAGCTAGGGTTATTAGCCACACCGTTGTCGGTGGAATTTGGAGCGGATTGTGGTGGCGGAGATTCATGGCTCGCTGATGGATTTGCACTCGCGGCCATTTATGAAAAAACAGAAAAGGAAAAAGAAAGCGAAATTGGAAGTGGTTTTGTGTTTGGTGTGATTGGAATAATGGAGACTGGAGTGAGAAAGCGTGTGAATTTTGGTTTAGAGAGAGAGTGAATTTTGGTTTTTAGGAGGAAGAAGAAGTTAGGCGGAAGATGTAATTATCTTTAGATGAGAAATTACGTAGCTAGTATAATTTGTCTTTTTTCCAGTTTATCTTGTTTTCTTTTGATACCATTTTTTTTTATAGATGTCAAAAGGGATTTTTATTTTTTATTTTTTTAATGATTTTGGTGACTTCTATGACGCTAGGATTAGAATTCTCCTAGCTTAGGGTTTACATGGTCTATAAATAGGAAAATGGAAGATTACTGATGGAAGTAAGGAAATAAAAAAACAAAAAGATAAGATCATATAATCTAGTACTATAAGAATTGGTCTTTCCGACCAAATTTAATTCTCCCTCCTTGAAATTAGTATGATAGTTGAGCACATAGAAAAGGGTAAAAAGAAAAAAAATTGGTAACTTAAGTGAAAATAAAAAGCAAAATCATCTTTAAGTTAATTATAAAAGATAAATTATAAATAACCTTTTAAATTTTGATTTTTATACATACACACTATTTATAAGTGTATTTTAATACTTTCTAAATTTTAAAAAATTTGATAATAAAAGAGACATTTGTTTTTTAGCTTGAAAAAATGCACTAAGTTCAACGAGATATTTTTATATTAAAGTCAAATCAAATGTTTAAAAGGTTTTTTTGTCGATTTATCATATTTTGAGTAGTAAAACACACTTTAAAAGTTTAGATTATATCCGTATCATATCAAAGTTTAGGTTTCTTTTTTCATTTTTCTTAATAATATTACTTATAAATTATGAATGTTTGGAGACAAGCAATGAATAAAGATGGAAATAAGATAACAATGATAAAATTACTTTTGTAAATTATAACAATGTTATACACAAAAAAGAGAGAGAGAGACACACACACTATAGGAACACTCATCAAAATAAAATAAGGATAATTTGATCAAATAATAACTTTATATCCTTTTTACCATATAATCTAAAAAAAGTTAATAAAAGAGAAACATTTAAACATTTTCCTCTATTTCTACAATATTTCCTTTTCCATATTTTGAAACACAAATTAGAAAATACCAATGTTGTTTGAATAGGCTAATCAGTTTAACTTAATTCAATCAAAACCAGTCAAGGGAGTAGGTTGATTTAAGCTCAAAGCCTCGATAATCGTAGATCAAGTAAGATCCTTTTAACTTGAGTGGTTTAACCTTGATCGAATAAGCATGTCTAAATTAAAGGGGTAATCAAACTACTTAAAAAATAAATAAATAAACCAAAATCTAAACACTAAGACCATCCCCCAACAGTTGTTGCTTAGCATGAATTTTTCAAATCCAAGATTGAAGATCCGTTACTGACGAAAGTCCTCTTAATAAGATAACCATTGAGTATGCTTTCCACATATAGATTAGGATTATAATTAGAATTCCTTGTACACATGTCAACATTAGTAAACATAATTGCATTTTCATTCGTTGAAGCCATTTTTTCTACAAGAAGTCCTATAGCATGTTGCTTATATTAACCTTGTGCAATCCCCATGAGCATGGTCGTTGTATAAATCCCGCAAATTTAGTTATTTAAGAATGGAATTGAACCCTAATACTGTAGATGACTTGATAAGTCATTAAAGTCGAGCAAGATAAAAATTTAATAAATCATAAATTTAAATATATTATAAGTAGCAAAAACCTTAGAAATTGATCAAAACCTTAAATCGCATACTAAAACCCTAAATCACATTTATGCACTATTAACTAAAATTGAACTCGAATTTATTCGAAACCCTAAAATTATAAATATAAACTTATAAAATAGTTAAATATTACTCAATAGTAATAAAATTATAGTCGATTGTAATTTTCAACTAAAACGCCTATTCGCGTGAAATTTTAATGAAATCACTATATAACTTGTAAAAATTATAATTGTAACAGGTACCAATTAAATTGATAAAATTTCAAAAAAATTTAAAAATTAATTTATGATGAGAATTGTTATAATTTATGTGTTTCGAAAAATTACATATATTTATTATTAATTTTTATTTTTCTTCTCATTATTTTTCAATTTATCTCTTTTCTTCCTTTCCTTTCTTTCTCCATTGCCACGTCCTGCAAAAATCAAAACAAAAATCAACAAAATGAAATCAAAACCAGCAGCCTATGTGAGAAATTAAATTGCCAAATGTTGAGTAAAGTAAAAGAAAAAAAAATTTGAAGATAATTACCTTGTCCCATCCACATAAATGCAAAGATTAGGATAAGATTTTTTATTTTTATTTTCCTTGCTAATCACCAACTATAAAAGGAGGAAATGAAAACTGGAATTTTTTTTAACACAAACCGAAAGCAAGGAAAAAAAATTCTGGGAAACAAAACGTGAGAAAAAGAAGAAGGAAAAGAAGAAGAAAAATCAAAAGTTAATAGGTAAGTAATTTATTTTAGTAGTATAGATGTATGTTATATAATATATACATGTATAAATAAAGTATTTATATAGTATTTTCTTTAAATATGACATTACTAATACATGTATATTTGCATAAATACATAAATTGAATAATATATGCATGTATTAGGCTATGTATGTATACATGTATAAACATAAGTATATTGTACGGAAGAGTATATATTATGTATTTTTTTTAAGTATACATATTATTAGTATTAAGTATTTATATTAAATAACTATAGTATATCTATATATATATGTGTACTGTAAACTATGTATATATATATATATGTACCCATGTATAATTATTTTTGTATATATATATATATATATAATTGTATAGTATTAATATATGTATATAGGACATATAAATATATATATATAATATAGAGTGTATGTATGGTGGTATACAGCATATACCTTATAATACATATATAATATCTAGTATACATATTTTTATATATACCGAATATATAATATAAGAATAGGTATTTTATATATATACCTAAGTATTCGGAATTATATAAGTATATTATTATGTATAAATACAAATACATGAATATATATATATATACATAAGAGTATGGTTATTTTCATAAAATAAGTATAAACATACATATAGCATATAACATATATTATATATATATGTAGTATACCGAAAATATATATAGATATATATATGTATATGTATAAATTGTGAAATACATAAATTAGAAGTAATAAAAATAATAAAGGAAATAATAATAATAATCATCATCATCATCATAAAGTTAAAAATCTCAAAAATAGGAAAATATACTCAAAATAATAAAAATACCGATTATATG